>CAWUFW010009627.1:0-600000 GCA_963921515.1 Calotriton arnoldi | reverse complement strand
AAGCATCTGGCCACTGTAAGCCTGTACTTTCCTGAATCTTTGCCAATTTCAGTTTGAGAGTACCATTGTACTTCTCAACCAAGCATGCTGACTGGGGGTGATTTGCAGCATGGAATTTCTGTTTTATGTGCAGACCGTCACAAATTAACTGTATGACTTTGGCATTAAAGTGACTTCCGTTATCACTCCAGATCAAACAGGGAAACCGAATGGAGGAAAGAACTCCTTCTGGAGTACCTTTGCAGTCGCCATGGCTGTATTGTCTTTGGTGGGGTAGGCCTCAACCCATTTACTGAAAGCTCAAACAACCACCAACACATACTTCAAATTATTGACCCTTTCTAACTCAATGTAATCTAATTGAAGAACCTCAAAAGGGAAAGTAGGTGGTGCAAAATTACCAGGTGACGTGGGGGTACCCTTCCCAGGAATGGTCATCATGCACACCATACAGTACTTCACTAAATGTGTAGCTGTCTTCGAAATGTTGTCATTTTGCCATACAGTGTCTAACAACTTGCAAATACCCTTAGCACTGATATGGGCTGGGCCATGAGCCATCATGACTACAGGAAGAACATATGCATCTCGCAAATTCCATCTTTGCTTCCCTGACTTGTCAATCCAACATCCATCGTCGTTCAATTGTGCTGCACTTTCTTGCCACACTGCTAATTCCTCCACTGTGGCCCCACTCTGTATTTCCTTCACATTCTCAAGTGTATCCTCAAACAGAGTGACCTCGGGCACCCACCTAGCGAGACCTGCTACGAACATTATTTTCATCCTAGTTTGGGCTGTCTCCTTAGCTGTCTGATCTGCAAAGGTGTTCCCTTTACCTACATCATCAGTAACTCTCCTATGGGCGCTACACTTTATTTTGCCAATTTCTTAGGGAGTGTCAAAGCGAACAGAAGCTTAGATATAAGATGACCGTGCTGAATCTTTGTCCGATGGGAAGTAAGGAACCCTCTCTCTGCCCAGAGTCGCCCGAAATTATGGGCGACTCCAAAGGCATACTAGCTGTCAGTATAAATATTAACAACCAGTCCCTCATTCAATTTGCAGGCTCATATTAGGGCAATGAGCTCTGCAGCTTGGGCCGACTGATAGGGAACTCGTGATATTTCAACTACTGTGCGCAGCGTAGTAATAGCATATGCAGCGGTTGTAGTGCCATCTGGTAATTTAAAGCAAGAGCCATCGACATATAGTTCCCCTTGGGGGTCACATAAGGGAACATCAGTCAGGTCTACCCATCCTTTCGTCTCTTCTTCCATCCGGAAGATACAATCATGTATGTCAATCTCCTCATTCTCAGAAGGGAGGGGTAGTAACGTGGCTGGATTCAGAGTGGCACATCGTTTGATCGTAATGTGTTTAGCGAACAGCGTTAGCTCATAACCTGTCAGACATGCACTGGTGAGGTGCTTCGTCTTTGTCTTATTCAAAAGTGTATCCACAGCATGGGGTACCATGACTGTGAGATCAGTATTGAGTACGAGTCCAGCCGATTGCCCTATCGAGACAGCCACAGCTGCGACCGCTCTTAGACAGCTCGGGAGGGCTCGTGCGACTGGGTCAAGCACAGCAGATAAATAAGCACACGGACGTTGCTTATCTCCAAATTTTTGTGTTAAAACAGAAAGCGCACAACCAGCCGTCTCATCGACATATAATACAAATGGCTTGCTGTAGTTAGGCGTGCCAAGCACTGGAGCCGAACAAAGCACACTTTTTAATTGCTCAAAAGACTACTGACATTCAGGTGTCCAAGGCGTGGGTTCATGCACATCTTTAGTAGTCAGAGCAAGCAGGGGTTTGGTTAGTAGGGAATAATTTGGAATCCACTGGCGACAGTAGGAAGTAATGCCAATAAAAGCGCTCACATCTTTTTGAGTTTGCGGAATGGGCATTTTAACAATGGTACTGATGCGCTCAGGGGTCAATCTCCTACCCTCCTTCGACAGTAGGTGACCTAAGTAGGTGACCTCCTGTCGACAAAACTGAAATTTGGAAAGGGATGCTTTAAGGCCATGCTCAACTAAATGTAACAGTAATTTAACCGTACTGTCTCTGCAACCTTTTTCTGTATCTGACGCGATGAGTAAGTCATCGACATACTGAAGCAATACATTACCTGTAGGGAGCAACAAGGAATCCAGCTGACCTTTCAATGCCTGACTATAGATACTCGGACTCTCTGTATAGCTTTGAGGAGCACAACAGAATCTAAAGCTTCTACCAGCTAGGGTGACCCCAAACAGATACCTACTGTCAGGATGAATGGGAATTCTGAAGAACGCATTTTTCAAATCAATGACAGAAAAGTATGTAGCAGAAGAAGGAATCATTGTCAAAAGAGTAGTAATGTCAGGGACCACCGGAAACTGGGGAATCACTATTTTATTAACTTCCTGCAAGTCAATCACAAAGCGATAAACATCTGCATGACCATCAGAGGAACCCGTAGGTGTCCGTTTAAGAATGGGAAGAATAGGGCTATTAGAAACATTAGAAGTCGTCTCCTCAACCACTCCTTTCTCAATCAAATCCTGTATAATTTGCAATAGTGCTCGTTCACCTGCCTGTGGTATTTTATACCGAGGGATGCGAGGTAAAATAGCATTGCCTTTAACTTGGATTGAAACTGGCAGTATCTGTTACAATCCCACATCAGTGTCACCTGTCGCCCAGAGAGTGGGCGGCACATCTTTAAACTCTGCAGGAAGAGGCGCATCTTTGGACAGACACTGTGTAGCGCGCACAACATTCGGACCCATTGTCATGTAAACATCTGCCGGGGAGCTGTAAATCGTGGCATGCAATTTCTTCAACAAGTCTAAACCCATCAAATTCTCTCCACAATTAGACGTCAACAAGAATGGTGAATCCACAGTGAAAAGACCAATAGTCAACGCAAGGAGTTTTGAAATGGGGCTCAGAACCGGTACACCAGAAAAACCTACCGAAACATTATTATGGCCAGACAGAGCCGACCCAGGGACCAAGGAACGAGTGTTGGGATTCGGGGTTAGCGGGAGGGACGTGGGGCTCTTTCTATTGCTCCTCCTACCTTTGTGTGTGTGCCGCGTACATGATTGGGTGTACTTGCGGGGAAATCAGTAACAAGGCGGCAGGTACTTAAACCTCGCCTGTCTTCACGTCTTTGCTTGGTTTCTCTTCTGGTTCCTGCCACCTGAAGGTCTTTGCCGACGACGTCCTTGGTGTGCTCCTTGCCTCCCAGAACTTCGCCCTGCTGAGGATTTCCTTATCGGGATTTAGATTCTGCTGTTCATATGGACTTCTGTTGGGATATTCCCCCTCCCCCCTTTCTTCCTGGATCTTGTCCATTTCGGCTTTCGGTTACTCTAGGGTGAGTACGGGCCGACCACGCCATTGCATTCCCGTCTCCCCTCTGGTTTTTTGCTTCCTGTTTTTGTTAACCTATCACTGTCATTATGGGATTGTTGGGCGCTTTCACATAGTGTGTCCCAAGCCTGTAACTAAAGGGATCCCTTTTTTCATTTTTTGTAGTTACTGGGGTTTTTTGACTATATACCTCTTTTCCTCCCGTTTTGGTCCACAGCGGAGAAGGTGGTAAACCGGCAACCTTGGGATCTGGACTATTTTTATGTGTTCCTACCTTCCTTATGTGGAATTACAGTACACATACCGCAACTGGATGGAATTGGCCTTAAGAGAGTAATCCTTCCCTCTAGGCCACAAGACTATCAGGAAGGGGTAAGAGATATACCCTTTTGTTATGTTGTGCACCTGGGCATGTATGTATGGTATTGTTTGTAGCGCATTGCCTATTACGTTTCTCTTCTTTCTTTCCGAAGGGCTGGCTGTTCCTCCTGTGTATTCCATCTTCTGTCGAAGAGAGAGAGGAGAGCCCCGCCCTGTTTGTTTTTCTTTTCCCTTTCCCTACCTTCTCCCTATGCCTTTGTCTGCTGTCTCCAGGGTATATATATATATATGGGCAACAGTGATTGCGGTGTGGGTAGCGGATTGGGATATTCTTCGCTCCTGCAGTGTTGGGCACGAGAGAGAGTGGTGGCAGAACAGAAAACCAAGCCCACGAACAAGCGAACACTGCCCGAGCGAAGATGGATCAGGAAGGCGTGAACCCAATGTCATTAGACGATGGGGGAAGTGAGGTGGGTCCCTCAATGCAGGAGTTGATGGTAGCTCTTTCAACCCTTCAGACAGAGGTTTGGGAGATGAGGCAGGAGAATCATGGGTTACACCAGGAATTGAACGCCTTTAGAGCTCGGGAACATACCTGGGGGAAAGGTCCGGGTCCCTCTTCCAAAGTGCAAGTACCAGTAGTACAACCCGCTACCTTTCAGTTTGACCGGAATACGAGTCAGGGGGCTAGTGGAGGTTCTCCTTTAGCAATCATGGTTACAACACCGGTTCCGGTTCCTTTGGCTGTTCCAGAAAGTTTTTCAGGAAATAGTAACAAGTTTGGGGTTTTTATGAATCAATGCCATCTGCACTTTGTGTCGTCCCACTGCATTCCCTGATGACTCAGCTAAAGTTGCGTTCATAATTTCCTATTTAGCTGGAACAGCAGCCATGTGGGCTGTTCCTTTGGTGGATGGTGATGACCCTATATTGTATAATTTCCCTGCTTTTAAGGAGCAAATGCGTCGTTTGTTTGCTAAGCATGCTTTTATGCAGGCTAGTGATGCTGAATTACTCAAGCTGCGACAAGGGAAACAGGATTTGTTAACCTACATTTCTTCCTTTAACCGTCTTGTTTCAGAAACGCATTGGCCCCTTGCAAAAAGAACTTCAATGTTCTATCAGGGGCTGTGTGAAGAGTTAAACGATATTGTATCCCAGGTTGTCAATCCTCCAGAGGATTGTGTTGAGTTTATTTATTTGGTGGTAAGTTGAACCATCGGTTGTCTGAAAGGAAAGGGGAGAAGAATCGATTTCAGGCATCTCGTGTGGTAGTTGTCAAAGAGGAGTCAAAGGAAGATGTTGGGTCAAAGCCCATCCCTGAACCTATGCAGATCAGTGGGGTACGGGGTCCTCCTACAAGCGAGGAGAAGGGAAGATGGCGGGCTCATAATCTGTGCTTGTATTGTGGGAAGAGCGGGCATTTTGCTCGCGAATGTCCCGTGAAACCTTCTAGCATTAATACAAGGAAGTCAGTGGCTTTTGTGAGAAAAGACTTTGGTAGGTCATTCCCTGAAGAGGGTGTTTCCTGCAGCCCTTATGTTATCCCGGGTACTGTTCGAAGAGTCCCACGTCACTTTACCATTTCGGTGTGTTTGGTGTTACCCAAAAGCAGCAGGTCTACTATGTCGGTGTTACTTGATTCCGGGAAATTTTATGGATATACAGTTGGCTGACAAATTGAATGTTCATTGTGTGTATAAAGAACAGCCCGAACCAGTAAGAGCGATAGATGGTACGGATTTATCCTCTGGGTCGATAATTCGGCAAACAGAGCCTCTCCTGTTACTGTGTGATAATGGGCACTCTGAAACTATTAGCTTTGACCTTATTGATGCTCCTTCCTTTGGGGTTATACTCGGAGTTCCTTGGCTGCAGATTCACAACCCAAAAATAGACCGGGTGAGGCGTACAGTCACGTTGGACTCCGAACATTGTCTGCAACATTGTTATCAGGAGGCTACGGATTGGGTTGTGCCCTTAACATGTGCAGTGGGCACTTGTGTAGAAAATAGTGTTATCCCTTCTCCTTATGTGGAGTATATTGATGTGTTTGATAAAGTTCAAGCCAGTGTGTTACCCCCACACAGGTCTTTTGATTGCCGCATCGATTTGATGCCTGGAGCTACATTGCCATGTAGTCGCATTTATGCGTTGTCTGAACCTGAAGAGCGGCACTTGCGGATATATTTGGATGAAATGTTGGCATCTGGATTTGTACGACCATCTTCTTCCCCGGTGTCATCTTCCATCTTTTTATCCCTAAGAAAGAAGGCGATCTTCGTGCCTGTGTTGATTATAGAGCCCTGAATAAGGTGACGATTAAAAACAAATATCCGCTTCCTTTGATACTGGTTTTACTGGATCAGTTAAGGCATGCAACGGTTTTTACGAAACTCGATTTACGGGGAGCTTATAATCTCATTCGTGTCCGTGAAGGAGACAAATGGAAAACCGCGTTTCGTACTAAGTTTGGTTTATTTGAGTATTGTGTTATGCCTTTTGGTTTATGTAATGCCCCTGCTACTTTTCAGTTTTTCATTATTGAGGTTTTGCGGGATTATCTGGATGTGAGCGTGATCGTCTATATTGACGATATTTTGATTTTCTCCAAGACGGCTGAGGAGCATGACCACCATGTAACACAGGTGTTGCAGAACTTACGAGATAATCATTTATTTGTGAAACTGGAGAAGTGTAAGTTCAGTGCATCTTGTGTAGAGTTTCTGGGTTTTCTTATTTCCTTTGATGGCATCAAGATGGACCCTAGGAAAATTGAGGCTATCATTACTTGGCACACTCCTACTTGTGTGAAGGATGTTCAGGTACTCTTAGGGTTTGCTAATTTCTATAGGAGTTTTATCTCCCATTTTTTGGACATTATAACACCTATGACAGCCCTTTTGAGGAAAGGAGTGCCTTTTGTTTGGTCTTCCGTAGCCCAATCAGCTTTGGAGCAGTTGGTAGCAAGGTTTACTACAGCCCCTGTTCTTATGCATCCAGATCCGGCCCTTCCTTTTTTTTGTGGAAGCAGATGCTTCACAGTACGCTGTAGGAGGGGTACTATCCCAAAGGGATGTAGACACGGGACTCATTGCCTTCTTTTCAAAGAAGTTGTTGCCAGCTGAGCAGAATTATACAGTGGCCGAAAGAGAGTTATTGGCTATCAAGTTGTCTTTTCAGGAGTGGCGTCATCATTTATGGGGAGCCAGACATACCATCACAAATATACACAGATCATAAAAACCTGGAATTCTTTCGCTCTGCAAGGACTTTAACCCTGAGGCAGATGAGATGGGTGTTGTTTTTCAATGAATATGATTTTATCATCACATATAGATCTGCTGCACAACAAGTAAAATCTGACGCACTGTCTCGTATCCATGTGGGTCCCTTTGATGAGGTGTTAGTTTCTGAAGACAGACCTATGATCCCTGAGGATAAGATAGTGGGGTGTATCTCCATTTATGATTTTCTTGTATCAGTGAAGGAAGAGGTGGGAAACCTGGATGTGACTCCGTGGTTGACCAATCCATTGTTTGTGTTACGGGATGGATTGCTGTATCATGGTGAACAGTTGTTTATACCTCCAGAATTGAGGAAGCAAGTGCTTACCTGGTGTCATTCCTCTTCCCTAGTTGGACATCCTGGGATGACTAAGACCAAGGAGTTTTGTTCACGTTGGTTTTGGTGGGATACGGTAGGGCATGATGTTCAGGTTTTTGTGGCATCCTGTCCTGTTTGTGCAGTCAGCAAAGCTTCACACCCCCCCCCTCTGGGTTGTTGCAACCTCTACCAGTGCCTCCTTCCTCTTGGCATACTATTAGTATGGATTTTGTTACTGATCTTCCTTTGGAAGCTGGGTATACTACCATATTGGTGGTGGTAGATTTGTTTACCAAAACAGCGCATTTTATCCCATTGCCTAAGGTGCCTACAGCTAGAGAATTGGCTGTTGTTTTCATAGCACAGGTATTACGGTTGCATGGTCTACCTACTGCCATTGTGTCGGATAGGGGGCACAATTCATATCCCACTTCTGGAAGGAGTTGTGCTCCCCGCTGAAAATGGAGTTACGGTTGTCCTCCGCCTATCATCCACAGACGGATGGGCAAACGGAGCATACAAATCAGACTATGGAGCAGTACATACGATGTTTATTGTCTTCTTTAACAGGTAGTTGGGTAACAGCGCTCCCCTTGGCTGAGTTTGCATATAATAACAGCATGCATTCAGCTTTGGGTATGACCCCTTTCTTTTGTTCCATGGGGTTCCATCCCAAGGCTATACCTATTCAGCCTTCTGGGCGGGTACCTGCAGTTGAAACCTTGAGTTGTGCTTTGGCAGACATTTGGGAAAAGGCACAGGAACATTTATTGGTCGCCAAGCTTAGTATGAAGAAGCAGGCAGATAAACATTGTTGTCCAGCTCCCTCTTATGCTATAGGTGACATTGTGTGGTTGGCCACAAAAAATTTGAGATTGGGAGGCCCTAGGAAACTTCAGCCTCAGTATGTGGGACCTTTTAGTATTCTACGGGTGGTAAACCCTGTAGCTATGAAACTAGCCTTACCTGATGAGTACCGAATACATCCCGTTTTTCATACGTCTCTCTTAAAACATTACACTAGAACTACCCAGGCATTGCCCCCACCTCCTCCGGTGGTGATTAATGACCATGAAGAATATGAGGTCAATGCAATTCTGGATTCACGGCGGAGGCAAGGTAGATTATTCTATCTGGTGAACTGGAAAGGTTATACACCTGATGATCATACTTGGGAACCTGCTAGTTATGTGCATGCCCCTCAGTTGGTGCGTTTATTCCATGTACATCATCCTTCTAAACCTCGTCCTGTGGGGAGGCATTTGGGAGGATGTACTGTTGGGATTCGGGGTTAGCAGGAGGGACGTGGGGCTCTTTCTATTGCTCCTCTTACCTTTGTGTGTGTGCCGCGTACATGATTGGGTGCACTTGCGGGGAAATCAGTAACAAGGCGGCAGGTACTTAAACCCCGCCTGTCTTCACGTCTTTGCTTGGTTTCTCTTCCGGTTCCTGCCACCGGAAGGTCTTTGCCGACGACATCCTTGGTGTGCTCCTTGCCTCCCGGAACTTCTCCCTGCTGAGGATTTCCTTATCGGGATTTGGATTCTGCTGTTCATATGGACTTCTGTTGGGATAGTCCCCCTCCCCACTTTCTTCCTGGATCTTGTCCATTTCGGCTTTCGGTTACTCTAGGGTGAGTGCGGGCCGACCACGCCATTGCGTTCCCGTCTCCCCTCTGGTTTTTTACTTCCTATTTTTGTTAACCTATCACTGTCATTATGGGATTGTTGGGCGCTTTCACGTAGTGTGTCCCAAGCCTGTGACTAAAGGGATCCCTTTTTTCATTTTTTGTAGTTACTGGGGTTTTTTGACTATATACGTCTTTTCCCCCCGTTTTGGTCTGCTGCGGAGAAGGTGGTAAACCGGCAACCTTGGGATCTGGACTATTTTTATTTGTTCTTACCTTCCTTATGTGGAATTACAGTACATATACCACAACTGGATGGAATTGGCCTTAGGGGGGTATCCTTCCCTCTAGGCCACAAGAATATCAGGAAGGGGTAAGAGATATACCCTTTTGTTATGTTGTACACCTGGGCATGTATGTACGGTATTGTTTGTAGCGCATTGCTTATTACGTTTCTCTTCTAACGGCTGGCTGTTCCTCCTGTGTATTCCATCTTCCATCGAAGAGAGAGAGGGGAGCCCCGCCCTGTTTGTTTTTCTTTTCCCTTTCCCTACCTTCTCCCTATGCCTTTGTCTGCTGTCTCCATGGTATATATATATGGGCGACAGTGATTGCGGTGTGGGTAATGGATTGGGATATTCTTCACTCCTGCAGTGTTGGGCACGAGAGAGAGTGGTGTAGAACAACAAGAATAGAACTGTTCTTAGCACCTGTATCCACCAAGAACTCCTTAGTCGAACCATGCACTTCCGCACTAACGTATGGACCATGTTGATCTACAGGTATCGTAACTGGTCTCTCACTCTGTCCCTGGCTGTCCTAGCTGTAAGACATCCCTGTCACCTCATCCATATCGTAATCATCATTATAATACTGTCTTCCCCGAGGGTCATCAAAATAATTCTGATCAGAACGACCCTGCGGGGCCACAGCATTCTGTGCCCTGTCCTGGCCATCAGCTCCACGACCCCGTCCACTAGAACCTCGTCCTCTCGGGACCGCCACCTTCTGCAAAAGCACAGGACACTCGCTACGCCAGTGTCCCTCCTCTTCGCAATACGCTCACTGATTCGGCCCTACAGGTGTAGTATTCCTGCTAGTACGTGGAAGCTGCCAGGCCAAACCACCACGGCCTCTACCATTTCCCCTGGAGGCCTGCTGCAACAACACCTTCATCTTCAAATCCTTGTGCTTTTTCTCCGTTCTCTCCTTATCCTCATTTTCCCTGTGCTCATAATACTGTGCCATATTCAAAATAACAGAAGGAGAAGAGGTGGACCAGGTGCTCTCGGAAGCCTGTAATTGAGTCGCAATCTCGGGAAGCAAATTTGAAACAAATCTATTAACAAACAGTCGCACACCACCTTCGATCGACAAATCCTGTCCACTATAATCTAGAAACACACCTTCAAACCGAGTGAAAAAAATCAGACACACTCTCATCTTTCTTTTGATGGCAAGCCGATAACTTGTCCCAATCAACCTTTCTCGGGGGAGTAAGAGAATGCATATAAGTAATGATACAGCCGGGCAAAGCAAGTATCTCTGGTCTAGGCTTATCACCTGGCTTCCGTTTCTGATCCCATACCTTAATTTGGTCCCAGGTACCACTCAATTCTGCAACGTGATCCTGTGTGTGTACTTGTCTCCAAATATCAACCGGAACTAGTAATCCAAAGAACATTTCAGTATCAGCAAGTGTCATCACTCTAGAAGAGGCAGCTTCAGTCAATTCTTTATAATAAGCAGTCGGATTCTTTCTAGGATCAGGTAACTGAGTCTTAAGAGACAAGACTTCACTCATTTTCCATGGAGTATAAACCCATTGTTCTTGGAAACGGGCCACTACACCTTGTCTAATACCATTATCGTGCTGATCCCTTTGCTCTGGTATTTCAGGGTGATATATAGGATGAACCTCCCGCTTCGAAAACTGAGATACTGGGGTGGGACTCTTCTCAAGTAATCTACCCCGATAAGCAACCAATGTCGCAACATTGCCAAACACTTGGCCAGGCTCCATATTAGTGACATATAGATGATCTTTAATATCATACAAAATCCGTGGTGCTGCATCTTTGAAACACTGCTCCCAAAGACCAATCAGAGTAGCAGACATATGCTTGAGGGCATGCTGTTGTACAAAAGGCTCATAATCTTTCATCACACTCCACACATCTTCCACACTGTAAATGGGGTTTTGGGCCCATTGGGCAGCCTGATTAGCTACTACCCTTTTCTCCTCATCTCCCACATCAGATCGGACTAACGTCCGTCCCATACGTTCCTTAAATTTCATCCAGTCTCTATCCTCAAATCCACATACTGGCGTCCCACTACTCAGTAATGTCGGGGGATGGAAGAATACAGTGGGGTGACAACAGAGGTAGCAGGTACTATCGTCGCTGCATGCTGTTTCGCGGGTGTAAGAGCTGGTGAAAGAGACGCCAAAACGAAAGGTGTCACAGGAGTACTAACGGTCATAGTTGCCACAGATGGCGAAGCCACAGAAAGGACAGGAGGTGCCGTGGCCAAGGCAGTCTGATCAACAGTAACAGAAGCAGAAACAGCAGAGACAGAAGAACGGGGTAGCTGGGCCTGCGGGGGGAGAGCGAGATATATCCCTGCGGGGCATATGGGGGTGGGGTCAAGTATCTAACAGTTTTTCCACAAAAGTATCATTTTCTTCTGGGGCTGCATAAGATTTATCAATATTCAATCGGAACAGTAACGGTCCCTGGTAGGAGTGCCGGCCGGGCGGTGACGTGGGGCGGGGGAGGGGCAGGGTGGGGGTAGTAAACCACAGATTACGGCCGAATACAGGTAAGTAAACATTTAAATAAATAAAACTAATTTTGTTGCGCGCACTGCATCGCATTTGGCGATGCAGCGCTCACAACGAAATTTGTTTTATTTATTTAAATGTTTACTTACCTGTATTCGGCCATAATCCGTGGTTTACTACCCCCCACCCTGCCCCTCCCCCGCCCCACGTCACCGCCCGGCCGGCACTCCTACCACGGACCGCTACTGAATCGGAACCTCCTATCTTCACGTTCAATTCCTATCTCTTGCTTCTCTTTATCATGTGCTACAGCTTTCTGAGTCAATGTTTGCATTCTCATCTTTCGCACCTCCTTCTCTGCTTTCATTCGCCTCTGTTTAGCTTCCTTTTGCCACGTTCTAAGAGAATCAAACATAGACGGTGTACTTCTTTTTGCAAACAACTTCTCCTGTAAAAACCCAGTTTTTTGTTCATCAAAAGTGCCCGTCAACGGCCACTGCAACTCGGCATTGTCCCTCATATATTTGTGTCATAGCGTACTAAACATAATAGGGCCAAGGCCATGTTTCACATACATATCAAAGTTCGGAGTGCCTTCTGGAGGCGCCGGCTAACTTTCTTCCAATCGAGCATCTGCATCTGCCGAAAAACAATGACAACAAGAAACCAAGAACCTGCTAAATCCAGGCATTTTCAAAAGTGAGCCAAATTCATTATGTTGCATGGCGAAGTGTTCGCAAACGCTTTGTACCAAAATCGGTCCTCAGACCGTGCCAAATACAAACCAAAATGGTACCATATCCACAAAGAACCAAAACAAAGTCACCTGGTGCACACAGGTCAAACGAATTTAATCTCCACTGCCGACTCTTTGGACCAAACGGTCAAATCCAATGGTTTCGCCGTTCAGAACCCTAGTCCGGATAACCGCTGGCCGAGGCACCGTCTGGCACGACAGAAGTGGCAGCTGTGAGTTCAGGAACTCTCTCATGCAGGGATCTCTGGTCCGTCCGTCCAACCCAACGACGGCCTCGACCTCCCCACCCGGGAAGTGCCACTCGCCCGATGGGGCCCATGTTCGGGTGCCAACTGAAGGAAGTGACCCGATTAGGGCCACCCGGGTCACTCGCGACCACCTCTCAGCCTTCCATACAAATGAAGAGTCGGTCAGACAGTAGAGAATACAAACCAAGTATATGTTTATTCAGATACACTCGATCTGAGCCCCGTCTGCCAAGTCACTTAGGGGTGCTGCAGAGAGGACTGACATCAACAAACATGGTGCTACATTATGTACGATTCAGAACCAAGGAAGACCCACCCATAATGGAATTTTACAAGCAGGTGCAGCTAAAACAAAGGATGAGCTTCGACTCTGAGGCCGGGCACACATTATCTCTATGCCAAGGTCGTTCTGTCCGTGCCTACCGCTAGACTAGTGGGAGAGGGCCTCTATCTAGTGGGAAAGGTATGCGCTAATAAGAACAGTGTATTCATTAGTACAACAAGGCCTAACCTTGGAGAAATGAAACTTTCCACAGCCTGCTTCAGGAGGAGGGAATACGCAGTTAATGGCATGATTCAAAATGGAGGCTAAACATAAAATGGTGCCGCAAATGCTAACTTACATGGAACAATGCACGAACAAAATAGCAAAAACATATTCATTTCGTCAAAGTTTTATACCGTATTTTGTTCATCTGTAGGGGTGCATCATAATCACGTGTATAGCGCACCCGCATATAATCATGTCTAGTGTAAATGTGAGTGTTAGAATTGTGAGCCGTCTTAATGTTATTACGTGACATATTTTAGTTTATTGACAAGTAGTATGACGAATTAACATAGGAAATGAATGTAACTAGTAGAAAAAAATGTTAACATGGAGAAACCATGTTGTGAAGTTTGACATTACTCATGTACTAAATGTGTTTAATAATCATACTTCCTATAATTTGGTAAATGTGTCAGCCGAGATGAAATATAGTTCAACTGGTAATGTTTAAATGTTACGTTCTTATATTAGCTAAAGCTCTAGGCCTGAAATACAAACCCTGGACAAACTCTCGCTTTAGGATTAATGTTCTGAATTTCATGTGCAGTGTGAAAGCTGTTCTTTCTCATGTTTTGCATTGCAGGTGGAGTATTCTTTCGGCAAAATAATGTCTTTGTTATAGCAGCTAGGCAAGGAGAGAAGAATTTACAATCGTATGACTTGGAGGTGATAAAGGAAAGAAGTTGGTTTCACACGGAAAAAAGCATGGAACCAAGGACGAATCATTGCAAAGGATGTACATGGAGAACACTGTGGAAAATTACGCTCACGCCTGTGCCCATTGTAGAGGACGTGCGAGAGGTGCATCATGGGAAATCTACCTTTTGATAACTGGTTGTTGGAATTAGGGATAGTGCCCCCACATCTTCCTTGCCTTTGGAGAGGGAGCATCTTAGAACGAGCTTGTTCTCCTGTGATGGTGGCTTTATGCAACTAGACCCATCTCAAACACGCAGGAGACTTCTTAGGAAAACTCCAAAACTGACACCTTTCCTTCTGATTCAAATTGCTTAGTCACTATCGTAGGGATGTCATCTTAGTGATAGAGTAGGGATAGATTTAAATGCTCTTCTTTCACCAACCCTTGATGTGGGGAAATTTGGACTCTTGTTTCTTAATCGCCTGCATCCTCCTTCTCGAGCTAATAATTCTGTTCATGTTGCACCATATGAACTGGGTGCGTAGATTTGACTATATGCTGTTTTCTTTGTATTTCTATACCCTTGTGTTGAGGTGCGTTTATGTTCAATTATTTTTGGCTTTGAAATAAAACTAACAGACATTCCTCAATTGTCCCTTGGTTGTTATGTATCAGGAAGCGGTGATTTAAATTTACGGTGCATTGATGATTTTCTCCCATTTAAACTTTCATGCTGCTTAAAGGACCCATCAGAGTGTGGTTCTAGAAGAACTCCAGAATGAATCAAAATGGCCCTTTCACACTTTTCATTGAAGAGACCTCATAAACTTCCCACAAAGAAGCATAAGTGGATTTTAGGCATGTGAAGATGGAAATAAAGGGTCTGGAGAAAAATGACAAGTTTTATAAATCAGTGAATATTTTTAAAAGTAAATTACAGTTAGGGAGGTGTGAGGTGAAATATAACACTCCACAGTACACTGAGAGGAGGTTTAAGTAAATAAGGTAGCACCACCAATTATGAAGCAGAAATATTTTGTATATTAGTGCAGATGCAATGGAAAATAAAGGCGAGAGGTTAAATAAAAGCAGGAGAGTAGATGTGGTGAGTGACAGTGTGTTGGAGATATCAAATCAAGTTCATGAGTAAAGGTTGGGTGAGCAATATATATATATAGACACATCAAAAAATAAATAGGCCAACAAACTAGCAGAAAAAAGGCAGTTGTTCTGCGCCGTTTATAGGGCTCTCCTTGATGCTGGCCAAGAGGCTAATCACGCAGCGCTAGAAATCTCATGCGGCGCCGCGTGAGGGAAAGTGGAGAGAAGAAGTTATTGAATGGGCTACTGCTGAGAGAGAGGCGCTGCAGCACGAGGAGTATAGGGGACTGAGGAAAAAGCTGATTTCAATGGAATGGGCCCAACTGTTAGAACGATTCAGGGTACATACCGCAGTGATCCTGAAGATTGAGGGAATAGCAGCCCCCCCTTTGTGTTTTCAGCCTGTGCCTAATTGCCCGGGCACCTGTTAAAGATAAGCATTATGTATTGAATTGATCGTGTACCCCCCCCTCTCCTGACATGGATCCCCTACCACTGCTGCCCCTCCCCCCCTCTCTCTACCCCTACTGCTCCAGCTCAGTCACCCTGTAAGGATGTATTATAAGACTCTGGCACTCAGACCGTAGGGGCATCGCTTTAATGTTTTTGGAAGGGATTTATATTTTGTGGGAGGGAGATGGAGGGGGGAAAGTTAGAGTTATAAAACTTAAACACCTGAAAAGTATATCCAGACAATTGTATGTAAACCTCTCATTACGCACACAAATGTGAACAATCTACTGCAATGACTAAGTCTGTTAAACATGTACTTGTACCAAATCTTGAAAGTATTGACCTTGCAATTTGTTAGTCAGAAGATGTAACCACTGACAGATGTAATGTATCTATACATAAACTGAAAAATGAATAAAATTTGTGTTAAAAAAAAAAAAAAAATAAGAGAGAAAGAACCAGCACCCAGAGGAGGTCAGACGTTTGATTGTAGGATAAGGAAGGGGAGAGTGAAAAGTTATGTAAAATCAAAGTACTAACAGCTAGAGCGTGAAAAGAATCAAGAGAAATTGACAATTGCAAGGAATATTGTAAGGGAGAACTATGACTGAGGGGAAGGTGTTAGAAAACATGCATATGACAGCACAATGAAACAGGGGGGCATATTAGCAAGAAGAGGCGATAATCATCGCTAACCCTGCTTAGCGTGATTTTTTTTATCGCCGGCTATCGCTGGAATATATCGCCGCGCTAACGCTGTATTAGCAACGATTAGCGCTATGGCGATGAATATTCCAGCGATAGCGAGGAAATGGGCCAACATCGCTGAAAAACCAGCGATGTTGCATGGAGAAGGGAGAACATCTTGCTGATACGACCCTGTGGTCGTATCAGCATAATCCACCCCCCATGTTAGGTATGGCTAACACCTGCTAATTGCAGGTGTTAAATAAATGGCGATGACCCCGGTTAGCGCGACTTTTCACGTCGCTAACTGGGGCCATGGCCACCTTGCTAGTAGGCGATAGGCCTGTTAGCGAGTGTTTCCCAGGTTTGTTCGTCGGGAACGCCCACTTTGCATGTCATTAGCAATAAATATCGCTGACATGCAAAGCGGTAAAAAAACGGGCGCTAATGCCCGCAAACTGTCGCTAACTGCTGTTAGAGACAGTTTGCTGATAGGGCGATAAAATATCGCCGCTTTAGCGGCAAAAAGTGCCGCTAAAGCGGCGATAGTGCCCTTGCTAATATGCCCCAGGGTCTGTAAAAAGTCTCTTATCTTACTGAGGGAGCAGAAACAAAGAGGATCTGAAGCTACCAGGGCATAATTGTATACCTTTAGTAACATTACACTGACGGAACACCTTTTTCTGCTACTGAGGGAACAGTGGTTAAAGGAGCATATAAAGTATCCCTAATTTTCTTGCCTTAAAATTGGTTGTGAAGGAGAAAAAATATCCTTGAAATTCTGTTACACCTATTTTGATGAAAATAACCATCACAGTCAGTGCCTACCGCTTTCATTACAAGTTTTCCTTAGAGCAAAATCAAAATATAACATGTATTGAAGCAAAACTTGTTTGTTCAGTTTGACAAAATGGTGCAAAATAAGCATGTTTGAAAATGTACCTAGCATCGCGTTGTTAATCGATGTGCTATGAAATTGTGCCCCTGTATTCAATAACAAGCATTGGGAGATGCAAAGGGATATGTGATCTGCTGCATGTTTATCCACTTCAGATCTAGATATGGGCATTCAAATCGGATTTCCACACATGCACATACTGTGTAATCTAGTGCCAGTCACTTTATCTCACTGCTCCTCCTTTCTGTTATCCTTCCAAGCTCTAAGTAGTCAGAAGAGGGATAATCTTCGGTACTAAGATTTGTATAACTTAAAATGCAACTGTAGTAGACAGATCATAGAGCTTTAATCTGATTTTACTACTCTCAATGTGCAGTAGAAAAATATGCAGTAAAAAAGAGACAATACACATGAAATGTAATGACCACCTAAATCTACAGCACATCCTTACAAATGATATTCACCGCAAAGTCAAGGCAACTGCCAAAGCTACTAGTAAACACATTTTTACTGAAGAACGCCCATCTGTAAAATTTGAAGCAACATTTTAGGACAACTTTTTCTAACTGCATTCTCTCTGCATGGTCAACACATAATTAAATGCACGTTTACCTTGTTTGGGCTGATCAGAGGGATGTGGTTTACATGCATTCACAGTAATAACGTACAAGAAGGTACACATATAAAAAAGTCTCAAAAAATATGGAGAGCAATTTGTTACATTAAAATGTGTCCTTTGCCAACACTATAACAGAGGTAACATAGGGGAATCATTCCTTGAATTTCAACTTGCAAACTCACATCTCACCCCTTCGGAACATTAGCATAATGAGGGCAGACCTTTGTTTTCAAAGGACGCAACTCTAATGTCCTTAAAGGGGCACCATTATATTTCAGAACAGTACGGTATTAGACTGCTCCAAGAAAGCAAAATACTCATATTACCTAACTGAACCCAAATCAAGCCAACACACTTATGCTATTCACAAGGCACCCCACTAACTTCCCCAGAACAACTTCAGCACTCACACGAATAGGGCGTTCGTTCTCATTTCCAATGTGGCACGCAATATATTTGCCTTCATCTCTAACCTCATAACAGGGGTAAACATTTGAAGGGCCCGATTCACAAAGGTGAACTGAGATGAAAGTCTAACTTTATGACTTTCAGTATTCACAAAGGGCATTTATGAGTAGTAAAGTTAGACTTTTGTCTCAGTTAAACTTAAGACCAAAACTTAAGTTTAACTGAGACAAAAGTCTAACTTACTACTCAGTAAATGCCATTTGTGAATACCGAAAGTTGTAAAGTTAGACTTTTGTCTCAGTTTACCTATGTGAATCTGGCCAAAAGAATTTAGGCATTTTACGAGTATGGATCTGAGACAGCAGCCTCAAGATCTTGGATGGATGCCAGTGTGCTAGCTAGTCACACATTCTTCCACAAGGAGTGACCTGGAAGGAAAAGAGAAAGAGTTGCACTTATTACTCATAACATCCCTTAGCCACTGTACTTCATATCCAACGTTGTGCACACTTGTCAATAGTGACAGTGGCTAACTGCGCCATTAGGGAAATACAATGTAATTTGGGATTGCTGCGGGCCCGGGAGGGAGAGACTATCAGGCGCTACACCGTGCAACCCTACGTTTATGATTTATTCATTGTTGGGGATCATAGGCACTCTGCTATTGGGGAGGTGGGTAGTTTTGAACCTACTAGGCAGGGATGCAGGGAGGGGGGATGCGTTTGGGGGGCACGGGATAGGAAAGACATTACCACTACCTGTGTATCTCCTCTGTAGAAATGTTCATCATGTTATAGTTCTAATGGTTATAGATCTGCAATTGTCACTGTATATTCACTTTGAAAGTATGCAAATAATGATTCTCATAACTCAACATGTCGCAAAGACAAACATACCCAATGGCGTCACATGACCTAACGACACACCGTACCACACAGCCAAAACTTTCCTTCCTCTCCTGGAACGTCAATGGCCTGCGGGATAAGATAAAACATGGATTGGTGCTACAGTACCTGAAACGCATGTCTCCGGCCGTTACCCTGCTACAGGAGACGCACCTAACGGGCTCCACATGTAGGGCCCTTGATAGATGGGGGTTTCAATTAGTGTCCCACTCCGAGTTCACCACCGGATCCCGGGGGGTGGGGATTCTGATACGAAAACAGTTCCCCCTCATTATCCATCGTACTTTTAAAGATGACCAGGGCCGATTTGCAGCAATTTCGATGCAATGGGAAGGACGTATGATCAATTTTGTATCTGTCTACATACCACCTGCGCTGCAGGCCCCCGCCCTACAAGATCTGGGCAAATTTCTCTTAACGTTACCAGACGGAGACTCGGTAACAGGAGGAGATTTTAATATGACCGCAAATGACACACTAGATCGCACACCGACTCGCCCACAGCATCGTGTTGGCTCACCTTTGGCCGACTTCTTAGACGCACATGGCCTGTTAGATGTGTGGAGGTTTCAAAACCCAAATGAGAAGCAATACACATTCCACTCAGGCGCTCATAACAGCCTCTCCCATATAGATTATATACTCGTAGCAATAGACAGTTTGGGTAAGCTTGGCAGAGCCTCACATTTGCCCAGGGGAATCTCCGATCACTCACCGGTTACGGCAGAACTGTTGACACATTGCACTACTCAAAGTCGTATGTATCCTATATACCCGGGGTTCCTCCTGAACTCTAAGATCAAGAAAGCCTTAATCAGGGCAACTACACACTACTTTCAAGATACTGAAGCGTCAGTCCCCTCCCCAGTTACGTTGTGGGAAGCGTACAAGCCAGTGATAAGAGGTCATGCTATATCGCAAATTGAGGGACATAAGAAGGGGATAAAATAGGATATAGAAACTATGGAGCATGAATTAAAGCGATTGGAATCCCGGCAGGCGGCGAACCCTACAGATGGGAACAATCACACACTGTGCATAAAAAGACAGGAATATCGTGAATATCTCCGGAATGATGCAGTGTCCCGCATGACAGCCACCCAACACCGGATCTACGAATCCGGAGATAAAGCGGGTAAGCTCCTCGCATGGCTTGACAAAAGGGAAAAATCACATAGATGGATAGCACAGATAAAAACGGATAAGGGCGAAACTACATCTGACCCACAACTAATAGTGGATACGCTGGCATGGCACTATGAGCGAGTTTACACTTCCACGAATACCACCACCATACAGGAAGCACTGGCTTTCCTTAAAGATATTCATATGCCTCGGCTCACACCCCAAGAGGCCGACAGGCTAGAAGCTAACATGACAGTGGACGAACTCAAAGTAGCTATCACTAAAATACAATCTGGGAAGGCCACTGGCCCAAATGGTATTCCAATAGAATTATATAAGTGCACAGCAGACAAGATAGCCCCATACTTGTTACGTATGTATGAAACGAGTCGAGAATTGGGGACACTCCCTAAAGACCAACGGTTAGCCACTATTGTGGCCATACATAAGCCAGGCAAACCAGTGGAGGAATGCTCATCGTATCGCCCGATCTCATTAATTAATGTGGAAGGGAAAATATTAGCAAAAACGCTGGTGCTTCGACTTGCACCCTATCTCACCAAACTGATTCATCCGGACCAGTCCAGTTTTATGCCCGGGAGAAACACCACACTATGGGGCCGATTCCGATTCCGGCCGGAAATCTCTCCGACCGAGCCGGACCCGGAGAGAATTCCGACCGAATCGGACCCTAGCAGTCCGACCGAACGAGTACGATGCGCACGCATGCTATCGGACTCGAGTCGGTCGGACTCCCATTGAAGTCAATGGGAGCCTGTCGTACAATGCGTACGCGGGCTCCCATTGACTCAATGGGTGCGAGGCGGACAAGGGCGCCCCCTACAGCGTGTACGTGTCCATGCGCATCGCGGCGTACATGCACAGTTAGGGGGGACCCATGGGTCCCCCCTGTGTGCGACTCGCGCGCCTACGCGTACAGGGGGTCCGACGCGGACCCCCAAAGTCCGGCCCGACAGCTTTTTGAGCCGGACGGCGCGAGTCGGCTGGACTGCTCGCGGCGCGCATCGTACTTACCCGGCCGGGAAACGTCTCCATAGCGCGGTGCGAGTCGTGTCCATGCGAGTCGGTCGGAGCGTGTTGAAGCCGCGTTCGAGTCGGTCGGCGATTTCGCGGGTGCTTGCATTGTACTCGCTCGGCCGGACCCGCGTACGATTCGGTCGGGAAACAGGGCTCCGAATCGGATCCGGTGAATCCGAATCCGATTCGGAGCACTACCGGCCGAGATCGCAATCGGCCCCTAAATCTAAGACGCCTACACGGCGTATTGGGCAGACAACACACCATACTGGAAGACGCTGCAGTCCTATCGCTGGATGCAAAGATGGCCTTCGATTCGGTGGAATGGGCCTTCCTATTCGCGGTACTCCAGCACTTAGGATTTGGACCGAAATTTTGCTCATGGATACATTTACTTTACACCAACCCGATAGCGCATGTAGTGGTGAATGGTCATATATCAAAGGAAATCACCCTGGGTAGAGGGACGAGACAGGGCTGTCCATTATCGCCCCTACTATTTGCATTAGCCCTAGAACCATTGGCGACCTGGATAAGGTGGGACCCCAGGATACGAGGTCTAAAGTGGAGGGAGGAATGGGAGGACAGTATATCCCTCTATGCCGATGATGTATTACTATATATCGCCTCGCCTACACGATCTCTTCCCGCCATACTTAATATCTGTGCTGTGTTCGGCTCGGTATCAGGATATGCCATTAACTGGGACAAGTCGGTACTATACATCCTACATGGAGCACCCCCACGGTTGCCGAGAGACTGTAAGGTTCAGATAGTCATGAATAGTTTTAAGTACCTAGGCATCCATATCACCTCAGATCAAGATTCCTTTTTTACCCTCAACCTACAGCCCCCCTTGCAAAGACTGAAACGGAACATCAAACATGTAAATGTAAATCCAGTATTTGTAAAGCGCGAACAGCTACCCGAAGGCATCCCGGCACTGGGGGCCGTCGGGAAGATTAAGCAAGCTATTGCCCAGAGTCACATGGTGCTGGGCTGACCTGCCGCCGGTGCTGGGGATCGAACCGTGAGCCCCAGATTTCAGCGTCAGTCGCCCTGGCCGCGGCGCCACACCTCTTCCCTGAACATTGGAAGGCACTACCGCTCACGCTGCTAGGTAGAGCGGCCCTCTATAAAATGATGGTCCTGCCCAGATTCCTTTACGTCCTGCATAATACGCCGTATCCAGTCCCCGACACATACTTTAAGGCAGTGAACTCAGAGGTTGCGGCCCTTTTATGGGACGGCAAACCGGCCAGAGTAGCTGAGCACAAATTGACACGGAGTTGGTACGATGGTGGGATAGCCCTGCCAGATATAAAGGCGTACTATTGGGCCTCGCAACTCACGGTAATCAATCAATGGCTGCACGTACCAGATACAGACAGACCCCACATATCACCTAGACAGAATGACCCTGGGGATTGGAGGGGTTAATAGAGCACTTTACGCCCAACGAAGAACCAGTAACTTCATGGGCCCAGCGATGCATACTGTTCGCATATGGCATACGGTTAACAGACACCTGGGATGGACGGGCAGATTTACACAACACACGCCCCTATGGGACACAGGCTGACTAGGAACATTAGGCAACAGCAAAGGGTTTCGAAACTGGGACTTGATCGGTATCTCCCGGCTGGGGGACCTTTGGCGCAATGGAGAGGTGGTTAGTTTCACCTATCTGCAAGATCAGTACAAAATGGCCCAGAGGGAACAGTTCAGGTATATGCAAATAAAACATGCCATAGAGGCGGTCCTCCCTCCTGCTGAGATTCTCCCGGAATCGTCACCCCTAGAGGACCGATTGCTCACGGACCACTTGTATAAGCGAGCAACTTCGCTAATATATAAAAAAATCATCAATAACCATACAGATCCGCTTGGCCGACTCAGGGAAACATGGCAATTAGAGGTGGGAGACATGGATGACCCTGAGTGGCAAGACGCCATGGCGTCGCCCAAGGAGGTTGCAATCTCCTCTAGACCACGGCTGGTACAGTTCAAAATACTACATAGGACCTACTACACCAGGGTGGTTCTACACAAGATGGGAAGGTCCCCTGACCCGAGTTGTCTACGGCAGTGTGGGGACGTGGGTACCTTTTACCACACATTGTGGGGCTGCATGAAACTGGGACCGTATTGGCAGACAGTGGTGAGGATCATTGCAGAGGTAACAGGGAAACAAGTCCCGCTGGAGCCTAAATGCTATCTTTTGAATGTGTGGGGACCTACGGATCTTACACACGCCGAACGACAATGGGCAACGACAGGCATGATGATAGCCAAGAGGAACATTGCGCAAAAATGGGGGGTCGAGAATGTACCATCTGCGATGCAATGGGGTAATGATATGGATGTTGTTATGGTAGCGGAGAAGGCCACATTTATTAACAGGAAATGTCCCAAAAAATGGAGTAGAATATGGGGAAAATGGAATATATATAGGGGAGATATCTGCACCCCCCCAGAGGAGGTGAGTGACTCGGATGATGACGTGTAATTGTGGAGAGAGCAAATGTGACATTGTACGTTCATAAATGTATTGAATAACTGTAATGAAGTGTTTTGCAGATGATAAATTGTACATGCAGATCTCTGTTGTTTACAATAAAATTTTCAATTAAAAAAAAATCGATATATTTGTATAACTATATTTTTAACAACGATATTTTTGATTCAATATTTTGGTACTTACCTTTATGGAGATAGAAAGTCGATATTTTGACCATCGATATTTTGTAAACGATATTCTGGTACCTCGATATTTTGACTGACGATATTATGTCAGTGATCCGGCAATGTTATCTTATGGAAAATAAATGCAAAGATTTCTGCCCTCAAAAAAAAATAACAAAAAAAAATAGTGGCAGTGGCACTTTATCACCTACTTGGTGGCATTCCAACTTTCTTGATGATTTATCACCTTCATCATGAGATTTCCACATTATCCAACCATAACCTCATTGCAAGAGTCTTCAGCATATGGTGGAAACCCAAAGACATTAATGTTGCCACTGTATCAGTAAAGGCCCACAATAAATTTTGATTCAATTAGCTTTACAGGAAATGTCCCATGATATGGGCCACACTCTCATCTTAATCCTGCCAAACTGGCCTAACCTGCTGCTGCGAACATATTCAAACCATTTAGTTGAAGCACCACATAATTTTCTTTCAGGATTCTACCACTAATGTCAAGCAAGATATCTGCTCAATTGTAAGGGCCTCACAGGGGTGGAAATGGTCTCAGTCAAAGGTTTGGGGAAAAAAACAGTGGCTTAATTTAAAACCATTAATGTAGTAATGACCAATGAAGACCGAACCAAGATTTATTTTTTCAATATACATAAGTCATTTGAGGGGTAATTATCCATTACTACGGAGGCTTTACTCCGCATACCATTACTTCGCAAGCGTTACAACGCATGCGATGTAACAACGCGTAGCCTTTACTACGCAAGTTGTTACTTCGCATGAGTTGTAACTACGCATGCGTTGTAATGGGTAAACAATGGCGCTAAGGCGGATGAGGCAGAACTCCTCCCAGGAAGCGACGCTGACCGGATGAGCGCACACAGGAAGGTGCGCGATGACAACTGCATGGTGATGTCCGCAGGGTGAGAAGGAAGCGGAGCGAGCAGCGTCCCAGGCAGGGGGAGGTGACAGGGCGCGGCTGAAAAGGGATATGGAGAGCAGCACCATTCGTAATGGAGTGAGGGGGCCATGTGCGCCAGGGAGTCACGCATAGGTTTCCTCTCCTATGAGGAGGACATCAGGAGAGGTAAGCCGGGGGCGTTGTCCTAGGGGGAGGGTCGTGCAGGGGGATGTTTTTTGGGTTTTAGGGAAGTGTAGTTGTGTTTGTGTAGTGTAGAGTAGTGTATTTGGGTTTTGGGTAGTGTCTGGGGTCGTGAAGGGTAGTGTTTGGGAGTAGGGACAGGCTGGGAGTAGGGGCAGGGTCGTGCTGGGGGTAGTGTTTTAGGTTTTAGGGTAGTGTAGTTGTGTTTGTGTAGTGTAGAGTAGTGTATTTGGGTTTAGGGTAGTGTCAGGGTCGTGAAGGGTAGTGTTTGGTAGTAGGGACAGGACTGGGGGTAGGGGCAGGGTCGTGCTGGGGGTAGTGTTTTAGGTTTTAGGGTTGTGGTGTGGTGTTTGTGTAGTGCAGGGTAGTATTTTAGGGTTCAGGGTAGTGTTGGGGGGTCGTGCAGGGTAGTGTTTGAGTGTAGGGAGCGGACTGGGGGAAGGGGGAGGGTCGTGCAGGGGGTAGTGATTTAGGGTTTAGGGTAGTGTTGTGGTGTTTGTGTAGTGTAGGGTAGTGTAGTGTTTGGGGGTTTGGGTAGTGTTTTAGAGTTTATGTGTACTGTAGTGTATTTGTATTTAGTATTTAGTGTAGTGTTGGGGTAAATGTCTGTTTTTATTACTAGGCAAGTTTTTAGTTCGCATACATTAACACTTGCAATGTAAAGGTATGCGAACTAAAAACTTGCGTAGTAACGGTAATTGCTAAGTAAAAACTTAGTAGTAAAAAGCTGCGAAGTAATGGTATGCTAAATAACGAGTCATATTCCATTTGAGGCTGTTATACCCTGTAATACGATGTTAAGCTTGACCAGACATAAATTATATCACTTATAAAAGCCTAAAATGAGTACACTGGATGGTAACCTTATGAGATAATAACTTTGCAGATCTATTTACACATCTGAGAAAAGTAACAAAGCCTCATTCTCTTCATTGTGTAACTCTCTCCCTTGCAAGATCACAAAGACAAGTTACAACAATTTTCAAGAAAAAGGAAGGCTATCCACACTAGAGTTAAAATTTCTCAAAATATAAATTCCTTGGCAATGGACAACCAATCAATTAGCCTCATCACTCACTGATTTTTCTATCTGATATTGCCAAACATATTCTAAAAGCATACCACTATTCTCTCCATTGCACTGAAGTCCAATACCAGTCACTAAAATGTTTCCAAATACAATGTCTCTGCTTTAACCTCATACACGCACGGCTTGTCATTAAGGGTGGAGCAGTCCCACCCCCTCCCTTTTTCGAATATGATGAGTGTCTGTCAGGCAGAGCAAAGATCAGCCTGACAGACACCCATAATGTTCTGGTCAGGCAGCCATGTGCTTTAAATGCGCTAATGTGCAGGCACCTGACAGCCTGAGCCAAGCTTTGCTGGGCCAAAGATTTCACTGCTTCAAAGGCATGGCCTCATCAGCCTGTCAAAGTCTTGTGATAGCCTCCCCCTCATGATGGGAGGGATGTCAATAATAGTCTCCTACCTGGGCGCTTCAGTATTAATCCCAGGGCTGACTGTCTATCAGTGATGTCTCATCACAGAGTTTGGTGGGGTAACCAACATTCACTGACCCCATTCCGCTCTGTAACAAGTTAGGGAAGGTCCTCCTCTCTTTGACTGATCCATAACAAGGTCAGATGATGAAAGAAGGTGGTGTGATCTTCTGTCAGTCTTTTCCTTCCCCAAAGTCTCCAGGAATCACCAAGGCCTTCCTATTCTCTACCCTATTCCACTGCCGCAGCCTAGTAAGAGTTTGTTGAAGGTTGGGTGCATGTGTGTATATATAAATGTATGTGTATTTGTACATATGTGCTGTGAATGGGTGTGTGCATGTCCATGTGCTTGCAAATTGTGGGAGTATGTGTTTGCGTGTGCTGGTGAATGGATAGTTGTGGGTGAGTGTGCATGTAGATGGGAGAGTGTGTGTATGTGTGTGCACTTGTACATGGATGCATGAAAGTGAGTGTGCATGTGTGTGTCCATCCCACTGCTCAACCATATTATGGGTTACAACTGGCCACACTCATAGCCAGAACCTTATTGGACAAAATCATGCCAAGCTCTTTGAAAAATAGAATTATTACAGTTCTCCTAAGAAAGCAAGCATTTCTCCGGGAGACCCCACTGACTTCCTCCTTGTCATTAATCAACTTCAAAACCACATTGAGTTCTTCAACCCTCTTGACCCACTTCATATTCTCCCCGGTACGTGGAATAAAGACAGCCCTTGTGGATGTTTAGAAGTATTAATTAAATTAATTAAAGGCGCTAAATGAAAGACAACTAGAAGATCTGGTAGTGACTTGGTTCTCAAACGTCTCTGTAGACATTGGCCATCAAGTGAGTCTCACACGTGGAAATAACTTGTTGATGTAGCTGGGAAGGATCTGGACTGGTATGCCATTTCCTGTCTGGTTGCTAATGAAAAGTAAATATTCCAACTTTTTGGGTTCTGCTCTTACCTGTGTCGTGGTGTCGCCAAAGATTTAGATTTCCTCCTTACCTTTACAATATTTGCCTGATTGAACTGGTGTCATGAACCCTGGACATTCACCTGATGACATTCAGATTGATTTGAAGTCGGTGCCCAAGGGATGATGCCAGCGGTCTGTGATATGGCTCTCCTGTGGATCATGAGCTTCCTGGGAAGCACTATCCACTAGGCAAAATTTCTCCCAATTACTCTTTAAGATTACAGTTTCATCATCCCCGAGGATAAATGGGACTGTGCAACTGAAAGAAGAGCCTCATAATGAGAAGGATGCAATGTTGCTGGCAAAGATGGCTCAGTGAATTAAATGTTAACTGGTTCAAATATTTCATGTTCTTGTGGTTAATAAATTTGATTATTAAACATATTGCTATGCATGGCTTCTATAGGAAGCCTCTATCGTTTACCCCAGATTCTAAATCTGGTAATTCACTGCTATGACATAGCACTAGTTTGTAAAAAAAACAGTGTTTAACATTTGGGTTAGGGAGGAGAGGGGATGTTACATGGGTTGAGCATAACTCACTTTAGTCCGCGTAGCGTAATCACACTGAAATACCCCAAATTACACTGAATTACGCGAGAAGAGTATTCTGCATTGAGTGCTATTTTCTAAGCACAATATGCCACCTCACGTCCAAAATCAAAGTGAGGATGGATTTTGCACTAAGAAATAGAGCTAAATGCAACAGACCATGAATAGTGAACATGAGCAGCCACTAATGCAAGCTAAATGTGCACCTGGGGTAGGAATTTCCCCCAACACACTTGCAGCATTTACCACTAGTTTCTTAGCACAAAATTCACTCTTGTGTCCAAAATGGATGCTTGTGCTTGCTAAGTATACTCTGACTCCAGGTTTTTCCCCCCATATGACCCTTAATTATGCAAGCGGGCATCATTGCATTATTATCTAGTAATTTCACATCAAAGAGGTACATGGAATTTCGAAATTATTGCGATTACCCCGGTGTAATTGAAATTCCTCCCAGGCATAGATGTTATGTATGGCTTCCACATTACTTTGCCCCTGTGTAGCAGTTGGAAGCAGGGGCAGAGGATTTTCTGGACCACACATAACATAAAATTGTAAATGGGTAAAACATGAATAACAGGGATGTTTTTCACCTCGAGGTTCTGACTGAAATCATAGACACCTTGAGCTTTGCGCTCGTTGGCTATTTGATGTCAGTCAGAACTCTTTGGTGAAAAACATCCATGTTACGCAGTTACCCATTCATGATTCTATATATTATTATTATTATTATTATATTATTATTATTAGTGTTATTATTATTATTATTATTAGGGTAGTAGTAATAGTATATTAGTAATCAAATAGAAAACGATTTGCAGAAGACAATTACAAAGCCTTTAAATAATGTGTAGTAATGTCTGAGAGAATTATAAATATTTGGAGAAAGAAACTCATAGTCATACAGGTCATATGGAAATAACCCTAACTAAAAGGAAACGGTCATACTTTTCTTGTACAAAGTGAGATGCACTAAAGATATGCACTAAGAATCTAATCACACAGAGGTAAAGTCAGGGCCACGGTTTCCTTACATAGTCGTTATAGGCTATTTTATTACATAGCAACATGACGGAGGAGTCTCAGGAACAAATTCTCAATTTGAACTTGAACATTATCAACATGGGTAAATATGAAGGACACGCGACAGATGACAGCCGTCTTTCGAAAATGATAGCGTATTGTACAGTGTCATGCAAATTCTTTGAAACATCCTTGACAAGTGATGGACATGTGTAATATGAGCTAAATTAGTTACTGCTGCATATACAGGAATTTGCAAATTGATGCTGAATGACAAGAAGAGGATTGCGTGACTAATCCTGATCAGAACCTTCCCAGCAAATAGTCCTGGCCCCTTGATATACCTCCACAAAAAATTGTTGTCCAGAGATTTTCATTTTTGATTTGTGTTTTTGTATCATTAGAGAAGAAATTTAGCTTGTGTAGACAGTGCTAATCCGGGCCGAAATTTTCTGGACGACATTTTCAAAAATAGTGGATGTGTTGCAGTGATGATGTAATTTTTCAGGAACCATAAGACCTATATACTTCATTTTGGTGTCAAAAGTAGGTAGTAGCAGAGAATCTTTACCTCCTGACAGAATGTTTCTAATTACACAATCCGAGGACTCCTTCAACAAAGAAAAATTTGTCATATGCCAAACTAATCCGAAAGAGAGTTAGAGATGCTGCAGAAATACGGTAAGACAAAGTTCACAAAAGATTGAAACTAATGGGTGAAGAGGATCAAATATTTTATCATTGCAACAACAAGTGCTAAAAGTAGTAAGTATACAATGGAAATAAAACCTAAAAAACATTTATCAAAGAATTGCAGAAACCAGTGAATCACAACAAGAATTCAAGTCTTTTGCGAAAGCGACAACAACCAAACCCAATACCCATCTACTTGGAAAATCGATGGCTACCCCTTGTCCACCTACAACAACTGATCAGAAAGCAGAGGATCTTTAATGTGATAACTGTGGTTAAGCCAGAACAAGTGCCAAAGGGATTGAAGAAAGAACAAAGGACAGAATATGTGAGTGTCAAAGCAAAAACATGTTTTTATCTGTAGCTAGTTTCTTCCAAGATTCAGGTTTCAGCCAAGTAGCTAATCTAAACAGCTAGGTGAAGGTATTTGGAGTGGATTTGTATGCCTAACCGAACAGCATGTGTGCATACATTTGAAAATATGAATGTACAATGAGCTCCCAGCAGCAACGTAACTGACAGCCTTCTGTTAAGTTTACACTCTTTGAAAAAGCAAATTATGTTTTAAAGCCACTCTTGAGTGCTGGCTACTGATTCATGCAGTGAGATCAGAGAAATAATGGTCAACATTGATGAAACTGTATTGATCCATAGTAATGAAATTAAGATTTTTCTGGTGAGAATGTACAATGACAAAATTCGTTTTTGTCAGTCTAACAAAAAAATGAGCCACTTATGGTGTTCTCAACTAATTTGACTCCTGAATTTCTTGATGCCAAAATAAAATTACAGGATGCAGTAAATTCAGAAGAAAGGAACCATATTAAGAAACGTCCTGAAAGATTTAGATTTTGGACTTACTGACAGATTTAGTGATGCCCCAGAGCTCCGCAAATCATGGGAGTCAACAAGAATGCCGGATGTTGTCTCAAAATATTTTACATCTTTGTTTAATGTCAGCAAAGCAAAACTGTTGCAAACTAAAGTTTTTGAGCGAAGAAGTGGAAGACAATTCCATGAACCGACAGGCTTATTCTGTGCAAATGTACTGTCTTTTCCAAATCATGTTTTATTAATTACATCCCGGCAAAAGAAAACTCTGCTACACGTGATGAATGCCCACGCAATCTATGGCAAGTGCAAAAGTAGATAGCTAATCACTTCAATGAATAGAATTGGTGTATCAATAAATTATAATGCCATAGTACGGAGCAGGAACTTGTTAGCAGCTCATGCTGTAAACTCTTGTGAATCCGACAGCACACCACTTCCAAGTCACTTTACCAGGAAAGAATTTACAATTGCTGCTCTTGATAATTTTGATTTTGAAGACAGCTCTTCTTTGTCTGGAACATCCAGCACACATGATACTGCCATGGTACGTTTTCAAGACTTCACCAATGAAGCAGCTGCTGGAAAACAAGCTGTGTCAGGTGTAAGCATAAACAAAAAAAGCTGCTTATAACCTAACTGCCTTGCCAAAATGTGCAAAATCACTACAAGCCATCAACACGTCCCTGTTTACCAGAAAGTTGCAAAGTGGCTGAGGACTTGAACCTTCTTCTACCTGATGCTGCAGTCCGCAAAGCTGATTTAACTGAATTTATCATATCGCTTAGTCGGTGCTGACTGGAGGATGAAGAAAAGCCAGTTCCTATGTGGGCTGGAATTCATGCTCTGATCTCCCAGAATACCATTCCACTGAAGAAGGTTGGGTTTTTACCAGTAATACCATCTCCATTCACAAACTACGCAACAGTATACACACCTCAAAACAATTTCCAAAATGTGTCTGATCAGCTTGAAGACTAGCCTTTCCTGCCAATTTTCTGCAATGAAGTTATTTTCCATATTGTAGCTGACATTTTTATGAGTAGTAGAATTTGATGATCTTTATCCAATAATGGGCATTTTCCACATGACAAAAGTTGCATTGCAGCGTGCAGGAAGTTTTCTCAATGGATGTGGCATAGATGATTTATTGAGAATGAAATCTTTGAAAGCAAAACTGTCCAGTCAGTATTGAGTGGAACTCCTTATGTTTGTTCGTTACAAGGTATGCTCATCATATCTGAGGCTATGGAAACATTGCATTAGAATGCTTTCTAGAACAAGAATGGCAAATTAGGTTTTGCGTATCTTATCTCAGAAGTGAACAAGGCAGAGGGTGCGCGTCATTCAAAAGACATAATGCAAAGACAGGCAATGTACAATATACTCAGTTCAAAATCAGAAAACCTTAAAACCAAGTTTGTAGAGTTTGTCAAAGAATGTGAAGAAAAATAAGAACTTTGCAGGTACTGGGGAAATGTTTTACATATGATAGATCTAATGAAAAACTTGATACATACTGATCGGGAAGGTGATTGGGAGCTGCATGTGAAGACTGTGGAGTCACTGATTACTGTGTTTCGCTAATTCAATTGCATAAACTACCTGAGATATGGGTCCTGGAATAGAAGCTAGAGGTGGAAAAATCATATCTCTACAGGAAATTCATCCAAATACCTTTTGTGGTGAAAGACAGAAAGGGAAGTTCAATGCTGTGGCTCCAGATATGAAACTTGAACAGATGATCCAGAGATCATAGAAAAGCTCCAAGGGAATTGTTGGTCAGACACATAAAAGTGAATATGTTGCTCATTGACAACTAGTTTACCATGAAGTCCTTTCTGTTTGCAATGTTTTCAGAGATGACAAATTCAAAATTAATGGACCATCATGAAACTGCTCCTCATCATGAACTTGTGGGAAAGAGAGGGGAACATTTTTATAAACATGTTGTCAACATTCTTCATTTCATGCAGTAGCAAGGAAACCCCTTAGAAATGAATGAGCCTGGGTGACTACACAACATTATGAACAAACAATATGTGGATAACGATATAAAGACACGTCTACTAAATATTCTGGACCATGGATCGAAACTATATGCAGAACTGAAGCAGGAGAGATTTGTATTGAAAGATAAAAAGCTGTTTGACATAGTCACTAAAGCTAAACTTCCACACTTTAATTGCCATATTAAGAGTTTCGTCCAACTAGCCACTACAAAACAGGTTACAAAAACAACTTTCTCAAGCATATATGAGATGGATGTAGCAAAAGAAAGGGGTGAATTTATCAATGACATTCTGTTGCATGATCTTCTTCCACCAAACCATTGTTTGATGGAGATGCTGCAACCAAACCAGTGAAGCACAAAGTCCTACAAGAGCTTGAACAAAACTTTCACCTGAAGAATTTCAGGGGGATGTACACAACAGACGTTGCGGAGTAAGGCATTAGCCGTCATGGCTTAATGCTTCACTCTGCCACTTCAGAAATGCAAGGCTGCACCATATTTACAACAATATGTTGCAGCCTTGCATTTCCCCCTGCACTGGCGCTACACTTAGCAGTGTAGCGCCAACGCAGGCACCCTTGCACCGTAGTGCAAGGGTGTCTGCATGCAGGGGAGGATTGGTTATGTGTAGGAAGGTGTCCCTTCGTGTCATAAACAATCCAGATATGTCATTTTGTCACTTCTATATGTGCTCCTTAATGCAGCACACATGGAAGTTACAAAATGTAATTTTTTATAACGATTGTTTATGTGCAGGAAGGGTTACCTTCCTACACATAAACAATCAAAGGCATTTTGCTTTTTCCATGTGTGCTGCACAAAAAAGCACACATGGAAAAAGCAAAAACAAGGAGAAATAAAGCATTTCTCTTCGTTTCGCCAAGTTAAGACCAGGTTTTCCCTGCTCTTAATTTTGGCACTGTCTCCTGTTTACGCTGCCCTTGTAAATAGGGGGCAGAGTCAAAATCAATGGGTGTTGCGGTGGAACGCCCAACGCAACACCCACTGCCAACCCCTTTCACACTAAGCATAGCGTGAAAGGGGGCCTTATTTACAAGGCAGCGTTAAGCCACGTTAAGTCGCTTAACGCTGACTTGTAAATAAGGTGAAGCCCCTATTGCCACAAAAATGTCACAAAAAGTGGCGTTCCCATGGCGATAGGGGCTTGTACATATGCCCCTCAATTCGAAAAGGTGTCCTCATTGAAAACTGCTTTTGTTGTGGACTAAATGTCACAATTGCGAATGGTCAAGATTTCATCCATGCAAATCTTCGGAGAGGTTGTTCAGACTGTTCTACAGATATCAAAGTCAGTGTGCATCTTGCAAGAACTGCACATTGTCTTTGACAGTTATCTCGATCTTCTAAGTATCAAGGGAGGGAAGAAGAAGCCACAGCATGTCTGACGCCCACTCTGCTTCCAGAAGTAAGACTCCAAAAGATCAAGGATGATTGAGATCATGTATTTTGGAAAGATCCCTATGTGAAAAGTTGTGGGACCCTCAACATAGCGGTATGTTTGCCACCAACGCACTTGTGACTGATAGCGTCATCATCGGGTCTATTCCTCCACTAGGAGGTAATCTCCTCAACCAAGGAGATGACATGGGATCTGTACTAGAATAGTGATCTAAAATTACATCCCATCTAACAAAGGTGAATTTAATAAAACCTAAATGAGGGTAAGATTAAAAACAAAGGTGGGTGTGCTTAGGGAAGTGTTAAGTGCCCCTTATCATACAAAATAAAATTAGGTCAGGTCTACATGTTTCAGCCTACTTTACGCCCCAGCGGGTTTGCAGCTTTCATCAGGACCAAAGAGAGATTTGTAAGATCCCCTTTCTTTTCTTATGCACCCAGTTGGGATACTTTCCCCTGGTTTCCGCTTCCTGTAGTTTTATTCATTCTTGAGGAATAAATTGTTCTTCTCTGGAAAGAGAAAAAATATACCTAGATTGCATCCAATATTTGTTAAACTTTCTCAAATGATTGAAGTATATACACATGGCTATCACATTGTGAATCCAACGGGTTCCAGTTAACATTTTCAATGACGCTTATTTTGTGTGTTTATTTACACACTAATTCCTGTAGGAAACCTCTCCTACTTCTAGTGTCATGCAACTTTCACCTTCATTACTCTACTTACCTGCCCTTACTGTGATGCATCATATATCATGTCTAGCGGTATCTCAATCACATCATACATGGTAATATGTATATATTTTGGTTTTGTTTATCTGCCTGAGGTTTACATGTGAAGTTAGATGCATGGTGCTTTACCATCTCGTTTTTCACTAATGTGCCCCCCCACCCCTGGAGTTGTTTACAAAATATCCTGTGAGGGAGCTCCATAGTGCAGGGCAAATGACCGCATTGAGCAGTGCACGTGCCTGTTGGCAAGTGATTTAGTTGCTGCAATGACGGTCTATGTACTGCACCAGACATGTTATTTTTAAGATGATCAGCAGGCTTCATTGCATGCTCGTAAGGTAAACAGAATTATTTGTTTACATCATATGTACCTTATTTTAGAGACACCTTGGCCCCATAGGATTCTGAAGGGAGATGTCATTGCGGCCCACTCTGAAAGACAAAAAAAATGAAAATAGGTAGGACAATATTGGTATTTATGTTAGATATAAATAGAGTGGCAGAGAAATAGTTACAGATCTATGTGGGAGATTACGCTCCGTTTAATAGAATGAGTTTACGGGTGCTCATTTCACCAGTCTTGCTTACTTGTGTGCAGCATATCCGTTCTCAAACTGTCACTCCCATCCTGGATGTTACCCGGGGGGACTTCTGGGACATTTTTAAAAGAGGATATGCTCATACACATCTGTGTCTAGTTCATTGAGCGTCAATTGCTCGATATGGATGAGAGACTGCCCGGTTAGCAAATCGGTCTTTCTTCCGATAACTGGGCCATCTTCATTTTTTATTTTTTAAGACTTCTGGAGACCGCTAATGTGGCAGTATGTATATATCAAGATAACTATATCCAAAGTGATGTATCTTTAGATCGGACATTCCGTTAGACTCAGCATCAATTTAAGGATATGGATGAAAGAATAATGGGCTTAATGATTAGTCTTTCTTACAGTTGCTGATTATTCTTTCTATTAAAAATCTATAAGATGTTAATAGTGTAGCGTATAAGCGTATAAATTGTTTGTGTGTAAGGCAAGTATGTGAAGGGATAGTGTGTTGCACTCAACTCACAGATTTATGAATTCTATCTGTCTATTCAATAGGTGACATGTGGACATAGTGAATGACCTGGGTGGTATTAAGTCATTAAATTCATCGATCTCAATAGTGAGTGATATCTGGATGGTGGGAGTATCCGTGTCCAGTTTTTTGGATACCATCCTCAGTGTACACTGTCTTTGTTAACATATGTGGTGGATTTCAGTTGACGGTCATCTTGTGACCTGGTTCCATGGAATATTTTCATTGAGGCCATTGTGATAGGTACCCAAACGGTAAATCCATTGTTGTTCTTTATGTAGCAGATTCCTTTAAGCATTCGTGTCTACATAACCAAGAGTCTCCAGAACTACCCATTTTATGTTATTCGCACAGTGTTAAGCAGAGAGGAAGTGATTGCTCATTTTGGTGGTGGACTTCTTACATCTAATATTACTCCTGTGTTCGCAGATGCAGGTCTTTACCTTTCTGCATGTCATTCCAATATAGCGTCATAGGGACATATAATCATGTACACAACGTGGGAGCTGTTACAATTAGTATGCCTCCTTAATGTCCTCTTAAGATCTGAACTCAGATCTATTGTTTTTGTGGCTGTGGTTAAGTGACACACTGAGCAGTCTCCAGATGGGTAGTGGCCTATAACTGGGGTGAGGCCCCAGGCAGTTGTAATCATTTCTCGTTGGACCTCTCTTCTTTTTGGGCGGGTATGGATTAGTATATCTTTCAGATTCCTCTCTTATAGGCAAAACATGGTTTTGGCCAATCAAATCTTCCAGTGTTGATAATTCTCCAATTGTTATGGATTCATTTTTTCGGAGGATTGGATGCTGCTTTAAACTTTGTTACACAGGTAAGTAGATCTTCATTTTGACCTCTTTGTTTTTCCTGTAGTAAAATATCCCTGGGTTTTATTTGTTGCTCGTTTAAAATATCTGCTGACGATGTGTGCTGGGTAGTTTCTTGTTTCAAGCTTGCTAGATAGGGCGCTTGCTTGTGTCTTAAAATCATTGTTTTACTGCAATTGCATCTTAAATGTAGTTATTAACTGTAGGGTAACATTCTCTATCAGTAAGCATTGATGGAAGATTTCAAATAGGAGTAAATTGTTCTTATCTGTTGGTTTGTGATAAGTTTGTGTACCAAGATGTGTGCCATCTACGAAGATGGTGATGTCCAAGAAAGGTAGTGTGGTTCTGTTAGCATTGCTGGTAAATTTCAGATGTTTGTCCAATGTATTGATCCAGATTAAGAACTCCTGAGTAGTACCTTCTGTACCTCTCCATATGATTAGACTGTCATCTATGAAACATTTCCATAGTGTGATCTGTTCATAGAAGGGATTGTTGTGATGCAAAATATGATGTTCTTCAAATTGGCTTACATATAGTCCAGCTAGACTTGAGGTAAAAGTACTGTCCATATATGTTCCGTGGACTTGAAGGTACATTGTTTCACCATATCTGAAGTAATTTTCCATTAGTGCCAATCTACAGCATTCTAAAACGAAATTCTGCGGAGTATGGAATTGTCAGTCAGTTTCAAACAGGATCTGCTCGATGGTATGAAGGGTGATCTCTTGTGGTATGCTTATATATAGGCTCTCTATGTTTAGGCTTATGAGTAAGTTTTCTTTTGGATCATATACCAGTCCTTCCAATAGTCTCAAGATATCTCGGGTATCCTTCAAATATGTGGGTGTTTTCTGGACAAGTGGTCTCAAGACGTAGTCGGCAAATTGTGATAGGGGCTCTAAGATGGAGCCAAGGCCTGACACAATTGGGTTGCCCGGTGGTGGAACCCTCTCTTTGTACCTGGTGTCATTGAGGAGATCCATGCATTGTTTTTCATAATCACCTTTGTTCAATAGCACAATTCCTCTGCCTTTGTCCGCTGGTTTCCCTACCAAGTCTGAGTTGTTTGTCAGGGTTCGTAGAGCTTTTTGTTCCTTGCTGGTCATGTTACTTGAATGTTTTTGCGTTGGAGATATCTAATGTTTCAATTCCTTGAAAGATGACTTGCTCAAATGTTGAGGTCACTGTTGGTACCATCGATGTGGGTGGGCAAAAAGTGGATTTGATTCTTAGGTTTATGTCCCCTTCTTTATCTGTATCTTCTTTATTGTTGAAGAGCGCTCTTAGCTTCAGTTTTTGGCAGAATTCAGCCATTTCCCCATGTAAACGGAACTTGTCAAAGGTATGGGTGGGTACGAATTCTAATCCTTTGTTCAAAACAGAAACTTGGTCGTCATTCAGGGGCGTGACTGTGAGATTGAAGATCAGCGACTGCTGTTGCTTGTCCCCGGGACTTGTTCTTTGGTTTTGATCCTTTTTACTAATCCTGTGTTGTCGTCTTCCCGTCTGACCTCTTCTCTCTTCGCACTCTTTTGCTGCTCGCCCCTTCCTAAAAAAGATCTTGTGTGTATGGGAAGTAAGGTGGTCGACCTCCCATATAGGGATTGATCCAGCCTCCAAATTGTAGAGGGAATGGTTGGAAGAAAGGGGGGTCTGGTTGCTGTAAAAATGTCCTTGCCATGGTTGCTGTGAGCCTCTTCCTCTGCCCCTACTTCTACCTCTATATTTTTGTTGTTTTCGTGGTCTCCTCATTGCTGCTCCATTCCATGGAATCAGTGGAGCTACCACCAGATGAGTCGTAATCTGTGAATTCTGCCTCTCTGTGGACAGGTGGAGTATTGTCCTCTTTTGTGTATGAGTAGACCTTTTCTTGCGAAAAGCGTTTGCGGATTTTGCCCAACATTTGTATCTTGCTTCGTGTCAGATAATCTTTAAGTTCTGACATTTCTTTATTTATTTCATCTTTTTTTTTTTTTTTAAAGACTGAGATGTGCACCCTCGATTTTAGCTTTGTTTCATTTATCTGAATTTTGATGGTCAAAGCCTCGGATAGTATTGTTTCTGTCTTGGTCATCAAAACGAGCCAGTCTCGTGTGCAGTTATCTTGAACTATCTGTCAAAGAATGCGAAAGAATCAGACGACTGTCTACAAGTGGAACAATTGACATTGCCTGCATCAGAAATTCAACACCTACACCTGTGCAACTTGATAAATTCTGGAAATCAACATCAAGCAAGATGAACTTGGAGATGTTAACTCGCCAAAACATTGCAGATGCTTCATTGAACACTGAATTTCCAATTATTGCAAGTAGGATGATTGTTAATGAGGAGTTGGTGCCTGCAGAGATATATTCAAAAGGTACAGTCCATAGTGTCCATGAACTTAACAGCAAATTGGAGGAAGCTGACCTTCGTGTTGTGCTACATGTTGAGTGGGCTGTTCGAAATGGTTCCAATTGAGTCAAGGTACTGTCAAATGATACAGATTTTATTACTGTGCTATTTTGATTTGTTGCAATGTTCAAAAGTCAAGGATTGTCCGAGTTATGGATACGTTATAGAGCAGGCGAGAAAAGACACTTAATGCCGCTTCATATTCTATACAAGAAACTTGACCCTGATATGCCCAGTGTTCTTATCAAGGCACATATTCTCACTGCTGTTGCCACTGTGAGCAAAATTGGAACAAAGTTTGGAGCTTTAACTGCTGAACCTGTGAAGTTTCTAAAAGGATTTGCTGAGAAAGAAGAAGAATGTGCCTTTAAAGACGTTGAAAAATACCTTGTGTGTGTGTGTGTGGGAAACGTGTTCTCACTGTCACACATTTGATCATCTTCAGTACCGTGCGTTCAAGAGAGCAGTCCCGCTAAATGACCTTCCACCGATGTCATATTCTGTGCGTGGACCCATTAAAAGAGCATTCTACTTGGTCAGAAGATGTGTAAAGGTTTTGGATTATGCAGTTGTAGAGAAAGGTCCATTTGAATTTGGTTGGGAAGATATTGATGGGGTGCTAAAACCTACAAAATTTGTAAAGCCTCTACCCACAGTACTTACATGTACATGTACTTGCAGGACCTGTGCTACAAAAAGATGTCCCTTCTCAAATGTGAAACATTCTGCAAATGTATCAAATAGAGATTGCCAAAACAAATAAATAAAATTAACTATAAAAATGTGTCTAAAACAGGAGTGCTAAACATTATTTTTTTCATATTCAGATCATAAACATTGTTTGATGTATACATAAGAGGATTACAAATCATTATTATGTGATTCATTTCTATATATGTCTCTTCTTCCTCCATTATAGTTGCCATTTTTGAAAATGACGTAAGTGTTGCTCTGAGGAAGTATTTTCTGTTTGACACCAAAATGAAGTATATAGGTATCATGGTTCCTGAAATATTACATCATTACTGCGACACATCCCATATTTTTAAAAATGTCATCCAGAAAAAATCAGCCCGGTTCAGCAATGTCTACCCAAGCTAAATTACCTCTCTAATGATCCAAAAACATAAATCAAAAATGAAAATCTCTGGACTGCAATTTTTTTTACTGAGGTATATCAGAGGGCCAGGATTGAAATGAAGACACCACAATGTGAGCAACCCCCGAGCAGAGCTGGAAAGTAAAGACCCCAGCAGGCCACCCTTCACCTAATGCCAGCCCCAAATCCACATCAAAGTCATTTAGAACAGTTTAAAATAGATAGCAATGCCCCCATGTATGACCATCAATATTTGTTTTTCAGTCTTTCCCCATTACACTGTAGAAAGCCCATAAATTAAGGAGATGAGTGAGTGGGAAATTGCCACACAGCAGATACATGAAACAACAAAGAAAATAGTATACAGAGTGCGGTTTGCTGGAGCTACTGGGCCCTGTGGCCAACTTTAGCATTTCTCCTGGGTGTACCCCTGAATCCACCCTTTCCTGGCCCGTGAAAGGACACTCTTTGAGTAGGCAATGTGAACAAAGAAACAACCACAGAGCCAGTCAGGCGGAGGACACCCAAAAACGAGAGAGGAAGAGGTAAAGAAGAGCCCTGCCCTGCCCAAGTAAACACAGATTAAATAAAGACACCAGGGGCCTCATCTACAAGAAAACAACACAGCGCGGCACCGCAAGCTATTTAGCTGTGCAGTGCTTCGTCATTTTCAAAGCACATGGATGCGTCATATTCACAACAATACAACACATCCCTGTGCTTTCCCCTCTGCTGGCACACAATTGGCTGCCATGCACCAGCACAGGCACCCTTGTGTTATTTTGTAAGGGTGTCTGCGCTGAGGGGATGACTGTTTTTGTGCAGGAAGGGACATCTTCCTGTAGAAAAACAATAATTAATTGCATTTTCCTCTTTCTATGAAAGAGGAAAAAATTAGGAGAAATAAATGTATTTCTCACGTTGCATCATTCCTATGCGTCCCCTGGGGAAGTGCAGGATTCTGACGCATTCCCAGTTTTACAAAATGTTGTAATTCCGGGAATGCGTCAAGTTCCACGGATACTGTGTGGGAACTCCCACAGGAACACCTAAGGAATGCCACTATAACGCAGAGTGATGCGTGAAAGGGGCCCATTTTTATAAGGCCATGAAATGTCACACAGTGCCTTGTAAATGTGGGCAAGCCCATTGCACCTCCAGTGCGACAAAAAAGTGATGCACTGGCGGCGCAATGGGCTTGTAAATAAGCCCCTATGTGTCCTGCTACTTGGCACAGATTAAGCCCCTTCCCATGTTATTTTACGTGAAGGGGCAGTAGCAGGTCACTAGTAGATATCTAAAACAGAGACGCTTCCAGGGTGAGCCCACATCTGACTCTGGGAAGGGCCCCATCCAGCTTGCAGCCAGTCCTGTCAGTCAGGTTTCTCCATTTCCTGTGGGCCCCACAGCTGTCTGCCACGTCAGCAGTGCTATATCCAAAGCAAATTACACGTCTAATATTCTATTTTACCCTCTAGTTCTCTTGGAGGAGAGCTCCGCATGAAGGCTGCCGTCGATAATGAGCGCGCCCCTGCTCTTTTGTGTCTTATTTTATTTTATTGGTAATGCAGTTACTGCTCATCTTGAGCGTTCTGCGCTATGGTTCATTAGGGAGCAGACGTAAATATCTGAGATGCTGCTGGGATCATTATACACAAAGAAATGAAAAAAAGACAGAATAACCATAATCTTCGACAGATTACCTGAGGAAAAACAGTGTCTGAGCCAAGCTCGTTATCCGCGGATTTTGCAGCAGTCGGCTTAGTCAGGGGCACTGCTGTACCAGGTCAGGTCTGGTTCAAAGCGGCGTGGCTGTGCTGTGTAAAAATGATCATTTCAAGGCCGCCTTTGGCATACTTTATAACCCTGTAATTAGCTGTTCGTAATCCTAAACGCACCTCATTGGAGCAGTTAGGAGAAGTCATATTCAGGGAGACAAGATGGATTGCCCAGGATCACACAAATTCGACATAGAAGTAAAGATGAGACGTGGGGATCCCTGGATGCACAGTCATTAATTTATCGAGTATACCACATCCCCATTCACAAGAGGACCACTTGTTATATCCGCCTGAGTATAATTTGGCGTTCATCTGTGGCTCTCTTTAAATCAGTTTTTATTCGGGCACCAGCATGGGCGGAAAAATGATCATCAATAGAATTTTTGATAGTCCAAAAGAGCACAAGCCAGTTGTCCCTGATTCCCTGACCCCTCGCCCTCAAGCAACAAACACCTGCATCTAAATTCTGGTTCAAACTGTAAACTCATCAATACCATCCTCTACAAAGGCTCAGTCTTGCAGTTAATGGGAGCCTCTCCACTGACCCGGTGTGCTGGCTGGCCACCTTCCAGGTTTATTAGGAGTCAGCGGGGCATATTTACAAGAGTTTATCGCCACAGGAAAGTCACTTTTTATGACGTTCCTGTGGCGATAAACGCTTCGCCTTATTTACAAGGCGTCATTAAGCCACTTAACGTGGCTTAATGCTGCCTTGTGAATAAGGCCCTCTTTCACGCAGCACTTAGCGTAAAAGGGGCGTGCAGTGGGTGTTGTGGTGGGTGTTCCGCTGCAACACCCATTGCTTTTTGACGCTGCTCCCTATTTAGAAGGGTTGCGTAAATATGGGGCAGCGCCAAAATTAAGACCAAAAAAAACCTGGTCTTACATTGGTGAAATGAGGGGAATGATTAATTTCTCCTCGCTTTTGCAGCACACATAGAAACAGCAAATCTCCAGGAATGGTTTATGTGCAGGAAGGTGTCCCTTCCTGCACATAAACAATCATTAAAAACATTATTTGCAACTTCTATGTGTGCTGCACAATGCAGCACACATAGGAGTTACAAATCACCATTAGTGATTGTTTATGTGCAGAAAGGGACACCTTCCTGCACATAAACAATCAGTCCCTCAATGCAGGCACCCTTGCACTATGGTGCAAGGGTACCTGCGTTGGAGCTAGGCAGCTGAATTTAGCACCAGCGCTAGGGAAAACACAGGGGTGCGCCGTATCATTGCAAATACGGTGCATACCTGCGTTTTCAGAATGACGGAGTGCGGCGTTAGCAATTTTGGCTTAACGCCACGATCCGCCATTCTCTTGTAAATATGCCCCAGCATGTCTTTTTTTCCTCCTTTACCTTACCAGCCAATATAGAGACGCTCAGAAACAAGCCATCAGACTTATGCACTATATACACCTATAAATGGAAATTTGATGCCATAGAGGTAGCCCGTTTTTAACTCTGACGTCCCTCTCTCTCCGGCAGTCTCCTTTAAGGCATTAGTTACAGAAGCATGTTCATGTTCAACTTGACTGTGCGTCATGCCAGGCCATTTTGAAGCAACTTGCTTTACAGTAATCCACTTATTTGTTCAGACTCTTTGTGAATGCATTATAATAACCAGGGCTTTAAGTGGGCCAGGTACTGTGGGCATCAGACTCAGTAGTAATTAAAAACTGACTTGGGAACAGGTCCCTCTGAGGCTCTATATTCATGTCCTTAACTTTATTGGCAAAAAGACTGATCAATTTTTCAACAAGGATTGTAAAAGCCTTTAAGGTATTCTTCATCATTAATGCAATCTCTGTTTACATTTCAAATGTTTTGCTTCATCGTGCATTCCCTAAGAATACTTGTTTTTCTCCAGACGTTGTGTTTCTGTAGTTCCTTTTTCATGTAATATGTGACTCTTGTATATTGATTACTGTGGAACAAGTCACCTCCACATGTCTAAATTCAGGTTGTGGGTGGGTGTTCATGATCGCACTCAGTTAAGATCTCTAAAGCTGAGTCAGAAGGCAATGGATGTGCCTTTCAGTTTGTCACAGTGGTGTGCAGACTACATGCACATCCAATCCTTGGCCTCTTTACTGAGTGCAAAGATAGTTCCGTATGTGCCAATGGTAATTGTGAGAAAAGTTGAGGTTTGCAGATAGAGCATTTCAGAATGTTGTGGAGTGTGAAAGGGTATACTTGTCTAACAGATTAAGAGACTATGGACGAAAGTGACATGAAGGTAAGAACTGAAGCCTCTATGACTCTAACAAGGCTGCTATCCCTTCCACAGACCTTAGTGATGTTTAATTCATAGCCTCATATTTTCAGAATGGAAACATTGTCAATTTTAATCATTCACAGCAAAATCATTGTTGCTTTTCTTTTATCTGATAAAACTAACAAACATTGGCAACACCAATAGGTCTGGCCTGTTTTAGGTATGTGTGTTTGTTGTGTGATGTGTCTGGATGAAATAGCAAAAAAAACCATGGCACAGGATTTTAGTTTACACGTTTTAGACATGCCACACCTCTTTGAACGGATTCCTAGTTATGCTTCTTTAGCCACACCCTTATTAGACCCCCCCTTTTTTGTCCATCTTGAAGCACTGATAAAAACACATAACTGTAATTTGTATGGTAAAGTGCACATTCACTCTTGAGTATCTTGGCACTTTAGCAACAAATGTAAGTTCGTATTCAACTCAATAATACTGATTTGTAAAGCACAGATACTGCCCCTGGATGCACTATCCCACCTAGCCAACAGCCTCAAAAGATATCTTCCAGGAATAGGCATAGTTCACTGAGTTTTATGTGAAACTCCGCAAAGTGACAAAAAAAACCTCGGAGTTCCACAAGCAGCGGAGTGTGGCGCGAAACTCTGATCTTTCTGCCGCTCAAGTAGAAATTCTATCCGAACGGCATCTCGTGCTCACCAACTTACTGTTGGCGAATGCGAGCGAGGAACAAACTCCGCTGCGCTAAGCGGAGCGGAGTTTTCTGCACTCCGCAAGCTCTGCAGAGCACGGAGTGCAGAAAACTTCGCAAACTCCACAAATGGAGCGGAGTTTACCGCCCAGGCCTAGTCAATGCATCTTGTGCACACTATTTGAAAGGCCATCAGTCTAGACCAAGCTTACTAAAGTCACCATACGCCAGTACAAAATCCTATTGGGCTAAAACAGAATTAGAAGCAAAGCAGACTGACATAGAGAGATAGTGTATCCCCAAGTTCATCCTTTCCTGCACATCCACAAGAATCTCTTCCTCCTTTCTCTCATACTGTCCCAAAGCAGTGTTATAGGTCATAAGATCATGAGAGGTGCCAGATGGCATTGCTTCTGCAAAGGATTGCTGCTGAGGCATTGGGGAAACGATTCAGGAAAAATCTGAGGCCTCTGAATGTTTGGGAGAATCACGGCTAGCAAAGAGTCACATTTTTTTGGGAAGTTTAGTTTGAATAGGCAGCTAGGAGCTGCAGTAAACAATAAGCCAAAAGGTCAGAGAAGTCTCTCTACACATAGAGATGAGAAAGCCAGCAAATTGAAAAAAGAGAAAAAGAGAGAGACAAAGAGAGAGAGAGAGAGAGAGAGAGAGAAAGAGAGAGAGCGAGAGAAAGATCATTTGACAATGCACTACCATGTGATCCTGTGGATAATCTGTAATTTGTCAATTTCATTGTACGCGGAAGGGTAGCCCCTCCTGATTGTGGGTGTGTATAAGCAGAAAAACCTGCTTGCTATATCTGGTGTGGGGAACAGCATCTCCTTAGCGCAAAATGGATTGATACTCAAATTAAACCAATGCTCATTCAACATATTAATCAATTTGAGAGCTCCAAATTACATTTGGCAAATGTTCAACTGAGTATCACTGAAGCTCATGGACTGATGTTCATCTTGTCAATCATTTTATTCTTTCATGATATCTTCATTCCATTCCCACAATGTGGTCAAACCATCCATAAATGGATACATCATAAATCCCAATGCACTTCGGGCTGTGCCCTTCATCAGGGGTAATTATTCTATTAAACTAAATGAACCAGATGAAATGCAAATCAAATACAGGACCAGTGCATAATAATACATGCAAACAGAACTGATCGTCAGTCATCATCATAAGCATTAAACAAGATAATCAAGTGTTAGACTTGGCATCTTTTGGCGTGTTTCCCCTGACTTTTTGCTTTCTGACCTCCCGGTTTTGACTCTGTTTTTGCTGGTGTAATGATTCTGCGCACTTTCCTCACTGCGGTCCAGTGGGAAAGTGCAAGTGCTCCTGTATAAAATGCGTTATGGATTGGTGTTTCCATGATTGGCCTATTTGGTTTATGTGTCAGTCCCTTGTAAAGTGCACTGCGAGTGCCGGGGCCTATAGACCAAATGCTGTTGGTGGGCTGCAGCACTGGATTGTGCCACCCACGCAAACAGCCCGTAAAGTGTAACTCGGGCCTGCCATCGCAGAGCCTGTGCGCAGCCTGGGGCTGCCATGTCGACTTGGCAAGTGCACACACTTGCAAGTCTCTAAACCTTCCCTTTGCTACATGTTAGTCACCCCTAAGGTAGGCCCAAGGTACCCCTGTGGGCAGGGTGCAGTGTATGCGAAAGGTAGGACATGCCCGGGTGTGCGCGGCATGTCCTGATAGTGAATTACAGCCTAGTTCGTTTTTCACTATTGCAAGGCTACCTGTTCCCCCTAGGCCAGATCGGGCAGTTTTGATTATTACAGCTTATAATCCTAACTGACCCCGGGAACATGGTAGAAATTCGAGTTTAGTATGCCTGGACTCAGAATGATAAAATGCAGCTTTTAGTGAAGTTGGTTTTAACATTCTGTGTTTGAAAATACCACTTTTAGAAAGTGGGTATTTTCTTGTCTAACCATCCAAGCCTGCCTCTGCGAGGTTGTGTATTCCTTGTCTGGAGTGTGAGTGACAGGGGCTGGGGGATGCCAGGAGACAGGGTGAGTCAGCACAGGGCTGGATAGCAAGATCTACATGTAGATGGGTGAGAGGGGTCGCACCTGGGCCCTGAATAGGACAGTGCCTTCCCTCCACAATGCTGGCTCCACCTCCTGTGGTGCGTCTGATGTCCCTGGCCTGCTCACTGAAAGAAGGGACGGAGACTTGTCAACAAAGTGCTCCAGAACTGGTTTGGACTAGGCAAAGGCCTCTCTGCCTTCAGAGAACAAAGGAATTTGGGATATAAATATTGGGGCCCTGACCCCATGAATTTAGATCTCGCTGGAATCAAGGAACCTGCCAAGACGAAGAGCTGGAAGAGCTGCCAGGAGGAGTACTGCCCCTTTGCTGTGTTGTTGCTTTGTTGGGTTGGCCTGCAGCTGCTGCTTATGCCTTGGGCAGTGAAAGGACTGGACTGAACTTTCTACAAACTTGTGCTGAGTATCTCCAAGGGCCTGGAACCGAGCTGGCCTCCTGTTAAGAAGTCTCAGGGACTACAAAGACTTCACAAGCCTCTGGGTACCGCTTCTGGAACGCTGTTTCAGTTGCCACAGAGGAAGGGAACTGCAACCGACTCCGTCAACCGAATCCATCCCTGGCCGGTGACCTGTTTGCACCGCAGACCGCATCGCCCCGCTTCGCATCGCAACCCTGGTCACACCGTGCGGCGACGTCCGACGCCGCCAACATCGAGCCGCTGCTTGCACCGTGACCTGTGGGCACCGCAGTTCGCATCGCATCGCTTCACTGAACCAACCGGACCCGACCGACGCGGTCGCTGCAACTGGCTCAAGAGTCGAGACCGCACCGCATTTGGGGCACCGCTCGCACGTCTGCGACGCACCGCTCCGACTCGCACCGCTGTCCGACGCCAGCTCCCGCACTCCGGCTTGGTCGCCTGCATCGCAACCTGTCAGCACCGCATCGAGCATCGTCTCACCCTGCATCGCACGCCTTGGACTCACCGACTCCGTCTGCACGACGCTCATCGAGCCGCTGCCTGCACCGCATCGAGGGACACCGCACCTTGCATCGCTCCGTCTTGCACCGCAACCGCGACGAACGCCGACCGGCTCGTACACTCCGTACCAGCCACAACGAGAAAGGTACTGTAACCGAGTCTGTTCATGACTCTGCTGGCCCGTATCGAAGCGGTCGGCTGGAACTGTTAGACTCTGGGGTTTTCAGCATCACGGTAGGCTCGGATGGAGCTACCGACTCGTACGAACTTTGCTTTTGTGCTATTCCTGCAAAGAAGAAGTTACCGTATCAAGTATTCATTCGTAAAGTATAGTATTGTGGATTTTTGTCGTAATTGGTCTTGTCTTGAGTATATAAAATATTGGTTATTTTTCTAAACTGGTGTGGTGTCCGTTTGTAGTGCTTACACTGTATTACTGTTGGTTATGTGCAAATGCTTTGCACACTGCCTCTGAATTAAGCCTGACTGCTCGTGCCAAGCTACCACGAGGGTGAGCAGGGGTTACTTCACGAGTGTAACACCCTTACCATGACTAGGAAGAAGGGTCCCTACTTGGACAAAGGTGCAAGCCCTTGCCAACTAGAGATCCCATTTCTAACATCAAGTTTTATATTTAACTTATGTACATGATTGTGATCATTGACAACTTAGGCAACTGTACCAAAGACCTTTTTATGTGCTTGGTTGAATGAAATAGGCATTATAACAAAAAACCCCAGCGCTGTTGTTTATTAATTTAAAACAATATGTTTATGAGTTCTCAACACTCAAACCCATACCTCTACAATGCAAACTACAAGGGTAGCTTATCTGTAGATGTGCCAATATTAGCCACTGTGAGATTAGAACGTTATAAATGTAGTCTGTCTTAAAATTCGGAATACCGTTCATTTGGGAAACTACGCATTTGTAAAGTGCAGGCTGAGTGCCCTTGTGCCAACAAACAATGTGATCACAGAGCGCTTAAGTATATGTATAGAGAACCCACACGGGGCTCTTGTGTATTCTAAAAGGGAAAACTTAATCTGGAAAAAACGGAACAACGAAAAAACAGGCTTGTTCCGTAATGTAATCACACTAACGCACTACCATTTCAAAGGATTGGATCTGCTGTAGGAAGAAAATCTAGATCTGACTCACCGGAAAAATCTGACTACGATGCGTGGTATTGCTCCGACGGTGTTCATGGTGGTCACCATGTTGTTTCCCTTATAAATCCCAACGTTAGAAACCATAGAAAGCCAGCACATTAACAGGGAGAGCTGAGCCAAGCCAAGGCTCCGACTTGGCTCTAAGAGCACAAATTTAAGTTGAGACATACAAATATGTAGCATAGAAATCACATAAGAAACATCATATACAAATATGGTAATGTCTAGTCAAAATTCAAAGGAGTGTATTTCTTTAACATCCAGTATCATTTCATTTTAATATATCAGCTAATATCACTGCATTAAGAGGTTATATTAAAAGTGTTAATTTTTAAACATGAACTTAAAAACATTCTGCGACTGGTTAATATATATATTCTTATTATAGATGGAGCAAAGTTATAGCCTATTATAACAAACACAAAATCCGTTTTTGTATACATATCTACTTTGTTGTCACGTTTGGGTGAATCTTCAAATATGTGAGTTTGTGATGTGTGTTGTACAAAAACGGCTTTTGTCTTTGATGTAATAGGCTTTAAAGTTGCTCCATATATAACAAGAATATATATATTAACCAGTTGCAGTTACTACTTGGTGGTTTTAGTTAGGATTGTGTTTCCATAGGAAATGGCTTTTTTGTGTTGTTAATAACGTTGGCACCATTTGACGAATCTACATGAAACTGTCCACAAAAGTGCTACATTTTGACCAGTTTTCACATGGAAAGTTTCAGAGTGATCTGTCAAGCAGGGGCTGACAAAAAGGGCCCGTCCCAAGTTGCACTTTTCTCATTCATTTTTCCATAGAAACTTTAGACAAAGCTACAGCCCAAAATGCTGAACGGTTTTACACAACAATTCACCCGAAAGCTAGATCTTGGTTCACAAATAGTGCGTTTTGTGATTTATTGTAAATCTGTTCTGTAGTTGTTGAGCAAATGATGCTCAAAAACGTATATATTACGCCGTAGATGATCCGCAGACCTGACAGTTCTCATGCTGAGATCTGATTGTCTGCCATCACATCAACAAAAATATGGCAACAGCCATCTTAGGTCTCGGGGCTCATTCCAGAATCCTAAAAAAAAAGGTAAAAAAAGACATAAGGGGCAGGGTAGGGATCCCCTGATCCCCTAGGCCTGGTGGTGGGGTTCCAAAGGGACCCTGCCTTAGGCCCAATTTTTTTTTTTTTAAATGTTGTCGCAAATTTGCGTAGCATCCACAAATCTGTATTTGAATTTTTTAAAAAGTGCACATGTAAAACACCCACCACTGGTGGGTCAGGGCCTTAGGGAAAAGCGCAATTTCTCTTTAGGGAGAGGGGGACACGGGGACCCTCTCATTAAGCCTTCAAGAAGCTCCAGGGACCCCATCGCCTGGGGCTGATATTTTATTAAAGGTGGGGTGCTGGCCCTCCTACCAAGCTTAAAAAGGACCAAAAGCCCTCTCCACTGGGGCTGTGTCATAAATAAAGGGGAGGGGAAGCATGGCCCCTCCTCAAGCCTCGAAGAGGCCCTGGGAACTTCATCTTCCTGGCAGATATTATAATAAAGGAGAGTGGACCCCATGGCTCCTCTCCCAAAGACTGAAGAGATCCTGTGGAGCCCCATCCTCTGGGGCGGGAAATCAGTAGCTAGGGAGCGGAGTTGTACAACCTACCCACCAGAGCCAATTTATAGTCTCAGGATTCCCTCCCCTGGGTCAGCTCGGGAATGGTTCCCAGGGTCCCCAACCCCCACGACACTGTTGTTTCCATGCCCGAGTGCGTAAGCAGGGAAAGTGTATTGTTCTCCCACTGGGCGGGAGCATAAAGCTGCTCCCACCCAGAGGGAGACCAAACTTTTCCCTGCCCCTGCTCTCGGGTGGGGAAAAATACAGAATTGCTCCCACCCTGCCTGAGTGAAAGAAAACCGCTCCCGCAGGGAGGGAGCAATGTGGGCTCCTGCTGCACCGGTGAAGTGTGAATGCTGGGGAGCCAGCAGGGCTGCAGGGGCCCTGGGCTTCCCCATACAGCATCAGAAAAAAACAGTAAGGCACATATTTTCAAAGATTTAACGCCACCGTAGCGTTGACCGTAGTCAATTTTTTGACGCTATGGCAGCTTTTTTTTATCGCCATATTTACAAGTTGCCGCAAAGCCCAGTTAGCGGTATTTTTTAAGTGTTAACGTAAATTTTTCACAGCACCACTTCGCTAGTGTAACTTACCGAAAATGAGATGCAAGATAGGAGTTCCCACGAAAAAACTCCAGCAAAACACACAACGCAATATTTTAAAGAATTTCCTAGTACGTCGCTAAAAAAGAAAAACTGCAGCTAAGTCACATTAGTGGCAGTTTCTTACTGCTAGGAATTACCTGGTCTTAAAAATGGCGCTAACACACTTGTATAATAGGGGCCTCAATTTTTGAGGTTTTGGCGCAGGGCAGTGCCGCAAGGAATCTTGCTGCTCTGTCCTGCATCAAAATAAAAGTGCAGGAATGCACCCTATTGATAAGATGTGGTGCATTCCTGCCCTTTTTCCCAGCACTCGTGCACAATGGGCTGCAACGCGCCAATGCAGGAACCCTTGCACTCAGGTGCAAGGGTGCCTGCGTTGCGGGGCTGATTGATTTTGTGCAGGAAAGGACATATTCCTGCACAAAATCAATCACAAGAGGCGATTTCCTTTTTCTATGTATGCTGCAGAATGCAGCACACATAGAAAAGGAAACCACGAGGAGAAATGAAATCATTTCTGCTCGTTGCGACTCCCCATTGCCACCCCTGGGGTGGCGTTAGATTCTGAAAGATTTCCAGGTTTACTTAAATCTGGGAATGCTTCTGATTGCATGGGTGTTGCATGGGAACACCCACAGCAACACCCATGGAATGCCCCTTTCATGCAGTGTTCTGTGTGAAATGGGCACATATTTACCAGGCCATGAAGAGCCACGTAAATTGCCTTTACGCGGTCTTGTAAATATGCAGTGGCACATTGCCCCACTGGAACGTCAGCAACAGGAAGCTGCAGACAGGGATCTGCGGAAAGCCAGAGACTCTCTGGAGCTGTCGGGAATCGTGGAAGAAGGAGAGATGTACATCCAGAAACCATTGGGGGAGCAGAGACGCTCAGCCAGGAAAATCGTCGCTGAAGACAGAAGGCGTTCAGGTAAGGTAGCATTGACGAGGGCTAGCGCATGCAGATAGTTTGAGTATCTTTTATAGCCTAGCACTCAAGCTGCCCCACGTGGAGGTGTGCTGACAATGTGTCACCATCAATTAGGCCATGTGTGCGTGTCACATGTAATTGATGGAACAACCACTGCCACCAGGGATTACTCAGATCAGTAGCACACATGATACATTGGGACAGTTAAACTACCAACATGTGGGACAGTTCCCTAATACTAGCACTATTTACACTCCAGGTTGGACAAGCGTGTGTGCGCACAATGTGCAAGGACAGGGGGATGCAGGGTCATGACAACCACAACCACCACCATGTCAGTGCCGTAGAAGGGAGCGGATCTACTGCCAGAGGATCACCCTCATTCACCTCTGGCAAGAGGAGGTCATAGCCCATGACATGCTTAAGAAGGGGTCCATTGTCCACCTCCTGAACCAGATAGCACCTGGCCTGCAGCCCACATACCAGCGCTGCACCAACATCCCTCCACAGAGCAAGCTACTCACTGTCCTGCACATGTTGGCGTCAGGAACTTTTAAACCTACCACCGCCAGAGTGGCACGAGTATCACAGGCACCCTTCTCCAGGTTCCTCCCCACTGTCCTGGATGCCAACATAAGCCTGGCAGCTAACAACGACGTCTCCAATGGCATATCATGAGTGTTATAGAGGAAATCTGCACGGCTATTGCCAGTGCAGACACACAATGAATGGATACAAAACACTGTCAAAGCTATGGCCTACACTGGCCCCAAGGTGTCTTGCATTGCAGTGTATGCAGGATACTTGTTCAATGGATCTGTGCAAACTAACAACACATCTACTTACTTCTGTATAGTATCCCTACAATGGACACTGTGCATCTCCATGTGCCTTAAAACATCCCACAGGGTCACATACATCCACTTTCATATTCATGCCTCACACATTGAAACAGTAAATTCCCAATCAGAAATGTTAGGGGTAATCTATGATGAAAGGTCTGAGGCTGCTGCCATGCAAATATTGGTAGCACAGTGCTTTGTCTTGTCTCAACAGACACGGATGAGGCATATGTACCATATTTATGGTGCATCCCTGTGCGTGCCTTGCGCTGGTGCCAACAAATCTGGGCAGTGCCACTGCCGGCACACCTGTGCCTTGTATCAAGGGTGACTGCGCTGCATGGTTATTTATTCTGTGCATGAAGGGACACCTTAAGCACAAAAATAATCTAGAAAGGGGATTTGCCTCATCCATGTGCAGGATGCAGCACACATGGAATGAGCTGAAACACAGGAGAACTAAATACATGTCTCCTAGTCTTGCCTGTCTAACGTCGCATTTTCAGAGCTGTCAAGTTTGACACAGCCCCAGATATGTGAATCTGAAGCTGCATCAAAAGCTATGGATGTTGTGGTGGGACGTCCAACCCAACACCAATTCAATTGCTCACCCCTTTGCTGTAGCAGACTGCTGTGGTAAGGCAAATATGAACAAGGTGGCATAAATCAAGCTTAACTGGCTTTGCGCAACCCTGTAAATATGGGGATGTTTTTAACACCACAATAACATAAACAAAAGGTGATGTCCCACTATTGTTTGTGCTTTGTATGTATGCCCCCAAATCTTTGACACAAGTAGTACATGCTTTGTTGACACATACATGTGTGTCTCAACTCTATGACAGTGGTAGACACCTTACTGGAATGGGGTAAGTACTTGCCACATATGTAGTCACACATACAACATATGGCAAACAGTGTAACTTGCACCATTGCATGCATAGCCAATCAAACATTGTGAAGTACGGTGCAGCATGCATCTGTGAAAGTTTACATGTTGAGAGCCCAGACACATTCTGAACCAGTGACATCTGACCAATGAAAGCCACATACACAATGTATGTCACATGCCATAGCCATAGACTGTTGCCAGGCATGCAACAGCTAAAGAAAATGGTACACATACAGGTCAAATACCGCTTAGAGTTATTTTACTAACCGCATTACACATTAGCGTGAAATTTTCATAGCCAAAATAAAAAAACTCGCTAAGTACATGAGTTGTCAATGGAAATTGAACTCTTAACCGTTTGTGGCACACAAATTAAAACAAACTACACTGGACTGCCACCTCTGGTCTGCAATGCTGCCTGTCGATTGCTCACCAGTTTCTGCTTAGTTTTGCGCTTGATATCAAGCCAGCGCTTCTTGCAGTCCATCACTGTCCTCGTGACGTCTGCGATTGAGTTCACCTTGTTGACAATGGAATGCCATGTAGCAGTTTTGGCCCCCAATGACACATTGGAGGTGACGATGGGCTGGTGTTGATGCTCCGTCACCTCCGCAATCAGGATCTCATTCTCCTCCTAACTGTATCTGCGTTTTCTCTACTTTTTCACCTGGAACTCTGGCTGGTCATCCTGGCTGTTGGGGGTGGGGTGGAGGGGGATGCTGTCCTGTGCGGAACTTGGTCCTGGCTGTTCCACTCTGCATTCAGATAATTTGTAGTTTTTTCCCCTTACCAGCATATTTGTAAGCTCTTTTTGCCGCTAGACGCTGACAAGTGACGTTGGGCTGACAAGCGTGAACATTTTTACCGCTATTTGGCTGCCACTTTTTCACACTAACGTGAATTTTTTTATTGCCGTGACGCAAGAGTTAGCGTAAATTTTCACAGCAGCTAGCTGATCCTAAGGCCATGTAGTGACGTCTTGTAAATCGCAAACATGGCCTTAGGATTTGGCAGTTGGCAGCGGTAAAAAAAATTGCCGCTAAGCATCTTGAAAACTGCTAAGTGGCAATTCTTGTAAATATACCCCTAAGTCTTCTGGGTCATTGAAACCAGGACCCCTGAAGAACTTACCATATTTTTTAAAAGCATTTCCCAGGCTGGTGGTTTTGCTCTACATCTGGGAATGCAGCATCATCTGGGGTCTGGGTATATGACTGCATTTAATGTGGCCTGAAGATGTAAAAAACGAAATCAAAACCCTCTTGAGGTTGTTTTTATGATTGCATTTTTTTGGTCTGAAAAATGTTAAAAGGAAGACTCAGAGACATGCTTGTTTTATTTTTTATTTTAAAAAACAATATATTTCTGACTATTTATTTTCACATTTTTCACCCACAAAATGTAATAATAAAAACTATGTAAACAGAAAGAGTCAGAGACATGTATTTTAATAAAACTTTATTAAATATTTTTAAGTAATTGATATCACTAAACATGATATTGTGTTTTTGAAATATATGTTTGATTAAAATATTGGTGATTTTTGGGGAAAGAAGATATATCTGCTTTATATATAGGATTTTGGGTGTGTGAGAGAAGAGGGGGTGGAGTGGGATTTGTCCACAGGGCCTGGCCCTCCAGCTAATGGCGGGGGTTGGCTTCAAGAATGTTAATAAAATATTACTTTATGGTTAAAGAAAACTAAAATTCACTGAAAAAATCAAAAATTAAAATGATGTTATAGTTAAGTGAAAATGGCAGTAAAAATATGCAGTTTAATTGTATAAAACCACTGGAATCACCAGTTATAGTGCATGGCCATCGCCATGCACTGCCAATTACCTCACATATTACATCACTCACGACATCTTCTATGACATAATTGATAACATCACTGCAACGTTTGTAATTAAATTATTGATGAGAAGACTGTGCATGGCAGGGGCACGAGCTATAGTTACTTGAGATTACTATAACTGGTGAATTTCAATGGTTTTCTATGTTTAAAACTGCATGTTTTAACTGACTTTTTCAACCAACTATAATGTAACTTTAACCTTTGAGTAGTTATAGTAAGTTAAGCTGTTCCATATGAAAAGCTATTTTGTGTGTTGCTAATAACTTTGGCAGCCACGAAACATTCCACAAGGTGCTACTTTTTGGCTAGTTTGTGCATGAAACGTTTCGGGGCGAACCATAAAGCGGGTGCCAAGAAAAAAGGGGGTCCAAAACGCAAAATACCCATCCATTTTCCATAGACTTATTTAGGCAGGGACATGGCAAAAACTGCTGAAAGGCATTGCACCAAATTTGGCAGAAAACTAGAACTTAGGGGCTCATTACGATGACTGGCGGATGCACCTCCGCGATGCTGGCGGTGGGAGAAAACGCTGTTTTCCGCCCGTGAGCAGCGGTGCACCCGCCCGCCATATTACAATGGTCAAACTCAGCCCATTGCCTGTCCGCCACAGTGCTACGTGCACCGCCATCCAGATGCGCCCGCCACCGCGGCGGAGACAACCAATCCAGAGCCACCGGAGTGCGGAATGACGTCCCTCCCTCCGTACAAATTATGATGCGCGAAACAGTCAGGCCCACCGCCGCGGAGAAACCGCCCATCGTGAGCATACGGAAGCACCACAGCGGAGCGCCCAATTGATACCCGGAGCCGACCGCCATGGACCCGGCACTACACGTCTTCCCGGCGCTGTATATGATACACCTCCAGCAAGCCATGGACCGTGGCGGGCGCCGCCGCAGGTACGCGATCACACAACTCTGCACACAAACACAACCCACAACTCCATGGCTGATGGAAGGTTCCTTTCCCCACCAGACACCCTGGTGGGGACAGGAACACAACCACAGGTGTAGCCACACATGTCCCACCTGCCACAAGGCCACCCCTCCACACCCAGGCCACCATGTCCGCGACCCGGAAATAATGCCCAGTACACGTGACCGCAGCGGAGAATCAGCGAGAAAAAATGCACACAATGTAGTAGGCTGGGCCAGTGCTAAGCAGGGGCAGTGCCCAAAGTACACAGGGCAACAACTCAACACTCCACACACTAGGACCACCCACACGATGAAGGGACATGGCACGTGATCTCCCTGTGCCCCCACATGCCCAAAAAGCCGCCAGCTGAACACACACACTGCACCACACAACAAACAACTAGGGAGACAGCCTCATCAGGTGTGGCTGCTGAGTAACACACAGCGCACAAGCACTGGGCCAGTTGAACACACACACCACAACAACACCACACTCATGGCAAGTAAACTGAGTAAAAGCACAATTTAAACACACACAGACAATGAACAAACACACCAATGGACACACAGCCTGCCAAGTCACACATACATACCCCGCACTGACACACAGCAACAAACACAGACCACATGCCAACAGCAATGGAGGACAACAAATAGGCAACTCAAAGTGAGTTGCACACTAATGGAATGGCAAGGAGCTGAACACCAAAAATGTGTACATCACATGCAAGGGAAGGAACACATCACATCCACCCCAGCACAAAAAACCACACATGGCAGTCACAGTGAGTGAAGTCTAACCACAGTCACCTCACTGCAACAACTCAGGGAGACAGCAAGGCAACCCATGAATAGGCACAGGGATGAAAGGAAGGGTATGAAGTCCAACCCTGATCAGCCACACATCTGAATCCAAATACATCACAGGAGTATGTCAGCAGCACAACACACAGGGCCCATTGCAACACTCCATGACAGTCAAACACAAGTATGAACCTCCACACAACCCCCACACCCATCACACCAGCAGCACACAACACCACTGACAAACACACAGAAGCTTGCCAATAATATCCCGTCAAGACACTGACAATCAAACACACCCCCTGGGTGGTATCCACAAACATCACACACACACAGGTATGGCAATACCACTGTACGCACAAAAACAACAGTCAAACACAGAACACAATCAAAACACACACACAGAACTACTACAACAGACAAGACCTGTGCAGCTAAACAGTGCCAAACCAATGGGAGCACAGACACAACAGGAGTACACAACCACATCAGTCACGAAAAACGCACAGACAACATACCACAACACATATAAGAAGTGCATCCACTAAAAACAATAATGGAGACCAAAAGGCATAAATGGGCCTACAATGACACAGAGACAGACATACCACAACACAAATCCACACAAAATGGTGTCACAGTGTACCACATGTCTGCACATGCACAACCATGACCAGAGACACATCAAATGTGAGAGGAGAAAACACCAAGGATGCACATGAAACAAGCACTGCAACCACAATAGACCTCAGTCCTTGTGACAGACAAACAAGTAAGGCACACCACAATGGCAACACACCTGAATCAAACACAACCACAACACACACACACTCACAGGAAAATAGAACACCACACACAGAGCAACAGTCAACTGCATGACACAACACAAACACTGCACACAGCCACATCAGTCACAACACATGCATAGGCAAAGATGTCAACATGCTATAAAAGCCAAACATCAGGGGGTGCACAACAGGCAAGGACAAGGCAACATCAACTCACAGCACTGCATGCACACCAAGCCTGTGTGTGCACAACACACATACCAGTTACAAACATAGATGAGTGACACACCTTGAACACACACAACAACAATCTAAATATCACACACACACCAACACACCCAGGAAGCCAATCAGTCCCCAGCAAACACACATACTACCAAGCCAACACACACAGATGCAGAAGTCTGGGCCACAAAAGTTGAAACAACATGATCAGAGGTAACAATACATTGGCAATGTTGAAGTGGAGAATAGAGCATGTGTCACAGTAAACACTACCCACACAGTAACCCTTTATTTAGCAAGGAAATCGACAAGGCAGACAACAGGAGTAAATATCTTCTTTTTATTTACATTTCACACAGTCATGCAGCAAATGTCAGACAAGAGCAAGGCCAGTGGCCACTTCAAAGTGCAGGTGAAGTACATGAGAAGCTGCACAGGCAAGAGGCAAACAGCAGTGAACAACAAGGCCAGTGGCCAGTCCAAAGTGCAGGTGAGGTACATGAGAAGCTGCACAGGCAAGGGGCAAACAGCAGTGAACGGCAAGGCCAGTGGCCAGTCCAAAGTGCAGGTGAGGTACATGAGAAGCTGCACAGGCAAGGGGCAAACAGCAGTGAACGGCAAGGCCAGTGGTCAGGACACAGTGCAGGTGAGGTACATGAGAAGCTGCACAGGCAAGGGGCAAACAGCAGTGAACAGCAAGGCCAGTGGCCAGGACACAGTGCAGGTGATGTACATGGGAAGCTGCACAGGCAAGGGGCAAACAGCAGTGAACAGCAAGGCCAGTGGCCACTCCAAAGTGCAGGTGAGGTACATGAGAAGCTGCACAGGCAAGGGGCAAACAGCAGTGAACAGCAAGGCCAGTGGCCAGGACACAGTCCAGGTGAGGTACATGAGAAGCTGCACAGGCAAGGGGCAAACAGCAGTGAACAGCAAGGCCAGTGGCCAGTCCAAAGTGCAGGTGAGGTACATGAGAAGCTGCACAGGCAAGGGGCAAACATCAGTGAACAGCAAGGCCAGTGGCCAGTCCAAAGTGCAGGTGAGGTACATGACATCCAGCACTGGGAATGTGTGGTACAGTACCCTGCCATGGTCAGCAACACACTCAGGGCGTCAAAAATGGGCAGTCCATGGTACCACTGTGGGAGAGACATGTGTGTGAGGGTGACCAACACTCAGACTTGGCTGGCAATATGACTGGGAGGTGGCTGTCTGTCGGGGCCAGTTGGGGTACTGGCTCGGGGAGAGACAGGCCCAGCTGGGGTAGAGCCATCAGTGTTCTGGGAAGCTTGAGGGCTGCTAGGTCCAGGTGTGGTAGAGCCAGCAGTAGTTTGGGAAGCCGGAGGGCTGCTAGGACCAGGTGGGGTGGTGGCACATGGAGGTGGACTCATGCTTGCACGAGACCCAGTGTGTATGGGAGAAGTTGGAGGTGTGCCCTTCCGCTTCTTGGGGATCTGATATGGCTTCCCTGTCTTGGGATTAAGGCCAAGTGGGCTGAATACAACAGGCACACTGGTCACAAAAGCTGGATCAGCTGCAGATGCTGGTCCCCCCTCTGGGGATGTGCTGGATCCTTTGGGTCGCTTGGCCCCGGAATGCTTCTGCCCCTGCATCACCTGTTTACCAGGTGTCCCCCCTACAGTTGCCTCCTTCCTGTGCTTCACAGGGCTCTGGATGGGAGTAGATGTTGTGGGTGAACTTGCCTTGGAGCCCTTCTTACGTGTACCCTTAGCAGGCACCTGTTTCTCACTGGGCACGGAAACTGTGTGCTTGTCTCTGCGAGACACTTTTGGGACTGGTGAGTCCTTGGCCGGGGATGCCTCTGAGGCATGTGAGCCTGAGGCCTGCTCCTTGCCATCCTTGCCCTGGGTGTGGCCTGAAGTGCTTTTGCCTCTGCGCTCTGGTGTGGGTTTACCTTTCTGTGGGGATGGTGTCTGCGGCCTAGACTGCTTTGGCTGCTGCTGCCGTGTGCTGCGTGTTCTGTATCTGTCCCTTGATGTCTGGGGTGTGTGGTCACTATCATCAGATGCGGCCACTGGCAGGGTGGTGGGCCTATGGACTGGAGCTGGACCATGGGATTGGGCAAGTTGAATGGCTGCTGTCACTGCAGAGGCCAGAGACTGTACAGTCCGGTGTAGCCCACCCACGTCAGAATGCACGCCCTCCATGAAAGCCACCACCTGTGCCAATTTTTTGTCATGGTCCAGGAATGCATTGAGGAGAGCTGTCTGACCCACACACAGCTGGCGCAAAAGGTCCACAGACTCAGCACTGATGGCAGCAGGGGGGACAGGGGCAGGGGCAGCGGTGCCTGGGGTGAAGGACACTCTTCCCTTTTTTGTGGTGCGAACACGAGCAGCAACAGTGGGAGTAGCACGGAGGGTGGGCACTGAACGCTGTGTGGTGGACATGGAGGCAGAGTCCCTGTTACCCTCGGCAGAAAACATAGAAGCATCACCGCCGTCGTCAGATGACGTAGAGGTCTGCGCTCTGTCTGTGAGTCCTCTAGAAGACTAAGGTCCCCCTCCGATGCGCTGGTGACATCCATGTCACTATGCTGGTGTGCAGCAGTTGTGCTTGATGCCTCACCACTGGTGTCCATCCCCTGTCCTTCCGTGCCCATGTGAGATGCTGCATGAGAGAGAGACAGAGGTCGGATCAGTACATTTGCATCAAGTTTACAAATATCAGCAAGGGAAGCATCACTAATGATGAAAAATCATCCATGTTGGACAACACCATGGGCAGTGACACTGTGCAACTTCAATCCAAACATCGAAATTACCGTGGCATCATGCAAACTTGGCATAATTCACCCATGTGATGGACACACTGCCAATTGGCCTGTTGGTGGCTTCAGCTAACCAGACACACATATCCCTCTGTGCACACCTAGGGCCCTGAGTGGGTAAAAGATCCTACTCACAACATGTTGCCACTGTCACATCTTGAGCCAGCAGAAGTGTCCTACACAGAGGCAGACTCCAACATATCCGCACACAATGGCCATGAGCACATGCCATCCACCATGTCGTAACTTGGGGCACAACTACAGTTGCACATTGTTGTTAGATGTGTAGTCAGCACAAATCAGACGTCAGGCAATGCACACATTGATGATGGCACACTCATATCATGCACTCTGCTAGACCCTGACATGGGATGTCCGTGACGACACCAATGAAGATGATACCAGAAGGCCACAACTACAAATGTGAACTCAAGGGCCATTACACCAATTACATGGGAAGGTACATGTAGGGGGAATGCATGACAACTGCACCCAACACCGCGGCCACTTACAGGCCATTGCATCACACCAGCAACATCACAGCCCTGCACTGGCCCAGGCTTGGAGCACATGCAGCCAAACAACACCCAAAGTCACACTCACAGAATACTCACCACCAGCTTGCTGCTGATGCCCCTTCAGACGTGCATCCAGTTCAGGCTGCGTCACAGGTAAAATGCGTGCCATTAGTGGTGTCATGCTGCGCCACGCCAACCTGCCGGACCGAGGGATCAGCCCCAGTGTCATCTCGGCCACGTTCCTGCTCAGCCGGCAGATGTCATCCCACCTCTTGTGATAGTGGGAGCGCCGTCGGTTGGAGACACCCAGTGCACGCACCTTGCATGCAATGGCCCTCCACACGCCCTTGCGCTGGTTGACTTTGAGCTGCAGACATGGGAGACAAGAGGGTGCAATAATCAGTGTAACCTACCACCATTTCACAGTGCAGGAGCATGACACTGACTCATACCAACTTCTGCCCTAACTTCAGCAGAGACAACAAATCTGCGACATTCGAACATCATCATGTGTGTAAAACACATTAATGCATGCAGGTATGAGGGTGGACAAAGTACATGCCTATCTCAAACCCATGCAGGATGCCAGCAGAGAGCAAAATGTGTATGCTGACCACATCTACTGCAAGTTTCTGGGAATACCAAGACATGCAGGACATTACTACATATGTCACTGTGAATACTCACTGTGCCCAACACTGCGCAGCCCTCAAAGCACTTGCCCTTAAACTGCCACACTGTGTCATGGAGGTCACATTGAGGGACATGACCTCACAAACGCAAACCCTCATCACAAGGCCTGTCTTGTGCAATCTACATCTCTGTAATGGCTCATTGACGGAGAGTCAAGAGGAAAAGCACAGATTTGACACTGTGTACAACCAGTGTTGTGTCACTGTCTGATTGGGCAGTGAATGTGCAGGCCAGTTGGGGTCACACAGAGGTCCAACGTGGGGCATCTCATCTTTTACATGGAGGGACTATTTGGAAACACAAACAGTGCCAACACATGCGAGTATGTGCACATGCCGGTGGTGATGGAAGGGTCTGGGCACAAGAATGTTGGAATGTACAGTGTCATAGCTGATTGACCAAGAAGAGTTTCACCCTGGGGGACTGAGGTCCTGAGCATAGTGCAGAACCAGAGATGAGGCACATATTGAGTCAGAAACAATGCCCTCACTACCCTCTGGACAACTACACTAGCTAAGGCCACAGATGGGCCTGTGAAGGACATCAGGGACACACAAAGACATTCAGACAGTAAATCACTGTCCTGACTCCTGAATTGAAAAGGTGCAGCCACACTGTATGTCTGACAAGACATCACATTTCACTCACATCTGGATGTGCAGGCAGGCAAACGTGTGGAATAGGATGAACACACCTTCCCCCTGGAAACAGCATGCTAGGCAGTGCATGACCCACCACCACACTCTCACGCACATACTGCAGCAGATCAACTTCATGTGTGCCCCACCTACACTCTCACTCACACCCTGAGATACTTACCACGACATTAGGCGCACCATATAGCCTTGGATACTGGGTGAGCACCTCGTCCACCAGGACCTCAAGTTCCTCGGGCGTGAAGGGAGTGGCACGGATCTACTCAGTCCTCGCCATCACTGTGAGCATGAGACAGCAGCAGCGGCAGCTGGTGGTGACGGGTCTCAGGCAGCAGTCCCTGGAGGCAGCAGCAGGTGAGGGGTCTCAGGCAGCAGTCCCTGGAGGCAGCAGCAGCTGAGGGGTCTCAGGCAGCAGTCCCTGGAGGCAGCAGCAGGTGAGGGGTCTCAGGCAGCAGTCCCTGGAGGCAGCAGCAGGTGAGGGGTCTCAGGCAGCAGTCCCTGGAGGCAGCAGCAGGTGAGGGGTATCAGGCAGCAGGCTCTGTGAGCTGTGGCAATGTGTGGCTCCCTCACACACATATATAGCCCCCAGGGCTCGTGTCTGTGGTTCTAAGCTGCTGCAATTGGTGTTCCAGGTCTGCCTCATTCAAATCCATCCAATGACCGCCTCCGCGGTGGCGTAGCACGCCTACCGCGATTTTCAAACTTGCATCAGGCAACCGCGATTGCACTTCCCATTGGCTGGCAGGGCATGGTTCATGGCGGTGACACACCGCAGGGGACAGGCGTGCGGTTCCGCGGTTCCGCTGTGGTTCATCTTTCAAGTGCATCCAATGACCGGCCCCGCGGTGGCGGAGCACGCCTACCGCGATTTTCAAACTTGCATCAGGCAACCGCGATTGCACTTCCCATTGGCTGGCAGGGCATGGTTCATGGCAGTGACACACCGCAGGGGACAGGCGTGCGGTTCCGCGGTGGTGCATCTTTCAAGTGCATCCAATGACCGGCCCGCGGTGGCGGAGCACGCCTACCGCGATTTCCAAACTTGCATCAGGCAACCGCGATTGCACTTCCCATTGGCTGGCAGGGCATGGTTCATGGCGGTGACACACCGCAGGGGACAGGCGTGCGGTTCCGCGGTGGTGCATCTTTCAAGTGCATCCAATGACCGGCCCCGCGGTGGCGGAGCATGCCTACCGCGATTTTCAAACTTGCATCAGGCAACCGCGATTGCACTTCCCATTGGCTGGCAGGGCATGGTTCATGGCGGTGACACACCGCTGGTGGCATGCGGTAGCTACCGCGATTCCGGGCACATGCATTGCTGTGAGTGACCGGGATCTGGGTGTCGGAGCATGCCAACCGCCATTAGACATGTGTATTTGCCTATCAATCCCGCTATTGTGTCTTGGGCCATGGCGGTGACACACCGCTGGTGGCATGCGGTAGCTACCACGATTCCGGGCACATGCATTGCTATGAGTGACCGGGATCTGGGTGTCGGAGCATGCCAACCACCATTAGACATGTGTATTTGCCTATCAATCCCGCTATGGTGTCTTGGGCCATGGCGGTGACACACTGCTGGTGGCATGCGGTAGCTACGGCGAGGGTGCAGCATGACATTGTTGACTATGGGCGTGAGAGTGTTGATTGAGCATGTTTACGGCACCAATGGACACATTGTGCTGTGTCAATGTCATGGGTCATATCTGTACTTCGAACAGTGGTCACTTACAAAATATCAGGGCACTTGATGGAAATCAAATGGGCTATAGTAAGTTATGACAGCCTAAATTCATACCTAACACCAAATTCCACACTGAAAGTACCAATGGGGCACATTACTCCTACACAATTTCATTTGTGAGCCCACATTGACACACATCTTCATATCTGACCCCAGAACTTTCCCCAATTTCATATCTGCCCCCAAATTCTACCCACAATTTCATATCTGACCCCAAATTTTACACACATGTCCATGTCTCACACAATATGTCACTATACAGTACATGATTGTACAAACATCTCAGCATTATTTTCATGACTCACCACATGTGTCACACTGTTGTCTGTTTGGTATCACCTGTTACTGCCTTCATGTAATGTAATTGTTCGCAGTAGCAAATCCTACAGTATATGTCCACATGGACATGTGTGTGCTCTACATACTCAAGGATGATGATTTCATCACCGGCACACTTGGCATTCTGTACATCCTTATCATTTTTCACTTGTTTCCCTGCCTTTGGGTATGTTTTGTCTCCGCATCTGCCAAATGTCATCACCATTACTTGGGACATTGTGTCTGGTATGTGCTCATGTTGTGTGGCCTGTCATATGTGATTTTGGTACATGTATATTGCCACAGTTGTGAGTGTGTTGCTAGTGGATTTGATGTGTGTGGTGGGTTACGTTGGTACACACCAGGGACAGGTGCATTGACCTTGTCCACATGAGGAATGTTGGCTTGGTGAGGGACTGTAGCCAAATGTGGGGCTGGTGCTCACTGACTGTTAAGTTTGACATGGCATCTGTGACCAGTGGGAGGTGACCCACAATTGGCCTGGACAGTACAGCATTGCATGTGGTTTCATGTGCAGTAAGTGTTTGCAGTTTTGGCAGGGTGCACAATTAGGACACGTGTGCAGTGATATTGAACTGACACGTGTGGATAAGCCTGTTATGGTGTGGTAGTCTTTTGGGGGCACAAGCTGGTCCTGCGCTGTGTGGGTGAACTGATGGTGCTGTTGACTGAAGCTAATGATGGCATCCAAGACAGGTGAGATATACTTTGATAGGGCTGGCTGTGGCACCCATCTGACTCAGACTTTTGTTGTTCTAATGGTATCAGAGGCCAACAAGTGATGCACAGCCAGCATCTTTGTCTGCAGAGGAATGTTGAGAGTCCGCTTTGTTGTCCCTGACAGGCTGGGTGGCATGTGGCTCAGGATGCTTTTGATAGTTGTCCTTTGGTACCTGTGTCGTGCGATGACATCCCCTGTTGTCATGTGCATGAGGCTGTTGTGTCTTCAGTATCTACTCAGTATGTCCATGCGCTGACCTTTTTTGTGTAGTGGTGTGGCTTTGTCCGGGTGGTGGTGTAGGTTGTTTCTGTGTCACTGTTGTATGTCCAAGCAGCTGGAGTATTAGCTCCATGGCAAATGTTGCACTTCAGTTGTGTGTCTGGGCAGTGCAAGCTTCATTCTGCATGTCATAGTGCAACTTTAGTGCAGATTGTCGTTTGTCTACAGTCCTTTTGGATCACGTACCTTATCTACTTTTTGTGTGCCACATTGACAATCTGTGTGCCTGCTGATGGTATTGTGCAGTTGTGTTGTTGTGTCTTGATTCACGTCAAGACTGCATATGCATTTGCTGTTCATCATTAGTTATTGACTGACTTAGAATTGTGTGTAACAGCATGTATGGCATGTCTACTGATGACAGTGGATATTGGCACAGGCTTGTGAATATGTCTGTGAGTGTCTCTAGACTTGTGTGGATTATTATTGGCTCACATTCCATGCTGAGTTCTTCAGAACTGGATAAATTGTGTAGTTCATGTGTCCCCTGTCATGTCTGCACAAGAATGTGTGGCACGTACAGCAGACATTTTGAAGACAGTGGTGTTTCTGTTTCACACATGTCCGGTATCATTTACTGTCCGTGCTGTTTGCACTAGATTCTGGAATGTGACTATCACCATTCAGAGACACAGTTTCCATGTTTGTTGTTCTCACAGTGGTAATACTGAAGAACTGTAGTACAATGTGATCTCATTGTGTCACGACTATTGACTTGCACTATATGGTGCATTGTGATGACAGTCAATGTTTGCGCTGTGTGAATCAGAAGGTACAGAGTTGTGCACATCTCATGGTCTGTTGCAATGACGTGTCCCCTTTCATCTCACCTAGGAGGCGACCTAATGTGTATCGTCCTGTCACCCTGCTGGCTAACATAGAGGATGATGACGTGATACGCAGATTCCGTCTGGACCGCACGTACATCAAAGACCTGTGTGCCATGTTAGATCCTCACCTGCGGGCTGGCAGGACATACCCAACAGCATTGACGACCACAACAAAGGTGATGGCGGCACTACATTTCCTGGCTAGTGGGTCATTCCAGGAGACAGTGGGCATTGCAGGGGGGATGTCTCAGCCCACCTTCAGCATGGTGCTAAGGGATTTCCTGTTGGCCATGATGCGATACAAGGACCAATACATCAGTTTTCCAAGGCGAGCGGCTTTGGCAGATGTAAAGGCGGATTTTTATGCCCTTGGCCACATCCCGAATGTTGTTTGTGCAATTGACTGCACACATGTTGGCCTGGTTCCACCACAGGCACGGGAACACATCTATTGGAATCGCAAACATTCCCATTCCGTCAATGTGCAGGTGGTGTGCCAGGCCGATATGATCATATCGCATGTATGTGCCAAGTTTCCGGGCTCTGCGCATGATTCATATATCCTGCACAACAGCATTGTGCCCCAGCTGATGGCCAATCTTCTTCCGGAGCGGGCATGGATTGTGGGTGAGTAGGCAGGGTCAAGTTGTGTGCTGTGTGTGCCATGCTGTCCTCTGCCACAGTAGTATTACTGAATCGTTATGTTTATTTCACACCTAGGTGATTCTCCATATCCAAACAGACCATGGTTGCTGAGCCCACTACGCAATCCTAGGACACCGTCTGACGTCCGCTACAACAATGCCCATGATAGAACACGTCGGGTGGTGGAGCGAACCTTTGGTCTCCTCAAATCAAGATTTCGGTGCCTGGACCGGACCGGAGGGGCACTCATGTACTCCCCCAAAAAGGTGTGTCAGATAGTGGTTGCATGCTGCATGTTGCACAACCTGGCCTTACGGAAACAAATCCCCCTGATCCTGGACGATGATGACCAGCTGAGGCCCCCACCTGCGAACCCACAAATGTCCAGTGACGAGGATAGTGGTGAGTAGGAAGGTGTCGACCAGCGTCAACAGCTCATCAACCGCTACTTCACTTGAAGGTGGGTGACGATGTACAACTGGTTCATTGTCTGTTGATGTAGTTGTTTGTGTGGAGGTCTATGTGATCTTTGTGAGTGCATCCTGTTGTTGACTCAGTGCTGGCTGCCTATGTGTTGGATACAGGGTAGTTTGGCACAGCTACAGGATGTCTATGTTGGTACAGTTGCACATTGTAATGTGTGCATGTTGTTGTACGTTGAGGACATGTGTTGTGTGATGGCTGTGATGCCTAGTGACTTTTGTTCTGTTGTCTTTTGCTAGGTCCCTTCTGCCTCTCCTTGCCTACAGAGGTTCCATGCTTCTGTGACATTGTAACCATGGTAAACATTGCACATACAGTGATAAAGATGGAGCAGACTCAAATCCATTGGTGCGTTATTGTTGTTTATTGTCAATGGGTATATGTGAGAGGTAAGTGGATATTTACATGAGTGTGAATGGTGAATCTAGGAGTTGGCAGTGATGGTAGATGAGACAATCAGGTAGGCACCACAGTGATGTGTTGACACAGTCCAACAGACGGATGCCATTTCCATGGCAGTGTGGGTAAGAACAGTGTTCAAAGTCAATGGCAGGGTGAAGACTGTTGCCATCATGGCTGGCTCCTCGACTGACGTTTGGCAGGTGCTTTGCCACGGGTGAGTCCCAAGTTTTTCTTTGGACGGCCCCTCCTTCTTTTGGCAGGGGGGCATCGTCTGTTGGGCCAGTGGGGTCTGAGGCGTCACCCCTCTCCGTGCCCGCAGGGGTGGATGATGAACTGTCATCCTGCAGGACAACGGGGGGAGGTGGAGTTGTGTGATGTGGCACTGGCCTATCCCTCAGTACCGCCACTAACTGGCCTATGAGGTCCACAATTTGTCCCATACGGTTGTCCATGGACCTCAGCAGACGTTGGAGCTCCAGGGCATCTTCGTGGGCCTGGCCCATTTGTGCCTGTGTTTGTTCATAGGCACCCACGACTCTGGTGATGTTAGCCAGGGCTTCGGTCACAGTGTCCGGTGTTGTTGGAGTCCCACTTGTCCTCCCACCTGCCCTGCTATCACTGGCCTGTTGCCTCACCACTCTGGCCATACGCCTGCCCTCCACAGTTGTTGGTGTGGGCTGGGCATCCTCTGTGGCTGGCCGGATGTTGCAGGCAAAGCTGGTAGTGGTGGTGGTGGTGGTGGCGGCACAGGTCATTCCAGCAGGGGTCAGCGTTGTTGGTGTTGCTGATGGTGGGGGGGCAGTGGGGTCATGTGACCGGTTGTGCCCTGGCACACCAGATGGGCCGGCTTGGAGCTCCTCGTCCAAAGAATCCAGGAACTCCGCATCCGAGTGTCCATGTTCCGAGGGAGGAGACTGGCTCTGCAAGTTGAGGTTGTTGTCCTCTGCAGTCAGTTGTTGGTCACCTGTGGAACAGAGGGTACATGGTCATTGACTTACAGCCATATGGCTTGCTGTGTTTGATGTCTCTTATTTACATGTTATGCAACACACAGTTACGTATTTCATGAGTAGAATGTCTGCACAGTGTTGTTCGTCATGACATGATGTGGAGGTACATACATCTTGTTCCATGGTGTGACAAGTCATTGGATGCCATGGCCAACTTGACACTCTTTGTATGGGACTGATGAGTTGTCATCTGACAACTGGTTGCCATGCAACTTGATGTGATGCATCGAAGATGATTACTCTTCCCGACAGATGTTACATATGCACATGTATTAGACATTGTCACATTGTTATCTCATGCAGACCTTTGTAATGTTCTGTGCTTGTATTTATTTGCTCGACAGACCATGCGTTTTTATTGTTACTAGAGTCCTTCATGCTAAGCAGCCATGGAATTTGCACATGTCATTCTGTGCAGGGCATATTTGGTCCCTGATTTGCTTACACATGGGTTTAGTTGAGTCACAGTTCTGTTTCTGTCACAGTTACATATGCATCGCTGTCTGAGGGATGGGGCAGGGTGTGCCTGGTGGGAGTTGTAGTGCTGGCCTCCCTATTCCACAGACACCTCCCTGTCAAGATGGCTACCTACCTGTTAGGTGAGGCACACAATGACTGTAACATGGTTGTGTGTGGGGGGAGTAGTCCATCCTGCTGAGCTGTGGGCCAAGGGGGCCTGGTGGGAGTTGTAGTGCTGGCCTCCCTATTCCAAAGACACCTCCCTGTCAAGATGGCTACCTACCTGTTAGGTGAGGGTGAGGCACACAATGACTGGCACATGGTTGTGGGTGGGGGAGTAGTCCATCCTGCTGAGCTGTGGGCCAAGGGGGCCTGGTGGGAGTTGTAGTGCTGGCCTCCCTATTCCACAGACACCTCCCTGTCAAGATGGCTACCTACCTGTTAGGTGTAGGTGAAGCACACAATTGCTGAGGCATGCTTCTGAGTGGGAGGGAGTGCTCCTTCATGCTGAGGGATGGGGTAGGGTGTGCCTGGTGGGAGTTGTAGTGCTGGCCTCCCTATTACACAGACATCTCCCTGTAAAGATGGCTACCTACCTGTTAGATGAGGCTGAGGCACACAATGACTGCCACATGGTTGTGGGTGGGGGGAGTACTCCATCCTGCTGAGCTGTGGGCCAAGGGGGCCTGGTGGGAGTTGTAGTGCTGGCCTCCCTATTCCACAGACACCTCCCTGTCAAGATGGCTACCTACCTGTTAGGTGAGGGTGAGGCACACAATGACTGCCACATGGTTGTGGGTGGGGAGAGTAGTCCATCCTGCTGAGCTGTGGGCCAAGGGGGCCTGGTGGGAGTTGTAGTGCTGGCCTCCCTATTCCACAGACACCTCCCTGTCAAGAATGCTACCTACCTGTTAGGTGAGGGTGAAGCACACAATTGCTGAGGCATGCTTCTGGGTGGGAGGGAGTGCTCCTTCATGCGGAGGGATGGGGCAGGGTGTGCCTGGTGGGAGTTGTAGTGCTGGCCTCCCTATTCCACAGACACCTCCCTGTAAAGATGGCTACCTACCTGTTAGGTGAGGGTGAAGCACACAATTGCTGAGGCATGCTTCTGGGTGGGAGGGAGTGCTCCTTCATGCTGAGGGATGGGGCAGGGTGTGCATGGTGGGAGTTGTAGTGCTGGCCTCCCTATTCCACAGACACCTCCCTGTAAAGATGGCTACCTACCTGTTAGGTGAGGGTGAGGCACACAATGACTGGCACATGGTTGTGGGTGGGGGGAGTAGTCCATCCTGCTGAGCTGTGGGCCAAGGGGGCCTGGTGGGAGTTGTAGTGCTGTTTGCCTGGGCACATACAACACAGTAGATGTGGTCTACCTTTGTGATGTTTGAGGTGGTGTGGATGTAAAATGAGTGTGACCTATGTGTGTTTTTGGGGTGCAGATGTGTGTACTTGTGCCTCAGGGATGTATCTTTGTAGTTGTTCAAGCTAGTACATGGCAGTTTCATGGTATACATTAGTTGGTACTTACCAGCCTCCACTCCCCCGGGTATTCCTTCAAGACTCTCTGGATGCAGTATGGCAAGCACCTTCTCCTCCCACGCAGTGAAGGGTTTTGGTGGGATGGGAGGGCCTCCACCAGTCGCCACAGCCAGCTCACGGTTCTTGACCCTCCTCTTCTTGACGACACTCTTCAGGTCATGCCACCGCCTCATGATTTCATTCTTGTTGCGGGGCACATTCCCTACTGCATTGACCTTGCCCACTATCCTTGCCCACATGGTTGTTCTTGTGGCTAATGGTGTCTGTTGGACCATGTTGCCAAAGAGTTGTGGTTCTACTCTGATTATCTCATCTACCATTACTGTCAACTCAGTGTCAGTGAATTTTGGCATTTTGTGATGTGCCATGGTGTGTGCTGTGCTGATGTTTTGGGGTGCAGTTGTGAGGGTGGTGTAGGTGGTGTGTGTGTGTGTTGTTGTGCTGCTGAGATGTGTGGTGTTTTGCCTATCCAATGTGCTGCAGGGTTGTGTTCCTTCAGGGTTGGAGTAGTGCAAAGGATTGTGGTCAGGGAAGGGGCTGGTTTTATGCTCAGCTATGTGGGTGTGTCAAGATGGTGTAATGCAGTCAGGTGTGCTGTGTGGGTTGTCCTGTGATTTGTATATTTGACTTTGCCATGGGTGTGTGTCATTGGGATGTTTCAGGTTAATGGGGGGGCAGGGCTAGTTGCTTGTCTGCATTTGCTGGCCTTATTGTTGTTTTTTTTAACATGGTCGCCATTTTTTCGCGGAGCATCCGCAGCGATGGCTATGCTGCAGGGCTTCCGCCGTATCTCACATTCATTACTGTTAGCGACCGCGGCGGACGGAGATAGCGAAACATACTGCTGTGGCATCGGGGATATCATAATCGCATTGGCGGTCACTCCGCGTGTCTGGCGGCGGGTTGTTGTGTTTCCGCTATGTTACCGACCGTCGCGGTTGCATTTTCACTTTCTCTGCCCTCTTCGGGCGGTTTTTGGATGCCTCCTACCGCCGCGGACGGATTATTTGGTGGTTGATTCTAATAGGGTCGGCGGGGTTTCCGCGGTACCTGCGGACGGTGATTTTCCGCTACCATGGCGGTCAGTTGTTTTTCCGTCCGCCATCGTAATGACCTCCTTAGTCCGCAGATTGTGCTTTTGTGATTTGGTGTAAATCTATTCAGTAGTTTTTGAGAAATTAAGGTTAAAAAATGTTTGGACGGTTGGGTCTGAGAGATTGCTCGTGAGAGTCTCTCGAACCCAGTTTGAAAAAATAGAGTGTTCTGACTGGACAAGGACCTTTTTTTCCCCTTGGGCCATCTCTCAGAGCCAAACTTCTGTGGGAGAGAGCACTCTGATTGGCTGCCAGCAACATGAGAAAAATGTTGCTCGCAGTCATTACAGGACCGGGACTACATTTTCTGTCTTGAAGTTATTACAAAAATAATATAAGGGTGCAGGGTAGGGATACCCTGCCCCCCATAGGCCCCCTGGGGGGGGACCCAGAGGGACCTATCTTGGGACCAAAACTGAAGAAAAACAAATGGCAATTTTTGCAGCGATCCCACAAGACTCCAGCGGAATTAAAAAAAAACAACAAAACAACAGAAAATTGGTAGCCCGGGCTCTCATTCGGTATTTAAGGGGAGGGGGACTGCTGGCCTGCCTCCCCATGCCATTTTTGATTCTGGGGTCCATCCCCCAGGGCCTGAAGCATTAGTTAAGGGGAAAGGGGCTATGCCTCACCCTTTCCAGAGCTGTAATGGGCCCCAGGGACCCATCCCCCAGGGCCCAATTAAAATAATTAGGGGAGGTGGTGCACCCCCCCTCCCTGAGCCACATTCGGCCCCAAGGAACCCCATTCCCTAGGGACGAAAGCATTTAATAAGGGGATTGGGGCTGCATGGCATGACCCCGAGCATTTAAAACGCCCTGGAGAGCTCATCCTGCAGGGCCAAAACTTTTCCAAAAAGGGAGGGGTGCCACACGTCCCCCCTTCCTGAGTTGTAATTGGCCCCACAGAGCCCATACCCCAGAGCCCGATTTGAATAATTAGGGGAGGGGGCACACAGCCCTCCTTCCTGAGCTGCATTTGTCCCAGGGGACCCCATTCCACAGGGACCAAAGCATTTAATAAGGGGATTGGGGCTGCATGGCAGCCCTCCTTGAGTCTTTGAAAGGCCCTGGGGACCTCATCCCCCCGGGCCAGCAAGTTTATAAAAAGGGAGGAGTACCACGTGGTCCCCCTTTCGGAGCCCCAGGCACCCTATCCCCTGGGGCCTGCTCACATACTGTGTCCCATCGAGCCCACCCCTGGGACACAGTAGTTTCCCTGCTGCACCAACAGGGAAGCCTGTGTTTGCTTCCACCTGGCAGGAGCATTTTTGAAACTCCTGCCAAACAAGAGTAAACACTAGGGGGCTGATTACGATGTTGGGCGAAGTTGCCTCTGCCTGACATTGTCTCGGTCATGGGACCGACCAACACCCAGTCAGCGATCCCGGCCGGCCCATTAGGATGCATTCCTACATTTTACAATGGGAGCATGCATTCCGGCCTTAAACCAACTGGGATGAATGCTCCCATTGTAAAATGGGAGGTGCAGTTCATCCCTGCACCCCGTGGCAGGCAGGGGTGCAGGGATCAACAGGGGACACCATAGGTGCCCCCTTGGCCTCCAACCGGAGGCCGTGCACCCGAGAGGACCCTGCTGGGGCCCCCTAATGCTTGTTCTGACAGCCTTTCTGCGTTGGAAAGGCCAGCACAGAAAGACTGCCGAAACCCGACATCATAATCCCAAGGGTGGAAAGACCCGCCCTTGGGATTACAGGCAGCATTCTGACTGGCCGACGGGGTCTCCAAGCCCGTTGGAAGCCAGCTGGAATGACCGGTCGTATTCCTATCCAACCGCCTCCATCGTAATGAGACTGTCGGAAACTAATCTGGCTGGCATACTACAATGGGGAAGTAAAGGCTCTGACCGACGGTCGGAGCCTTTTACAACCACATCGTAATTGGCCCCATAGTCTGCTCCCATCAGGTCAGTGCTTTAAAAATGCTCCTGCAGCTAGAAGCAGACTTAAGATGTGTTTCCCACCCCGCAATGATGTGGGCAGGGAAACAAATCAATAGATTGCTTCCACCTGGAGGGGAGGGAGCAACTTAAATAGCTACTCCTTGCAGGCGGAAGCAATGCCAGCTCCTGCAGCATGCAGAGAGCTGACTGGGGCATCCGGGGCCCCGGGGCTCCTCTCATGGCCCTCAGCCTTGTGTATGGTGGGAGCCCTAGATGGGCACCAGGGCACCAACCTATACTAAACTCAGGTCCCGTGAGATGGGGCTCCCAGGGCCAAAAGAGGCTTGGGGTTGGGGTGTGTGTGGCCTCCCTCTCCTTTAATAAAAGACAAAGCCCCGGGGGACGTGGTCCCCACAGCCTTTTAAAGTCTTGGGGAGGGGGGCTGCGCTGTTCCCTGTCCATAATTAACATATTGGGCCCCAGGGTATGGGGTCTATGGGGACAATAATAGCTCTGGGAGGGGAGATGCATGCTCCTTCCCCTTATTAAATTGATTGGGCCCAGGGGATGGGGTCCCCAAGGCCATAATGGGCTAGAGGAGGGCGATATAGCCCTCAGGCCCTAAGGGATGGGGTCCCCAGGGCCTGATGAGGCTCGGACAGGGTGCAGGCGGTTTAGCCTTTGCGGCCTTTGTCATTGTCACATGGACATTGACAAAGGCCGCAAAAGCCAAAACGTGTTTGTCAGCTATGGTGGTGAAATAAAATATCATTGAATCAGACTCTGGAGTGCGCTAGGTTTTCGCATGACAGTAGCATGAGATTTATTAGGCTACGTTTAATCACACTCGAGTCTTTAAATATTCTTAAACCAATATGAAGCAATATTGAGTTTTGTTTATTTTAAACCTGGAACTTTTGTTTTGAAACGGAAAGTCTGTCGACACTGTCTATTATGTGCACACGCGGGTTGATGTTTATTTAAATCACTTTGAGCTGCAACCTCAACAGTCGTGACCAAGGGAACTTGTTTCCCGAAACGCGTTGACTTGTGCATTACCGCAAAATAAAATTCTGCTGAAAGTATTTGGGTGCCGTGGATTGTTGTTTCGTGAAGGAAACAATGGAAGTTGGACATATATATATATATATATATAGAGAGAAGACCCTGTTGAAGGCTATGGCTGAGAAACGTAGGTCGATTTTTCTTGCAACTTGAAGTAAATAAAAACATTAAAGACTGCTGGTGATATACGGACCAGTGCCGCTTACTTTCTATCCACTGCAAAATTGATTGGAGATGTCTCAAAGGATGAGGAAGAGTGTACATGGGAATATATATACATTCACTAAAAAAACAAAGATTACAGAGACATTATAGTTAGGCTCATATTTCACTGGTACAAGTTTCAGTGTAGCTATTTAGTAAGATACTAATTCAAATTTCCCCTTTGTATTAATTTGTCGAAATACCTACATCAAAAATGCATTTTCCTTCTTCACAGCAACACCGGAGGTCGCAATGACATCGGTAGTCACAAATACAAATGACTAAATGTAAAACAGATATCTAAACATATTTTACACAGTTTGAGTCCAGCTGTTTAGTAACATAATTATTTAACTTTAACAACACATTTAACAAAAACTACTATTTCAAAAAATTACTTTCAACATCTGAACTCACGAATAAACCATAATGACAAAACACCTATCAAACTACCCATTCTTACCCAAACTCAACAGGAATCAAAAACTGCTCCAAAACCAGTGCAATGCACACTCTGTGAAAAGTCCCACTCTAGAGGGAGGAACAAAAAATATTCATGTGGGATGATGTCCATGGTCCATCATCTTAAAACCTAACATAGAAAACATTTCTAACTGGCAATCAAGTATAGGGAAACTAGAGGACTATCTACATCAGTGGCACCAGAAACAATTCCCACCCAAAAAGTCATTTGAGAGGTTCAGACTACTACAACAGATATGGCTCCACAGTTTTCAAGAATGGGCATATACAAAACCACCAAAAAAAACAGAAAATCATGTTACTTAGAAATAAAGAAATATATTTGGATAATACACTTTTCAACTAAAAAATAAAAAGAACACACCAATTTATTTATCTTGAACATTCTTTAAGAGGAGTTCATAGTGAGCAGATTTGCGCAATGCACATTATGTCACATGACATTGTCACGGGGTACAAATAAAAAATATTTTTCCAGGACTATGTCCATGCTTTACCATCTAAAAACATGCCAAAGCAGTAGTGTAAACTCAGCAAGAAGGCAATGCAAGGCTTACGGACAATGAACATCAATACCAGCCACAACAACTCTGGGGCAGAGAGTCCCTTCAGAGGTCCAATCTCAACTTCCATATTTGGCTCCACAGTTTTCGCAGATGGCATCATACTGCATGGATTGTTGAGTTGTAGTGAGTGCTGGAGAGCAGTCCATAACAGGTCTTCGCAATGCTCCAAAGAATCATAAATGTGGATTTGTTTTTATTTTGGGCCCTTCATAGTTTTTTTACAATAGCAGGCATTTTATTCTCTTAATAAATGGGTATCTAATATCTATGTGTTATTCATTTTATTATATTCTTATTTATTGTAACCCTACTGACATATAACTTGCCGTATGGACAAGTCAAAGCGCTCCTCCACAAATAAATACACAGCTAACTTTTGCCAGTTATCGTTATTTACTTTTTCACTTTTTAAATACAAGTCAACAGTCTGTGTTTAAATCTTCTAGTGAGTGTGTCACCAACATATACAAACATACTCTGGGGCAGATTTACAAGCCCCTTTCGCCACTTTTGCGTCACTTTTCCCATGTTAAAAGTGACGCAAAAGTGGCGCAAGGGGCTTGTAAATAAGCCCCTCTGTTTTTTTTAGACCACATTGTGTTAAATTTAGTGATCTCTTCTTCAAAACTATCAGCTGTAATATCTGTGTCCTGTTCTACAACTCCTCCTCTTAACAACTCTTAATTTTCCCTAGAATCCTGCTGAGGACAAAATAAACAAAACTGCAAATCATCACAAACCTTTTCTACATCTGTCACAGTACCATACAAAAGTGCTCTATTTATTTCTCCTAAACATAAAGCAGGAGTTTTCACTTAGTACAGCCTCCTAACTAAACTTTGCATTGTTGAGTGGTGTACAACTAACACCTGAAATAATGAAAGGTGCTTTGGCACACTTTGTTTGATAAACAAGCTATTGAGTGTACCTGCAAATTTGTATGCTTTCTAATCTTGCATGGATCCAATCCTTGTAAAGTACTTATTTTCTGTTTTAAAGTTCGCCTTGGAAAGATATGTAGAAATGTCCTTAATATATCAATGAATTGCTGTCAAATACTGCAAACACTACTGCAATTCAATTTTTATTCAGGTGCCTTACACCGCCTTCCTTGTACCTGTTCTCCAATAACTTGTTCTACATTTGCATGTACCGTTACCTCTTTTGCTATAGGTTTGCCATTTTTCATTTCATAACATCATCATCTGTAATCAATAGGATGAACTAATCTATTATCCTGGAGATAGCTTTCTTCATTAAAGAGAGATTCTGAACTAGAAGTATGTATGCATTCTCCACTAAAGACTGTACAAACCTTATTTCTATTCGCTAATCTTTTTTCTGATTTGTCTCCTCAAGTACAACACCATTTTGTTAAGAGTCTTCATTCTATTTATAGTCAAAATAAAAACCTTCACCTTCAAAGCAAAGGCCTTATCAACTACTCTCTCAACTCGTTCTTTCTGTTCCACAGCATGTCTCCTTCTTCTATGCCTTTTCATATTTCTCAGTAGATTTATAACTACTCTACTACGAAACATCCTAACTCTGATTTCCTTGAAATGCTTTTGTCTCCTGGTTAAGGTGTATACATCTTTGTTACATTCTTTCCTGTTCTTGTTATATAGATTTTGTCCATTGTTATTCTTTCTCATAGTATGAATTTTATTTTCATTATTTCATAATCTTTGGAAATGTCCACATATATTTTTAGGAAATGACTTTGTCCTCATACCAATAGCTCTTTTTTCGTTCACCACTTTTTCTTCATTTTGCCCCTTTTGAGTCTCAGTTCTGCAAAGATACTGCAGTTGCTTCTGTTCCTTTTCCCTCCAAGCTTTTGTACGCAATCTGTCTGTAATTATGCAGATATTGTTCTGTTAAACAAACAAAACTATATTTGATTTTTTTTGTAGCCAATGTACCAGCTTCTTTAATACTGGCTTACAAATAATACAAAAACAGTTTTTATGTTATGTTGCAGTGTTAAATCTACAAATCAACCTACCTACATAACTACAACCAATCCCATATCAAAACACAACACTTAATTTATTACTTACCTTTTAATATTATAGCACCCTCTCCTACAACACAGCTGCACCATATCTCAGGCCTCACTTATGCATGCTAAAAGACCACTTTATCCCTTATGTACTCAATTTTAAAATAAACATCAACCAAAGTGTAAAAGTACATACAGTGTCTCAATACTGTAAATCCAAAAACACAACATAAGACCTATTTCTGTGCCTCTCTACAACTGTGTCACTGATACATTTAGTGTTTCAATACTTTTCTACTTAGATGTGCCAGATTTAAATTTTGAGAAACACTCCATATAAAAATCTGCACATTAATGTGTATCACAGCATATAGCTCACTAATACTTCCGAGTACATGCAAACAGTGTGCGACAGGTTACTTATATAATTCACGAGATTGTTCTGAAGGAGTACATATTCCTCACTAAAACTTATAAATACGTGTACATCAATACTCCCTGGATGATTGGATAAGTGCATAGCTAGTGCCTATGTGATTTCCCTAGAATATAAGTAGTGCCTGCATGATTCCCAGAGTATAAAGCAACTACATCAGTGGTTCCATATCTGCATTTGTAGTGCCTGTGTATTCACATAACTATATTGCTACTATCATGGGTGTTGCCTGCGTAGTTCAATGAGTACAAAATTAGTGCCTGTGTGATTGGAAGAGTGCATGTGTAGAAACCTGGAAGATTGAATAAGTGTACAGATAGCTCTGTTACTCAGCGTCCACATGCTTCAGTAAGTATCTAAAACTGAAAACAATAGTTCTTACCTTTTGAAAGTACAAAACCTTTTCCTAATGGCATTCCTACATCATTTCGCAAATATTTCTTGTGTCTTTAAAACATATATACAGCATTTCTCAAAGAAAAGTTACATGCCAAGTGAAGCTAGCACACAAACTCTCAAAAGACATTCTGCACTATTATCCCTCCCCAATTTTAAACAGAGCGTTTTGAAAGAAATGCACCACCCTCACTATATACATGAAATGTTCAACAGCCTTGAAGAATATAGTTTACCATGTAAACATATATGTGATTTCATAAAAGATAAACACCTTCAGGCCATCATTCCTAAAATATATAGTTCTCTGCATCTTTATGTAAACTCAATAGTCTCATTGTACATATAACTATCTACAACAAGAAAAACCATATCTTACCATCTAAAAACATATACAAACCAGTAATATACGTTAAAACCCACATTTCAAACACTTACTTATACATACCTAACAAGTATTACTGATTTATAATTCATATACAGGCACAGTACATTTTCTTATGTTTTATTCATGACTACAGTACTCCTGTTTAATAATGTGACTAAAACTACCACAACTCCCAGAATGCAAATAATATGGATGTATCTATTCTGCACATAATGCTTCGACATTTAAAACATTGCCTTTGTTAAAGGCATTGCTCATGGTAATTTTCAACAGTACTAACATCTTAAACACATACCCTCTGTCAGATACAGCTCATCTGATATATTTTTTTCACATCATTGTGATACTCTTTTTAATCAAACTTCCATATACATCTTCATTTCTAATGTAATTGTTTCAAAATAATTGAAAAGTTATATTCATACCAGTGAAGTGAGTTTGTAGATTATATTGTTGTTTTAGCTCTTTCTGGATAGTTTTGAGTCCGTTAAAATTTGTAAAAACTAAGCACAAGAATGGTACACCACTCTCATAGAAAGCAACTATGAAATGGCAACCTCTTCAACTTTTCACTCTATGATCATGATTAAGGCAGCAAATGAAATTATGTCTTTCATTTTAGACTACTCTAGCTCCACTTGTGAATGGTTAGCATCAGTTAATTCATTCCTCTCTTTCAAAACGAGGTTCCTGTTGGCGTGTTTTTGCGATGATCAGTAATCGCGAAAAAAACGGGAGTCCAAACCAATATTCAGCTTCAGTTTTTAAAAATTTAAATACTGAACAACAGTTTATTACATATTCCGGAGTTGGAAATTAAAGTTTGCCATTACTCAAATTGTGCCATAACTCCTCAACTTAAAAAAAAAAAGTTCTGTCTCTTTAACAGTCTCCCCCCAATACAGTCTTAGCTCAGTGTACCTAGCAACCCAGTGGAACCAGTAGGTCACAAGTTCAGAGCACATTCTAGAAGGAACATGCTATTTCCAAAAGAGATAAAGCAGGTGTGGTTTACTCCACAGATTCAAAAGCAAATCCATGTCAGTATTGCATTTCTTTTTTTAAACAACAGCCAATAATAGGACTTCTTGCTAAGACATCCAATACACTACCTAATTTTATTCACTTTCTTGCTGAGAGCATCCAATGAAATGACCCTCCATTTTAGCTGCTTTGCATTTGGAAAACAACCTTATTAAGCTTGAGCCTTCTCCTGACTGCTATTGCTCCTTCACTTCAAAATGCTTAGAGTATGGATTGTGGGCCACAGCTATATCTATTGGGCTAACGAGGCTGCAAAAAAGAGAGGTATGGCCAGGGACTTGGGTTTGCCAAATGTGCAGATTACTTGGTTTGGCGAGAGAGGGTTAAAGCTTCATCAGTTGCTGGCTTTGGTAAAATCCATTGTGGATTCCCAAGCTCCTCACCTCATTATTGTGCACTGTGGTGGCAATGACCTAGGCACATTGACTGGGGTAGGGCTGGGAATCCTAATGAAAGAAAACTTTGCAGAACTGATGTCGCTTTTCCCTCACACTGTCTTACTGTACTCTAATATATGCCAAAGGTAGAAATGGAAGTGGTCAAATCAATTCTGTCCGCAGATTGACAAAGGCAGGAAACGTGTTAATAAACTGTTTCTGCATTCCTCACAGATCATTGCATGGGCTGTATCTATAAAATCAATCTGTGTTTTGACATGCATGGAATTTATAATATGATGGAGTGCACTTTACAGACGAAGGCAACAGGGTGTTTCTAAGTAACCTGAAACTCTGCATCCGGTCTTATGTGTAGCTGTCATATACACACAATCAACACAAAGGCTCTTGTCAGAGCCACCCTAGTATCCGAAATATTGTTAATTTCCTTTAAAATATCCTTTTTTGTTTGTTTTTGGGAACCTTCGGAATTACATTGCGATGGTCGCGGATACTTCACGAGAATGGAAAACAAAAGTAGACATTCAACGCCCACCTGCACATCCAACAATATTAGGTAAAAAAATCCATTCTAAACATTGCACTACACGTATTACATGCTCCTTTAAACACGTTTCAACTCATGTTTTAGTACTAAGTCTCTTTAAAATCCATCTTTAAGACCTATTTTCAGTTTTCGTGGTTACTCGGAAAGTTGCGACGTCGCCGTTAACTGCAAAGATCATGCTGTTTCCATAAAGTGAAAAACACATATATGCACACATACTACAGTATTTTCCACACTAGGGGTTTATTACTGTACAGTTCAAAGTCATGTTTTTCTAGTGTATTTCAAGAACAACCATCTCTAAAACCTAATTTCCATTCTCGCAGTGAGGCCAGAAATCGCGATGACGGTGGTCATCCCTATCCCCGCAGTTACGTCAAGAAAGCGTAAAGCAAAAGCAGAAATTCAATAACCACCACCACATTAAAAAATTATTACTATATAATTAATTCTAACCATCACAGTAGATAAGTCACTATCTAAATAACTCTATAAAAACATTTATCAGAATCTCAATATCTCTATAACAATGCGTATTAATGATTCACTGATAATTGTTTTTATATTTCCACCAATGTTCACAGTGACGTTGCGATATTCGAGATGACCCGGTGATGGTAAACGGTGGGGGCGTGCTAGCGGGCGCTGTGTTGTTGTGAATATATCGCTCAATTAAAAAAATCAATTGAGACCTTGGTCACAGTTCCAAGGTGACCAAGGTCTCAGGGAGACCTAAACGTGTTGGTTTTTGCTGTGAAAAATTGCCCGTAACCTATGAATTCGAAATAAATCGCTTTGGAAAGTTTTCTCCGTGAGTGCGCTCCATTTGTTTTCCCAAGTGGTAAGATTTTGACAATATGATGATGGCGTGGCTCTGCCGTGGAGTTTCGCACCGCTAAAGTAAGCGCCATGAAATCGAGCACATGTGAGCTCTTGTATGGAATATAAATATATATATATATATATATATATATATATATATATATATTATCTACTAGCGGTCGCCAGTAGATAGTTATAGTTAGGACCTATTATCCATAGGAAATCCGCGACATTCTATTTGCAATAACGTTGGCGCCGGTTGACGAATCTTCGCGAAAGCTTCCAACTTGTTGGGGCGCTCCGGTCCGCTCCTACCCTAAAAGTCTCGGGGTGATACGTCAAGCGGGGGCCGAGAAAAAAGGGGGGTCCCAAAACGCGTTTTCCCCATTTTTTTCCCCATTCATTTTTCCATAGGAACCTTTAGTCGCAGCTACAGCCCGAACTGCTAAACGGAATTACCCCAAATTTGGCAAAGAGGTAGCCCTTGGTTCAGACTGGTGCCTTTTGCTAAAATGGTGTAAATCCGTTCAGTAGTTCCTGAGAAATTCACAATTAAAATCACATATATATCTATGGGCGCGTCGGATCCGCGTACCCTCCCGATCACGAGCTGCATGCTAATTGGCTGTCAACACTCCAAATCAAGAAGTGTTGGCAGCCATTTTATCCCTCGGTAGAACCGAGGGACAGAAACAAGTGTGCAAAGCGCAAAAGGGGGCAGGGTAGAAACACCCTGACCCCTAGGTCTGCTCAGGGGTCCCACAAGGACCCCTGGGCAGAAAAAGATTTTTTTTTTTTTAAATCGGCGGGATGCGCTTAGGGTGCGCGGATCCCGCCGAGAAAAAAGAAACAAGTGCGCAAACGCACAAAGGGGGCAGGGTAGAAACACCCTAACCCCTAGGCCTGCTCAGGGGTCCCACAAGGACCCCTGGGCAAAAAAGCATTTAAAAAAAAAAAAAATCGGCAGGATGCGCTCAGGGTGCGCGAATCCTGCCGGAAAAAAATCGAGCGCGGTCTCCCACGCTTCAATGTTAATTGGCCCCCGGGTGGCCCAAGTCCCGGGGGCATGGTGGGGGGATAATTTAATGTGTGGGGGCCTCAAAGGGCCCCCAAGCCCGGGGACCGCCACCCCCGGGGCTTTTTAAAAAATGGTGCGGGAGGGCTCTGAGCCCTCCCGCAGCCCCGAGGACCACCACCTCCCTGGGGCTTTTTTAAATTAATTTAACAACCTGTGTGGGGGGCTCCAGCCCCCATACGCCCGGGGACCGCCACCTCCCCGGGGCACTAACAAATGAAAATGGGGGTCCGTTTTGGACCCCGAAGCCCGGGGACCACCACCTCCCCGGGGCTGTGCTGATGTAGGGAGGGGGGCCGCGCGGCCCCCTCCTGGAGACCCTTGATGGCCCTGGGGACCGCCACCCCCAGGGCCGGCTCCTGCAGTGTCCCGGGTGCCTACCCCGGGACACTGTAGTTTGCTATGGCATGACGGGAGCCTCGCGGCTCCCGTCCTGCCATAGCAAACTGCTTTGGATATTGGAAGAGAGAGCAGGGAAACCTGCTCTCTCTTCCAATATCCAAAGCACATTAGCTTTCCACATGGGGAGCAGCATGTCAGCTGCTCCCCATGTGGAAAGCAATGCCGGCTCCCAAGGGACGTGGGGAGCCGGCGGGACTGTGGGGGATTGGGGACCCCCACAGTCCCCAACGGAGAGGAGCCAGCCCCGGGGGATGGGGTCCCCGGGGCAAGTAGTGGCCCAGGAGGGGGCCACGCGGCCCCCTCCCCAAAAAAGAAAAATTAAAAAAATTAAAAAAAATGGAAAGGCCGGCCCGGGGGATGGGGTCCCCGGGGCCTTAAATAGCCAGAGGAGGGGGCCACGCAGCCCCCTCCAAAGAATAAAAATAAAAGGCCATGCCCGGGGGATGGGGTCCCGGGGCCAATACAGGCCCAGGGAAGGGGGCCACGCGGCCCCCTTCCCGTTTTTTTAATTAAAAATTTAAAAAGGAGGTAAGGCCCTGGGGGATGGGGTCCCCAGGGCATAAAAACACTTCACCACCCTGGCGCGTTTGCAGAGGGGGAACGAATTCCCCTTGAATACTGGGGGTCCCTGGGGGCCAACTAGCCCACCAGGAACCTCCAATATGCGCCAGGGGCTGCGTTGCAGAGACGTGTAGAGAGGCCACACCCCTTTTACACCTCTCTGCAACGCAGCTCTGTGGCGCTTTTTGGAGGTATATGGTGGGCTAGTTGGACTCCGGGGACCCTCAGGATTCAAGGGGACTTAATCCCCCAACTTAAAACGCGCCACGGGCGCGTTTGCACAGTGGTGAAGGGAGGGCGGGGCTTCAGGTGACATGTGTGCAAACAGGCCCCGTGGCGCGTTTTAAGATGGAGAATTAAATCCCCTTCAATCCTGAGGGTCCCTGGGGGCCAACTAGCCCAACAGGTACATCCAGAAAGCGCCACAGAGCTGCGTTGCAGAGAGGTGTAAAAGGGGTGTGGCCTCTCTACACGTCTCTGCAACGCAGCCCCTGGCGCATATTGGAGGTTCCTGGTGGGCTAGTTGGCCCCTAGGGACCCTCAGGATTCAAGGGGACTTAATCCCCCAACTTAAAACGCGCAACGGGCGCGTTTGCACAGATGTCACCTCAGGCCCCGCCCCTCCCTTCACCATTGTGCAAATATTCCTCTAAAATCAGCCGAAATACGAATTCCGATTTACTCACCTGTTATCAGGAGAGACCTCAGTGCTGTATCTTTCAGCCCAGTACTGGTCCTGAAAAGTAATTCTAACCATACTTACCAGTAACTTGAATTTCCTTCCATAGGCTAACATTGACTGGTTTCACTTGGAAATTCTTCTAAGTGTGGAGTTTTGGAACTTTAAAATATTCCTCTAAAATCAGCCGAAATACGAATTCCGATTTACTCACCTGTTATCAGGAGAGACCTCAGTGCTGCATCTTTCAGCCCAGTACTGATCCTCAAAAGTAATTTTAACCGTGCTTACCGGTAACTTGAATTTCCTTCATAGGCTAAGATTGACTGGTTTTCAGCAAAAAAGTTTCAAAGTGTTGATTTTCACAAACTACAAATATTCCTTAAAAATCGCCTGTATGACTTAAACGCATTCTTTCAACTGTTTACAGGAGATGCACCAGTGCTGGATCCAGGATCCAACACTGAGTAAGAAAAAGTAACGATAACAGTTTTTACCTGCTAAGTGAATTTCCTTCCATAGGATAACATTGGTGATTCTATGAGAAAAAGTTTCTAAGTGTCAACTTTTAAAATACAATAATATTCCTTAAAAATCACGACTGTAACCAAAACGCTTTTACTCAACTGTTTACAGGAGATGTACCAGGACTGAATCTAGGATCCAGTCCTGTGGTTACAAAAGTAATCCATAAAGTAACTAATTGCATTTAACTAGAAATTCACATTGAGCTGAATGTTGCATTGTGTTTGAAAATGTGTTGCCCATTGCAACAACTGTAACTACTGTCCTTAAAAGTCTATTGCCTATCTGCAAAGTATTTAAACTAAAGTAATTCATTCTGAGAAAGTATTTTTGTAATGTAATGTATAATGTAATTACAATGTAATTTAAAAAATAAAATATGTAAAAAAAATTGTTTCTAAAAATGTAGTAAATCAGTATGAAAAAAATTAATATAACAATTAATACATTTAAAAATTGTCATTTACAAAACCTTTGAAATTCACTGAAAAAACCGTAGGTTTCAGGCACGTTATAGTTAGAAATTAGCATTTAAAAAACCTTTGAAATTCACTGAAAAAAACCATAGGTTTCAGACACGTTATAGTTACAAATTAGCATTTAAAAAACCTTTGAAATTCACTGAAAAAACCATAGGTTTCAGACACGTTATAGTTACAAATTAGCATTTAAAAAACCTTTGAAATTCACTGAAAAAACCATAGGTTTTAGGGACAGTTATAGTTACTTGGACATTGCACTCGTACAAAACCCGTGAAATTCCCCCGTTATAGTTAGTTCAGCTAACTATAACTCGCGCCCCACAATGCACTGCTGATGACGTCACATATTACATCACTCATGACATGGTCAGTGACATCACTGATGACATCACTGATGACATCTCAAATGACATCACTGATGACATCATCCACGTGATAATCTGATGCACCTCCTCACACCCTAATATAACCTTTGATACACCCACTCTAAATTACAGACTGCCATTCGCAAAACCATAGACACTCCAACACCAATAACTACATACCCACTCACTGATTCTTAGGTCTACACACACACATCCACTCACTCACCCGTACAGTCACTCATACTTACGGTCACTCAGTACAGGACTATCATATGCACTCTTACTCCTATATAGACACTCAAACAACGCCACTCATCCATAGAGATACTCACACACCTAGTCAGTCATGCAAATAATTAAACACACTGCCATTTACTCACCTATACAGTTATACACACACCAGCTCACTTACTCATACAAATAGTAGCACATTGTTACGCTCTTATACAATCACTGATACAAGCACACACTCATCCATACAGCCACTATCACAATCACTCACTCTTGCTTATAGCTATTTATATACTCCAACACACATATATACTGCCTTTCACATATGTAGTTACTCACACATGTACCACTGGGACATACATTCACTCACTAACACACTCTTACACACACTTACCCACCCATACAGTCTATCACAGATGCACTCTTGAAACCATCCACCCAGTGAATCACCCACTCACACATCTATGCACAGAGTTGCACACACCCCTCCCACACAAACACTCAGGCACCCATACAGATACTCAGACAAGCATTCAATAACTCATATAGACACTCATGTAGCTATTCACAAACACATGCAGCCACTTACACAGCAACAGACAGACGGATACAGACATTCATCCAGTTTAGTCACTAACCCATGCATTCAGTAAGATACGTTAAATCACTCACTTATAGAGTCAGTCACGCACCTACTAAATCATCCATACAGACACTTACACACCCACTCATTCTTCAATACGTCTTTTCCTATATATATTAAAAATATTTAAACTTTACAGAAACACACAGTCACTGGATGATGTCATCAGTGATGTCATCAGTGATGTCATCAGTGATGTCATTTGAGATGTCATCAGTGATGTCATCAGTGATGTCACTGACCATGTCATGAGTGATGTAATATGTGACGTCATCAGCAGTGCATTGCGGGCGCGAGTTATAGTTAGCTGAACTAACTATAACGGGGAATTTCACGGGTTTTGTACGAGTGCAATGTCCAAGTAACTATAACTGTCCCTAAAACCTATGGTTTTTCAGTGAATATATATATATATATATCCAAAACGAAAAGAGCTCTTGAAGTCAGATCTCTCAAATCACTGTTTTTATCCTGAAAATCAAAGTGGCAACGTGCTGTCCATGACTGAACCTGACACGTTTTAGCTCTCCCTCGAGCCTTGGACACAGGTGTTAGTGATTGCTAGAATACACAACCACCCAATTTAAATGCCAGCCAATGTGTGCCTTGGTAGTCCATGTAAACTACAACATCCAGCATCAACTACAAGTGCAATTAATGTCCTTCGTCCACATGCAGTGTAAAGTGTCCAGGTTAAATGCCATCATAATACTGCTGTGGCTTTAAGTTATATTTTGCATTGCTGGAAAAGGTAAAGTGACTCAGTGCATTTAAAAATGTCAATTAATTTTAATGTACATGCCACATAAAATACTCAGTAAATCAGTGAGATCCAGGATGGAGAAGTGCAGAACTTCTCCTGTCACACTATCCCACCCTTGCAAGACATAATCCCAGGAAATCCTTTCTTTGAATGCGTAGGTGAGCGGGTCTTGCTCCCTGATAAATGTCCACTGGACTCATGCAAATCCTCCATTTTGGGGAGCTGTAGACCCTGCAGAGCGGCTTCAACTGAAAAATGGAGCACCCGTGGTAAATCCGAAACGAAAAGAGTTCTATATAGATATATAGTGTGCTCTTCAAACAGGGGAGGAGATTGTATAACAAGATTACACGGCAGTTCCAGCCGGGAAGAGGCACCACCCAGATGAAAGGGGCCACGGACACAGAACTATTCCAAGTCTGCTTTGGTGTGAACAGCTTTGGCACAATTTCCAGCATTTCGTTTTTCAAAAGCCCACTTGAGGGTAAGAACAATGTTATTAATAATGTGAGGAGGCGCAGAACCTACTAAAGGAAAAAGTATTTTCTCGAAGGGGCATTCATAAAATTAAAGGTACTACACATCCCAGCAGGCAGTATGCATACTCACCTGTGAAAAGAGCATGCTGGGACAATGCCTTTTAAATCTGCACAACCCACTGAAATGCCTGTGAACAAGGAGAAATGTCTCTGAAACGCGTAAGGCTTTGCAAAATTAATTGAATAAAGAATGCTGTCTGCCTTCACGGACCTGTTCTAAAGAGTGCTCTTCAAACAGGGGAGGAGATTGTATAACAAGATTACACGGCAGTTCCAGCCGGGAAGAGGCACCACCCAGATGAAAGGGGCCACGGACACAGAACTATTCCAAGTCTGCTTTGGTGTGAACAGCTTTGGCACAATTTCCAGCATTTCGTTTTTCAAAAGCCCACTTGAGGGTAAGAACAATGTTATTAATAATGTGAGGAGGCGCAGAACCTACTAAAGGAAAAAGTATTTTCTCGAAGGGGCATTCATAAAATTAAAGGTACTACACATCCCAGCAGGCAGTATGCATACTCACCTGTGAAAAGAGCATGCTGGGACAATGCCTTTTAAATCTGCACAACCCACTGAAATGCCTGTGAACAAGGAGAAATGTCTCTGAAACGCGTAAGGCTTTGCAAAATTAATTGAATAAAGAATGCTGTCTGCCTTCACGGACCTGTTCTAAAGAGTGCTCTTCAAACAGGGGAGGAGATTGTATAACAAGATTACACGGCAGTTCCAGCCGGGAAGAGGCACCACCCAGATGAAAGGGGCCACGGACACAGAACTATTCCAAGTCTGCTTTGGTGTGAACAGCTTTGGCACAATTTCCAGCATTTCGTTTTTCAAAAGCCCACTTGAGGGTAAGAACAATGTTATTAATAATGTGAGGAGGCGCAGAACCTACTAAAGGAAAAAGTATTTTCTCGAAGGGGCATTCATAAAATTAAAGGTACTACACATCCCAGCAGGCAGTATGCATACTCACCTGTGAAAAGAGCATGCTGGGACAATGCCTTTTTAAATCTGCACAACCCACTGAAATGCCTGTGAACAAGGAGAAATGTCTCTGAAACGCGTAAGGCTTTGCAAAATTAATTGAATAAAGAATGCTGTCTGCCTTCACGGACCTGTTCTAAAGAGTGCTCTTCAAACAGGGGAGGAGATTGTATAACATAGATATATATATATATATATATATGACAGCCACTGTGCCGTCATGTAGTCCTATTTCTATGCCAAAGGCTGTCCCGGTTTTAAAACATATATATACGTATATATACTTATAAATTTATATATACATTATCATAGAAGATTCATACAACCCCCACAATTATCGTTCCTTCAATTGCAGCGCAGGAAGGAAGCAAGCTTCACAGCTTCGTGTATCCAGGAAAATCCTTTGTATTATTTACTCATGTATCTAAAGTGCAGGAGTTCAGACAAGATAATGCATTTTGGCTGTAACCTGTAATAGTGTCATAGAGTTTCAGTGTACAGAGTGCCCATTTAAAGGGGATGAACCCTTTAGCCCATCACCTATACGTTAAAAACACCTACACTGCTCAGCATATTTCATTATTGTGTCACACATCATCCACCATTATCCCTTTCACAAATGTTTTTTCTGTACAACACTGGAAAAGTCTGAAACAGTATAAGGCAGATGTTGGTGGGTGGGTCCTATATGAGAACTTATTTTGTAATTATGTTTTGTGTTTGTTATATTTTATATTTTGTGATCTACCAGTAAAGTACCAGACATGGCACATATATGAAAACTTTATCGATCCCATAATCATTAGTGCCAGTGATTGTGTTAATTCTCGGAGTATATTCACAGCCATAAATAATTAAATTTGGTTAAACTAAGTATGTGATAAAGAACTAATATTGCAGATGAGGGATGTGTCATGATCTTGTTATTAACAGCAATAGCACCATTTGTTCTTTCTGCTAGATGTACGAGTCCTTGTGAAAACTGCTTCCCTTATCATATTAGTAAGGGCTTCCCCTACATGCCACTAATCTGTGCGATTGTCACCCAAACATCTATCACAATAAAAAGTCCCAAGTTTAATGCGCGAGCCACATGTGAGGTTTGTGATTTTCTACATTTTCCTTTTGTTCTCTTGCTCTAATTTTATATCATAAATGCAATATCTACTATTTCGTTTAGGTGCAAAAGCAAATTCCATTGTTCTAAAGGGTCCTGCACAGGATCACTCTCATGGTTTTATTGCCTATACCATCTATTCTTATTGCAATTGACGATACTATTCTTAGCCATCATGAGGAACTCAAGTACAGATATTCAATATATCACTAGCTGTACAAATCATACTAAAGTGCTGGTGCAAAATATACCGTTAAATCCCTTAAAGTATACTGTTGCATTAATGGCCTGCCAAGTCCTATCAACTCTTAGTGTTGTGCAAATTATGCATCTAAAAGTAGGTTTTTTAATATATATATATAAAACACACAACCCCTGCTCCAAAAGGAAAAGAGCACGCACACGAGGCTTGCAGGGATACGGCTTCTTTATTGCAATGGGTCTCCCACGACCCAGCTACCAGGAGAGACGCGTTTCGGCTGTAACGACAGCCTTTGTAAAAAAAATATATATATATAACTTACTGGCAGTCACCAGTAGGTAGTTATAGTTAGGACCTAGTTTCCAAAGACAAAGCATTTATTGTTTTGCTAATAACTTTGGCGCCGTTTGATGAATCTTCACACATTTTTCAAAAGTAGTTTGCCACTCACTCACTTCAGCTACTTTCTGGTAAGTTTCAGGGTGACCCATCAAGCAGAAGCTGAGAAAATGGGATGGTCTCAAAATTAGTTTTTCCCATGCAATTTCCCACAGCGATTTTAGACACAACTACAGCCTGATTGCTGAACACAAATACACCAAATTTGGCAGAAAACTAGATCTTGGTCTAGAAAGACCTCTTTTTGTAATTTGGTATACATCCGTTTAGGAGTTTTGGAGTTATTAAAGGAAAAACAAATATAGATATCAAGAGATGCAAATCTTTGCAGATCTGACAGATCTCAAAATGAGGTCCGATTGGCTGCCAACACTTCAACCAGGAAGTGTTTGCAGTTATCTTAGGATTCGGACTCAACCAAGTCTCAAGAAAAAAGGTGAAAAAAGACATAGTGGGGCAGAGCAGGAATACCCTGACTCTAGGCCGGAGGTAAACACTTTAAAAAAAAAAATTATTTGCAACCAATTCACAGAAAATCAATTAACCCACTGCAAACTTAAAAAAACAAAACAAACATGGGCTTCTCTGCTTCTTTTTTAATCCCCCCCCCCAGTGGGCCAGGTTCCAGGGGGAATAGGTTTTCTAAAATTAGGGGAGAGAGATGCGTGCTTTCGGGCCCGGGGACCGCTACCCACTGGTACACACAAAATATTGTGAAGGGGAGGGGTCGTCCCTTCACAAACAGCAGTCCATTTATATATTGGGAGGGGGGCACACAGCCCACCTCCCAGGCCGATTTTGGTCCCGGGGCGAGGTCGAAACATCTTTTATTAAGGCCCTAATGTAACTATAACTCGCACCCTCGCTATGCACTTCTAATTAGCCCACATATTAGATCACTCATTACATCTTCTATGACATCATTGATAATATCAGTGCAACATTTGTTGAGAAAAGTGTGTATGGCGAGGGCATGAGTTATAGTATCCTTAAAAGTCATGAGGTATAGTTTCTTGAGAAAACTCTAACTATAACTGCTTAACTTCTATAGTTTTTTGTATGTAAATTCTGAATCCAACTATAATGTCCTTGCAACCTTTATTTTATTATGTGAATTTCTAAGGTATTTTTTCAATTATATTTCCTAACTATGACACCCCTGTAACCTTTGCTAAATTTGAGTCATTGGTTGTCTTTGGGGCCCACCAGCACTTAGTTTCCTCATCAGATATTGACAGAGGGCAAGAAAGGGAAAAACACACAAAAGGGGAAAGAAGGAGGAGGTAAAAGGGCAGGCAGTGTCTGGTAGTGGATAAAGAGTCCTAACGTGAATTCAAGTCAACGCAGCCTTGGTATTCAACGCACCGTCATTTAATGGCATTGGCCTTGGGTTCCTGAACAGAGCTTTGGGCATAGGCACGTAATCTTTCACAAGTTAAGCACATGGTTTACCAAATAGTACTAGATCATCGTGACACTAAATTCCTCACTGCCATCCTGAGCTGTTTTCAGCCTTCAAAAAGTGAGCTGTGCAGTGCCTACAACCACCGGCATAGAACTCGTCAGATGAAGGGCGTGTAGTCAACCTTCACTTCTGCAGTTTGAGCATGTGTCGCTTTATTTATTTCCTTAGCTACTGTTTGCCTTCCATTTCTGCGTCTCTTCTCGAGTTGTACAAAAACCTTTTCAACTAAACAGGGACAGCCAAGCGACGTCAGTGGTAAGGTGGACGGCCCCATATCCGTTGAACTCTGAGTATTTGCATAGCCTAATAACCAGTTCTCATTTTAACAGCTTTGCAGCTTATTCCTTCCATTGAAAGGAACTGCTGAGAAAAAGCTTCACATTAGCAGCAGTAAAATGTTTCCTGGCAGCCTACATTTCATTTAAAAAAAGAATAAATTAGACCTTAGAAACCTGATGTATTTCCTCACTGAAAAGGCTCACTTATTCAGGAGAGAATGAAAACCTTCCCTCTTTTGACAACCACCCACCGCTTCCTACGGCTGGAGAAGTGATGGAGGCGATTCAATCCCTAATCAATTGAAATTAAATCAATGAAATGACGATTATGTGCTTTGTATAAAATGGAGTTGTTGGTTTCGCTGCCATTGTCATCATCTTTACATTGTCTAAAGACGCCTCCCTTGCCACGTAAGTAACATGATGAGGGGAGAAAAAAGAAACATTACCACACGATCTCCTGTATACACCACACAGATGGAGGCAGCCTAATATGGCGATTTATTTTACCCCAAAATAAATTCTGAAACAGTGGTCTGAGACACTGGATACTGTGGAAACCACCGACGGGGTCCTGAAGACTGCATATGGTAGATGGCAGCCACATTCTTTTCACTGTTATTTTCTAATTCATTTAAATCAATCCAAGATGGCAACTATGTTGTTTGCCCTTTTCTATCTAGTTAATAGTGGAAAAGGCTGCAGGGCGGCTCCTCTGTTAAGGCGGAGCAGCGTCGCCCCACTAGCTTAAATGCCCACAGATGAAAAACAAAATGATAATAGAAATTATTACCATTTTATTTTTCATTGACTCTGCAAACCCCGTCCCGAGCCTCAGGACGGGGGCGGGGCCACATCTGTCAGGCAGCAACAAAGAGGAGTGATGGGCTGGGCACTTTAAAGTACGCATGTCTCTTTGGCCAGCTGTCTTGCGATGGAAAACCAGACATGAGCACTTTAAACCTCTCAACCCAATTGTCCTAGACAGCACAGCTGGGTTGAGACCAAGCAAAGGTCTCCAGTGCTCTTTGGAGCACTGAGAGAGTCTGCTCCATCCAATCCGGGCACTGCTCTGATGCTGGTTGAGAACAGCGCCAGGATTGGTTAGGGGAGTTGCTGGGCCTGAGGAGAGAAGAACACGGAGAAGTAGCAAGGACGTGCAGCAAGGTAAGTGTGTTTTATTTCTTTTTTTTTACATTTTATTTTATGTTTATAATTGTCCTAAATCGCCGACATGCATTAGATTACAGTTTGTTTTAATGTTAAAAAATGTAACTTTAAAAGATAATGTAATGCATGTCGGCATGAATTTAGTTTAGCTATATTTGCCCGCATTTACGCGCCGCCCCCTCTCCATAGCTGGCAGCTGCCAGCACTTAAGCAAGTGTTATTTTTTCCAGTTTCGCCAGGCAAAATTGCATGCGAGGCAGATGAATTTATAACCCACTCATTTAACAAGTGGCCCCTCCATCACATTCAATGCAATTTTGTTGTTCTTAGTGGTGCTTTTCTCTTACAGCTACGGTGATTCTCTTTTAGGCCATTTCTTTGCGGTTTTGTTTTGTTTTGTTGTACCTTCCAGATTCTTTTCTGCCTCAGACTCCTGTGCCTTGCGCCAGACATTCTGGTGGAGTCATGTAGAGCGTAGATGATGGTGCTGGCGAACTGCTTACCTGTACTTGTTAAATTGTTGCCTTCCTCTAAACTACCCATGTTCCCCTGTTTCTGTATGATGTGACCTATCGGTGCTTTTTATCGGAGAGGATACTGAACATGTTAGCGGTGGAGGGCGGGGTATCCATAGAATGGGAGTTGTCAGTTCAAGTCCGTTCCATATCTTGGTTATGACATTCAGCCCCAGCATCCCACTTAACTAATTTTAGTGGCACTTATAAAATTACTCTATCACCCTGTAACTTATTATTCTCACCTGCTTAAACTGGGAGTGTTTAGAGTGGGATTTATGTCAGAATATTGATGACCAAAATACCAACCAACCAAAATATCAGGACTAAAATATCAATCAAACTATATCCTTAAAGTAAATATCTGTAGGTAAGAACAGATTTCCTTTTCTTAACTCAATATCTTTGCACCTTGATCAAATACATTTTATCAAGGTACGAAGATGTAGAGTTAAGAATATCACACTTATACTTACCTACATACACTTAAGTTGTTGATACTGTGGCAGTTAATATTTTGACCACGATTTTTTGTTGAATTGATATTAAAATCTAAATCTTCTGGTAGAATACCCTTAGAGTGTCACGGGTATGGCTAGCAAGAAATATGAGAAGGAGCTCAGCCCCCTGTTCTGGGGTTAAAGGCTGGGGAGAACAGGTCTATGATGGAGTAGTTGATGGTTATGTCCAGCGCGGGTCTTCGTATAGTAGCGCCCTAATGTCTTAAATCTGAGAGTTCCCCTCCTAACATAGAAAACATAGAGGGTTGACCTTGTGGATTTTTTTTCAGTTAAAGGTCGCCAAGATGATTCTGGCTACCACAGTAGACGTCACATAAGCACTTCAGATAATGAGGATTCATAAATTGAAGATTTTGGACCTAAGGGGGATGTTGTTTATTTACCGATAGATTCTGCATGTGTTATTTTTTCCATAGTTCTTTATTTGAATTTTATTTTTGAAGAACATTAAATAGAAAACATAAAAAAGAAACAAACAGCTGTAATATACATTTGATAGGTGGCAGTAAATTGTGGTACAAAAATTAAGAGACTTCGTTGATGCAGGTTATGCAAACTCACGACCCTCTGAACAGCATCTTATACTCGATACATCCTCTATAATACATATTGTTATTGCTCCTAACACTCAAAATAATCTTTTCTCTAATACTACAATTATATTGAAACATAAACATTAAAAAAACAAAGAGAAACCTAATGGGCGCTTAGCCTGAGAGGTTGAGAGAGACAACAAATAGTACATCGCCTATGTAACAATAATACATCCAAGGCAGTTCCAGGTAAAAATCGAAAAACACATACGATGGCAAATCTACCAATATCCCGCCTAGAATTTCTCAGACTTATTTTCCAAACATCTGTCAGCACTATCCAGTACTTATTACTCATTTAAACAACGCAGTAATTATATTCCTTAGCTTATAAATGCCACCTATACAGATCCTTCATGCTATCATTTCACCAGACTTGGCTTCTAGTTTAGTCAAGATCACATCCCAATCCTCCTGCAGTATGGGTTTACTCAGAATTTGTTGCTGTATGGATTATTTGAAATTGTTGTCCCTGCAGATTTATGGACTGAATGTAAGATTACAGTTGATTGGCCAAAAGATGAATATCCTAGAGATGCCAAAACAGGACCTTCTGATGAGGTGATGAAAAAGTATCATCAAGTGATTACTTTCTTGAAAAGCAAAATTTCCCCATAGGAAACTGATTGGGTAAAGATTGATAGAAAAACCCAAGAGCCGAAAGAATCTGTGCATGCCTATTATGAGAGGTTATTACAAGTTTTTAAGCAGTATAGTGGTTTTGAGAATATTGGAGACAAAGATATGGGTCATTTTGTGTATAGGTTTGTGTATGGATTAAGACCTGAGATTAGTCAGATGATACAGCAGCATATGTTGTGTTGGCAAGCCAAAACGATCGATGAGATCTTGAGGTATGCAAAGTATTGTAGTGATGACATTCAGTCCCGCCATCGCAAATTAAAAGAAAAGATGATGTGGGCACAAGTAAAGGTAGCAGAGCAGCAGGAAACTCAGTTGAATTCTCAGGCTATAAACCAAATGGGAGGAGTTAGTCAGAATGCTCAAAATTCCAGTAGAGGTAGAGGACAAATGACCAGAGAAGAGGCGAAAAAGAAATTTCCTTGTCATAGGTGCGGAAAGTATGGACACTGGAAGAATGAGTGTAGATCAGTGCAGAGGACTAATGGAGGAAATCAAATTTTAACCCCACAGGTGCAGAGTGAGATAGTTGTGCAACAGACACCGCAGCAGCAGGTAGTTACTACCCAATATCAGGTCCCGCAACCACTGTTACCACATAGTGTAAATGCTCAAAGATACAGTGCGGATACAGGGTTCCACGGAGGAGACCAGGTTGGTAAAAATACTAACACAAATGTGATTCCCCAATTTTGGATGCAATGTGATGGAAGTGATGTTGAATCGAATCAATGACGGTGCCTGAGGGGGGAGGAAGAGTGCGTGCTTGGCGCTACTCTAGAGGTAGATCAGTCAGGTCCATTTGTTGATGGAAAAGTGGAAGGTAATGATATCACCTTTCTTGTGGACACTGGTGCTACCCATTCTACTGTGAGAGCAGCAGAAATTCCAAACCTACCCCTCTCGGGAGAAACTATCCAGGTAGTAGGAGTCTCAAATAAACAGATAAATACTCCAGTAACTAAATCAATTGAAGTACATATTGGTCCCTTTAAAGACATGCATCGGTTTGTAGTGTGTGACTCGAGTCCAGTGAATTTGTTAGGAAGGGATTTGCTGTGCAAGATGAATTGCACAATTTACTGCACACCAGATGGTATTGCATTTCAGACACCTGATGAGGATGTCACGTTTAAAATGGTGCTAGCAAAGCAAGGAACAGAAGTGAATGAGTTATGTTCGCTTCTTACAGACAAAAGTGTGCCTGCAGAATTGATGAAGGTAGTGAATTCAGAGGTATGGGATTTCACAGGACAGGAGATTGGGTTGATGAAGAAAGTGGATCCGATTAGAATCACAGGAAAGATTGTATTAACTATCCAAATACGCCACAGTATAAAATGAAGCCAGAAGTTATAGCAGGAATAACTCCTGTAATTGATCAAATGATTGAACAAGGAATTTTAAAAGAATTAATCAGTAGTCCTTGTAATTCACCTATTATGGGATTGAAAAAGCCAAATGGAACTTATAGAATAGTACAAGATTTGAGACAGGTAAACAAAATTGTTGGGCCTTGTTGTCCAGTTGTGCCAAACCCAGCAGTGATTCTATACCAAATCCTAGATGATTACGAGTGGCATACAGTGATTGATTTGTGTCATGCATTCTTTTCGATTCCCCTGCATCCAGATAGCCAGTATTTATTTGCTTTCCGGTTTGGAGATCGTGTTTTGGCATGGTGCCGAGTTCCTCAAGGCTATACTGAGAGTCCTTCAATTTTTAATCAGATATTGAAAAAGTGTTTGGAGGATTTGAGAATGTCTGAAGAGTCTGTTTTGGTTCAGTACATTGATGACCTACTGGTGGCATCAAAGACTCGAGAAGCCTGTGTTGCAGACACAGTTGCTTTACTGAACTATTTGGCAGAAGGTGGACATAAAGTGTCCCCTGCGAAATTACAATTCTGCCAACGAGAAGTCCAATACTTAGGTCACAAGATTGAGAATGGAGTCAGAAAGGTAACATCAGAGCGTATTCGAGTGATTAGGGACATGAAACCGCCAACGACACAAAGGGAAGTGCTAATGTTTTTGGGAGTGGTTGGATATTGCAGACAGTGGATCAGTGGATTTTCACTGATCGCAAAACCTCTGCAGAGGTTGACGAGGAATGATGTGAAAGATCCAGTTAAATTGGATGAAGAAAGTATGGATGCTTTTGTTAAACTGAAAGACAGTCTGTGTAAGGCTCCGGCATTGGGAATGCCTGATTATTCAAAGGATTTTGCATTGTATTGCAGTGAAAGAGATGGATTGCACTTGCAGTTTTAACTCAAAGGCATGGAATGTCAAGACGACCTGTGGCATACTTTTCAGCTACTCTAGATTCAGTGGCTGCCGCATTACCTGGATGTTTGAAAGCAGTAGCTGCTACTTGTGTGAGCCTGGAACAGAGTGAAGGGATCATAATGGGTCATCCTGTGAGAGGGTATGTGCCACATTCAGTTGAGATCCTTTTAACAAGAACACAGACTCAGCACCTCACCTATAGTCGGCTGACTAGGTATGAGAGAGTTATTCTGGGAGCAGAAAATGTGACAATAGTGAGATGTACAAATGTGAATCCTTCTACTCTATTGCCAGTTGTTTGGGAGGAAGAAGTAAAGGATGAAGCTGCACATGATAGTTTAGATGTGACTGAATTTTGTACCAAGCCCCGCCCTGACATCAAAGACGTTCCTCTTGAGGAATCTGATTGTGTGATGTTTGTTGATGATTCTTGTTTGCGAACTGGAACAGGTGTATTGAGTTCTGCTTATGCTGTCTGTGCTGTAGTGGAAATCCTGGAAGCATCCTGTCTAAAAGGGGTAAAATCTGCACAAGTTGCTGAATTGATAGCTCTAATTCAAGCCTGTAATTTGGGAAAAAGTCAGAAAGTGACTATAACTACTGATAGTCAATATGGCTTTTGGTGCATGATTTTGGAGAATTATGGATGCAGATGGGATTCCTGACCTCTTCGGGGTCCCCCATCAGGAATAGTCAATTTGTAAAGGAATTGCTGGAAGCATTACAATTGCCAAAACGAATTGCAGTGGTCAAATGTGCCGCACATAAGTCAGGAGATGATTATGTGACTCAAGGCAACAGATTTGCTGACCAAGTAGCACAATATTGTGCAAAGAATGAGACTTCCTTAAATCGGGGAAAAGCAAATGAACATACGGTTTGTCAACTTATATTTACTAACACCATTGAAACATGGGATGAAGTGAGACAATTGCAGGAAGAGGCAGGTGATGAAGAGAGACAGGAATGGGAAAAGGCAGGATGTAAGAGACGAGAAGATGATGATGTATGGGTATACATTGATGGAAGACCAGTCATGCCAGATAGTTTACTTTCTCATATGGCAAGGCTGTCCCATGGAGTGAGACATGTTGGCCGAGACGCCATGGTCAGATCATTCAAACAAACGTGGTTTAATACTAAGTTCAGGACTATTGCAGAGAGCCTTTGTCAGAGATGCCTGACGTGCCAACAGCAAAACCCAGGAAGAAAGACAATAGTTAGTCTGGGAACAATAGGGAGGGCAGGAGGTCCTTTTACTAGACTACAACTCGATTTTATTGAGTTGCCTCCATGTAACAAGCTCAAATATGTGTTAGTGATTGTGTGTTTGTTTTCTCGATGGATAGAAGCTTACCCAACAAGGAGGAATGACAGCCTGACAGTGGCAAAGCTTTTGTTGAGGGAATACATTCCTAGATATGGTTTTCCGGTCACGATGGAAACAATTAGAGGAATACACTTCACTAGTGAAACAATCAAACTGATTTGTGAGGCATTGAGCATTCAACCAAAACTTCATTGTGCTTATCGTCCAGAGGCTTCTGAAATAGTAGAGCAGATCAATGGCACAATCAAGAGCAGGTTAGGGAAAGTGTGTAGATCCACAGCACTGAATTGGCCTGACGCTTTAACCCTAGTTTTGATGAGTCTCAGAAGCATTCCTGACAAAAAGACAGGACTGACTCCGCATGAGATCTTGATGGGAAGAGCAATGAGACAAGCATTTGTACCTGCGAACAAATTAATAAATATATCTGATGATCTCATCCTTGACTATTGCAAAGGATTGGCTGATGTAGTACGTTCTGTGTTTCATCAGGTTGGAGCAGACGCAACCACAACACAACAGACTCAAGCGCATGATCTGAGCCCTGGTGAGTGGGGTCACGTGAGAAGGCATAGAAGAAAAACTTGCCTAGAGCCCCGCTGGGAAGGGCCTTATCAGGTCATATTGGTGACAACCACAGCAGTAAAGTGTGCTGGCCTACCAAATTGGATCCATGCCAGTTACACTCAGCGAGTCCCAAATCCACTTGAACCACGAGTAGGACGGCATCTGGAGATCTCAAGTACAAGCTCTGAATCAGAGGCTGAAGCACAAGAAATTGGTGAGGTTAGAGCAATAGACTCTGAAACTGGTGAACCTATACCAAAGGACTCTGAAGAGCAGCTTGATGAAGAATTGCTTAGCACAAGTCAAGTAAAGTGGGTCCCAGCTACTGGGACTGAAGAAACTGCTGATGAACAAGAAGAAAGACAAGTTCTCAATAAAGAGGAAAAGGATGGAGAAGAAATAAGTGAAAGAAATACAGAAGAAGAAAAAGGAGAAAGCAAACTTAAAGTAGGTGCAAAGAAACGAAGGTACGAATTGAACAAGGATGAAGAAGAAGTACAACCAAAAAGGGCAAAGACAGATGATCATTGGCCAAGTGGAGTTAAAAGACTGAAATACAGAGTGGTAAAAGGAAGACCCAAGAGCAAGCTAGAACAGATAAAGGAAGTTTCAGGTGAAATAGAGCAAGAAGAGTCGGATGACGAATCAGTGCTGCGACCAAAGAGAGTGAGAAAACCAAACAAAAAGTTCAAGTCACCTGACTGGATTTACATAGTGTTGGAAGAGATTGAAGAAGAAGATTTAAACAAAGAAAGAAACAGCACTGACAGCGAGCGAGAAGAAAAGAGTGATTTAGATCCACCTTAAGAGACTGTAAACAAATTAAGGTGTCACGTTAACAACTGAAGAAAAGTTTCTGAAGACGTCCTGGAAATTTGGATTAGTTAAAATAAAAGAAGGGGTAAAGAAGAAAGCTTTTGAAGTGTAGGATCACACTACATTTTTATTTTAAATTTTTGTAGAACATAATTTTTGATAGATTTAGAAAATCCATTTAGAATTTTATAGGGTTAACATTACTATGGCAGATACACAAGAAACAAGATCTAGATGTAGTTTTATGCGTAGGTGTTATAAAGCTTGTTTATGTTTATTTTGTATACTGATAGTATTTTGGATAATATTAACAATTATAATACCTTTACATCTGATTAAAGAAGATACATCTCGTCCTAACAATTTGACAGGTCCAAGGGTAGACACTGACAGTAAGCAAATTCCTATTACTCACTTGAAACAGGTAGACGCTAGTAGTTTGCATCATGATAGATCAGTTACTAATTTTTCCTCAAATGTTTTCACTAAACTACTCTACAAATATGTGGAAACGATGGATGTGAGTGATTGTTATGTATGCATACAGTTACCATTGTCTGTTTCCAAAGGTGTGACTTATCATCACCTTCCTTTGACTTATGGTGTGACCTGTAGTGTTTTATCAAGTTTATTGTATAGAACAGGTAAACTAGATTATTATTATTCCAATGTAGATACAATCTTTTCTAAAGTCCCTGTAGTACCTGAGTTGAATAAGATAGCACATGCAAATGCAAATGTCATGGGAGATTTTTTCCTGACAACAAAGCATTTAGATATAGCATGCGCTAATAAAAACAACTTAACATGTAGATTGGAAAAGGAAGAGAAAATCTTTTTGGAGATGGTAGAAGAAATAAGGGCTAAGTTTCAGAGAAAAGCTGTTGAAGAGAAATTGAAAACACCACCTTGGGTTTTCAGAGAAGGCAACTATGACAAAAGCAAGACTTATGCTGCAATGGCTCTGGATTGGTCGCAGAAGGGAAAATTATGCTTACGTAGGGAGAAGACTAATTACAACCACTATTTCATTGGTTCCAGTGAATGTGAAGCTACCTATAACATTATTGGGGGTTGGGGATTAAAGGGAGGAACTGACCCTGTCTTGCCTGGTATATATTATGTCTGTGGGAGGAAAGCCTATTATCGGCTGCCAGATCACTGGTATGGAACTTGTTATCTTGGGATTGTCTTTCCAAAAGTCTATCATGTAGACAAAAGTACAAATGGAATCGATGAAGTAAGGCAAGGACTAAATTGTGTAAAAAGAGAAAGTTTTTTAGAAATCGTAGGCGATATATTTGGAGCATTGATACCTGGAGTTGGAGTTACACTGAATGCATACAAAATTCGACAATTGTCCACAGTGGTTGATCATTTATCAACGGATACTACTGGAGGATTCTTGATGATTGACACTGAAATGATTGCCATGAGATCTATGGTTATTCAAAATCGACTTGCCCTTGATATATTGTTGGCAAAAGAGGGTGGAGTCTGTGGAATGCTGAAAGTTCAACATTGTTGTACTTACATTCCAGACAAAAGTAAGAATTTGGAAGGATACATTCAGAATATCACTGATTTGCATAAGGAAGTAACTCAACTAGAGGTTGACGGTGTTTGGGAAAGACTAAGTAAGAGTTTCTCTACTATAAGCAATTGGTTTTCTTCTATATGTAGTTCCTTAGTAGGAAAAATAATAGTGCCAATAGTTTTTGTAGTTACCATGATACTCATGATACGAATGACCTATGTTTGTGTGAAGAAAAGTCGCAAGGGAAAAAAAGAAAGGAAATTAAGTAAGGAACATAAAGAAAGGGAAAGAGAGATAGAGGAGATAGAGATGGAAGGTTTTAAAGAAAAATTGTATGAAAAATGTAAGGAGCAAGGGTCAAAAGACAAAATAACAACTATATAACTTGAAAAACCGTATGTTTTGGGATTTTATGATGGTAAAACCATCAAAGGGGGATTGATGGAGTGAGGTTTGTAAAATACATCCTCATGAAATTAAGTAACCCCATAATAATGTATTGACTGCATGAATTAATCAACTCTGAATGCACATATTTACATAAGGGGCAAACGCATTTTACATAATATACTAAACGATGTTGGCATGAGTACGTATTAATTGTTTGCGCTTTGAAAAACCGTACTGCTGCATGTTTATGCTGTGTTGTACATTGCACATTTTGCATGTTGTGCACAAGTAACGAAAAGGTTGCTTTAAATTAATAGCTTTTGCTAGAATTTAATTAACACAGGGCATTAGTATGGTGGGAGGTAAACATAATGGGTTTTATTTCACGAATTAATATTCTTTTGTGCTTGTTTACTTTAGTACGGGATTGGGCCTGCATGAAAATGGCCTCTCGTTTAAACCAGCATGTGGTTGGCCTGGTCGGTGTGAAGTGCGCATGCGCCGGGATGGGTTGCCTACTCGCAGACTACAGAGTGTACCAGCTGATGTAACTCGTGTGAAGGCCATATTGACCTGTGTCCTATTGTTTGTGTGCCAAGACGTAACAGCGACTGTAGGTACAGCCATCACTACGTGCAATTCGAATGTGAAACGGATATCATATTGAACAATGTGACAAAATGTATAATTATGAATGCTAGTGGTATACGAATGTATTGGTCTTAAATCCTTCCTTTGTTCGAACCGGTATAGGATGGATTTGTGAGGAGAACTGGATGGGGCGACCCTAGTATGATTTATGACAACCAATCACAGACCGAGTTTTTACCGATGCTGCAACATTGTAAGATAGTGTGCTAGACAGAAAGGTATAACTGATGTCCCAATTAGGGGTGTGTCAGAGCAGACGGAGAGCAGATGCAGACGAGACGCATATCTGACGAGAGGGAGAGAGAAGGGTCGGAGAGAGATCAGACGAACCTGAGGCAGTGCGGTCCGGTATAACAGTGCAGGCCGGAGTGGCAGATCCAAGACAGAGAGAGCAGACCAGCACAAAGCCAGAGAACACTTTAGGTACGAGAACGTTGCGGGAGTGCTTGGGAGGAGATTGCGTCCAAGGAGAACTAGATCAAGGTAGATTAATTGGGAGATTAATTTAGTAGTTAGTTTATGGCAAGCTTAGCTGCATCTGTCCTGTTAACTTTGTCCTCTGAGCCTATCTCTGGGGACCTCTTGCCACAACCTCGGCCAAGGAAGTGGTTTTCCTGATTCTTTGGTGGCTATCACCCTCCTTGATTGCTTTAATTTGCAAGTATTTATGCTGTACTTTCTCTTCCCCATTCCTATGCACTCTTTGATATTGATGCAAATGATTCATTTTAATTACATTGCTTGATAATTTGTTCTCTTATATGCAATCTTGTGTGTGCACTGATGATCAATTTAAGAGCATTTAATAATATAAAAATCATTAACCGAAGAAGTGACTCTGTGGTTATTTAGTTAAATGTTAAACTGTTTAGATAATCATAGTCACCATCAACTCTTCAACTAATGGTCCATCGACCAAAAGAAGAAGAAGTTGAAATTACGAATAGTTAGAATCATATATAAATGTTATTAATGTGAAGCATAGTACTTAATAAAACTGAAAAATTAAACCCCCCAAATCCAGCGCCCATCTTCAGGGATCATTTATGGGTAATGTATGATGGGCCCCATTGTTTGGTAAAGCAATTTATGTATGACGAGATTTCCTTTGGTCCCTGACTCATGAATTTAAGGGTTGCGCTGGATCACAATCAAAGGGGGGACCTTGGGGTCACAATGTTCTCAACCTGATCACTTCTATATTTTCTCTTAATTCAGGTTGCAGGGAGCATATCTATGAGTCCTGTAATGGCAGCCACAACATATTGTTCAGGTAAAGGCCATCCAATCAGGTTTGACTAGTCCCTTTAAAGTGCCCATTCAGACCAAATATGGAAACTAATAGTCCAGATATACCTATTTGTTCCCCCTTCATGATCACCCTGAGCACTGCTTTAAGTACAAATTTCTCCAAAATGGCTGAATGGATTTACACCTTATGACAGAAAGCTCACTTTCTGAGTAAAATTCTAACTTTCTGAGAAATCTGGTGTAATTCAATACAACAGTTTTTTCTGTATCACTTACCAAATTTTCCTATAGGAATTAACTGGGAAATCAATGTTTCTTTCCGCACCCCTTTTTTTTCTTAGACTCCATTTGACGGATCACCACGACAATTTCCAGGAAGATGCTGTAGTGGATGAATATACTTTTTGGGAAAGGTTTGGGTAGGGGTGGGGGAGACTCATGGAATTCGACACAGTGGGATTCCACAGAGTTACATGAAAATCTGCGAGATTCTACAGAGTTCTGCAAACGGGCGGGGATAGGCACATTGCGCTTTGTACAGTGTATAAGGCCCTTTTTCTCCCCAGTCCTGCGAGGATCAAAGCTATTTTTCACTGGCATCCCCCAAGTAGAAACCTGTGTTTGGCACACCGATACTTGCTTGCTGTGCCTAGGACTCGAAAGAAGAAATAGGGAGACAGAGCCTTCTCAATTGCTGCAAGTAAACTCTGGAACTCTCTTCTGCAAAGCATGAGGGCAATACCACAGTTGTTGCCTTTTAGGAAAGCTTTAAAACCTGGCTTTTTGCTATATAGACAGCTTTTTAGGTGAATTTTCAGCTAGGTTCTACCACTGGACGGCCGGCAACAGCGCCTTGACGCCTTCGTGGTAATTGTCGTGCTCTATACATTGTTAGTGCCAGAAGCTTGTTCCATGCTGAAAAATCTGTGTGAACTGCACCACGCGGCGTGCCAGAGGGGGCAGCTAATTGAGTTGATTTTGCTGCCTCTCGAGTAGATTTTCGAAGCGAGCGGCAGCCTTCTGACCACGAACTGGGCGGCCGCACGCATTAGAAAAATGTCACCGGTGACTGGAAATCACACTAGGAAATGCCAAACCTTGCTCGCGCTTGCCAAGTGACCATTCTGGAGCCCCATGCAAGAAAAAATTCTGAAACGCAGTGATTGGCGGAATTTGTCCGGAACTCCGCGTTACAAGAATAATGCAGAGTTGCCAAAATCCCCCCAGTTCTGCTGGTGGACCACAATGTTTCTCCCACCCCTAGTTTTGTGTAGTTTAGTCTAACAGCACCAAAGTGAAACAATAAATGCTCCCCAAAAAAGGTCAACCTAGGTTACAAAAATAATATCAGCCTGTCCTAATTTTGTAGAAAGATTCACATTAAAATTGTTGAGAGAGGTCTTTGCACCACAGGTTTTGTTTCATATTCTGTCTGCACCTGAAAACTGCAGCCATGCTGCTCTTTCGATAAAGACACAAACACATTGAATGAATGAATGAATGAATGAATGAAAATAGTATAGTTAAAGAGCAAAAGAAAAACGTTCACTTAAAAGCAGTAGGCGCTAAATTGTAAGCCAGAAAAGCAAAAAGAGACAAAGTAAAAAGACAGAGAGCTTAAGCTAAGAATTTACTTTTAAGCTTTTTTCAGAAGATGGTTATGTCAGTAGTTAATTGCAAGAAGTCTAGTATATTGTTCCAGGCATGTGCCCCTTGTAGCATCTTGCGAGTGGTATGATGGAACCCTTTTGGCTCCTAACGTACTCCGCAGAGCTGTGACATAGGTATCAGAGCGGAATGTAATGAAAGCTTGTTTTAGAATGTTGAGCTGGTGGTTACAAGCAGATGAATAAAGATGTGTAATATTAAGCTCCGTGTGTGGCGTAGTCATTGGTGGGTACCTAGGATGGGGAAGACGCTACACCCCCGGAAGACACAATTTCATCCTAATTGTGGGAATATTGACAATATCTTAAATGTATCATCTCCTGATCAACCAGAATAATCCAAAATAAATTGTGTTTGTCATACAGTAATTTACAAAGCTTGTAGTTTCACCAGTAAAAAAATAAACATGCTGGTTGGTCGTTGTAGGACGCTGGCTCTCTATATAGTGTACTAAAATTAAGTACACTGAGCAGAGAGTCCAGTGGATCCCCAATAGGTGTGCAAAGGTAAAAGCAGATAATTCTAATTCTCTTTTTGTTGTAGTGTAAGTGAGCAGTTAGGCTTATCAGAGGGTAGTGCTAAGCATTTGTTGACACACACAAAGGCAATAAATGAGACGCACACTCAAGAATAAATCCAAAAATAATTAGGAAAAACTAAATCGTATATATATATTTTTTAGAAACCAAGAACTTCATTCAACAGTTAATTAATGCTTTGTAAGTCGATTTTTAACCAAATACAGTTCAAGACACAAATGCTTAAAGGTTTTAAGCAACAGTGCTCAATAGAGTCAGGTAGAGACCGTCACAGTCAAATGGAAGAAAAGTATAGGATTGGATAGTGGAGTACCACCAGCACATTAACCGTCTCGGTCAATGGAGGCGACACTCCGTCACAGAGTTTTGGGGGGACAAAGGTTCAGGGGAAATTCTACTCCAGGAGAGTCAGAGTTTTGGAAGTCCCAGGGATCAGGCACAGCAGGCAGTTCTGGATAACCTGGATCGGAGGTGCCGGAGGTCTTAGGATGCAGGATTGGTTCTTCACCAGCAGTGTTCAGCTACAAGTGAGGGCAGTCCATCGCGGTCGGGGCAGTCGTGCACAAGTTTCTGATTTCATGCAGTCGAAGCCAAAGGCCGAAAACGGGTACAGGCTCACAAGAGCAGGGCTGTTTCAAGCATCGATCGCAGGTACTGTAGGAATTGCTCAGGCTGGTGGATGCATTGAAGAGTTAGGTTATTGGACTGGTGACCAACAGGGCTTGGCTGCTGGAACTTTGGATGATGAGAATAATAGCGACACATTCTGTGCCGGTCTTCACCTTGTGTCAGTCTTTTACCAGTGATGTGCCGGGGACTAGCACCACTTGTCCAAAGGGAGGTCCCAGGCAATTGGCGAAGGCTTGCAGGGCTCCGGGGTTCTTGGAGGCTGCACAGGTCTCAGGTAGGGATGGCAGACCACAGTTCTTGAGTCCTTTCGCAGTTGGCAGTGTTTGGCACCGGTTTCTTCTGCAGCAGGACTCAGTTCCGGGATCAGCAGCACGTCTTCTTCCTTTATCTTCTTTAAGTCCATGGAATCTAAAGTGAAGGTCTCGGGGAGCCACCTAAATGCTAAATTTGCGAGCATTAGAAGGGGATATAGGTAGTAGCCAATGGGCTACTTACCTTTAGGGTGTCTACACCCTCTAGTGACTAATTCATGTGGGAAGAGGCACTACTCGAGCCCTGGTTGGAGGTTGTCTCACCATCTCAAGTTGGTGGAAGTTCAGGAGAGTGGGTCACCTCGCCTGCCCCACCCTAGGGGTGGTGTAGACTGAGGAAGGACCCTCCTCCTCATCTAACTAATTTTCCCACCTTTCCTCCTGCTAAAAGTGGAGCAGGGAAGGGGGCTTGACCTCCCTCCTGGGTTGGATTTGCCTTTGAAGCTTCCTGCCTGGGAAGACCACCCTGTCCTAGAGGAGGTGTGAAACACCCACGCCCAGAGCAGGTATTGTTTCTGTCCTCCGAGGGCACATTGGCTCTCACCCCATGGGGTCAGAAACATGTCTGGTGGTGGCAGGCTGGTGAAACTGGCAAGAAACCCCACTAGTGTTTAATTAGGTTTTCAGGGGACCCTTTAAAAGGGTCGCTTGTGTGAATTTATTAAGGAATCCCCACTGGAAGCATTGAGGATTTATTAATACAAGATGTTTGGTACAAAACACTGTAGAAATCAGTGAAGCTGTAATGGAGCTAAGGAACTCGGGCTGATGAGTATCCAGCCCATGTACTCTTTATGGCTTCCCTGTTCACTTACAACATCACAGAATAGGCTGGACATTGTAGGGGCCTAACTGCTCATGTAGATAGGCCTACACATAGGATATAGTGCACCCTGCCTTAGGGCTGAAGTCCTGCAGTAGGGGTGGCTTACCTATACCTTATACAATGCATGGAGGCATGGCACACAGGGCTGTGTGCCATGTCGACTCTTCGGTTTATCCTGCACCAAGACACACAGCCTGCAGTGGCAGAGTGCATAGCCTTGGTGAGGGGGCCCTGGGGTGGCACTAACAGTGCTGCAGCCCCATAGGACACTCTTCAGTACCCATGTCCTAGGTACCAGGGGTAGCATTTACTAGGGACTTATAGGGGTGGCTGAGGTTGTGCCAATTGAGCTACCATTTTTAGGAAAGAGATCTGGCACTGGGAACTGCTTAGCAGGGACCCAGTGCACTTACAGTTCGAATCACATCAGGGATCCGGCAAAACATGTGGCTAACCATGTAAAAAGAGGCACTTTCCTACAGTCATTTTACTGCACACCAAGGGGCATATTATCAAGCGGCAGCGATAATTATCGCTGGCCGCCCTCAGCGTGAAAATGTTTATCGCCGGCTATCGCAGATAATTATCGCCATGCTAGCGCTGTATTAACAACGCATAGCGCAATGGCGATAATTATCCCAGCGATAGCGATGTTTTCCATGGAACATCGCTGGTTTTTCAGCGATGTTACATTGAAAACGGCGATAACCTTGCTGATACGACCCTGTGGTCTTATCAGCATAATCCACCCCCAATGGTAAGTATGGCTAAGTCAGCATTTTAGCAGACGTTAGTTTTGGGCGAAAACTAACGTTTGCTAAAATACGTGGGCCTCCTTGTAAATATCACGATGTGCACATCAGCGATAATTTACAGGGAGTACTGCCCAGTGACGCCCACTTTGCATCTCATTAGAGATTCAAAGCGAGGCGTCGGGAAAACGGGTGCTAACATGCGCTAATGCATGTTAGCATCCCCTTGTAGATAGGGCGATAATATTATCTCCGCTTTTTTGGCTTTTAAAGCCAAAAAAACGGAGATAAGGCCCTTGTTAATATGCCGCCAAATTATTGCCATCTCATTTAAGTGCCTGTCTTTATTAATTTCTGTCTCTGGTAATATTTCTCCTCCTTTGTGTTCTAGCTCAGATAAAGAACGCACTGGAAGGATTCCAGGAAAACAGGTTATATGTATTGGCCATAACAGATCTGAAAGCCTCTTTCATTAGCTTCCTTTCTTATAAATTAGAAGGGACTTGGGAAATGTCAGTGGCTAGGATGTAGAAGGCCAGCTGAAGGGCAAGGATACTGCAGGCATTTGTGTTACAGACAATGCATCCCTTTCGCATTAGTTACTTTTGCCTCAAAAGACATAAAAAAACGAGATCTCAGAATGGTAAGGGAGAAACATGCACATTAACAATGGCCCAAAACTTGCAAAAGAGGGAATGAAAGGAAATTATGGTTTTTCAAGGAACATTCAAAGTTCGGTTCATGTTGGCTATCTACTTTGGGGCTTATTTACAAGCCCCTTTGCGCCACTTTTGCGTCACTTTTCCCATGTTAAAAGTGACGCAAAAGTGGCGCAAGGGGCTTCTAAATCTGCCCCTTTGTATTCACCTTCACATTGTTTTACGACTGTATCTGTACAAGAATGACGGAAAGACTCTGTTATCTTTCCACTACATGTAAATGGTTTATCAGCTGATCCAATGAACTATTGTTTAATTGTTTTTCTAGATGAGGAGGCTAAATTCTAAACAAAGATTTTACTATTCGAATTGGAATCGGTATCGGCAAAAAGAAAAATCTTTCCTACCTTTCAGCCAGGATTTAGTCCTAACTGTGGGATCATTGACAAGATCATAAATTTATCTCTCCTAATCAACCGAACAAACCTCGACTTTAGGGAGGCCACATACTTCTGTTGTATTGACTTTATGGGAACCCAGTGAAGAAGAATAACGAAGTGCTCCATTGCCTTTATTATGTACACTTAAATCATTATAAGTGAACAGTTGGTTAACAATCAACCCAAGTAATAAAAAGACACACATTTTTTAAACACAAAGGGGCATATTTACAAGCCCCTGTCGCCCCCACAAAATCACTTTTTCTGATGTTGTGGTGGTGATAGGGGCTTCGCCTTATTCACAAGGCGGCGTTAAGCCATTTAATGTGGCTTAACTCCGCCTTGTGAATAAGGCCCCCTTTCACGCTATGCTTAGCGTGAAAGGGGTTTGCGGTGGGCGTTCCACCACAACACCCATTGATTTTGACGCTGTCCACTATTTACAAAGAGCAGCATAAATATGGGGCAGCAGAAAAATTAAGACTAGGAAATACCTGGTTTTAAACAGGCGCAATGAGGAGAAATGTTTCATTTCTCCTTGCTTTTGCTGTTTCCATTTGTGCTGCGTTGTGCAGCACACATAGAAACAGCAAAAGGCCATTAATTGTTTATGTGTAGGAAGGTGACCCTTCCTGCACATAAACAAAAAAAATGACGTTTTGCAACTTCTATGTGTGCTGCGTTAAGCAGCACACATAGAAGTTTCAAAATGCTGTTTGTGTTGTTTATGTGCAGGAAGGGACACCTTCCTATACATAAACAATCTTCCCCTACAACACAGGCACCATCTGCACTGGTGCTAGGCATCTAAAATTAACGGCAGCGAAGGGAGAAATGCAGGGCTGCACCGTAGCCTTGTAAATACGGTGCAGCCCTGCGTTTTGGAAGTGGCGGAGAGCGGCGTTAAGCCAAGGTGGCTAAAGGCACGCTCCCCTCCTTCCTCATAAATATGCCCAAGAGTGTGCCTGGTGTCTAGCTCTGTTAGGGGGTATTCGGTGGGGTACAAGGGAATAGAAGATAAGCGAGAAATTGAGAACAGAGAGAAAAAGATGAATGAGAGAAAATGAGAGGGTGAAAGAAAGGATAGGAAGAGAAGAGCAGGTGACAGAATGGGAGAAGGGGATAGTGATGGGAGAGGAAAAGAAGATAGGGATACTCAAAAGCATCTTGGGAAGGGAAACGGGCCAGAAACAAGGAAATCTGGGAAAAGAGAAATGAGATAAGGCCAACTGAGAGTGAGAAGAGAGAAATGGATAGAGGGGATAGGGAGGACTGAGTGAAAGGGAGGAAGGAGGCGAGTGGAGAGAGAGAGAGCAGGGTAGGAGAGAGGGAGAACAGGATGGAAGACAAGTAGAATAAGCAACTTGGAGACCCAGAAGACAAAGTGCAGATATCATTAGTACAGTAGGTGCAATTACACCAGGCTCTAGGGTTGTGAAGGGCCTACTGGGCCTTAATAATGTCTATTTTAATACATGGACCCTATTTTCCTTCCTTGCATGTCATCCAGACTATGGCACTGACCTGAAATAGAGGGGCATCTTAGCTCACCTGCGTTTAACTCCCTACATTGCTGACCTAGCTGAGACTGGTAAGGCTAACTGTTTCGTCCCAAAACCGGATATTCTTTGTATTCCTTTTATGCAATATGCCAATGATGACAACACGCTCTTTTGATGTTCCTCTATTGTAACACGCCAGTCATGGCAATATGCTGATAACAGAAATTTTATATCTGACATCTATTGATTTTCAAAGTGATTTGGCAGATCTTGATATGTATGTCACCAACCAATTGGAGTTTAATACTCAGGACCAAAGAAGTCATTTTTGGTCACAAACATAGTAAAGTGCAAATTTGTTACTGTTGGCAAAATTATTGCTCATTTGATATTAGAGCAAGCTAGGAAAATGGTCCTCGATGTACAAAATCCTTTTGCGACCAAAAAATTATCTTTCTTTATGTATAAAAACCTTTCCTGAGTCAGAAAAGTCTTACATGTTGGCAACGTCAAGAGAAGTATCTTTTCCTGAAGTTTCCAAATAGCCTTTTGTTAGACCTGTCAGCCATATTGTGGTCTTCTCCCAAACCTTTTGCCTTACTCCTCAATTTATGCTGATCTCGTTTTTGTTGACCATGGGAATCTGTACACTTTACCACTGCTGACCATTGCTAAAGTGCTTTTGCTCACTCTCTAAAACCATGATAACATTGACTCACATCCAACTGGCACTTTTAATGTACTTGTAAGCCCTAGTAAAGTGGTAGTACATGTACCCTGGGCATTTAAATTAAATGCTACTAGTGGGCTTACAGCACTGCTTGTGCCACCCACTTATGTAGCCTTCTAAACATGTTTCAGGCCTGCCATTGCAGCATGTGTGTGCAGTTTTCAACTGCCATTTCAACCTCGCAAAATAAACCTTTTACCACACCTAAAACCTCCTTATTAATACATGAAAGTCACCCCTAGTGAAGGCCCTAAACATCCCGTAGGGCAGGGTGCAGAATATTTAAAATGTTGTGCATGTACTGTTAACTTTTACACGTCCTGGTAGTGAAAAACTCTCAAATGTATTTTTCACCACTTCAAGGCCTACCTTTCCCAATGGAGAACATTGGGTTAGATTATTACCTCAATAAGTGATAACTTTCAAATAGGAGTAAGCTGAAATGTCGAGTTTGGTGTCTAAAGAACAGTGATTTAAAACCTTCTTTACTGGTAAAGTCAGATTTTAAATCACAATTCTGAAAATACTCCTTTTAAAAAGTTGCCATTGTCTTGTTCCAACCATTTGGTTCCTGCATCCTGGGTCACATGACTAGGTGTAACTGGCAGTTGGTTTTTGTGTAATGTTCCAGACAGTAAGACAAAGTGGGGGTAGGTGTTGACAAGATGGGCCAACTCTGACTTTGAAAGGGGAATGGAGCTGTCACGTACCACACTTGCACATCACAAAGGCTCCACCTCATCACATCTAAAAAAGAGATTGCCACTAGTCTTTTGTGCCCCCACGCAAGCTGGTGCAATGACAGGGAGGCATGAAATTGCAAACACCTCTGGGGCTATAACTTCCAGAACCTTTTCCTACTTCAAAGCTGGCACAAAGTATACATTTTGGACCCTCAAACCCAACTCTTCAGTACACATCTGGACCTGTGGAAAACTCAAAAGAAGAACTGCTGTACTGCTCTGGAGCAAGAAGAACTGCTATTTTACTGCCCTGTTACTCTGCTGCCCTGCTGCCTGAGTGAGAACGACTGGACGGTTGTATGATAGAGGCACGCATGGCTAAACAACACGTGCCTAACCATGCGTGCCTCTACCAAGCATCCGGAACCACAAATGCGTCTTAAACACGCATTCCTTTACCACACCTTTGCCACGCAATTTCGTGGAAAAGGCATGAAAGGTGAAGGGGTATGCATTGCTAAGGTCACCACTACTCCGCCCCCCTCCCCGCCCTAAGCTACAAACCTCCTATCTGCCTCCCCCCCCCCAGGCCCAAAACTTGAAATCTACCCAATCTCTTCCTCCTGCCTTGAGGCCTAAAACCCTGCCCCTTAACACACACTACCCTGACCCTCTCCCACCTCCTGTGCTGTCCCTAAAACTATCCCAACCTGTTCCACTGCCCTTAGGCCTAAAACCCCATTTCCTTATTTAAAAAAAAAAAACAGAGCCCTAAAAACGACCCCACCATTCCCTAAGCCCTAAAAACTTCCCCAACTACCCATTCCCCTCCCCCTGCCGTGAGCCCTAAAACTCTGCCCCTTAGCATACACTACACCGACCCCCTCCTACCCCCGCACTGTCCCTAAAGCTAACCCAACCCCTTCAATTGCCCCTAGGTCTAAAACCCTAACCCCTAATTAAAAAAACTACCTGACCCCCCAGCCCGGAAAACTACCCCCTCAGCCCTGAAATCTACCCCCCAGCCCCACCCCACTTACCTCATCACGTCCTCTGGCTCTCTTCTTGGCGAGGTCTTCCTGCTTCTGCCCAGGAGCAGCCAGCAGCTAGACCGCAGACTGCCTTAACCAAGCAAATGCGCGGTTAAGGCATATGCGTGGTTAAGGCACGCATGGTTACGCTTGCGATGTTGGAACATGCTTGGCTGAGGCTGCGGTGTTCCAACTGTTTCCCGACTGGACCCACATCTCCAAGGCATAGTTGGCTGGACTCCTGATCAGAGCCTCAGGGACAGAAAAGATTCCAACTATCTTGAACCCAATACCTGGACTCTGCCTGCAGTGAGTTTTGCTTCCCAAGTAGTGCCACCCAAGCCCTGGACCCTTGGAAGTGGGCCTGCAGGGTGTTTTGTCAGCTCAGCTATAGTCCAAGCAGAACTGACACAGCATGACAAATCACCTCTCAGCCTCACATCAGAACTGCCAACTGCACAAAGCATCCTCAATGCAGGACCTCACAGCTCTTTGGAACCATGGCTGTGTGATGCCTCCTTAACACAGTACCTCATCCCAGCACCACAGCTCCTCGAAACCACAGCTGAGTGAAGCATCCTTGATGCAGGATCTCTCAACACTCCTCAACCAGGATTGAAAGTGCTTTCTTCAGCCAGTCTAACTGGGTCCCTGTGTCCGGCCCATGCTTTGTTGCAGTCGGCCTGAACTTGTGACTTTGTCCCGGTCTGGTGTGACCAGATAACCACAGTTGGAGCTTTGCGCTTTTAGACACTATTTTCACTTAAAGCTTAAAAATTGCATATCTCTGGTTTTACTGATTAGATTTTTGTTGTTTTGGTCTCAAATAATTTATTAAATTTGACTCTATTTTTCTAAATTGGTGCAGGATTTTTCTTGTGTATTGTTTTTATTTTTATTACTGTTTCAAGTGCTGCATAACACTTTACACATTCCCTCTAAGTTAAACTTTACTGCTTTTGTAACAAGCCACCAGAGGGTTAACCACAGGTTAATTTGTGGTGTGCTTGCAAGTTCCTCCAGAAAGGAACTGTAGTTGCTGCTTGAGTAGGGTTTCAGCCCCCTCAACAAGTAACCCGATTTCCTACACCCTTTTTACAAAAGCAGCCCTAGTTCCTTCAAGAAAGAAGTCCGTTTTTTTTTTTTTAAGTGTTTCGTTTTTTGATGCACTCATAGATTTGGTGGGCTGCATCCCTTGTCGGCACCATTCAAGTGATGTAGCCACTACCTGGGCCATCGCAAAGAGCAACCTGCCTAATAAATACTAATTAGGCAGGTCCTTCTACGAGCCTTTGCAATTCAGTATTTTGTTAACTGACCTATTCGTGAATAGGTTGGTTCGGAAAACAGTCTTCTGCCCATAAAAAAGTTGGTGCACGTATTGCAACCTCTTTTTCCAAATAGAATAATAGTACTTCAGGCCCTCGGTTTGGAGACATTTTTGAAATGTCACTTACCCCCTCTGAAAACAAATACAATCTGCCACATGCATCAAAAGAAAAACCGGTCGCAAACGGGCAGATTCTCAGAATCATCCCAAATGCAAAAATCGCAATTTAAGTAATCTCTAAATTGCGATTACTTAAATTGCGATTGCATTTAAGGAATCGCCAATTGAGATTCCTTAAATGCAATGCAACAAAGTAAAAGAGTACCGATTTCGCTACTAGGGGGCGCAATTTACCATGAAGTTGAACTTCATGGTAATTTGCAAAAACTTTGAGAAATGCACTAAAGTGCATTTTTCAAAGTTGTAGGTTGCACACACATGTCCTTGGGACATGTGTGTGCGCAACATATGTGCACGGACCAATTTCAGGGGTGCAACAGGGTGTCCTTTTGACACCCCTGCACCCTTGAAATTGCATGCGCAATTTGCGAGTACCTATTGGTACTCGCAAATAGCGCTCGCAATTTCCCATTCATTCCTATGGGCCTGTAGGCCCATAGGAATGAATGGGAAGCCATTCCTTATTTGCGACTCGCAATTTACGAGTTGCAAATAAGGAATGTGAAGGAATCGCTATTATTATAGCGATTCCTACATGCATAGGATTTTGCGAGTTCCTAATTGCGAATCCTTAATATTAGGGGGTCCCAAAACGTGTTTTCCCAATGCAATTTTCCATAGGAACCTTTAGTCACAGCTACAGCCCGAACTGCTGAACGGAATTACACCAAATTTGGCAAAAAGGTAGCCCTTGGTTCAGAGTCGTGCCTTTTGGTTAAATGGTGTAAATCCGTTCAGTAGTTCCTGAGAAATTTGAAAAAGAAAACACATATATATCTGGGCGGAGCCTAACCACACATTTCATCGTGAGATCTGATTGGCTGTCAGCACTTCATCCTGGAATGCTGGCAGCCATCTTGGGACCAATATAAATGATAGTACCCCATTGAAATGCATTGTAGTGAATCGAAGATTTTGAGGGTTACCAAAAGGAGAACTATAAAGGGTGATAACAGACTTTAGTTACATTAGAATTCATTTGTTGATGGTACCATACTAATTTCAGGAATTGTGGTGTGTTCTAAGGTGATTTTACCCTGTGAAAAACCTTCTGCTGGGATATCATGAATCATGTTTGAGAGAAAACTATTTTCACATGCTTGTCCCATACAGTTTTGGAAGGTGCTCCAGAAGCTAAAATGAGAGCATATTTTCTGTAAATTCACATTATCTTTCTCAGTCATGTGAGAATGAAGTCTGACATTCTCAGTAAAACATGTACATCCAACAAGGGCAGAGACTGTCAGTTGATTCCTTTGTGTTCTACTGCAGCTTCCCAGAGTGTTCTAAAGCTTATTCAGGCACATGCATCAAGCTAGGATTTTGCGAGTCCTTAATAGCGAATATTAAGGATTCGCAATTAAGAACTCGCAAAATCGTATGCATGTAGGAATCGCTATAATAATAGCGATTCCTTCACATTCCTTATTTAACTTTAAATAAATCTGAATGAATGGCAACCTTGTTTTATGGTTCTGCGGCTTTTATGGTAAATTAACTAAATGGTATAAGTTGGTGTAGTTTGGGGAAAGTAGAACGCTTTTTTGCCTACTTACTTACACAGTACAGGAGTGTATTGGTTTTGAATTCAGCACTCTGAAACAAGAGCTTTTTTCCAAGCATACTTCATTAACAGCTGCTTCCGAAATCATTGTGCCATACATAGATCATTCAAATTTTTGTGTGTGAACTAAAGTACCTTGGGGCCTCCGCAAAATGCAAGAAAGCATAAAGGAAATGCTATAATGCAGTAAATCACACTACAGTACAAAACCTAACTCATAATTTGGAAACCTTATCTCATCCTTAAGCCCTTACTTGAACAATGCGTTATTGAATGTAAACATGATTGCCTGCTGGTTAAGGAGACATCTTATTATGATTTAAAGAAATAGGTCGTGCAATTTTCAGATTTGTGATGTGCATTATGTTGATTTCGCAAAGGAAAAAAATCTGTTTATGTGCTGGGATCTTGTAGTCTGAACCGAGCACAGTTGTATCTAAAGGCCACATTAGCACATTGTACCAGGATGGCATTTATTGTAGAGCAGCAGCGGCTGCCACTGGCCTCTCCCTCCCCACATTTGTTTTGTAGATGACAAAACTAGCACAGTAGGAGAAGTGCTGTGGTTTCGCTCTTTGTTCAGATTCACAGTGCTGCTACCCATCTAGAGTATCACTTCCTCAGCTCACCAAAAACTATATTGCACCCAGTTCTTGGTAACTGTTCCATAAATATTGGAAACATATTGAACCATAAGTCCTTCAGTTGTTATACTGTGCATGAGTGTCTATAAGATAGCACAACATGAGCCCTTGTTCAGAGTTTGTCAGGCGGTACTTCATCAGTCAGGGTGACAGAGGACATTACTTCCACTAGACAGCAGTGATCTCTGTATCTTCAAAGGAATCAGGTAAAAACGTTTGTGAGCAGTCGCTGCCGGTTGTACCGACTCACTACAAACTATTTTAGTTTTTCAAAAACAAACTCACAAAGTGGAAGTTTGTTTTTGAAAAACAAATACGTAATGAGCTCCTTACCCACTGAGTTTTTTCTCTGGGTGTTGTGGCCATTTCTATAATTATACTTTTTCTTTCTGTGGCCGCAAGCTTTTCCCTGGTGATGATGGACAGAAAAAAGGCACCAATCCATCTGCCCTTATTCTAAGGGCTAGACCTCCATCAGGGCGTTGGAATAAGCTTTCGACAAACGGAGCTATTGGGGCCACTACTAAAAGAAATCTGATTGTTCGCCCAACTTTCAGTAGGGCAACTGGAGCGAGAGATTTTCAGAAAGGACGTTCACGTTTGCAGTGGAGTACCCTATATGCCAAACTGTAAATCGGACCCATGCACTTTGGTCCTACGTGCTCCGGCTCTTACTTTCTTTGTAGTGGTAGTCTAAATAAATTTCAGCAGCAATGATGAATCTCATGTGTCTGTCTTTACAAGCATTAAACGGGGGTGCAACCACATTCAGGATCACTCAGTCAGCCCCGATGAACTGTTGTTTATTCCAGAAAAATTAAGCAGAAAAGCTGTTTATTTTGGTAGAACAGAAACTGTTAAAATGTAAACATTCTATTAGTACATCTTATTTTCAAAATCTCATGAACATAGTTTGCTGAGTCTACTTACGCTCGTGAGACCTGTAAGAGTACCCCTGCTCAACATCTTATGGAGCTACCTGGCCACATTCTGAAAATGTATTGCCCTAAAAAATAGCAGAGGTTTTAATCAGTAGCGGCTGGCATCTATGGGGAGGGGAACGCAAGCAAATAATATATTTTAAAAAACCCAGGGGCATATGTACAAGGACTTAACGCCGCCGTAGTGTCATTTTTTTGACGCTACAGTGTTTTTTTTTTATCACCTTATTTACAAGTTGCCGCTAACCTCAGTTAGCAGGAGTTTACTGGCAAAAATGTTCATTTTAAAGATCGCCACTTCTGTTAGCGGGACTTAACGAAAATGAGATGCAAGGTAGGCGTTCCCGTGCAAAAACAGCCGCTAACTCAAATTTGCGATATTTACAATGATTTACCGGTCAGTCGATACTTCCCAAAAACTGCTGCTAAGGCCAGTTAGCGGCTGGTTTTTTAGACTAAAAATAAGCTGGTCTAAAAAATGGAGAAAAAACACCTGCATATAAGGGAGACCAACCCAGACCCTCATTTGCTTAACAAATGACGCCATGAAGGTACTACTCTTGCAGCTTGGAGCTCCAAGAAGACCACAACCACAACCACCATCACCAGCACCATCACAGAGGCAGCGCCAAAGAAGAGAGCGGGTCTACCGCCAACGCCTCACCCTGATAGACATCACTCCAGAGGATGTGCTAGCCCACTACAGGCTGAAAAGGACCTCCATCCTACGCATACTCACCCAGATAGCCCACAGGCAGCAGGCACGATCACAGTGCTGCACGAACATCCCTCTGCAGACAAAGCTACTTGCAGTGCTGCACATGTTGGCCTCTGGTACCTTCCAACTAACCACTGCCAGAGTGGGTTGAGTCTCACTGTCAGCCCTCTCAAGGTTCCTCCCAAATGTCTTGGATGCCATCATCAGCTTGACGCCGCAGCACCTATGCTTCCCCAACACTGCGCAAGAGCAACTTGACAACAAGCAAGGCTTTTATGACATTGCTGGCTTTCCACATGTGTTGGGGGCAATTGACTGCACCCATGTCCTACTTGTGCCCTCTGCAACACTGCAGACATATACAGGAACAGGAAGCACACACACTCAATGAATGTGCAGCCAATTGTGGACCACCTGGGCCTGTTCATCAATGTCGTCGCCAAATTTCCTGGGAGTGTGCATGACTCCTACATCTTTCGACAATCCATCATCAACCAGCGGTTTGAAAATGCACATTTGGAAATGGACTGCTTGTTGGTAAGTACAAAATGAACACATCACACACCTCAAGCACACAAGCATGTAGCCCACATACGTGAGAATGCACATGTAGCCAATGTAACATGGCATACCTTGGAAATGGTCCCAACATTGTACACAAGCACATAATTCAAAATAACCAAGGCATATGTCAGACAGCACAACAAGGAAGTAGCCTACAAAATCACACACAAACCAGTATGGCACACATGTAGATTTTGCTGAACACATCATGGTGAAAAATAGTGCAGCACATGAGACAACATATGCTTCTGCTGTGCTACATACATGTTGAAACAAACACATGTGCCATATGTACAAGAAGATGACAGATCCCCTGCACACACATGTGATGGGGCAGAATTAGCTGCCATGCAAAAACATAGTTAGCCATGCACCATGCAGCATGTGTCCCTGCATCATGGGATTACAAGTAGTAGTAGTAGTGCTGCATGAGGGTATCAACAACTGCACACAAATATTCCCAAAAATATATTAAACAGCACTCTGTGTCGTTGCAGAATGGAGCACGCATTGGAATAGCATGCGAATAATACAAATCCCAATCTCACTAAATGTTGTGCATGCATATGACAATCCTGGTGAGGTGCAGCAATATGATGCTCAAAATCTGATATTTCAATGTGTGTTGATTGCGAACTGACACACAAGGAAATATCTATGGGTATTACTCCAACATGCATACATACAGAGTCAACGTCAACTCATGCACAAGGACATCAATGCATATGTACGTTGTCATCACATGTCTCAGTAAGTTGATTGCACCAGGTAGCAGTGCCACTGTCACTGAAACACTGACACACCTTGGAGGCAAGGTAGATGTAATTAGCCCACAATGATTTCAATGTTTAGCTGACAAGGAATCTCTCCCACAGCTACCCTCAGCACAATCATTCCCAATGAGGTATGTAGATGATGTTCAAACATAGTAAACATCATAAACGTAAGGTGGATGTGTCAGCAGGCACATGTGCCAATGGTGCACCCCATAAAATATGTGCACAGGAGAGGATCAGTATGTGCAATGGGCCTGTAAAGAAACTGTAATCTCTTTCCTAGTGAAACATACGTCCTCACAGTCAAAACATGGAGGTAATTCACAGGATCCAGACAATGACAGCATAGTGATGTGTAGGTTGCCAAGTATAGGCAATTCAATTTACAGTGATGCTGGTCAATTGTCTGAAGCAACACATGACAAAACCAAAAGACCAAAGTTGCACAAAGCCCACACACCAAAATATATACTCTGCAAACACAGCAGGCACAAATAATAATGATCACATCTCCCCATTATCTGTTTCAGGTGATCAAGGATATGCAGCATTGCCATGGCTGATGATGCCCATTAAAGTGACACACACACAGGCACAGAGAGATTACAACGTTGCACTGGGACGCACAAGGGCCATTGTTGAACAGACATTTGGAGTCCTGAAATCCAGGTTCCGGTGCCTAGACATATCGGGTGGCAGACTTCTGTACAGACCAGAATTGGTATGCAAGATCATAATGGCATGTTGCTTTCTGCACAATATTTGTGTATGCACAAACACGCCATTGGGTGAAAACCAGGAGGAGCTGGACAATCCAGAGGATGGCCAGGACGAAGAGGCAGTTGTCAGACACACCAAAGCATCTGCTGCTGGAACAGCAAGAAGGGATCAAATAATCATGAATTTTTTCACTTAATCACAATTATAAAAGATCCCATCACATGGATTTTTCACACCAAAAATTCACAGAATGTCACTATGTCCAATAAAATATATTTTAAAAAACCAAACGTATTGCATGTTTGGTTCATATCCTCAGAAGTTCATATATCTGTCAATTCAAAGGTAAATAACAAACAGCGACACACAGCTCTCACATATAGCAGTGGACAGGTCATCAAACAAAGATTGGGGATGGAACAACAGATCGGGCCTATGACCTAAGTAATGTGTAGGGTCCCTCAGTGAACAAAGAACAGACATATACATGAGGGAAGTGCTGCAGGAAAACTAATGATCAGAGAGAAAATTTCCCAGAAACATACTAACAATCATATCATGAGTGGACAATGTTTTGGGTGAGATGGACATGACAACAAACAGTACCACAATGACATTGTCAAAAATGTCTGTGTTTGTTCAATACTAGTTTACCAATGGCAATTGCACGATGTGTGTTATTAACTAATTAAACACAACTACACAAATATGCACACACATACCAGCAGTCACATTTGAACACATAGACAAACATGCAAATTAAAAAATGTGCCAATGATTACATTTTGTCGTATCACTACAGGAATGTACTACAGACTCTCTAGAATACAAGGTTGGTCAAGATGGCCAGAAACCATAAATGGAATGTGTTGCAGTCCTGTGTGGGCAACCTGTACCGCAACTCCAGTCATGTGTATGCTACCCCAAAGCCTATCTCCGGACAGAACAAAGGGAAAACTACCATACACACAAGAGAATCATAACATGTGATGATGAAAAACAGACACACATAGTTGTGTCCTGGATGACAACTTAACAAAACAAATCACATGTGAGACCTATCCCATTTAAGTCATGGTTGTACAAGCAGTGTGAACATGTTTCTGGTGATCATGCCATTGCTGTGCCTCATCTCCTCCACACAAAACCATCTCACAAACATGGACAACAGCACAAGTCCTCCAAACACACGCACTTTAATGATCAGTGAATCTACAAACGCAATACTTGCTCAACCGGGAGTACACACGCATGGGTGCAGCTGGGCACTCTGATTCTGCCGGTGGAAAACACATGTGCTGGGTATGCAAATATGCCCTCAAAGTTGCACACTCACAGGTACCCTGACATAAAAGCTGTTCCAAGTTCAGGTGCCTCGCCTTCACCAGCTAATGTTCGGCCCAAAAACAACATGCATGATGATGTGAAAAGGGGCAGGACAAAATAGGATGTCTGCACTGTCAACCCATCATTGCGTTGGTGTGTGCCATGCAACACAGAGTACCCTATGTATATGATCATGTGCGCCTTGATTGTTCAACCATACATGGTGCACCATTCCTGAATCTCCGTACTGCAATGGGGCTACATCTGGGATGCCAGAGTTTGCCAACAGCTAAGTGTTGTTGATGCTGCATCAATGTCCACTGCTAGTGCACACAGGCCTGTGGAAGACGCAGGCCTAGCTGTCAAAGACATTTTGCATAAACACTGCAGTACCTGTGTCTGGCATTATGCGTCAAATAGAAATGAAACTGTGCTGATTCCATTACATGTGGACTGTATGTGCTTACTGGCATTGAACGTCATGCTGTTGTAAGTAGTGCACAATGTAAAGTGCTGCTTTGTTGTGGCCATCCAACAATGTCCTGTCCACATTGGACACTGGCTCCCCAACATTCGAATAGATGGCTGTGTGTGCTTTGTTGTCCTCTACATGATTTGCACACGGCTGACACATTCTGCATTATGGTGCATAGATTCCTGCCAACAACATCAGTGTTGCTAACACAAGCTCATGAAGCGTACAGAGTCTGAAACATGACGAACTGTAGACACACATAAAATACTTTGCGTGTCACCTGTCCAGGCATCATATTGGTATCAACTTAGCTTTAAGCTGTGTAGCGCTGTCACACTAAACTAATGTGATTTTGAGCTGGACACAAAATGTGCAGTATGAGATGTAAGAATGCATCTCACATATGTAGCAGAACCCACAAATAAATTAGAAATATACACAATTTGCTCACATCATCAGATAATGTAGATCACCATTGTGTCCCACAACCACCTTGATTCATGCACATGACTGACTTTGCAGCTGTGCATATACATGGTGCACATCTGCTACTCTAGGCTGAATAATACCAAGTATGAATCTGTGGTCAAGAATACACATTGTTTTAAGCATCCAAAATATGTTTTACAAGTACTGGATGCCTGATGTTCATTTACATGTGTATCACAAGCATGTCAAACAGTAGCAGACATCACAGGAATAAGTAAACTGACAGTCACTTATGGTGTCACACATACTAACTATGTCAAATACAATGACGACCACTGATGCATGCATGTGTAATCACACATGAATCAATGTGGATAGTCTGCAATGTGTGATCCAAGTGCATGTAGACAGCTATGTATAACTGTAATGTAGACATTTCAGATAGAGGTAAGTCACATACCCAACACAGATCACATCACACAAACAAATGGTGTCAGCAGTCATGCAATTCCATGAAATCCTGTTCATCTGAGGAACAACTTGCACTTAGCGTCCAAATATCTGCCGCTTTAACGCAAAAGCGATAATTTTTTCATAACCACCATAGAAAATAATCGCAAAATACATGTAACAACACTGAATATTACCGCTAAAGCCAATTTGTGTGCATAATCTTACCGCATAGTCAAAAAACGGGCCGCAAACACACAGGAAGTGATGTCAGCATGCATCCTGTGTACTGGAGGAGTACTGTACACTTTCACTTTCTCTTTTAGGCACACTGTTAGTAAATGTGGAGAGTGTTGGACGTGTTTGGAGTTGCGTGCTGGTGTTTTTGGTAGTAGAGAGTGTTGTTGTGTCCTGTGAACTGTCCCTAGTGTCTCTGTGAAGTCTTGTGTACTTGTCCTTACATGTTTTTTGCGTCTTGTACCACATCTTGTCGGGTGTCTGTCCAAGGGGTAGTTTAACATTATTAATAGTTTCTGGGGTATATATATGGGCTTTACTTTATTACTAGTGGGTTTAGGTGTGTTTTGAAAGATGGTGGGTGTTGGTAGGGAGGGCAGGATGTCAGAGGGGGCATTGGGGGGCTTCCTCTGGCTGGTTAAATTCTACCTGCCCTTGATGGTTGAGAGTGGGGGAAGGATCCTGCAGGGATATTCCGTACGTGTACGCAAGGTGAGGTGGGAGCATGTGCGCAGTCAAATGCTGAGGATCTTCGGGGTGGACAGGACTGTCTGACAATAGAAGCTCCGATGGCAGGATTGCGTGGGCCGTGAGGGTGACATGTTGGACCACCTGGGAGTCATCATTGGCCTACAAGGTGGTATGTACAACCTCAAAAATAATAAATGAACACTTTTGTAGCCAAGTCAAAAATGCAGTCTGGAACACAATGTGAGAAGTGCTACAGGATGATGTCAGTCAGTCATGTTGAATGAAGAAGCCAGCTTCCACACAATCACACTTGTACCATTGTGCAAGTGAGACAGTGTTCATGATGAGGTATGATCATGATCAGGAATGGGTATACTCCGAAACACATAAAATGAAATGCTGTGTCAAGGTACAAGGTGGGCTGCGCAGTGCATCCTATGAAGATAGTGTATGAGGAGATATATGTGTGTACCCTTAATGTGAATGAGATGGCCATGTGATACATGACATAACAAACTGCCTCATGTACAAACATGTCTGACACCACTGTGCAAGGGTCTAATCTCATGTTGACACTTCACAATGTATGTGAAATATCACATCACTGCAACACTGTCTCACAATCACAATTGCACCATCATACGGCTGATTTTGTGTAACTTATGATGAGATTAGAAAAATTGTTTGTTACAAAATAGCCCATCTCCGGAGTGTCAGTCTGCTGCATACAAAAGGTGTGATCATACAACATCAATTGTCGTAACACACCCTTGTGAGATCTGCAGCGATGATATTGTCTACAGACCATGGAGAGCAAGATGTTGTTGGGAGAAACGTGGCCTCTGGAATGTGTCACACAAGTAGTGTGTGCAAAAAGTGCAAATTTGCTAGCTGGATTGTCTTGTGTTGCCAAACTCATCATTGGTCATGTCTTGTGGGAACAACAGGCAAAGTAGACACAATCATGTCAGCAACCTGAACTACAACAGTACAGTTACAGGGCATTGTCATTGATGTTGATGAATCTGAGGATGAATAGGACACATGTGTGAATTCACGTCTGATACCAACACATATTTTTTTTCATGTCTCACAGTTGGACGACCACTGATCACTCAGCGGGACATCGACGCCTTCAGGGACCCACACACCACTGGTGAGTTCATTCATTAAATATTGTCATTGTGAGATATGATGAATGTCTGGGTAAAACCCTGTATGTAGTAGTATGCAATCTGGGTTTGTATCACATGTACCTTGCCTCCAGTGTGATGATATTTTAAAAAAAGGGTGAAGTGTGGACAAATCAGTAAGTAAAGATGGAGCAATGCATATGTGTTCCGGATGTAACTTTGCGCATCCCCAGTCAGTGATACCCATGCAAGAAATATCAATGGGTTATAACTTATGCCACTCCAGCACATGCATGTAGATTACATAGCGTACACACAGGATAGGAGACATGTAAAGTGATTTTGTTGATGACTATGAACAGACATGGAATGCATGTACTTCCTTGACTGAGATGACTGTCAATGATGTTAAAATCTTTGTTGTACCAGGTGTCATTCGCAGAAACCAGTACAAAAATTCCGTCACGTCCACAATATGTAAGCTTGTGTCCGTGATTACAAATTTATTGCTACATGATCCAGAGTCACACATCCTTTGTATGTGTCGACATCACTGTAATGTAAAGTTAGGTCACAACCTAGGATTTCTGCCAATATTGATTGTCTTTCATATGAGTGTCATATCTTTGCCATGTTGGTGCATATCACAAGCACACCATTTAATCATCAACGTTACAATGTACAGCATTGTGGGAGCATGACTGCCTTAGCCTGAGTCACAATGCTGCGTTTAGCTGGCTGCCTGAGAATGAAGCACAATAGGGCTGAAAAACACCTTTTCGCACCATAGCTTGTGTGCCAAGGTTGGGAGCTGAATACATGCACAAAAAAATCTTTAGAGGTCTGGACACTCTCTCCAAGGCCAGCTAGAATCTGTTGGAGTGCGTAATGTGTGATACCCTTAGCATTTTGTATCTGAATATGCACAGTGGTGAGTTTTTTTGAATTGGTTCACAAACATGCTGTTCGAATGTGTTCTGCGTTGTGCTGTACACATGGAAACAACAGGACACCATTGATTGTTCAATTGCATAAAGTTGCGCCTCACATCACATGAACAATCAGTGCTGAGAATGTCATCATGTGACTTCAATATATGCTGCATGAAGCAGCACACCTTGAATTGTCTGCACATATTGTAAGGAATGGTCATGTGCAGGAAGGGGCACTCTGTGGCCCATTCTAATCTTCCACACCAACGCAGAGACACTTGCAGCATTGTGCAAGTTGGCCAGAATATGCCCAAGGAGGCAGCATTTCTCAGGCATTGTGGGGTCAGACAGAGGTCTGCACAGTACTATTGTAGGTATGATGCATACCAGCTTTCCTGAAGTTGCAGGGCGTAGGGTTAAGCCAAGGATACGAATGGCACGCTACCCAACCACATTGCAAAGATGGCCCTATGTATTTCATTGCCATGTTTTGGCTCTGCAATGGTGTTGTCAAGCTGTCTCCTTGGGCTCATTCCCCTGGTAGAGTAAGGGGCAAATGTAGAAGCCCCTCTCGCCACCACAACGTCACCTATTGTGAAGTTGTGGTGGCGAGAGGGGCTGCGCCTTATGTACGTCAGTGTTCAGCCACCTAACGTTGTTTTTCCATGTGTGCTGCCTTGTGCAGCACACATTGAAGAAGCACAATTGCATTGTTTGTTTCTGTACAGGAAGGTGTCCCTTCCTGTGCATGTAAAGAAAAAAATGCAAATGTGTCGCTTCCATGCGTGATGCATGAAGCAGCACGCATGAAAGTGACAGAAGAGCATTTCTAGGATTATTTATGTGCAGGAAGGGACACCTTCCTACACATAAACAATCCTCCCCTGCACGCAGACATCCTTGCACTCTTGTGCAAGGGTGCCTGCATTGGCGCTGAGTTGATAAACTTAGCGCCATTGCAGGGGGACACGCAGGGCTGCACCACATTCTTGTACATATGGTGCAGCCTTGTGTTTCAGAAGTGGAGGAGCGAGGCGTTACCCTGGGAAGGCTAATACCTTTCTCCTCTACTTCCTTGTACATATCCCCCTCAGTCAGGGTATGTGACAGCACCATCATTTGACACTAACAATCTCATTGTGTTGTGACACTACATGTCACATGCCATGCACTGTCATGTCAGTCTCACCATCATGTTGTAACTGATCCTTAATTCTACATTGCATTGTCCATGTCACTTTTGAACTTCACAGTCTTTCGTTAGAGTGTAGGGTCCCATGTTTTACTGCCCTTGTGTTTCTGAGTTAAATGGAGAACATTGCCATAGTTATCTGGACTCACATATTGTCATTGCTCTTATTTTACAGACAACATGTCGCCAGAGGAGGCACACGCATTACAGGTCCGTAAAGAGCGATATCAGAACATACGCCGGGTGGCCAAGGGATATCGAACTATGGCTGGGAGGTACAGAGATGACTAGGCAGTTGGGAGATGGAAGTCTCTGCCTGAAGTTGGACTGCAAAAGATTGGTGAGGGACACACAGGCCAGGCCATACCTGGCCCTTCTCACGTCAGGCGTGGGTGCAGCCATGCCCAAAGATCTGCCCCTCAAAATCAGACTTCACACAGCCAACATGCTGCTCCAGGATCAGGCACACAAGCAGGTGCCCCCTCACGGCCCCGTGCACAAGGGACTGCCACAATGCCATCTGCAGCACGGACACATGCTGTAGGGTTCACAAACAGGGACCATCGGTGCATGATGGACATGAATGTCCGACTGGCCCAAATAGAAAGGGAAATGTCGGAGCAGAGCACCCACCTCCAGGACATCAAGGCTGCACTGGGTCTCCCATATTGAGTTGGACAAGTTGTGACCCTTCCCCCTTTTCACCAGTCCCTCGATGTTTAATTCTCTAAACAATTTGTATTAGTGTAGATTTTTAAGTGTTAGGTAGTGTAGTTGTAGTGTAGGAATAGTTAGTGTAATATATTATAATTGCATTAGATTTTTTTATTCTCTTAATATAGTATTCTAGGCTAAGTTTCCTTTTTTTTGGGTGGGGGGAGGTGATGTATTTTTTGTTATATAAAAAAAAATATATATATATATTTGTGTAGGATATATGTGTAGTCACTTCATGTTTAGCTAAGATGTATTTGTCCTGTCTGCTGATGTGCTTTAAGGGTGGGAGGGGGGTGGTTGATGTCTCAGATATGTTGTTGCGTGTTTAGTATTAGTTAAGGTAGATAGTTTAGAGTAGCATTCAGATAGTACCAGTTAGTTAAGATTAGGTTAGTTGTAGTGATTAGTGTTAGTTTAGGGTAGGTAATTTTGTGAAATATGAATAAATGGTTACTGGTTTGGAATTGTGGTTGCACTTATGTCAGAAGTGAATTGGTGGAGTGGTGCTTTTTCCCTTGTATGCAACGTATTCAATCACAGAACAATCATATGAATGTGTACATGTGGTCATGACATGTAATTTAGCTGGACCGATAGTGTCAGGATCCAGTTGATTTGTGCACAGGAAACGTGCATGGATTTCAGAATGGCAAGTAAGAGTTATGCCCTAGGCTAGGGACACTCTTTTGTAAAGTTTGATATCTTATGTGTGACTCACAGAGTTGTACACCACATTGTTGCCCATTTACGACACAATGTAGAAACATGGGCTTTACCAAACATTGACATTGCAACGCTTATTTATTATGAAAATGGATGTATGCGCCGTGTTCCCAAGATTACGGCCCCACCATGCATTTCACATGAGCCTGGCGCAGAGTACATCTGCCATGCACAGACACAGGCACACTTGCTATGTAGTGCAAGTGTATCAGCAGTAGTGATTTTGGATGTTTATGTGCAGGGAGGCTGACCTTCCTGCACATACAGAATGTTGTCATTTGTTGGATCAAATGTGCGCTGCACAAGGCAGGACACAGGTCAACAGCATACAGGAGGGGAAATGAAGCATTTCTACCTGTAGTGCTAGTACTATACCCACTCTACCCAGCTGTTACTTTTGGCATTGCCTCATAGTGATGCCACTCTTGAAATAGTGATACAGCATCTGACTCTATGCTAATTACAGTGCACTACACACCACTAGACACATTGCCCTCCCCTTTCACAGTGAGCATAGATTGAGAGGGCTCCTTATTTTCAAGGCATTATTAAGCCACTGTAAGTGGCTGACTGAGGACTTGCACTTTAGGAGAAGTCCCTATTGCCAACACAACTTCACTGAAACAGACATTGTGGTTCCAATAGCGGAGTGTAAATATGTGCCATTACGCTTCATCATCTATGTGAATATGGTGTTTGCTCTATCTTGAAATGTGACATGCCATGTAACCCATCACAACAAGCTTTGTCCACCCTGTTGAGTGTGAGTAGATCTGCAAATAAGACTTGTCAGCAGTGCTAGTTGAAGACACTTCTTGTGGCATGAGACTGACTTGGGCATATTTCAGCACATGCCTATTCCCATCATGTACATAGGGCAACGTTGGATTCTGGTAAGAATGTAGTATTTTCGCTATTCGGGCACTGCTGACTCACACATACCCGGTCATCTCACTGCCTATCAGGGACAGAGACCCAACATGACCATTTATCAAATGTCCCTCTGTGTAAGTTTCGATGGATTCACTGACCAGACAATTTTTGACACGTCTATACTTGACAGGTCATAGGCAACACACATCTGTGTGACTTTATATTTTTTATTTACATGTGCATTCACATTGGTAGAAGACTGGTCCAGAAATTGATCATACAACCCACACATTGTATAGATGCCCAGTGGAGGGCCTGACAGAGTCCTTTGGGGGGAACATGTCCAGAGACATGTTGAGGAAAAGGCAGAGTTCAGTCAGAAGGCTGATTGCAGTGTCATTGGGAACAATGCCAACATTGGCAGGCCTTATTGAAGACCAAGGTGCATGTAGCAGAGTCATTCATAGGACAGTGGAATATGGTGTTCCGAGGCATGATGGCAAGCACATATCCAAGCAGAAACTGTCCATTTAGACCAGATGAATGCTACCGCTGGCTTTTTTTCAGAAATGTGGATTCATCCACATCTTCCTCCTCTGATGTGTCATGTGCCTCCTGTGTGTGTGATGATGTATTGGCTGGAGCACTGTGAGGCTGTGACACATCAGGGGGGTGAGAGGTGGATGTGGAAGTAGCAGCAGCATTCATCTGTTCCACATGATGAGGCATCACTGAGTGATGATGAGCTGCAGGGCTTGCAAGACTCCAGCAACGTCTCTGTGGTATGAAGCCATGGCTGCCAAGTGTGAGGCCTGCATCCGCTCCATGTTCGCCATGATTTATCTCATTTCACACAACTCCTTGGTGACATCGCTGGAGCCACTTTGAATGGACAGTTGTTCTTGTCTCTAAGTCAGTACTCCAGCAATGTCAGCCATAGAATGCTGGAGAGCATGGAGCGGACTGTGAGTGCCTGTGATGGACTCTAGGTGGTGCCTAATGGGACTGAGACACCCACGGACCCCATCTAGTTTGGCTGCCAGGCTGTCAAACCCCACCCGCCCAGCCATATCCTGCTGGACCACTAACGCACGACGTTGAAATGTAAGATGTGGGTCCTCAAGGTCCTGGGAGACAGCTGTGGTGGTAGGTGCTTGCTGCTGTGTGTTTGGGGCAGGGAGTGGAGCTTCCACAACGCTGCTGGATGTCCCCGCTTCCAGAGATGGGCTGCCAATGGAGTTGAGCAGGTCTTGGAGGGTGTAGATGTATTCATCTTCATCAGTGAAGAGTGGGGCAGGCTGCTGCACAGGAGGTGGTGTTTCTCCCTCTGGAATGTAAAGGGGCGATGCTGTTGTATCTGTGTCTCAAGTATGGTAATGCACAATGCAGTACACATGGAAAGATCAAAAGCATTTGGAAAATTTGATTTTACACATATTTGCATGTTAGGGATCATGTTTTTCATTGCATACATTTCTTACTAGCCTCCTATTGTCTTCACCCTTGTGAGTATAGCGCAGCGTGTTTTTCTATGGGTGTTGCCGTGTGGACACCCTACATGACACCCATTACCCTCACCTCTCCCACCACGTAAAGTGTGGATGTGTGCCTTTGGTTACATGGCTATGATTTACAGTGGCTTGTAAGTGATGGTAAGACAATATCACCACCCCAACATCACAGCAAGTGATCTTGGCATGTGGATGGGTGCTTAGAAATAAGCACCATTGATGGACACATGGATGATACATATAATTCTGCTCAGGCTGATTGGATGCCTTTGTTTGTGCAAGGATGTTTACACACGTGACTGCCTATGCATTTGTTCACTGCTACTGTTGACTTTCCCCAAGGACTGGTTTCCATGCATGCCAATGTCTAATGGCCATCTCACACCAGGTCTGTGATTTCTGTACAATACTGTTTACTACATGACACTTGTAGATAGTTTGATGTGGATGACTGCATTTTGATGTATCATGTGAAGGTGACATATAGCAAGTTGAGATGCATGTGTGCAACTTTGTGAATCTTGCTCTGCGTCATACTTCACTTGACATGCACCTTGAGAGAGACTGTATGGGTCAGTGAGCATGGTACACACACAAAACATGTTTTATTTGGAATGGTACACATTCCTGATGTGCATGGTCTTTACACTTTTGCTTGCATTTACCTTCTGCTCATAGTTGTACATCACATTGGCCCTCTAGTTTGTTGGATTTGGACAATATGGTCTATGCACCTTTGAGGCACAAGGGTGCATATTTGCAATGCATGGGGATGCATGTGTTTATGCTACAGAGACTCACAACATGATTTGTCACTTTGGGAACACAGGGCTGCATCTCATGAACAAGCAAATGGGCACATTGCATGGAGAGTTTGCAGAGTGTGGCATTGGCCTCCTAGGCAGAACACCACGCTCAGCTAATTTGTCAACACAGGACAGCATATCATTGACAACAATTAGATGCAGCACTGTGGAATTCCCATCTCTGTGGCCCAACATCACAGGCCCACACTGATGTCAGCACACATGCAGTATTGTGCGGGGGTGTCTGAGTAGAGTTTGAGATTGTACATGTGTATGTAGGGGAACCTTACTGCACATGCACAATCTTCCACACAACACAAAAAAAAACCCTTACCTTACATGAAAACGACGTCCTCCGGTCCAGACCTCTTCCTTGACAGGAACTGGAACTGAATAAAGCAACTCCCTTGGTCAATCCTGGCACTGCTCTCACCAGCATGAGAGCAGCACCAGGATTGGTGGGAGCGGCCACACCTGGAGCTCCACAGCGCTCTGGAGGCTTTGGCTTGCTCTAACCCAGCTGTCTTAAGACTGGGTTAGAGCTGTTTACAGTGCACATTTGTGTGGCTGGCCGTTGCAAGGCGGCTGGCCAAAAAGTCATGCGCACTTTAAACAGTGCACAGCCAGCCCATCCTCCTCCCTGCTGAGTGACATGCTGCTGTCACTCGGCAGCAGCCCCGCCCCCATCCTAATGCTCTGTTTGGGATGGGCATGAAAAGTAAAATGGTAATAAATTACAATTTTTTTTCCATCTCTGGGGCTTTGGGGAGCTTTTAATTGGGGTAACGCTCCTCCGCTCCAACGGAGGAGCCGCACCTGGATTTAATGTACACTGTTCAACTTCCTTTATCCCAATAAAGTGAGGTTAGATATAGCCAAAAGCCCACTACTATTATTGCCTCTCTGACCTAAACTCTGATCTAGGATTTTCCTGCCCTCTCATTATTGATATTGGCAACACATCTGATATAGGAGCTTCATGAGCTTAGTTTTACTTGTTCTAAATGTACTCTAGAGCTATAGTCGTGCATTGAGTTTTCACTACATTCTTTACCAGGTCAAGGACCAAAGATACTCTTTATGCTTTGCCTCTTCTCATTGTAGGAAGACTCAAATAGATTCCTAACTACTTTCTAAAACAGAAATGCTTGTCTTGTATTACAGTAATGCAGTCTATTGATAACTATGCTATACCTACTTTAGGTATCTGGAGAATAAATGGCTGAAAGTAGTCACTCCGTGATAGCATTAATTCTCATTTTTTCCTACCTGTTGGCTGGTCGTCTGTGCTTAGATGGAAAGATTTCAAGTATTCCCCTCATATTTTACGAAAATGAGGCAATCTCTTCCCATGCAGCACCAAAGTGTTGTAAGTGTCAGTGATTTAGAACCAAGCCAGGATTTGAGACATCTTGGACCATTACCATGATTAGAATGGGTAAGATCTTGGGTAGGTCAATTTAAATAAAACTCAACTTTAGGACTACTTCCATGAAATTAATTCCTGAAAAAAATAGTTTCACAGCTCCTCTCAGTTTTTAAGCTCAATCCCTGTTCGCTGCCTCTTTCATTTCTCCTTGTGACAAATATTCCCCTTCTAAATGTTTCAGTCAGACTTAAACAGCATTCACCATTCCATGAATAAAATCCCTTGTGGCTCACCTCAGTCATTCCTGGAACATTCTCTCTGTAAGCACATACACAGAAGTCATACAGAAAACAACACAACAAAGGGTGTACACCAAAGCACACTACACAGGCAAGAATGATGACTAAATTCACAGACTGAGTAAAATAATTTCTCACCAGTATGTAGTTATAGTTGGGATGTAGTTTCGATGGGAAGAGCGTTTTTTTCGCATCATGCGTCGTTTGACGAATCCTTGTGAAATTTTCAAACTAATTTGACACTCAATTCGGCTCTTGTCTTGCAAGTTTCGGAGTGATCCATCAAGCAGGGGTTGAGAAAAAGGGGGTCTCAAAATGCATTTTCCCCATGTTTCCATAGGAACTTTAGACACAGATTCAGCCCAAACTGCTGAACGAAATTACACTAAATTTGGAAGGAAGGTCGATGTTGGTCCAGGTAAGTGCCCCTTTGTGATATGGTGTAAATCCATTCAGTAATTGAGGAGTAATTTAAAGAAATCTCCAGTTGTATATATAGGAACATGGAGGATCCGCGACCCCTTCTGATCTCGGGCTGAGATCTGATTGGCTGCCAACACTTCCTTGTTCCAATCTTAGGAACCAGCCAAGTCCCAGAAAAAACATTAAAAAAAGAAAAAGGGGCAGAGTTGAAATAAACTGACCTCCTAGTCATCTTTGGGGGGGTCCCACTGGGACCGTGCAGGGTGAAAAAAGCATTTACAACAACAACAAAAAACAAAGTGCATGTCATCAGTGATGTCACTGACCATGTCATAAGTGATGTAATATGAAAGGTCATAAAAAGTGAATTGCGGGGGTGTAAGTTATAGTTAGCTCAGGTAACTATAACTGCTGAATTTCACTGGTTTCTATGAGTGAAATGTTAGTCTAAGTATAATGTCCCTGAAACCTTTGGCTTTTTCAGTGAATTTCTAGATTTTTTTAAATTCTATTTTCTAAATATAACGTCTCTGTAACCTTTGGTTTTGTCAATGAATTTCTAAGGTTTTTTAAATCTATTTCCTAGCTATAACATCCCTTTAACCTTTGTTTTTTTTAAACATTTTCAACAGTTTTAAAAAATGTATTTCCTAACTGTATCCTGTTGAGGTTTCATTTCTGTGAAATGAGCATCATGCCAGTATCAATCCTGCATTGCGTATTTGTCAAAGAAAAGGCCACCGTTTTGTGCAATACCTCTACCTAACTGATGTACTTTCTTCTGGCTAATTGTTAGTGCTAAACTGTTGGGATACTGTCACTCACACAGCCACACATTCACCCATATAGTTACTCACTCACCCACTCACTTACTCATACATATACTAACACATGTACTCACTCACCTATATGGTCACTGAGACAAGCACATACTCTCCCATACAACCTCTCTCACATTCGCTTACTCACCCATACAGCCACTCACACACACATTTACTCACCCATACAGCCACTCATGTACCCTGTCACTCACCCATACAGACACTTATGTAGCTGCTCAGTCACCGTTCAGCCACTCATGCACCCTCTCATTCACCATTACAACCACTTGCACAACCACTCACTCACCCATACAGATACTCATAAACCCACTCACTTACTCATACACCCACTGACACACCCACTCGCTCACCCATACAAAACTTACATATACACTCGCTCATGTATAGTCTTTCACATACCCACTCACTCTTCTATACACCAAAATGCTTTTTGTCTATGTAAATTTCCATAGGAAACTTTTGACTCACTAAAGCCTGAACTGCTCAACGGAATTACACCAAATTTGGCAAAAAGGTAACTCTTGGTCCAGAAAGCACTCTTTTTGTTAAATGGTGTAACTCCGTTTAGTAGTTCCTGAGAAATGTAAAGATTTCTTCGGATATACAACTGTGGCCGCTGTGGATCTGCGAACCCTCCCGATCTCATGCCTGAGATCTTATTGGCTGCCAAAACTTCAAATCAGGAAATGTTGGCAGCCATCTTGTGACTCAGTTAAACCGAGTCAGAAGAAAAAAAGTTAAAAAACAAGAAAAGGGGGCAGGGTAGAAACCCCCTGACCCCCTAGGCCTGCTCAGGGGTTCCCACAGGGACCCTCAGGGCCAAAAAAAAGCATTTTTTTAAAAAAAATATTCTGCGGAGTTTGCGGTGGATCCACAAATCCGGCAGAATTTTTTTTTAAAATGAAGCTCTGACTCCTGCGCTTCATTTACTTTAGGCCCCTGTGTGGGCCAGGTCCCGGGGGCAATAACAAATAAAGATGCAGGGGCCCGTGCAGACCCTGCAGCCCCGGGGACTGCCACCTTCCTGGGGCTAATAGTTTGAAGTGTGGGGAGGCCATGCAGTCCCCTGCAGCCCCAGGGACCACCACCTCCCTGGGGCTATATTTTATTGTAATGCGTGGGGGGCACTAGCCCACGACGCAGCCCCAGGGACTGCCACCTCCCCGGGCTAATTTTTTTAAATGCGGGGGGCCCGCAGCCCTGGGGACCACCACCTCCCTGGGGCTATACTGAAAAAGGATGCATTGGGGGGTCTAGCCCCCCCACGCAGCCCCTGGGACCCCTGGGGCTATTTCAAACATGGAGCCGTAAATGGACCTGGGGACTGCCACCCCCCAGGGCCCTCTCCAGCAATGTCCCGGGTGCCCACCCACGGGACATTGCTGTTTGCTCCCGCCATCCCATAGCACTTTGCTCTCGCTTGGTCAAAGCGAGCACACTTTGCTTTTAACACCCAGGGAGCTGCATCTTAGCAGCTCCCTGGGGGTAAAAAGCAATGCCCGCCGGGACCGCAGGGGGTTCAGGCACCCCGCGGTCCCCAAGGAGATGGCCATGCCCCAGGAGATGGGGTCCCCGAGGCTGAAAATGGCCCAGGAGGGGGGGTCGCTTGGCCCCCCTTTCAAAGAAAAAAAAGGTTTATAGCCACTCTCACATTCTCTCACTCATGCATACAGTCACTCATATACCCAGTCACTCACCTATACTGCCTTTCACATAACCAGTTACTCACCCATACTGACACAAGCACTCAATCACTGACACAGCCATACAGTCACTTACTCACCCATACAGCTTCTCACACATGCACTCACTACCCAATAGAGGCACTGACTCACCCGCTCATTCATCCATACAGGCAGTCACACACCTCCTCACCCACACACACAGACACCCAGACAACCATAGAGAGTGTTTGGTGTTATCTACTATTTATGTTATTAGTTTGAAAAGGGTTGTGAATAGAGTAAAGGTTTATCCAAACACACTACAAGGCATGTCTATCATCTGAGATAGAGGTCTGAAAGTAGAGCCTAGTCTCTCCCCACACCCTATTATGCACATTTATCATTGCAGAGAGAAGTCTCACAGGCCAGTCCCTCCACACACCTCACTATGCTTAACCGTCATCTAAGAGTCAGGTTTTAAAGGAGAGACCAGTCCCTCACCACACCCTACTACTCACACCTAACATTACAGAGAGATGTCTCTACAGAGAGGCCAGTCCCTGCACACACCCTACTTTGCACAGCCGTCATCTGAGAGAGAAATCTAAAAGGAGACGGTGCTTCCTCCACACACACTGCTATGCACACCTGTCATCTGAGACAGAGGCCTAAAAGGAGGGGCTAGTCACTCCCCACCCCCTATTATGCACACCTGTCATTGAAGAGAAAGGTCTGAAAGGATAGGGCAGTCCCTCCCCACACCCTACAACACACCCGTCATCTGAAAGAGAGGTCTGAAAGGAGAGACCAGTCCCTCTCCAGTCTCCACACCCTACTATGCGCACCCATTCTTATAGAGAGAGGTGTCAGGAGAGAGGCCAGTCCCTCCCCACACCATACTATGCAGACCTGTCATCTGAGAGAGAGAGGTCTGAAAGGAGAGGCCAGTCCCTCCCCACACCACACTATGCACACAGGTCATCTAAGAGAATGGTCTGAAAGGATATGCCAGTCCCCCTACACACCCTATTATGAACACCCATCATCTGAAAGAGAGTTCTGAAAGGAGAGCCAGTTCCTCCCCACACCATACTACATACACTTACCATTACAGAGAGATGTCTCAGCAGAGAGAGAGGTCTGACAGGAGAGGCCAGACTCTCCCGACGCCTTAATATGCACACCCATTTTTACAGAGAGAGGTCCCAGCAAAGAGGCCAGTCCTGCCACACATCCTGCAACACACATCTGTCATTTGAGAGAGAGGTATGAAAGGAGAGGCCAGTCCCTCTCCACACCCTACTATGTACACCAGTCATCCAAGAGAGAGAGTTCTGAAAGGAGAGCCCTGTCCCTCCCCACACCCTACTACACACACTTATTATTAAAGGGAGAGGTCTCAGCAGAGAGACCAGTCCCTCCTACCTCCTCGCCAAGACTTGGAACACACTCCCTCTCCACCTCAGACAATCACCGTCACTGACCCAGTTCAGGAAGGATCTCAAAGCCTGGCTCTTCGACTGAACCTCAGTGCTCTGACGGGTCAGCAGTCTTACCCCCTCCCCTCTCCCCAGCACCTTGAGACCCTCACGAGTGAGTAGCCACGCTCTGCAAACCCTGATTGATTGATTGATAAAGCAACATCATTGTTACACGTTGGCTCCTTTTGTTTCTGTGGTTGATATAATCGACTCACATTAAGTTAAGTTTCGGAATAAATTAAATTGAGACTCATCAATCAACAAGCAGTCCTGTCTTATGTTAATTACTGGAGATCATTCATAATAGAAGATGGAGTCTTGAAATCACCATTTCATTAACAGACCTCAGGCATAGTCTGTCTTTCGTTTCGTGGTTTGTCAGTGCCAAGGGCAAGGTACGAGGAAGTTCTTGAGGTCTGCTCTGTCTGACAATTAAAGCCTTTTCCTCATTTCTGATTTCAGATGGCAGTTAGGATGGAGCAATCCGATAGAGGAACGAACGGAGCCTGGGGGCCTAGTGATAGTGGCATCAGAGAGTTATGGACAGAAGAAACCACAAGCAGGAGTAGAGAGGACACAAGTCACAGGGAGTGAGAGAATGGGAAAGACAATGGCAAGGGCAGACTACTCAGGGCAAGAGTACATTCAAATTGAGTCAGGGGCATCAGTTATGAGCGGTAGGTGCACAGGGGCAACCAAAGCCAGTGCGAACAGAGATGAGGCAGAGAGATGCAAAGATAAGGCAAAGGTGGATAGCTCACCCTTCATCTCAAGATGCTCTTGGTTCAAGTGGAGACGGGGTGCTTGGTCTGCAGGAAACCACAAGGAGGAAGAGGCACATGATGGCTGCGGGCACGGAGTTGGGCATCAGGGACCCATTTACACCAGGCAAGCCACAGGAAAGCCAAGGGGCCGTGTGTTGTTGGAGACAGAAGGAACTGAACAGTAGGGGGAATCCTCACTAGAGGAAACAATCCAACCAGAGGAGCTTGAGGTGTTGCCAGAGAGAGTGCGTGCCAAAGTTAGAAGCAAGATGCAGGTGGAATCAGTTATGGTGGTACCACAGAGGATGATTAGGACAGCAGTGAGGAGGCAATGGTATCTAGAAGAGCCAGGAGAGAAGAAAGAGCCATGAGTTTGAGCCTGTGGTGGTGAGATAAGATGCAAGGTAAACAATAGAGGCAGGTGTGTCAAGAAACTGAAGCAGAGAGATGAGGGGCCATTGGGAAGAGACTGAGATGGTTTGGGAACCCAGCCCCCATAGTGACAACAGCAGAGCTTGAGTATTTAGGAGCAGAGAAGGAGCGATAGGGAAAGTAAGCGGTAGTAAGGGGGTTAAGTTAGAACAGGAGAGAAAGCGAGGAGTATTAGATGGAACAGGAGAATAGGAGCTTTACATTCAAATTATTTCAGAAGTCATGTGGGAATCTAGGGAAAATAATCTTGAAGAAGACAGGACAGGCAGGATAGCAAAATCAGGAAAAGTATGCACCACCAGTGGAAGTGAAGGCAGTGGACTGGGAAAGTTGCCTAGGGTGACCACAGGGCAGGAGCAACAGACAACGGGGACTGACGAAAGCAGTGACACAAGGCGCAATACTTCCGCCTACACAAAAGAATGAGTTAGATAAGGACAAAACAGAGAAGGTAAGGCAAAAAGAGATGGTTGTTACATCTGGGGTGCAGCTGCTTTATATGGGTGTAGTTGAAGTGAGTTGTGGTGTCTGAATGTCAAGTGGGAAAGAGAAGGTCTAAGCTAGTGCAAATGTTGACGTATTCAAACTTCTACACAAGAAGATGGGGTGCAAGGACGAAAGAAAGGACGCTGACAAAGTGGCCGAGGGAGCCAAAATAAATTAACTTTTTGAAAGAGGATTTATGCCATTATTATCTTTTAGAAGTACCTAGAGGGAGGTGTTTTTCTGTTGAAATACTTAGACACAAATTATTATGGCTCAAATAAGTTTTGGAGGATTAGTCTAGATGAGATACAAGGAAGGGTTTAGAGCTGGGAGGGGCCGAGACCCATCAAAGTCATGGGATGACATTGACAATAGGATTTGGCTGCAGTTGATTACCCCTCAAAAGCCCATTCCAGAGCAGCACATGGCGAGTGTCATACCCCATCTACACATGCCTTTTTCAGGCCACCCCTTTGAGGGAACAGGGGCACCAGAACAAAAGAGGAATGATTGGCTCATGTTGGGACAATAAAGGGCATTGCTTTATGTCCAACTGTAACTGGATGTAACTGGAAGCTCCCTTGTATACAATGTGAAATGGCAGGGGGAAGGGAATTGTTTCAGGGAACAAGTGACGAAAGACAGGAAAGTTGTGCAAGCAGTGTAGGAAGGATTTTGAACTGAATTTAAAGGCTTATGGTGGACCATATCTAAAAAATTACAGACAGGTAATGGCGTGACAGAGATAGTTCAGCGAAAATTGATGAAAGAATTGCAATGAGAATGGATGGTGGGCTTCTTTTCAGAGGTAACATTTCTAGACCTTATAATATCACCATTAGCTTTTTGTTAAAAAAGGGAGCAAAAGGTGAATTAAGGTTGATCCACCTCCTCTTGCAGCTGGATGTGGGCTCATTTAATAACTGCATTGATCAGAATTAATGATAGCTGTATTCTAGCATTGATGACGCCACTGTGATTGTCTAAAGGTGTAGAGATAGGGCAGAGATGGGAAAATCAGACATAAAGTCAGGGTTATTGTTATTACCAGTTTATCCAAATTTCCTCAGGGATTCAATTTGAAGGACACATATTTGTTGATAAAGCAATTCCAATAGGATGCTCAGTGGCTTGTGCCTGCACTTCCCTAAAATGGGTGACGAAAGTGGAGGTGGGGTCGGACCAGGAGCTGCACTACCTTGATAATTTTATGTTGGTAGGTAGGAGACGAGGACACACAGCATGCGACCGTCTGATGAAGCCTTTGGAAAATGTGTTTTGGACATTTGGGGTGGTAGCACTGCAGGTCTGGCTGCAGTCATCACATTTCTGGGCATTGAGTTAGATTCTGTAGCCATGGGGTCATGTGTTCCAGATGAAAAACTTAAAAACATTAAAAGACTGATTGGAAGAGGTAGTGGGTAAAAGTGCAAAATGAAGAAACTGCAACAGCTGCTAGGATACCTGAACTTAGCAAGTAGGTTGGGTGCTCAATGCAGCTTTCTGCAGACACATGGCCTTTACCGTGAGTTGGGCTTGGTAAGAATTTTGGACTGGATGAGACAAGAGATCCTGAATGGATTGAATTCCTAAATACTTAGGGTGAGGATGTGGCGTGTAGCCAGAGCTGCGGACTTTGGAACTGGGGAGTCGGCTCAACATTCCGTTATTCTGGGCAAATCACTGAATCTCTCTGTGCCTAAAAATATATATTGATCCGAACTTATGTAATGAAAGTGGTGATCTTGTAAAGCACTCCAATGTCCTTGAGCTGAGTTTGCACTATATTAAAAAAAACGACATAAAACATGGAAATAAATTATAACAGAATGACAAGGGGGCTGCAAAAAGACCCAGTTCCCTGCCTGCGAAAACATTTCCCTTGGCCAGTTGTGAAAAGGTTACTGGTTAGCAGAGCAATAGGTGGAGGAATGGAAACAGCGTAAACATAGGAATGAATTTCTAGAATTCTTTCTAGCACTACTGGCAATGAGACTTTGGAGATGAGAACTGAACTATAAGAAAGTGACTTTTTTTATTGACAGCAAGGATATAGTGGGAGTGATCAACAAATTGTCAACAAATTATCATTCACTACTGCGGCTGCTGAGACTGTTACCTTTAACGTCCCTACAGTGACACATCCTGTTTGCAATGCAACACATTCCCGATCTGGTTAATGAGGTGACAGATGCATTGTCTTGATTTTAGTGGTCGAGATTCAGTGGGTTGGCTCTAGAAGTGGATCAGCATAGGAGACAGGGCCAACAGAGATATGGAACCTAAAATGGTAAGGGCTTTGCAGCTAGCAGACGACTTTCTGGCACCATACACGTATATCAATTATCAACAAGCATGGGTGGAGTCTGTCAGAAACAGCACAAGAAGAAGGGTCATTAACAGAGCAGGATTGGAACTAAAGAAGACAGATGTGGCTAATTGTTTACATCAATGATAGACGAGAGGTTGTCCCCGGTGACTATTTTGGGCAAAGTATTTGGGGAAGTATTCTAAAGTAAATGATTCCATGAACCACTTGGGCTGGAATTTGTAAGGAAGAAAGTTGGAGGCTGGGCCAGCGAGAAGGGTGGGACACAGGAGAGGGGAAGACTAATTACAGTAGCCTCCCTTCTAGAAAGAACCTTGGTGCAGCAGTAAAGTGTGTCTGCTATTTTTACAGCCCTATTTTCTTGGGACACTGAGGATGTTAGAAGTGGTAGGATCCAGAGGGTATGAGTGCACATTGGAGGGTGACCTGAAGTTGGATATCAGCAGATTACAGTGTACAGGAGCAAGACAGATCAGAGGTGGAAGGTACTGGCACAAAAATAGAAGCAAGGTGACAGATAGATAAGTCGTAAAAGTGTTGTGGAAGTGTTTGCTGAACGTTTTTGACACATTAATTTGGTACTCGGGTAGCACCCGAGTGTTTGATTTAGGCTGGAAAGAGTGAAGGCTGAGGAATTTGGGCAGGTGAAGGTTGAACAGAGGATGGGGCTATGTAAGGCCAAAAGTGGTTCTGCATTTGGTCGAGTTCTAACAGGCAATTATTTTTGGCAGGAATGGAAGTGGAGAGGAATTAGAAGAATGTGATCTGGATTTGTGGCTGATCCATAGTGAAATGAGCAGGAGAGCATACGAAAAGGCGGCTCTATGACCTGCAGCTGTGTTAGCATGGATTGTGTGGAACACATTAGTGTAAGCTGCTACCTGTTCTTTGGCAAGTAAAGAGAAGGCCCAGGTCCCACATGATTTTGGGACACTTTGTGAAGAATGATCTGATGCAGATGGTAAACTTGGAACACCTGAAGATGGTAACAGTGGACTTGAAGGTGGTTCAGGACAAGTGAGACCATGCTATATATTTGTGGACCCAGCGGTTATCCAGATGGGTCAGGCAAGGTGCACAGAAACTGGCAGCTATCAACAGAGCGAGAAATGGGGTCAACTGGAGGTATCTGGCTTTTGCAAGTTTTACAACATAGGTGTCCTTAGGCATGTGGAGGTAGGGTAAAGTTGTTTACCAAGATGGGGTGCACCTGTCTCTTCTGGGGAAAAGAATGTATTTAACAAAAATGGTGGTGGTGTTGGAAGATTGGTGGGAAAAGGGACCTGGCAGGGCAGAAAGAAATGAAATGAAAAAAACATTTATATAGCGCAATAGCTACCCTGAGGCATCCCAGCGCTGTGGACGAAACGCAGACAGAAGGAGGACTCAGTGGTTATTAAAGAGAAAAGTTTTTAGGAGTTTGCGGAAGGACAGGAGATTAGGTTCCGTCCGCATACGGAGGGGGAGTGCATTCCAGATCTTGGCAGAGTTATAGGAAAAGTATCGTCCGCCGCATCTGGCTCTCTTTATAGTAGGCAATAGGGCGAGGGAGGAAAAGGTTGATCGGAGATGCCTGTTTGGTTGGTAGGGTGTTATCAGGGACTGACTAATTAGCGAGCCGGTCTTCCTAAAAGCCTTGTGCGCAATGCACATGGCTTTGAATTGAATTCTCTCCTGACTGGTAACCAATGGAGACTCCTTAGAGCAGGGGCTGCGGACTGTCGGGGAGGGGTCTGGAGGAGAGTGCGGGCTGCACAGTTTTGGATTACTTGCAGCTTGCCAATGGTGGATTGCGGGGCCCCCAGGTACAGAGCGTTCCCATAATCCAGGCGCGATAGGAGTAGACCTTGTACCATGATTTTTCGTGCTTGAAATGGAAGGAGGGGAAGTATCTTGCGTAGCATCCTCAGGAGACCAAAGCAAGTGGCCGAGAGTTTCGCAGCCTGGTGGTTAAAACCGAGGGAGCGATCCAGCCAAATGCCCAGGCTTTTGATTTGGTCGGAGGGTACTGGAGCGGGGCCAAGACATTTTGGCCAGAATTGCTCCGTCTTGAGAGAGGGGAGTTCCCGAGAAGCATAATCTCCGTTTTATCCCCGTTAAGCTTCAGGCACGAGTTTTCCATCCACTTAGCCACCTCGATGAGACAGCTCTCAAGATTATTTGCAAATTTTTGGGGTCGTTTAGTGCCACCACCAGCTGAGTGTCGTCAGCATAGGTGATGATTTTGATGTTAAATGGGGAAACGATCTCTGCTAGGGAGCTCATGTAAATGTTAAATAATGTGGGGCTCAGGGAGGAGCCCTGAGGCACACCACAGCTTAAAGGCATTTGTTCGGAGACCACGTCGCCATCAAAGACCTGAAAGGACCGATCACTTAAGAAGGAATGTAGCCAGGCAATAGCATTGCCTGATACACATCAGAGAAGGTTTCTAATAGGAGAACGAAGGAGAGAGCACAGGTTAAAGCAGGGGATGAGCAGGGAGTATAAGCAGCAGTGAAGTAAGGGTAAACAATGGTGGCATTGTGGAAATTGGGGGGATCTGAGGCGTAGTGCAGGCAATCTGCAGAGGAAGTGATTGAAGGATTAGGAACTAAGGACGCATTTATGGTATTTTCACATAGAAAAGTGCAGCAAGGCACCTTGCTCTGCTGCCCTAGGCCAAAGTGAAAGGGCAAGAATGCACCGTATTTAAGCAACATAGGCACCCTTGAATCATGGTGCAAGGGTGCCTCAGTTGCAGACAGGATTTTTTTTTGCAGGAAGAGGCACCTTCCTGCACAAAAACAATCCTTAAAGGCATTTTTCTCTTTCTATGTGTGCTGCAGAATGGAGCACACATGGAAAGAAGAAAAAACAAGGAGAAACAAAGTTATTTCTCCTCATTACGCCTCACCTTGGGAGGTGTATGGATTTGGAGCTTCCCCCAGGGTTATATGCTTTTGTAAATCTGGGACAGTGTCAAATTCCATGGGTGTTACGTGGGAAAACCCTCCACAATGCCCATGGAATGCATCCCGGGTGCAGAGTAAGCTGAAGCAGCAATTTGCGCTGCATTGCCTTATTCAAAAGTAAAAAATAAAATACTTGATTTTGGCAAAGCCATAAAAGTTTTCCATATAAAGTTTCCATTAATAGCAACATTTCTGATCTAGTCAGTACTAATGAAACCTGTTGTGTAATACAATCTAAAAACTTTTCACATCATAAATTTATACACGTTAATATACATGATAAAATAATTGTTAAAATTTGCCAAATTGTTTATAATAATAAAAACCCATACTTGTCATTCACAGTTTTAACTAGTATAAAACATCATCATTTAATTGCTTGTCTTCTTCTTGCCACACCCACCCCAAAAATGTAGCATTTGTGCTAAGTCCCCATAAGCCTACACAGACTAACCGAATCTGGGCATAAGCCGGGCATGTGAAGAACGCATGTGGCACAGTTTCCTCTCGGTCACGAGAATGTGGGCAGTTACCTGTGTCAGGGCCCGACCATTTGACCGTGCACAATTTCAAAGGGGATGTCCCCACTCTAAATTGTTGCCATAATTTCCTATCTAACGGAGCCATTATTAAATCCCAATACATCTCGAACTCATGCGCTACTTTAAAATTAAAAAAATCTAAAATTGTCCTGTCAGTGAGTGAGGTGCCTACCACTGTAGTGTAGTTCCTATTTCCCTAATAGGCTCTGCGCATTGGAATAATATACCCTATAGATTCGACATAGGACTGAGGTCAGTATGTCCCTATCGAGTATATTAAACTTAATTACTTTGTGCCAGCTAACTCAGAGGCCACTAGAAACTCCTTGTAAACAAGAAGGGAGTAGTTTCTGGAAACAGCATAAACATGACACCTTTGTTTCCCTTTAGAATCGGAACACTCTCAGAATCGTGGAAACAACAGATAACAGTTTCACTCAGCTAATCGTGCATGCTTAGTTTCTTCAGAGTTACACAGAAAGAATAGACGGGCGTTTCAATAAAAGGATTTATTGAACAGTCTTGTTTCTCGTGTAAGAGATATGAGCTGTTATGATCACAAGACAGTATGCAAGATATATTATGTACAGCGTAAGCAGTAGAAAGAAATAATACTGCGCTAGCATTATCTTTTAGCTATGACACATATATTCATATACATAAATAACATAAGCTAAAAATGCGAGTACTCATAAGATGCTTCTCTAACTAGTTCTACCCCAGTGTACCTAACCTAAGTGTAGTGCAAGGTGAGAAGTAGGTGATGTATTCTATAGTATGGTATGCTATAGTATGCCAAGAGTCCGGTATGCCAAGAGTCCGGTATGCCAAGAGTCCGGTATGCCAAGAGTCCCTCTAGGTTCTAGTCAGCTCCATACCTTCAGAATGAGAGAGGTGGGAATCTCTGTCTGGGTCTCGAACTCTAAAACCCCGCGAAGGGAGTCAGAACACTGGAAGCTGGATTCTCTGCGAGCAGGGATGACAGCGTCTCTTGTCAGTGCGTCAGGCCGGGACACTGGCTCCTCTAAAGTCGAGGTCTCCTCCTACTTGCTTGGGCAAGGGAAGGTATATTTATACCCGGTAGGTGCCTTGGAATGTTAGCATTGACGTAAAGTTGGGCAGAGGAAGACGTCAGGAATGAACTCTTAAGGAATAGCGGTTCATGCATAATAAATGAGTTCTTGGAGAAATCAATAATCCTGTGCTAGGGGAACTCCCAAGAGCTTAAGTGTCTGGTTTCTAAGAACTCGTTGTGACGTTGGGGTGGACGGATGTAGGTGACCATGCCTGTATTTGGGTAGCATGGCTAATGCCTAAATAAGGACTGGGATCTTATGCCTATATAAGGGCAATGCGAATTGTGCCTATATAAGGACATGTATCAGGAAAACCTATATACGGATACCTAAAGCGGAATACAACACCACATTTTGGGGCAAATTTACAAGAAACTAACGCAGTGCGGTGCCGCAAGTCATTTTGCTGCGCCGCGCTGCGTTAGGTTCGAAGCACAGGGATGCGACATGTTTACAACAATATGTCGCATCTCTGTGCTTCCCCCTGTGCTGGCGCACAAACTGCTGCCATGCACTTGACGCAGGCACCCTGCAAGGATGCATGCGTCACGGGGATGATAGTTTATGTGCAGGAAGAATGCAGCATGCATAGAAAGAGGAAAAAAACGAGGAGAAATTAATACATTTCCCCTTGTTGTCTCTCCCTACGCCTCTCCTGGGGAGGCGTAGCATTCAGACGTATTTCTAGATTTACGATTTCTCGTAAATCTGGAAATGTGTCAGGTTCCATGGGTGTTGCGTAGGAACACCCACAGCAACACCCATGGAACGCACCTTTCACACAAAGTGCTGCGTGCAAAGGGGCCATATTTACAAGGACAGGAAAAGTCACGCAGGGTGGCTTTTCCTGTCCATGTAAATATGGGGCAGTAAAATGCGCCGCCGGTGCCTCATAAAAATTGACGCACCGGTGGCGCAAGGGGCTTGTAAATCTGCCCCTTTGCTCCTGCCCAGTACTGTTGTTTCAGTAGCCCCTTGGAAGGAAAAGAATTCGTAGCTGGATGGTACCAAAGGTTTACATAGCCTAACAAGATCTACAGCTTCTTGATCGAACACAGCCAAGGGATTTTATGGAATCTGTCAGCATTAATAACATCTTGTAAGGCAGCAACATAATGGCTCAACTCTGGGTTACCCATAGTCTTCTACAAAACAACAAGGAGCATAGGGGGGCCTCAAGGGCAACCTTTTTGACACTCATATCCAATAATAAGGGGTATGGAGGGGTACTAGCTGGAAGGAAAACCAATGCTCTTAAAAACCAATTTTCTGAGCGGTCCAGGGAAGAGACCTCTCCAAACCCCCACAGTTCAGTGCCATATAACACAGTACCTACAGCCTTGGCCTCACAATCAAACCTGGAGGGCTGGCTTCACTGGTTTGGTAAAAGATAAACAATGTTCTTTTAGAATAACTTCAGTAATATGCCTGTGTTTAAGCAAGCTTTTTCGATATGCTTGGACCAGGACATATTAGATGAGAGTTTTATTCCTAGGTAATCGAATGAGTCGACCCTCTCTGGGAGCCTATCTCCTAGCCTCAAGTTACCCTAATCTTTTTTGCTGTGCTAAACACCATGAATGTAGCTTTAGCTACATTGATTTCCAGGCCACAGTCCTTGAAAAAGCATTACATTTATTCAGAAGCATTTGGAGGCCACTCAGGGTTTTTGAGATTAAAATAGTGTCATCTGCAAACAACAGTATGGGGGTCTTGACATTGTAGACAGGACATCCGTTGAGCACTCCAAGAGATGATCTACCATCCTGTTGACATATAAGGGAAAGAGAGTGGGGGCTGCCTTGCCCTTACACCTTTCATTAGTGGGATCCTGTCTGTCAGTTGGCCTTCCGATCCCCATCTAACCCTGGCATAATTGTTCTCATGAAGCCTAATCAGGAAAGCTAAACATTTTATGAGGCATACCCATCTCCTGCAAAGTCTGCCACAGCCTGCGCCTTGGAACCAGGTCAAACGCAGATTTGAGATCGACAAAGGTAACAAACAATTTGCCCCTGCCGATTAAAGAAGTCTTCCAGTAGATTAAAGCATACCGGAAATCCTGGTCTATAGTAGATGTTTTGACTCTAAAACCTGCTTGGAGTGGACTTATAATATCCCTTTTGGTTGTCCAGTCTTGGAATTTTACCAAGATCATGTGACAGAACACCTTTTCCATACATTCTATGAGGCTAATGGACCTATAGTTAACCGGTAGGGATTTGTTCTCTTTTTTATCTACTGGGATCACTTCAGCTTCCTGCCATGATTCTGGAATAGGGGCCCCCATTTCAATGCCATTAGATAAAGCTACTATGTAAGCTGTCCAAGTGTCACTGTCATGTACTAGCATATCTATAGGCAAAGCATCTGGACCAGGAGCCTTCCCTGTGGAAAAGGAGGCTAGGGAATCAATAACGTTCTCCTTTGTAAATGGTGGGATGTTAAAATTCTGGAGGCTACTATCACCAAAGAATCCTCTCTGATGTCAGTGCCCTCCTCATAATACAGGGCTGAGAAGTGCAAAAACCAGTCCACAGCTGGGCCATGATTTACTGGTTTGGACCCTATATTGGTCCCCCACTGGCAATCAACTTCCAGAAATGGGTTTGGTCTCAAGCCAAACAAGCCTCTGATATCTCTCTCCATCTGTTATCATCCCACTCTTTCTTTGTCCTCAGCAGGATGCGCTTATACTCCTTGCTAACATTAGCAATTACGCTTGTTTTTTAAAAATGTTATCTCCCTTTCCAGAGAGCACCTTGCTTCCCTACATTCCCTAATAAACCACAGATTGATCTTTTGGTGGAAGGGCCTTCTTGCGGCATTAGGGGAAATTACAAGATGGGCAGCTATCGCCTATAACAGCTCCTTGTGAACCTCAGCAAAATCAATGGGAGAGCTCTCCTTACCTATGCTGATTGCAACTGCCCGTATTGTCACCTGCACCTCTTTGATAATTTTAATCAGGAGTTCTGGTCTCGCATTGACCTGGTACCACTTTAGCCGCTACCTGTCTAATGTATGTACAACATTATTTGTGCTGGTTAATGTTGCAGATTCTATTACATATTTGTTGAGAAGTGAAGTCATTATTAGGCACAAGGGGTTGTGATCACTTTCCAGTCTTTCCTTTGCTTACATGTCATCAACATGCCACCACAATCTTAGATCAACCAAAATATAGTCAATACGACCTTTGGTCAAATGATTATTAAAAGTGCATGCCCCTCTAGGATCAGATTTGGTTCGACCATTAGTGGCCCTGACTCCCTGTTCAATAGAAAGAGCATTCATCTGTAGGGCGGCCTGCGTCCACCTTTTAATAGGCAGAAGCTCCAATTGGGGAATAGACCACACTTCATCCTCTTCTGCTGTAATCCAAGTATCATCACTATAGAGGGGTTCAAATATTGTGTTGAAATCGTCAGCAAGTATTAAATAGGGACATGACTGGAGGCTATTCAGATATGGTTCTAATGTATGTATGGTTCCTGATGGTCGACTACCCCTGACCCCTTGTGCATAGAGGCAGAGTACCCCGTCTAGAATCCCGAATACAAGGAACGTGGGTCCATTTTGCAGTTGCATCATTTGGAGTGAGAATTTATCGTCCCTCCTTTGGATTTGATAGCGAGACGACAATGTTTTGAAAACCACCACTTTTTAACAAAAGATTGGCAGCACATCTGTCTTTCCTTCTCTCAACATACACTGGGAAGTGAATCTTGTCTACTAGAAGCCACTGATTTGATACTGCCAGAAGCAAGAGTAAATGCCTATTTCTTGATAAGTGGATGGTGAGGATTTTTTCTGCGCCTCTCCAGTATATCCGAGTTTGGGAGTACGTGAACTAGGAGAATTATCTAAATGAGGTGGGAAGAATTATTGCTTTCCTGAAGAAGGTGGGGAGATATAAGATTGGACCCACCGAAACGCGTCGGACGCTCTGTTTTTGAAATACATCACGGATCAATGATTAATGTTACACTACATGATTAATATGCGACTGGAGCTTTTTGTCTCAGTTGTGTGCATTGTAACTTTATTGATTGGCTGTTTGACTATCGTGATGTTTTCCTGACAAGAACATATTTTCCTTGCAGTTTTGTTTGTCCCACTTGTTGTGGTTTTTTAACCTGTACTGATGATTTTTGTGATTCGTTGAATGATACTTTTGAACATTAATTTGTTTTTTTAAATGAATGATTTTTAAACGTTTTAATTTGACATTGTATGTATATACATTATTTTAATACATTTTGGGTCAAGTACGAAAAGATTTTTTGCACTGATTTGACTTTCCTGGTTCATGTTCTCTACTCCTCTGAGTATGATCCACCCTGTTTGAGTGAGCAGTGTATGTAAGAGTGGTGTTTGTGGTTAAAATATCTGCTCCCAAAGGGATTGTTTTTTTGACTTTGGTCTATTGGTACCCTATCCTTTTGGCGTTATAGGGTCCCTCTCTCTTTTCTTCAATACTCTCAAAGTTACACAGAAATAACAGACGGGGGTTTTCAATAAAAAAGGTTTATTGAACAGTCTTGTTTCTGTTGTAAGTTAAATGTGCTGTTACGATCACAAGACAGTATGCAAGATAAATAATGTACAGAGTGAGCAGTAGAAATAAATAATACTGCGTTAGCATTATCTTTTCAGCATATATGCATTTACATAAAATGACACAGCCTAAAAAATGCGAGTACTCATACGATGCGTTTCTAGCCTAGTTCTACCCCAGTGTACCTAACCTATCCTAGGTGTAGGGAGAAGTAGAAGTAGGTGATGTAATCCTGACTAGAGTATACTAAGAGTATGTTGCGCCTAGCATGCCAAGAGTCTAGTATGCCTAGAGTCTAGTATGCCAAGAGTCTAGTATGCCAAGAGTCTAGTATGCCAAGAGTCTAGTATGCCAAGAGTCTAGTATGCCAAGAGTCGAGTGTGCCAAGAGTCCCTCTAGGTTCTAGTCTGCTCCATACCTGAAGAATGAGAGAGGTAGGAATCTCTTTCCCAGACTCGAACTCCAACACCCCGCAAGGGAAGTTAGATCACTGGAAGCTGGACTCTCTGCGTGCAGGAATGACAGTGTCTTCTCAGTGCGTCCGGCCGGGAATCGGGCTCCTCTGAAGTCGAGGTCTCCTCTTTTTTACAGGGGTTTGGGAAGGTATATTTATACCTGAAAATGTTAGCATTGACGTGAGTTGGGCAGCGAAAGACGTCATGAATGAATCCCTAAGGAATAATGGTTCATGCATAATATATGAGTCCTTGAAGAAATCAATAGTCCTGGGCAAGGGAAACTCCCGCAGCCTAAGGGTCTGTTTTTCATGAACTCGTTGTGAGGCTAGGGTGGACGGATGTCGGAGTCCATGCCTGTATTTGGAGTGCATGGTTTATGCCTAAATAAGGTCTGGGATTTTATGCCTATATAAGGGCAAGGCGAATTGTGCCTATATAAGGACATGAGTCGGGAAAGCCCGTTTATGGACACCCTAGGAAATATACAACACCCACTCCTCTTTCGTTTGTACGATGATACTAAAATGCTAAACATATAAAAAATGCTAAAACATTAAAATGGAGTACTGCATATTAAAAATATTTTCTAAAAGCATTAAAAAACATGTTGAAAATGCAAAGGTTTCCGTACATCATTAAGCAATGTCTTCATTTCCAGCATAAAGTTCGAAATAAATGCAATCGGAATGAAACATAAAAGCAATAATTACATATGACGAAAATGATCGATAACTTAATACAAAATCGAAGTTATTTCCTGTCATAAAAATTAAATGAACTGTTCTAGACACACAAGATGACTAAGTGTCCCTGGAAGTACTGCCAAGTCCGTATTATAAAGCTAGTTCTACTTTAAGCAGATCGAAGTGACATTTTCGTTCGAAAAAATGGGACAAAAGTTCAAATTTGGTAGAGTTCCAAGTGTTTGAAAAATGAAGGCCAAATTGTTACTGCATCTCTGGAACACAGTATGCTGATTCAGAGTCAGTTTATGGGTCTGGTGTAAACAAGAGATCATCTATTTCAATAGACAAAACATCATCCACAGTCGTTGGTGTAAGTTGGAACACCTCGTGTAAGAGATTGACCGCACAAAGATGTGAAGCATCGCTCTCAGCATAGGTCGCCGCAGCAATGTTCGCGTCCGTTGTTACCTGTGTGCCTGGAGTTGTCTCTCGTACCTCAGCAGCAGCCGGAAGCGTCTGTGAGATCTCAATGAATGCTGACATCGGGATTGGTAGCCTCTGGGGACAACACAAAGCATGGGCCGTTATCGGGACCAGCAAAGTATCGACGTCCTTTGGCGTGGCTGATGGATATGTTAGACAAGCGTCCAACACGCATTCTTCACCGCATAGCAGGCATCGTAGAACAGGTAAGATGCAATCTTGCCAGATTGGTCTGAATGACAGGAACCAAGTTGTATTAAGGTCCCTTAGACGAGTCATGCCCAATAGCCGTATTATTCGCTCACGGCACTTTCTTTCAAGGAGAGCTTTCTCCATTTCGCTCGGAGTGATGTCTGCGAATAGGCTGGCCATAGCGCAATAGTAGAAAGATGAATAAAATTCCGGCAACAAGTGCGAGAATTAATGGTATGCCACCAAACACCGAATGTGCAAAGTTGGGGATGATTCCAAGTATTGCCTGGAAAGGTGCTAACAGACCGGAGCAAATGCTCTTAAATACATGTACAATTCCGGTTGTATCTGACATGTTAAAGATACGTGATACCATTTCTACGAAATGTATAGGGCAGTTTGTACGTATTAAAGTCTGTATCTCAGCCGAAGTCCTTGCTACTTGTAGATCATAGGTTTCTTTGGCCGAGGTCAAAGGCACTGTTTGCTGTAAAAGCATGGCTTTCATTCTGCTTAAAGTATCAAATCTTATAAAAGAGACGTTCAGCGAAGGCCATAGCGGCGACTCCCTGACTGTGTCTATTGGGGCAAACAATACTTGCATACAGCAAGTGACCCTGGAGTTGACCGTTACTAGATATGGGATGACTGGCAACATTCCACAGCAACTCTGATCATTCAGCATGAGGTAACTCCCGTTAGAAAGTTGTCCAAACGTTGGATTAATCACAGCAGCTGGTGTACAATGCTGATGGCAAGACAAATTTGCCACTGAACCATTACAAGTCCCGTGTAAAGAAATGTCCTGACACATAAGTGAACCGGTCAGTGCATTTTTACAGTTGGTACCGCTAAGAAACACTTCACGATCCACACTCCAACATCTATGTGTATACGGTAAATCCCAAAATGTCTTAATGTATTCCTTACCCAACCTTTCATATTTGCCTGCTTGCATTTGTCTGAGGCAATACTGAAACTGAAAAGTTGTCACAGGTAATGTTATTTTGCCATGAATAACACATTCTGTAGCTGGTTTTTCTGCCACTGTGAATGGTAACTTCTCCAGTTTTTCAATGCTTAGCACTGTATACCTTGCTCCTCTTTGTGCCAATTCGACCTGTTTATCAGTGAGATTGTATTCTGCAAACAGAGACGACGTGTTGATGAAACGCCAAGGCACATAGCCCGCTCGCAAAGATTGCAGCGTCCAGCTCAATAACACTATAGAACGTAATTGAGATTGACCTTGTTGTAACATAGCTAAATCTTGTTCTAGAATGTCGATAGCAGATGATACAATGCCATCCAATGAATATATTCTGGAGGACAAAGTTGTTAACCCATTGTCGACCACAGAGAGTGTTTTCTCTAAATTAATACGATCAAGTTCACGTATTCGTTCTGCGGCCTCTATCTGTGACACTTTCCATGCTTCATTATAAGCAGCATAAATGCCGGCATATATGAAACGTTTTTGACGCGGTTTTCTTGGTCCAAGCAAGAATTCCCTAAGATCTGCGTCTCCTGTAAGTAAGGATAAGTGTTGTTTCACATCCTGTAGTGTAGATCTATGCAGCCATTCGAGGCATCATTTTCCTACACTGTATGTTGTTACTACCCCCGGATGTTGTCTTTGGACATATCTTGGGTCTGGCCTATGAATAGTAAAGCCCTGAGTTTTGTTCAAGAACCTTTCCTGACAGTTGTTTGTGTCTATGGGCCAGATCAACCATTTCTTCCAATTTGGATCAGATCTGTTGAATTGTAGTATATTGTCAACTGTCACCACTGCCTTTGTATTATTATCACTGGAAGGTGTTGGCACAGAAGGTGATTTCATCTCTTTGATCTTGGCCAATCCAAGACAAGATGTTTGTTGGACGGTTTCATTCAAAAACAGTATTTGTTCAGGGATGATACAGGCTCTAAATAATGCTTCTATACCCTGTACTTGCCAATCTTTACTACCCCAGACAGTTTTTGTCTCTATTGTGTCTTTCCATAAGTCGAAACCCTGTGTTGACAGCTGGGCAATGAATGCTGCAGAGTAAATCTGTTTCGTATTTGTTAACATAATTTTCAGTCCTGTTTTGTTTACATTTCTGTAGTAAAACGTTGCTGGGTCAGATGTATTGTAACCTAAAAAATATGGAAACTTACTAGCAAAAGTTTTTGAACTACCTTGTGGTGGTGTAGGACAATGTTCCCATTGGTTAAACATAAACACATTTCTTGGATATGCAGTTTTATGCAAATAATGATGACCATAGTGGTTATAACAATACAGTTCTTCATAGTCTGATGAACCCTCTAAATATTCATTTTTAGAAAATGCAGCAGATTTTTCTAGATCAAACATTATGTCAGTCACAGTCTCAAAGTCCCAATCATCTGAATAGGTACTGGACGTAATTAAATCACTTAGTGAAATTTTAAACAAATGTGGAATGTTCAATTGTTCCGTTGGTCCGAAAATTTCATAATCTGTTTTGTCCCACACTATACCATCCTGTATAGGAACAGCTGTGATGTTCACTGATGACAAGTCTCTTGCTTCACGATGGGAAGATTTATGTGGTTTCAAAAGTACGTTAACGCCTTTTCCTTCACTATCCACATGGATGTATCTGCCACTTATAAGCACTCTTATAGTTGTTACCAAAGCTAACCAGAGCAGGAAAACAAAAAGTCCAGATGTAATCCAGAGTTCAATCCATGGAGAAACCAGATAAGTCTTTTTCAGAAAGTGAATAAAGTCTTGTACTCGCTGCTTTAGTTTGAAAGTTGCTGGCGTCGTTTCAGGTTCGCTTGGATCTTCTGAGAACGTATCAAAGTCAATGAAATAGCCAGAAGCAGTTCTGTCAATTGTTGGAATTGCATCAGGATTTGTAGAAATCACAGGAGACAGTTCATCACGTGTCACGTTGGTGTAGACAGGTGTATTTGGACAAACTGTTATTTGGTTGTCAAGAGGGATGAGTTCCATGGCTTGGTTGCTTAGTCCTTCATTTGTTACAGCTGAATTCTCGATCGTGATCAGTCTTTCAGTCTGAACCTCTTGAATAGTAGCGAGAGGAGTGCGTCTGCTACTAGGTCGGAGTCCACGAGGCCTACTGCTTAGTATTGGCCACATACTGTGGTTTGATCAGGTCGATGGACACAAATCTTTTCTCCTTTCTTCCAGCAAGGGGCGGCAGAAGTACTGTCCTTGTTCCTTGAACAGCTAGTACAGGTACCGGTTGTCTGTAAGAAGGTCCAAATTCCTTCTTGTCCGTGATTTTTTCTCTGACTAGATCCCCAACTTTTGGAATCCAGACAGGCCTTGCTGGGACCGCCGATATTTCCCCAGTGGTGGTTGGCTGTAGGGATACGTTGCTTTGTTTCGTTCTTAATTTGTTAAGATCCTGTAAAACAGCCAAACGATCTTTGATATCAAATGGTTTATTTTCCACCACTGTGCCTACGTGTTCTAAGTCTGGAACCCACATTCTTGTCCCAAATAGGACCTCATATGGAGTGACCCCCCTAGAGAACTTCTTGGCAGATTGTTGAGAGCGCGCTGTACGCTATTGAGGTGTTTGACCCACCCATCACCCGAACCTAATACCCTAGCTGTTATAGACTGCTTTATGTCCCGGTTTTTCCTTTCCACAACAGAATTTCCCTCAGGATGGAATGGAGAGGAGTACCGCAATGCAACGCCCAGACTGGCCATGGCCTCCTTGTAAGCCCTAGAGCTAAACGCAGGACCCTGGTCAGAATGTAGCGTGCCTATTGCGTATGTGCCGATAAAGGCTCGCAAATCTTTTATAACAGTTCGAGCGTCAGCCGAGCGCTGAGGCCATAACCATAGGAACCTAGAGCATGAATCCACTGCAACCATGATGTATTTATAATTACCGTCCCTTTGCAAGGGACCGCAGTGGTCCAGGTAAACACAAGCTAATGGTTTGTCTGAAATTAACAAGGGTGTCTGCGCAGGACGTTTCACTGTTGATACTTTCATCCGTTGGCAAATTTCACATTGTAAAACATAGTTCTTAGTTTGTTTCCGAATGCCAGGCCACCAATATCTTTGCTTGAGTAAAGATACTGTCGCAGAAACAACTGCATGGGCAGAAGCTATCCCTTCGTGTGCTGCTAGGATTAGTCCTAATCTGCGTTCCTTGTTTGGAATTACCCTATCCCCCACTCCAGGGATTCGAGCAAAAGGAACGTTATTCGCATCAATTACATAAGAGTACTTGAGTGGAAACTTTTTGGTAACGCTGCACTGCTGCCTTTGCTCGAAGCATTGACAGCTAACATTATCTCACCGTCTATTTTTGTTTTTGAACGAGTGATCGCAGCTACGGAAGCCGTCTGCACAGCCCCCTTTGCGGCTTCGTCAGCCAATGAATTCCCTGCAACGTGAACGCCATCACGCTGATGACTCAGTGTGTGAATCACGTGAGCCTTTGGTAGTTCGTTTTTCAACTGAACTACTTGTTCCCAAAGCAGTTTGTGCTTTATTGTGCCACCTTTCGCATCTTTGAAACCATTTTCAAGCCAGTTTTGTAGATAGTTATTATACGACTGAACACAGTAAAAGGAATCGCACACGATTAGTGTGAGGAATTCTCGATCCGTACTCTCAAGTGCCAGTTTGAATGCTTGTAGTTCAGCTCGCTGAGCTGTACAATCACCTAGTGATTGAGTTTTTGTGACCATAGGTCTGAAGATGCCATTTCGCATGCGACCTTTAACGATAGCACACGCTGCACTGTAAGCTTGCTTACTCCCTGTTGCGGGCTGTGCGGATCCGTCAGTGTAAATTATGAATTCATACTGATCGAGAGGCAGAATCTCAGTGGGCAGAGGACATTCTTGTTCATATTGGAGAAATGCTTGTGTTTTTAAATCTGGATCAAAAACGTATTCAACATCAGGTGCAGCAAGAGAATTAACCCATTGTATTCATCTCGGATGTAGTGCTTTAGCATTTGGAATGCTTGCTTTTGTGACCGCTTCTAAAGCTGGTACTGGGGTTACGACAATTATGCGTTTCCCTTGGGCTAAGGCTCTTTCTTTTGCTACAGCTGTTTGAACTGCTGTTAGAATTTTTCAGTAGAACTGAATCGCATTTCCGCTTGTGTGTACAAATGTGATTTGTACGCAATTGGTACTTTTCACCCTCATTGAAGGTTAAGTAGGTGAATCCACATTGACCCGAAATTATTCGGATCACCAAATTTCTTTGACTTACGCGTGTTTGTAAGTGTTTGGTTGCTAACATGTTAGCCTGGAGTGAACGCAAAATTTCTGTGTGTTCCTGTGTCCAGTTTTTGATAGAAAAATCAGGTTTGATTAATGCATAGAGAGGTTTAACCCTTTCTGCATAGTTTAGTATGTATGTTCTTCCAAAATTTAGGAAACCCAGGATGGATTGTAAGTTTTTAGCGTCTTTGGAGGTTGGAGCAGCGCACATTTCTCTAAAAAGTTAGCTGCCAAGCTCTTGCCTTCACTTGAAAGCTCATATCCCAAGAATAGGACATTGAGATGGGCAATTCGGGACTTTTTAAAGTTGAACTTGTAGCCCTCAGAGGCGAATCCCAGTATAATGGTGCTCACCCTGTTCAAGTGTTTTTCCAAGTCATCGTCTGTCAGATAGATGTCATCGACATAGGACAATGCCTCGTTGTCATAAATTTGTAATAACTCAGTTACTCTCACTGAGAATAAACCTGGGCTGTTCTTGAACCCTTGTGGGAGTCGACAAAAGTGACGCTGGGTCCCCATTATGGAGAATGCCGTTAAGTACCTACTTTCAGGTGCTATATTTTGACAAAAGAAACCATTTGAGATGTCTAATGTTGTTTTGTATTTTTACGCACAATGTTATTCATTAATGCTGTGCTATGTGCATTTTGCACTGCAAAAGTTTTAGAACAAGTGTTTAAATGTCTGTAGTCCAAAACTAGACGATATGTATTGTCTGGTTTGGAGACAGGAAACAAAGGATTGTTCATTGAGGAGGTGCATGTTTCAATCACCCCTTGATATTCAAGTTGATCTAAGATCTCCCTGACCTGTTTTTTAGCTTCTTGCTTAATAGGATACTGCCTCTGTGCAGTTGGTTCATGATTCAGATTTATTTTATGGTGAGGTGAGTCCTCATCCAATCCTACATGATTTTTATATAATGCTGGAGCCTGGGCCACTGCCCATTTTCTGGCATATGTATATTTTAGGTGAATTGGTATGTGATTGGAGAAGGCAGGCATAATAATGTCCTCGCCATGTGGGCACTCCCTGACAAATTGTGGTGGCCAGTCCTTTTCTGCTAGAAGTATGTCATAACCCTTTGATAGTTTTTCCCAAAGAGTGCTTTAACCTGTCTAGGTTTGTCTCCCTCCATCCGGAGTGTTATGTCAAATAACTTTTGTGGAGTACTAACCCTGGTGTCTACGGTCTCTACCGTAATGTACTCATTCAAGTCCACTATATCCAGAAGTTCCTTCAGGTTCTGGCGAGCTATTGTGACTTCTGCTGCACTGTCCAGCATTGTCTGAGCCCATTCTCCGTTCTTGAGTTGTGTTCTCAGTATTCTCGGCATTTCTGATCTTCAGACCTGCTACTTTCTTTTTGGAGAATTGAGGTTTTGCCTTAGTTTTTGGAGCGTGTTTGTCGTCTTTCGATTTCACGCGTTCTTCTCTATGTTCTGTTCGTCCTCTTCTTTCCGAAGTCTGTGATGAGACCTGAAAGGGACGAGAGGAACGTGTATCAGTATCTTGATACCTGTCAGGTTTTCTCAAATTATCCCTATTCCTGAGGTTATACCTCCTTTCAGAGGGCTCCTTTTGAGGAGACCTACCTCGGGATTGAGAACCTTTCTCATTTGAATTTTGTTTATTAGACTCCCACTTCTTTTTAGAGGATGTAGGAGTTTGTTTAATTGAGTCCTTCTCAGGACTTTCAGATAGTTTCGGTTTAACTGGTCTCCCACCCAAACTATCTCTGCCTAATTCTGCATAAGATTGTTCTATAATTCTGGGTAGCTCTGTTTGATGTTCTCTAACATCAAATTCCCTTAATTTTTGTCGGATCGCCACTGCTGCTGCCTCTCCTTTAATATTAGATAATATTATTGTTGAGACCTGGTCAACATTTTTCAGTAATTTCATACCTAAATTTAAAGCAGGCTCTGCCCCGTATTCGTTTTGAATTTGTTTTAGGACATCAGGTATTACCGCAATTGACGGAATGCCGTGTGTTTTAGTGTAGATGGCAGCAAAGACTGAGCCCCAAGTGGTGCAGTCTTCCAGTTGTGGTGTGATCCCCATTGGTAAACTAATGGTTAGGATTCTGTGTTTCTCATGTTGGCTAGTATTTGGAAATACTGCTTCGATTTGAGTAATTTTTTGAGCTATCCAAAATGGAATTTTCTCCCGCTTAGTGGGCATTTTACCCATGACTGCGTATAGAGTCTGTGGTGTAATTTTTAGAGTATTCCCCTGGTGAGGGGTTTGATTTGGAATTGTTAATGGTGGTTGGACAGTAAAAGTCTGCATGACATATTGAACCAATTGTCTGTAGATTTTGATTAACTCTGTGAGTTGAGTAAGTAGTTCCTCATCTGACATTATTTCGATGTCGGGATGAGGTGTATAGCCGGCTAGAATCGGCCATGTTGCTCCTGGTCTACCTAGTGGACTGAGCCTGGTTATGTTTTTGTGATGTTTTAGGGCGCCTTTAAACCAGAGCTGATGCTCTTGGTATGTTAATGGAATTTCTATATCCTCGAAAGGAATGTATTCCTCTGGTGGTTCATCTTCTTTGTAGAAGTGAAACATGTAGGTTACTGGATTGGATTCAGGAAATATTACCCATGAATAGAATACCTCTGTCTGAAAGGATTCATGTGCCTCAATCACGAAAACTGCTCTACCTCCTCTCGGTGATAGGCCATGTTTTATAAGTTTTAGAGTAATGGCTCTTCTTAAGTTTGGAGCGATGTCGATGACACCCTCCTCGGTTTCATTTAAACCTGTGTTGTTAAAAAGTGCTGGCTGGGCTGGATCAGCCGCAGCTCCACCGTTTCCGGCGGGATTGTCCCCGTTTAAGGACATTTTGTTTTATGAAAAATGTAGAACAAGTTTCAAGGAAACAAAGATAAGGTGCACAATATTGTGGAACACTGTATCTTTCAACGTTGAGCAAACCAAACAGCTAATATATACGGTACTGCCCTATGTAGCCGTGGCGGATACTAACCCTGCCCACTCCAGACATCTTTTGGAGTATATGGGTAGGGGTCTCTGACAGAAAAAGAAGAAGCACGGCTGAGTTACTCAGTATCTAACGTTGAATTACTGCCTTACCAAACGTTGGGCGCCATGTAGTGTAGCTCCTATTTCCCTTATAGGCTCTGCGCATTGGAATAATATATCCTATAGGTTTGACATAGGACTAAGGTCGGTATGTCCCTATCGAGTATATTAAACTTAATTACTTGTGCCAGCTAGCTCAGAGGCCACTAGAAACTTCTTGACGACAAGAAGGGAGTAGTTTCTGGCAGCCGCAAAACATGACCACTGTGTTTCCCTTACAGAATTAGGACGTGTCCCAGAGTCGTAGAAACAATAGATAACTATTTCACTCAGCTCAGTTGTGCATGTTTTGGTTACTCTCAAAGTTACACAGAAATAACAGACGGGCGTTTTCAATAAAAGGTTTATTGAACAGTCTTGTTTCTGTTGTAAGTTAAATGTGCTGTTACGATCACAAGACAGTATGCGAGATAAATAATGTACAGAGTGAGCAGTAGAAATAAATAATACTGCGTTAGCATTATCTTTTCAGCATATATGCATTTACATAAAATGACACAGCCTAAAAATGCGAGTACTCATACGATGCGTTTCTAGCCTAGTTCTACCCCAGTGTACCTAACCTATCCTAGGTGTAGGGAGAAGTAGAAGTAGGTGATGTAATCCTGACTAGAGTATACTAAGAGTATGTTGCGCCTAGCATGCCAAGAGTCTAGTATGCCAAGAGTCTAGTATGCCAAGAGTCTAGTATGCCAAGAGTCTAGTATGCCAAGAGTCCCTCTAGGTTCTAGTCTGCTCCATACCTGAAGAATGAGTGAGGTAGGAATTTCTTTCCCAGACTCGAACTCCAACACCCCACAAGGGAAGTTAGATCACTGGAAGCTGGACTCTCTCCGTGCAGGAATGACAGTGTCTTCTCAGTGCGTCCGGCCGGGAATCGGGCTCCTCTGAAGTCGAGGTCTCCTCTTTTTTACAGGGGTTTGGGGAGGTATATTTATACCTGAAAATGTTAGTATTGACTTGAGTTGGGCAGCGAAAGACGTCATGAATGAATCCCTAAGGAATAATGGTTCATGCATAATATATGAGTCCTTGAAGAAATCAATAGTCCTGGGCAAGGGAAACTCCCGCAGCCTAAGGGTCTGTTTTTTCATGAACTCGTTGTGAGGCTAGGGTGGACGGATGTCGGAATCCATGCCTGTATTTGGAGTGCATGGTTTATGCCTAAATAAGGTCTGGGATTTTATGCCTATATAAGGGCAAGGCGAATTGTGCCTATATAAGGACATGAGTCGGGAAAGCCCGTTTATGGACACCCTAGGAAATATACAACAGTATCAAGGCATCCCATAAACGGGTATCACGGTGACACTCCTGGTCGTGGGCCAACAGGGGGCGCACACACATGTCAACATCCAGTACAGCCACCGTCCTGTTGGATAGGCAGACATCCGTGGACCACTCGAATATGCACGATCGACAATGCAACACAGGCTGGATGCAGGTGACGTTGGCAAGGCGGAAGCTTAGCCGGTAACTGATCCGCAGCACTGCCAATGGCAGTGCCCCCAGTAAATGCAGCATACGTGCACGGTACAGTTCCACGTGACAGGGGTTGTGGATGTGTCCGGGTTGTTATGCCATTGCATTAGTGGCTCTGGTTGAAGCGGCACTGTTCTGACCTGCGCCAGTTCTGTGGATGAAATGCCACAGCTCGGATCAATGTGTTGTTTTAGTGTGCAACGGTTGTACGCCTGGGATGGTGTGGGAGTATGTGTGAAGGCCATTCCATGCAAGATAACTATGAGCAAGGACTTCTGTGTGTGGGGTTTGTATACGTTGGTCTTTCGTCGGGCTGTGCGTAGTGTGGGAGTCATCATCAGCTGCTATAGTATCTGTCAGGGGGTGCCGGGCACATGCAATTCCGAGGTCGGAGGTGCAGATGTGCTTCCGCCTCATAGTTCAGACAATGTAGCTTTCATCCCTAATGTTAGTTTGTCATCTGCTTGCATTCAGGAAATGTGATGTGGCTTGTTGGGGTGGGGTGGGTTGTGTGCGACTTTGGGAATCATGTTTGACATGGCTTGCATGTGGCAAATGAGCGGCATCACTCTGTGTTACGTTGCCTCACAGCTGCTCCTCCCTCCCCCGAGCCTATTTACTTGTGTGCGCTGCGCGGTTGCATCACTTGCACTCCTACGGCACACCATTGTCATGCCTGTCTGCGCATGTCCACAAGCCTGACAATAACACTGTGATGTTGGCCGTTGAAGGTGGGCGGCCACGTGAGTGTGGGCCTGTGGCAAGGATAGGGCGGACACAGATTTAGAGTTCATGCCTGGCTGAACTCGTGCTGCGATTAAGGCTAGGCATTTGGCACATGCTGCGGCAATACAGATACACACAACACTTTGCATGTATGAGCCAAGACCCCGAGCGGTCTTGCGCTCCTTCATTTCTCCGTTCGTGCGAGCCCGCCCTCCGGGTGCATGCTACATTGCAACAATGTCGATTGCGGGCCGGGTGGCGCCGCCACTACAACAGAGACACATGCATTAGTTACTTCCTTGTCCAGGCCAGAACTGAACCACGCCCAGAGCCCCGAGAAAATTCTTCACAGCCTACGCTGGACTGGCGTACGCCGGCCCAGCCCACTCCACTTACGCTTACAGGGGGGGACAGCAAAGCTACGTGTCCAAGGTCTTACCCACTGCCTGAGGTGACATGGTTGCAGCCGCTGTCCACAGCACAATGTAATATGGTAGGGCCCGGGGCCATCATGCATACATAATGACCACATGGACACACTTAGATAGGTAGTGGAATTGGCTACGGCACGTGCGCCCGGCCCCTTTTTATTGCCAGGGTCACATGTCCAGTGACGCCTGTGCTGGATGGGTGTGGGGTGAGTGTAAGCCAGCCCTCAGGGAGTGGTTGGTGCTGGCAACAACTAGAACAGTGATCAACGTTTCACACTCACAAGACTCAATCAGGAAGGGTCCATGACTTGTGGTGCACTGAGGTAGGGGCACCAGCTCTGACATCACACACACAAGACTCAATCGTAAAGGGTCCATGACTTGTGGTGCACTGAGGTAGGGGCACCAGCTCTGACATCACACACAGAAGACTCAATCATAAAGGGTCCATGACTTGTGGTGCACTGAGGTAGGGGCACCAGCTCTGACATCACACACAGAAGACTCAAACATAAAGGGTCCATGACTTGTGGTGCACTGAGTTAGTGGCACCTGTAGAGCTGAGCAGGTTATCAAGCTGATGATGGCATCCTAGACAGGTGTGAGCCACTTTGATAGGCTGGCTGTAAGACTCCTCCAACTCTGGCAGTTGTTGGTTGGAGGTGGTCCTGGCGGTGGTGGCGGGTGTGCAGCCAGCGATGATACGTCGTCCGGGCGGGCCGCACTGGAAGCAATGTCTGTTGCCTACTGGACTGCGCCATCAATAAATGAAGACTCTATTTGAGTTGGGGGACCTGCTGACCGCAGTGTAGGCCGGAGGCAGCGGTCAGCAAGGGCCCACAGCCATGTGGCGTTGACTTGAGCTGCACAGAGTTAGTGGCACCTGAAGCACTCAGCGGGTGTGCAGCCAGCGATGATGCTTCGTCCACGCGGGCCGCACTGGAAGCAATGTCTGTTGCCTACTGGACTGCGCCATCAATAAATGAAGACTCAATTTGAATTGGGGGACCTGCTGACCGCAGTGTAGGCCGAAGGCAGTAGTCAGCACACACATAACTCCGTGGTGCTGTGCCGCTGGGTGCGCTGGGGGCCTGTGTCGCGGAAGCAAGCGTTCGGCTGAGGAGGCTGACGGTCACAGCGGCGGACTCGTGGCAGGGTGAGGGGCGCTGCCCTGGCAGACGCGTTGGCCATCCCGGAAGTGAACCATGCCCAGAGCCCCGGCCTATTTGTTCACACTCCTACGCTGGACTGGCGTACGCTGGACCAGCCACTCCGCTTACGCTTACAGGGGGGGACGCAGCTACATGACCGAGGTCTTCCCCACTGCCTGACGTAACATGGTTGCGTCCACTGTCCACAACACTACAAACACCAGCAGTATATGTCCACATGGACATGTCTGTGCTCTGCATACTGATGTCTGTCCAGCACATCACCGCCACACTTGGCATTCTGTACATTCTTATTCATGGGTGACTTGCCTCCTTCACACATACTTGGTTCCCACCTCTCCCCACATTCTGCAATTGTGTGGCTGAGGGACCATGCCGTTTTCAGAAGGTCAGCTGTCTTGTTCTGCGCTGCCTGGGTAGTAGTCCGGGGGTGGGGAGGGCCTGGGGGTGGTGTCGGTGGGTGTTGTGGACCTCTTGGGTCTCCGAGCTGCATGATCAGTAGCTCCATGACATGTGTTGGTCTTCAGATGTGGCTCTGGGCTGGGCTACCTTTCATACTGCAGGTTGTCGTCCTGCTTAACACCAGTCAAAGGCAGGTGTTAAATCCCTGCTGCTAACGCGCCTTATCGCCTGTTTTTGGATTGCATCGCAGATCTGGCTGGTCGTTGGGAATATCGCGAAGTGGTGTTTTCGTGTGTTTTTGCACGGGAACGCCCACTCTGCATATCATTAGCGTTAGTTGTCGCTCTCATCCGTGGCGATGTTTTTTGCAGCAGCTATCGATGGGAAACTGGCGATATCGGCAGTTTGCACCAGCTTGAGAATAGGGCGAATAATCTATTGCCACTTTTGCGGCGCTAAAGTGCCGATAAATCGGCCATAAGTCCTTGAGAATATGCCCCTCTGCTTTGAAACAGTACGTTGTTATGTTTCTTTAGGCTCAGTTTGCGATTTGGTAACCTGTTTCTAAATTTCAAAATTGGCTTAACATTACAAATAGACCATTTTGCGGTCACAAACTCTGTGATTTTGTGATTTGCAGGCTTTGGGACCGTAAATCTGCTTTGTAAATTAGGCCCCCGATGTGTTTTCCTGATGAATAATGTAAAACTGTGTAAATGCTGGTAAAGCGCACATATTTTGTTCGTGACTGTTTACATTGGAAATCTTTTCCTCATGAGTGACTAATCTCAATACTTGTGAATAAAAGGTAAGTGAAATTACACTTACACACCAAAAAACACCCTGGGTTGCTTGGCGCTTTGGACCTTCAATTATTTTTCACAGTTTTGGCAGAAAAATACACGGTTCACCAGGAAAAACAATGTGCACACCTCTTTACTAAATTGCTTTATGTACCTGGGATTTAAGTTAATGTTAATGCTTGTGACCAGGGATTATGGGTCAACACCTACAATGTGCTATGTTGTTTTTGCATCATGGTGGTTTTTGCATAGAAATAAGCCAATTTGTTAGACTCTAAATCAAGCACACCAAAGGTCGCAACAGTCATGACATCATACGAAGGTAATAAGCACGCTGTGGCCAAGGGAGCAGTATTTTCTCTCACTATAACAGTGATCTATAAAAAAAAAGCCATTTGCTAGTAATATCTTAGGCTTTGCACATAAGCAATCCTATCCTATGATTGGAACTGAAAAATGCTGGGGATTTTGCCTCAGACAGCCAGGCTATGAGTACTGTGGTAAATAAGCACACATTTTTCATTTTCGCTATAATGGATGCTGGACAAGTTGGAAGCTGTATTAATTTCTTTCTACTTGGTGCAAAAGCTGACTCATGGCTGCAACCAGGCAAACAAAGAAATCCAATAACACGAAAGTTAAGTATCCTCTCAAAAACTGTTTCATCAGAGCAGAATTGTTTAACTTTGCTGGGCGCTCAGCCAAATTAAAAGGGAAGCAACGGAGCCTGGTGAGGCTACAGTAAAGCTGGAACAAAAAAGCCAGAGGCACAGTTTGTTCATTGACCTTTCAGAAAAAAGCAAAATGGAAAGTCACGCCATGGAGGACTTATTAAATTCATGCAAATGCTATGTATAAAGTGCTAACCAAACGGCTGCTTGTCCGAGGTCTGTTACAGGTAAAAAACCTTTAAGCATCTCACGGGACGATGAGTTTCTACCTCGGGCGGCACAGGCGTGTTCGACCTATCGGCGAGGCGGTCGAGGACAGGGAGCTGTGCTCTGCACAGTGGAGACTTATCATATTATCGCAGCCTGAGATTTGAAGGTAGGAATGGATTGCATAACAGGTTAAAAGACAGAATGCTTGCCTAGAGCTGCTAGCTGTCTGCCTTATCCTGGGACCTAGGGCTGACTGACATCATATCACCAAGAGCCTGAAATCTCTGTGCTGCCTGCCAGTCAAAGAACATTGCAATGGAGTTAATGCGTGACTGAAAAATCAATTGAGAGGCCGGGCTTATATAAAAATATCCTATATTTATTTACCAAAATATATATTACAATTTGAAAGTTATTTAGCATTTCCGATCGCAGCAGCCTTTCAAGCTACACAGCTAAACAAAATCCGCGTGTTGTGATGCATCTTTGTCTTGTGATGCTTCCTTTATGTTTGCTTCAAACAGAAACTGACAGCACAGGAAAACAGCCTCAAATATCCTTCAGTCAAATGACCTGCATTTTTAAAAGGGCTGTGTACAAGGTTAGTTAACACCCCCTCAAAGAACTCATGTTATTTGTTCAACAGCAAAGAAGGCGTGCTGTTATAATGTTTACTCACTCATTGGCGTACTTTTGATCGTTTCGAGTAAAGGTGAGTAAAAAATAAACTGTGGTTAAGTCAGCCACTGCATTATGAGGCTATTTACACAGGTATTTTACACTTGTGAGTGATTTACATGTAATTTGCTCTTCCATTTTTGAGCAGAGTTACTGCTTTTGGCTATTCAAAAATACAGATGTAAAGTTACTCAAGAGTAGGGGTGGGTGTAGCTAGCATAATTCTCTCAACCATAATTACCACAAAATTACTCATAACTATGTGTAATTGTTTGAGAAGCGTAACCCAGCATTAAACAAACTGGAGTTATCGCAACATTTAAGTAACTTCCCATGACAAGAGTAATGCGTAAATACTGAAATATCTCAGATTACTTTGGCATAATTAAAATCTTTCCCAGGCCTACTCAGAAGTGTACACTTACACATCTCCATCCACTGAAAAAAGGGGTGGAGCCAAACTTATGAGCGTAAGTTACTGCTGCAAAAAAAGAAACCAAAAGACACACAAATGATGGATGGAATGCAGAACAAATCAAATATTCTCCCCCTGTCATGAGATCTGGGCTAAATCCACGGTTCTTTTGCTCACCATGCCACCCCAGTTTAGACCCAGTCATATGCAAATCAGTCTTGACCCTGCTCCTTATGGGAACAGTCCAGCCCGAACTGCCAAGCCAGATCCTGCCTGGACCAGAAACAAGCATCCTGGGACCGGTTTCAGGGTATCAACTCTCATCATTCAAAGAACAAATTCTCTACCTGTGCGGATCATATTGTGCAATAAGTCACTTAGGGGCCTATTACGATGGGAAACCTCCCCGACTGCCATGGTAGCGGGAAAAGACCGCCCGCATGTACCGCGACATCACCGCCGGTCGAATTACGATGACCCGCGGTCGAAATCCGACCGCGGCAGTCTGATCGCAGGCATTAACATTGCCCGCAGCACCGCCGCGATGCCGAAAGGAGCATGTCCTTCATTTGCCTGCACTGTGTGGCAGGCACTGCACAGTGCCTGCCACCTGGTACAGGGAAATGTAGGGGGGGACCATGGGTACCCACTCAGTGCACCCCCCCAACACATTGGGGGCCCGCAACGGGCCCCAGGAATACAATCACCGCATGCCTTTCCATGGCTGTTTGACCGCTGAGGAAAGGCTGGCTACCGCCGGCATCATAATCCTGCTGGCGGAGCCTGCTCTGCACCGCCACCAGTATCCTGGTCCTGCTCCGTCCGCCAGGCAGGAGTGCGGATGGCAACCGGCGGAAAAGCGGCGGTCAGAATTTCCCACCGCCGCAGTCACCACCGCCATCCTAATATGACCGGCGGTTTTCTTGGTTGCGATGGTGGGCGGATGTCCACCACCAGTATGCCGGGCGCCACCGCCGTCCCAGCGGTGGACATCCGACCGCCATCGTAATAGACCCCTTAATTATTAGTAAACTAACAACACTGGATCATCCGGCTTCTTACCGGCCATCCTGCTGAACGCTGCCGTTGCCATCGTGTATTACCCCGTGAAGGGGCTTTGGAGCGTAGTTACCGATCGTACGCCCGCTGCTATCTATCTACCGGACTCGGCTGAATCCGGTTATTTGGCTGAAACGCCGCCGTTGCCCATGTTTTTCATTTAGCTAATGGGGTTGGAGCGTCCTCATCGCTGGGACGCCCGCCTTATTCATTTCATCAAAGTCGGCGCATCTCGGACTTTCATTCATCCCCTATAGTTCTCGATGGGACTCCATCTTTCTCTCGCTGACTGCAAACCATTTCGAGATCCGCTTTTGATGTGCAGGATCTCCACTGTCACTCACCTTGGCCAAGTAGTTCAGGCCGCTGCAAATAATCGTGTGGCCCTGCAATTATCGTGCTCCTGCTGATATTCCTGTGTTACCAACTGTGTGCCTGCCCCGATTCCCAGGCACGTCCCACTACCATTGTGTTTGGTTCATGCGCCCTGAGGAACGTGAGACCCACATTGGGGTCTAACACCGAAACGTGCGTCGGCGCTGGAATAGTGACGTGGACCTTTATGATTGAATTTCCCCCTGAGAGTTATTTATGACGTTATAGATATGAACTTCACCTATTATTTGACAATCTAGCTGATCTTTATTTCTTTATTCCATATTCTTCATTTGGTTACACTAATATTCTGTGCAAGGTGGATAATACCTTCTGTGTAACCCTTTTGTTGGGGGACTCGTTCACCTGTATCTATTTATGAATATTGTACTACGGGATGCCTGAGATTTTTGGACGTGTGAGTATGTGAGGTTATGAATTCGGATGTTTGAATTTTTGAGTGAGTGTGGTGTGGGATGTGCTCTATGTCAATTTTATTTTCATATATATTTAAAAGCAAAATTTGATGAATTGATAATAAAAAATGTTTTATATACTTTGTTAATTCATGTGTGGTGTGGTCACATTCATAGGCCAGTGTTGTTAGTTTACTAATAATTAAGTGACTTATTGCACAATATGATCCGCACAGGTAGAGAATTTGTTCTTTGAATGTATTACTGATCTCCGCTGTTGTTCTCTACCTATATTCTGTTCAGGGGCCCCCTCTGTATGAGTGGATATCAACTCTCATCAGCCTGGCTAGCTTAAATCCAGTGGCACAGTGAGCCCCGGACCCACATCTGGGCATACCCGGCACTCTTAGGGCAAGAAAGCAAAAAACACACAAATGATGGACGGAATGCAAAACAAATTAAACATCCTCCCCCAGTCAAGAGATCTGGGTTAAATCCATTGTTCTTTTGCTCACCATGACACCCCAATTTAGATCCAGCCATATGCAAACCAGTCTTGACCCAGCTCCTCATGGGAACAGTACGGCCCGAACTGCCAAGTCAGATCCTCCCGGGACCAGAAACAAGCATGCTGGGACCGGCTTCAGGGTATAACCCCTCATCAGCCAGGCTAGCTTGAATCCAGTGGCACAGTGAGCCCGGGACCCACGTCTGGGCATACCTGGCACACTTATGGCGAGAAAGCAAAAGACGTGCAAATGATGAACAGAATAAAAAACAAATCAAATATTCTCCCCCAGTCAAGAGGTCTGGGTTAAATCCATCATTCTTTTGCTCATCATGCCACCCCAGTTTAGATCCAACCATATGCTACCCGAAACTGGTCCCAGGATGCTTGTTTCTGTTCCAGGGAGGACCTGGCAGTTCAGGCTGGACTGTTCCCAAGGGGGGCAGGGTCAAGACTGATTTGCATATGTCTAAACTGGAATAGTGTGGCGTCCTGTGCTTGCTACACCACCATATTCAAGCTAGATAGGCTGATAAGGGATGATACCCTGCTCGCTATGTCTAAACTGGAATGGTGTAGCATCCCGTGCTCGCTACACCACCAGATTCAAGCTAAACAGGCTGATAAGGGATGATAGCCTGAAACCAGTCACAGGATGCTTGTTTCTGTTCCAGGCAGGTACCTGGCCTGGCAGTTTGGGCTTGACAGTTCCCATGGGGAGCAGGGTCAAAACTGGATTGCATTTTGCTGGATCTAAACTGGAATGGCATGGCATGCAAAAAACGATGGATTTAACCAAGATCTGTGACTGGGGTTCAATGTTTGATTAGTTCAGCATTCCAACCATCATCTGTTTTTTTTTTGCAAAAAAAGTAACAATAGTAAGTCCAGCATCAGACATGGCCAACTGCTGATACTGCAATACCCTGACATAGAAAATAATGGAGACATGAACTGAAAATAAAACGACGTAGGAAATAAAGTTAAATTAAATTATTTAAATTAGTTAAAAATAAAGTTAACTGAATATTAAAAAATATATACAAAAAAAAACATTTATTATGTAATTATAAAATATTTTAAACCCCTGTTTTAATTTAAAAATTAATATAAGATAGCAAATTTATATAATATAACTAACTCTCTTTGAACTAATTCTGCACATCACTTTTATTAATAATTAATGAATAATAAAAATAATTTTTAAATTTAAGTTGGAATTTATTTTTCAATTTAAACTTCAGAAAAATATTATTTTCATAAAATATATTTATGTTTATTAAATGTTTTTTTCTAAATGCGTTAATTATGCTGCAGCATTTTGTATTTTGTTTTAAAATATGTTTACGAATATCTTATAAATTTTAGTAAACATTTAGGGGCCGATTACGATGGCGGTCGGATCGGCGCCGGCCTGGCGGGTGCTGTTTTGCCAACCACGGTCGCGAATCCCCGACCGCCATATTACGATGGGCAGACATAGGCCAAATGACTACTGCCGCTGTGTTTTTGTTCCGCCAGTAGTTTGGTTCCGCGATGAGGGCGGACGTAGCCAATAGCGGGAGACCGCCGTGCGGAATGACATGTAGACCGCCATCCGAATCACAATGCCTCAAATAGGCAATATGACCGCAATGGAGAAACCACCCATTGAAACACGGCGGAAGCAATACCGCGGAGGAAAACGGCAATAACACACAACTCCACGCGTTCGCTGCCACAATGGATCCTGCACTACAAGCCCTACCGCTGCTGTTCCTGATCCGCGATCAACAAAGATGCCGCCGCCGTCGACAACACCGCAGGTACGCCAAGGCCACACCTCCGCATCGGGGTCATCCATCAACAACGTTATCACCGCATCCTCCCGGTCACGTCACCGCAGCGGTGAAGACGCGGGAAAAGTTCTGCACAATCCAGTAGGCAGGTCCAGCGGCACACATGGGCAGTCCCAGGGACGTGTAAGGATTGTGTTGGCCCTGGCCCAAATGTACATTGTGTGCCTCTGTTGGTAGCAGCTGTGATTACCTGATACCATCACAGTTCCTACCATCCCACCCTGTTCAACAGCAAAATGTGTGCCCATCTGACATTCAGGGATAGTGATTTATGTGAACAAGTCCATAGGTGTATTGTGGCAAAACAACACCTGCATAGTAATGCCAAATAGGTGCTTGTGATGTGAAACCCCCTTCCTGCCACTGCCAAGATGAGTATGAGGGTGCAAAACAACACCTGCAAGGTGATGCCAAAAAGGTGCCTGTGGTGTCAAACCCCCTTCCTGCCACTGCCAAGATAAGTATGAGGGTACAAAACAACACCTGCAAGGTGATGCCAAAAAGGTGCCTGTGGTGTCAAACCCCCTTCCTGCCACTGCCAAGATGAGTATGAGGGTGCAAACCCCACCTGCAAAGTAATGCCAAAAAGGTGCTTGTGGTGTGAAACCCCCTCCCTGCCACTGCCAAGATGAGTATTAGGGGGCAAACCCCACCTGCAAAGTAATGCCAAAAAGGTGCTTGTGGTGTGAAACCCCCTCCCTGCCACTGCCAAGATGAGTATTAGGGGGCAAACCCCACCTGCAAAGTAATGCCAAAAAGGTGCTTGTGGTGTGAAACCCCCTCCCTGCCACTGCCAAGATGAGTATGAGGGGGCAAACCCCACCTGCAAAGTAATGCCAAAAAGGTGCTTGTGGTGTGAAACCTCCTCCCTTCCACTGCCAAGATGAGTATTAGGGGGCAAAAACTCACAAGAAAAAGGGGTGAGAGGAAAGAGATCCCTCTTCGACCTCCCGCTCAGTACTATGCTGTCACAAAAAAGAGGAATAATAACAAACCGTGAGGGTGGATGAGTGTAGGGGAAATGCACCAAATTGATAAAACTGCTCTCACACACAGCAAGCTGTGTCATGCTTCATCATAGGGCTGCTAACACACCTCCGCGTCAGCCAAACGCTGGAGGTGGAGCAATAGGGAAGGGGAAGACAATACAACATACAGTGTCCGATCACAGGTGAGAACAAAGTGCAGAGAAAGTGATATAAAACTGGTATCAAGGGATCCTAGTCATCATTTTAATATTAGGTCCCCTGTCCAGGTTTAAAACAAAAATTGTGGATGTTAGGTTGGGGAGCTTGTAATGAGACGCCAACCCCTCCACTCTGCTAAAACGTCGACATGTTTCAGCCGGCACAACTAATACCCCGGCTTTCCTCAGGACTCTCAACACTGTGATCACTAGGTGCTCACCCTCACTCCTTTAAATCCAGAAGTAAAGTTTTATCAATTTGGTGCATTTCCCCTACACTCATCCACTCTCACGGTTTGTTATTATTCCTCTTCTTTTTGTGACAGCATATTAGGGGGCAAACCCCACCTGCAAAGTAATGCCAAAAAGGTGCTTGTGGTGTGAAACCCCCTCCCTGCCACTGCCAAGATGAGTATGAGGGGGCAAACCCCACCTGGAACATACACGTTTGTAGTTGGCATGTACAGGGCCACATACACCTCAACACCACGGACAAGGACAGGCCAAGCACACTGTGTGACCACTCAACTGCACACATCCAAATATACCCATGTGAGAACGAAGACAGGCCTTCACAACATTACCACACACACACTGCTGTGGACACATCCAAACATATCACACAGACATCACCAACCTTGAACACCCCGCAAGTTAGACTGTGTGTAGAATTCACCTCTGTTGTGGTATAGCCCCCTAACATGACATGTGTACAATCATACTGAAATCAACAGCGAATGATGATTGCAAGAGTACATCAACACCCACAAACATCATTGCACCCCCAAACCTCAGAGTCAAGCAGACCAAAAGTGTGTGTTACGTTTGACAAAGTGAATGAAGTAAATGGCAATGTGGAACTGCCATGCAGAGCATGTGGCACATTTATCCATACCCACACATCAAAATGTTTAATGAAGCAAGGGCAGTAACAAACGATACAGCAGGAGTAACAGTGTTTATTGCAAAATATTCTGATAGTCACAAAATTTCAAACAAATAAAAGGCCATTGACCAGTCCACAGTCCAAACAATGCACATGTGTGCATGAAAATGTTGACAGTGAATGTGTAACACCGTACACTGACATGTGAATGACCAAAGCACCGGGGCTATCTAAGCTCAGTCCAAGCACCGCTGTGGGAGAGATGGTTATGGGAGGGGGTCTGTGCCTCAGACTTGCCTGGCAGTTGGAGTGGGAGGTGGCTGATTGTCGTGGCCACTGGCGGAACTGGACCTGGGAGAGAGAGGATCATCTGAGTCAGAGTCAGCAGTGGCTGTGGCAGGCGTATGGCTGCTTGGACCGGGTGGCATGGTGGCACGTGGAGGCGGAGAGATGCTGCTGTGAGACATAGAGGCAGTAGTGGCTGTGGCAGGTGTAGGCCTGCTCGTACTGGGTGGCATGGTGGCACGTGGAGGTGGAGAGATGCTGCCGTGAGACACAGAGTCAGTAGTGGCTGTGGCAGGTGTAGGCCTGCTTGGACCAGGTGGCATGGTGGCATGTGGAGGCGGAGAGATGCTGCCGTGAGACACAGAGGCAGTAGTGGCTGTGGCAGGTGTAGGCCTGCTTGGACCGGGTGGCATGGTGGCACGTGGAGGCGGAGAGATGCTGCCGTGAGACACAGTGGGTGAGGGTGAATGTTGAGGGCTGACTCGACACTTCTTGGGTATCCGATATTGCAGAAGTGTCTTGGGAGTAGTGGGAAGTGTGGCTGGCACAACAGAGTCCCTCTCCACCAAAGGTGTGACAGGTGCATGTGGCCCTCCTTGTGGGGATTTGCTGGATATGGACTTAGCCTTGCTTTTTGCTTGCCTTTGCCCTCCATCCCCTGTGGTCCTGGTGAACCACTCACATTGCTCTCCTGAACACGCTTCACAGGGCTGTGGGTGGGAGTAGAGGTCCTGGGTGAAGCAGTCTTAGGTTGCTTTGTGGGCTTTCCCTTCAGCGGCACCAGCACCACAGCAGGCATGCCAACTGTTTGTCTGTCACTTGGAGCAGTTGTGTGGATGGGAGTCTCTTGTGATGGGTGCAATCTTGTTGACCGTGAGCTAGAGGCCTGCTTCTTTGCCTGATGCCCCTGAGTGTCATGTGAAGGGCTTTTTTCTTTGCGTCCCTGTGTGCCTGTGTCACTTTTTGGGGATGGTGTCTGTGGTCTGGCACGCTTGGAGCGCTGCTGTCGTGTGCTGGGTGTCGACGACTCGGGCCTGAGGGCTCAGTTGGGTGGTCACTCTCCTCAGGGGTTGCCACTGGCAGGGTGGTTGGTGAAGGCATAGGGGCTGGACTTGGATGCTGTGATAGCTGAATGGCTGCCGTCACGGTGGAGGACAAACCCTGGACAGACCTGTGTAGCCCACCCACGTCCAAATGAATGCCCTCCATAAATGCCAGAACCTGTCCAAACTTCTTGTCCTGATCCTGGAAAGCATTTAGGAGAGCTGTCTGACCCACACACAGCTGGCGCAAGAGTTCTACCGCCTCAACACTGAGGGCAGCAGGGGAGACAGGGGCAGGGGCAGTGGTGCCTGGGGTGAAGGTGACTCTACCCTTAACAGCCCTGCGGGCACGGACAGCACTAGTGGTAGTAGCCGGGATGGTGGGCACTGGCCGATGTGTGGTGGAGGGAGAGGCAGCATTGTCACTCCCTGTGACCACCATTGTCGCTGACTCCCCACTGGAATCCGATGATGTGGAGGTTGTGCTTTCTGCGCGTGAGTCCTCAAGGACACTCCTGTCCCCCTCCGAGGCGCTGGTCACCTCAGTGTCAGTGATCTCATGGCTATCATGCGTGCCACATGCTTCAGCACTGGTGTCCGTATCATGGCCTTCCGTGCACTCGGTAGATGCTGCAATGGACAGAGACATAGGTTCAGTACAGTGCCATACACACAAACATCAAATGCAAGCACAGAACTAGACTACATAATGACAACCCCAAGTTGCACAACACCCTGTGCAGTCTGCATGTGCAACAATCATGCTGAACACAGAAGATGCATGGAAATATGCATTGTTTATATCAATGAGCCATGTGAGGTTCACACTGGCAAATAGCAGGTCCCTGCCTCCTTGTAAACTAACATAAACATCTCTGCACGCATACCCACGTGCCTGTGTGTGAGAGAGGCATACATCTCAGCATGTTGCCTCTGTCACATATGGAGTCACTGTAAGGGGACAGCACAGATACAGATTTTAATTTGTACTTAAGAATGTCCATGAGCTACTGATGTCTAACAAGTTGAGCAATTCATCATGCAAACTGTTGCACGTTGGTGTCAGATGTGGACTTCACACCATTTACAAGTCCTGCACTGCACACATCATTAAATGCACACTGACATGATGCACACTGCTGTACACTGCCTGGTGATGTCCATGACACCCAGAATGCAGAAGATATCATAAGGCCACATCTCATCATGCAATGTCAAGGGCCATTGTATGAAACACATGATCAAGTCCAGTTATGGGAAAATACATGACACCTGTACTGAAGACATAAGCCACTGAGAAGTAGTCCCTAAAAATTTACACAGCAGCAAGATCAGCAATGGCTCCCGGTCGCCATTCATGCAGTCACTCACACCCAAAGTCAGCCTACGCAGAACACTCACCACTAACTCCCTGCTGATGGTCCCTCAAACATTCATACAGTTCTGGCTGTGTCACAGACAAGATGCGGGACATTAGTGGAGTCATGGTTCTGCGCGCCAACCTGCCACTGCGAGGGACCAGCCCCACCGTCATCTCTGCCACGGTCCTGCTCAGACGGGAGATGTCGTCCCACCTCTTGTGGCAGTGTGTGTGCCGTCTGTTGGATACACCCAGAGTCCGCACCTTCCGTGCAATGTTCTTCCATGTGGCCTTACGCTGGTGGACCTTCAGCTGCAGGCATAGGAGACAAGAAAAGGAAATATCAGAGACCCTGTGTCATTCACACTGTGTGTCAGCACAGGTGAACATAAATGCATGGCACACAAATCGCTACATCTCCATCAGAGGCCATACAGCATGACACATAGTACATGTTCATTACAATACTACATAGAATGCATGTACGACGTGGCACACAGTACATGGCCATCTCATACACATGCGCAATGGCAGCACAGAGAGCTATGTGCAGAAGGCCCTCATCTGTGATGCAGTATGTGAGTGAGCATGACATGCAATACAGTGCTAATGAAGTGTAGTGGCAGACTCACTGTGTCCACCACTACACACCCCTCGATGCCCTTGGCCTGTGAATGGCTCAATGCATTTTTCAGGAAACATATTGGGACATAATCAGAATTATCACGCCCTTCTCACAATGTTAAGTCCTCGATTGTGCAATTCTCAGGACTGTGATGGCTCAGTGAGTATTAGGTGTGTGGACTAAACACATGTTTGACTCAGTCCAGTTAGGCATGGCTCAGAGTAACATTGGACAGTGTCTGTGCAGGCCAGAGGAACTCACAGTGCGATACAACATGGTCACTCAGATAAATCAAATGGATGTACAGCATGAGAGGGTGAAAAGTTCCAACACATGCGTGACTGAACACATGTTCAAATCAATGTAAGGATGACATCTACTACTTACATTGATGTGAAGTGTCATAGTTGCATTAACATCAAGTGGGTTCCACTCATGCATTGGACTATTGTGCATGATGCTCACATCAACATAGTGCACTTAAGAAACATTCAACACACATCAGTTATTGCTCCATTCCAAAATACATTTCAACAGTCACATATGAGGTTGTGAAGAGTGAGTGGACAGTCACATAACATGGCACAGTACTAATCAGTCCCGACTTGTGCTGTTTCAGAACACCATCGTATCTGTGTGGCTGTTGAAACAATGCATGTCTCCCCCTACCTTCAATCAACTTATGTAGGTGTGGACATAAGCCTACAGACACCATTGACATGAAGTTAGCATGCATGGCAGTGTAACACACATTAACATCACCTAGGCTCAGACCAACATGTTCCTTAAGTTTGTGCAGGAATGGCTGTAGGAGTGTCCATTTTCTACACATAATCAAATTCAATTCCCACAGAACATGTATGGAGCATGCCATGTTAACTATTAGGATGCCTGTACATCGACTTGCACTCACAGGCACATACTACTGCACAGCAACATCATGGTATCATTTTGATCACTCTCACACTTGGAATCAGGAACACTTACCAGTACATCTGGCGCACCAAAAAGCCTCCCATACTGTGCAAGGACCTCGTCCACCAGAAGCTCCAGCTCCTCTGTACTGAAGGGACGGGCCCTGACATTCTCTGTTCTCGCCATCACTGGGTCCAGGATACAGCAAAATATGCAGTTGTAGAGGAATGGCAGTCAGCAGTGTCTGAATGCATGTGAAATGTGTGGCTCTCCCACAGAGATTTATAGGCCCCTGGGTTGGTATCAGTGGCAGGCAGCTGCAGCAAAAGGTCCACCTGGCTGGCATCTTTCAATTGGGCCCAATGAGTGGATCCGTGGTGGCAGTGCACGCCTACCGCGGTTTTCAAAGTAGCATTTCACTACCGCGATCGCGGGTCCCATTGGCTGCAATGGCATTGGTGGTGTCACACCGTGGAGGACAGGCGGTCGTTACCGCTATGCTGCATCTTTCAATTGTGGCCAATGACCGGCTATGCGGTGGCGGTGCACGCCTACCGTGGTTTTCAAAGTAGCATTTCACTACCGCGATCGCGGGTCCCATTGGCTGCAATAGCATTGGTGGTGTCACACCGCGGAGGACAGGCTGTCATTACCGCTATGCTGCATATTTCAATTGTGGCCAATGTGCGGCACCGCGGTGGCGGTGCACGCCTACTGCGGTTTCCAATGTAGCATTTCACTACCGCGTTCGCGGGACCCATTGGCTGCAATGGCATTGGTGGTGTCACACCGCGGAGGACAGGTGCCGCTATGCTGCATCTTTCAATTGTGGCCAATGAGCGGCACCGCGGTGGCGGTGCACGCCTACCGCGGTTTCCAATGTAGCATTTCACTACCGCGATCGCGGGTCCCATTGGCTGCAATGGCATTGGTGGTGTCACACCGCGGAGGACAGGCGGTCGTTACCGCTATGCTGCATCTTTCAATTGTGGCCAATGTGCGGCACCGCGGTGGCAGTGCACGCCTACCACGGTTTCCAATGTAGAATTTCACTACCGCGATCGCGGGTCCCATTGGCTGCAATGGCATTGGTGGTGTCACACCGCGGAGGACAGGCGGTCGTTACCGCTATGCTGCATCTTTCAATTGTGGCCAATGAGCGGCTCCACGGTGGCGGTGCACGCCTACCGCGGTTTTCAAAGAAGCATTTCACTACCGCGATCGCGGGTCCCATTGGCTGCAATGGCATTGGTGGTGTCACACCGCGGAGGACAGGCGGTCGTTACCGCTATGCTGCATCTTTCAATTGTGGCCAATGTGCGGCACCGTGGTGGCGGTGCACGCCTACCGCAGTTTCCAATATAGCATTTCACTACCGCAATCGCGGGTCCCATTGGCTGCAATGGCATTGGTGGTGTCACACCGCGGAGGACAGGCGGTCGTTACCCCTATGCTGCATCTTTCAATTGTGGCCAATGTGCGGCACCGTGGTGGCGGTGCATGCCTACCGCGGTTATGGACACATTATGCACTAGCAATGGCAATGGTCCAATTTAACAATTGAACACTATGCCTACATAGTGTCTTACTGCACTTGTTTTTTACAATGAATGCTGATGTGACATTCAACTCACTGATGCCTACACATGCCATGTCTGTGGAATATGTGACATGCATTGACATGCACTTACTCACGTCACCTATGATATGTGTGTGGATGTACATCTATTGGCTGTATGATGTTGTCTCATCTTTGAAATCAACTTAATGTGTGAGATGGCCAATCAAACAAAGTAATGATTGCCTGAACACATAATGGTGGTATTTTACTGTGCCCATAGCTGATTTAGGTAGGATATGTGATCAGCTTACACACACTGTGCACATTGTGCTGATAACTAGTGGTCTGTGCAACTTAAACAAGAATGTGTGGCAGGTAAAGCAGCTATATACAGTGTTGCTGTCTCATACATCTGCTGTGTCACGTACTCCTAGGCCTGGGGACACCAGATGTATTGGTGTACCATTCACAACCTCTGATTATGTTTTTGGGGTAGTCAGTATGTACAACATGTCCACTTGTAAAAACACATGTGGTGAAGGTGTCTCTGCATCGGAGTTGTGGATTAAGCAAATCTTGGAGTACATTCATTGTTTCTGCTGCGTGAATCAAGATGTGAGACGTCGGACACATCTCATTGTGTAATGTGGATAACATTAGTCCTCTTCTATTTCATGTAGGCGACGACCAAATGTGCACCGGCCTTTCACAGTCCTGGCGGACATGGAGGATGTGGACATCATCCGGAAATTTTGTCTGGATCGCGTTACTGCAAGAGCTGTGTGCTCAGTTGGAACCCCATCTGAGGCCTCAACGAACATATCCAACTGCCCTGTCCCCAACAGTGAAGATCATGCCAGCGCTGCATTTTTTTGCTACGGGCTCTTTCCAATACACGGTGGCCAGCACCGGTGGGATGTCGCAAGCCACATTCAGCATGGTGCTCTGGGATGTGGTGTCCGCAATGATGCTATACAAGGACCAATACATACGATTCCCAAATACTGCAGAATTGCCTGCTGTGAAGGCTGGTTTTATGCCCTTGCCCACATTCCTCATGTAGTTGGTTCCATTGATGGCACACACATTGCCCTTGTCCCACCACAGGCACGTGAGCAGGTGTATAGGAACAGGAAGCCCATCCATTCCATTAATGTGCAGGTGGTATGCCAAGCTGATATGATCATCAGCCATGTTTGTGCGCGATTTGCTGGCTCCGCCCATGACTCCTACATCCTGCGGAACAGCATTGTACCCCGGCTGATGGAAAATCTATATCCAGAGCGTGCATAGCTTGTAGGTGAGTACACTGAGTTAAGTAGTGTGCTGTGTGTGACATGCTGTTCTCGTCAACTGTTTGTATCGCAACATTTCTCTGTGTATGTCACACCTAGGTGACTCAGCGTATCCCAACAGGCCGTGGTTGCTGAGCCCACTGCGGAATCCAAGTACCCCGGGTGAAGTCAGCTACAACGAGGCACATGGTAGGACACAACGTGTGGTGGAGCGCACTTTTGGCCTCCTGAAGTCCCGATTCCGGTGCCTGGACAAGAGCGGAGGTGCACTATTGTATTCCCCACAAAAGGTGTGCCGGATAGTTGTAGCATGCTGCATGCTTCACAACCTTGCCTTGCGCAAAGCCGTTCCGCTGATCCTGGATGACGATGAGCAGCAGATGCCCCCTCCTGCACACCCACACACTTCCAGTGCAGACAATAGTGGTGAAGAGGAAGGTGTTGACCTGCGTCAACAGCTCATTGCCAACTACTTCCCTTGAATGTAAGTGACTTTGTAGAACAGTGACATTGTGTGTTTGCTTGGATGTTAGTATCAAGGCATAGAGGATTTTAACTGCTGGCTGTCGTTGTGTGTGTGATAAGGGCTGATGTGTGTGGCACAGGGTATTTGTATCCAGGTACATCATGTGTATGTTGAGGTTGTTGATCATTGCTATGTGTGCTTGTTTTTGTACCTTGATGCCTAGTGTTGTGTTTCAGCTGTAATGGCGTCACCTGTTAAGTAAATGTCATTCTATTGTGTCTTTCTAGGTTCATTCACCCTCTCAATGCCTCCTCTCCTTCAGAGCAGTTGGAACATTGAAATCTGATTTGTCATTGTACATACTGGAATAAACATGTGGCTCACACAGACATAGGTATGTGAAGAGTGTTTATTTCAAATTAGTTTTTGTGCAAGTGAAGGGAATATGTACATAAATGTGAACAGTGAATAAATGAGTTGTCAGTCATGGTAGATGAGACAAATGGTGTAGTCACCACAAAGCTGAAGTCACACAGTCCAACAGACTCAGGCCATCAACATGGCAATGTGGCCAAGGATAGTCAACATAGTTAATGCAAAGGGGTACAACAAGATACCATCATGGCTGGCTCTGTGAGTGGCGTTGGTATGGTGGCCTGCCACCAAATCTTCCCCTGTGGATTCTCGGACGGCCCCTGGTGCGTTTGGGGGGGGCACCTGCTGCAGGGTCAGTGGTGTCTGAATACTCACTCTCCTCCTGCACACCCCTCTCTGTGGCTGCAGCTGGAATGGTGGGCTGCACAGCAGGCAATCCACTGGAGGGGGGTTGAGCTGCACTTGGGGCTGGGAGTCTGTCCCTCAGAACACACACTAGCTGGCCAACAAGGTCGACAAGTTGGCCCATCCATGTGTCCATGGACTGCTGCAGCAGGCGGATCTCATGCATGTCTTCAGCAAGCTGGCCCATTACTCCATAGTTCTCTTGGTAGGCACCAAGGACTCTTTCAATGGTGGCCAGGGATTCAGGGTCATTGTCCTCCTGTGTCTCTGCCCCAGTTGTACTCCCACCTGCCCTCCTGACACGGACCTGTGGCGTAGTCCCCCGACGCACTGGCACACTCTCCCTGGCATGCTGTGATTGTGTGGTGGTGTTGGTAACCACCGTGGCAGGGCGTGTGTTGCAGGCAGCAGTAGTGGTGGTGGTGGTGGAGGCCACACAGGTCGTAGTGGCAGGGGCCAGGACAGTTGTTATTGCCGTGGTGCTGGTGGTGGTGGTGGGGACAATGAGGGCTTGAGACATGTTAGTCCCTGCCACACCAGAGGGGCCAGCTTGAGAATCCACGTCCGAGAATGTTGGGGCATCTGCATCCGAGAGTTCACGTTCCGGGGGGGGGGGGAGACTGGCTCCGCATGTTGGTGTCATCCTCTGCAGTTAGTTGTTGATCTCCTGTTGAACAGAGGTCATATGGTAATTGAGTTGCACGCAACAAGCTTGATGTTAGACAATTGTTTGAGACATTTGATACAACAAACACTTTACAATGCAATGACTTTGTATGCCTGCTATTTACTGTGCACCATGACATGACGTTGAGGTACATACCTTAGTAGTCCATGGTGTCCGTTGTGAATTGAAACTTGGTGCAGTGTACAGATAGTGTAACTACACGGACATGTCCTCATCTACCTAATTGCATGACATAAACTTTCTGTTGTGCGTCTTTTCATTTAGCGGTTCATGTAATCTATTTCAACAGAGCTAGAAGGAACCATTGTCATGTTATACTTAGCTTTGGAATCACATGTACTTTCCTTTTTTTTCATGTAGACTATGCATGTTTGGTGTTGAGATGGGCCTTCATGCTCAGACACCAAGGCACTTCCACATTGCATTCTCTGCTGTGCATGATTGTGGGATGCATTTGTTTCACTTGTGACTTGGTGAGTATGAGTTCAAAATATGTGTCAGTTACGTGCACTTAGATGTCTGCACACTGGATGTGGCATTTAAAACTGTGCTAAGTTGGCTGACATGTTAGTGCTGATGTGGTTATGTGGCTACATGCATTTAGAATAGGATGGCGGTGTGCATGCAGTCACTACCTACGTGTAAGTTTTGGGAGAGCAATGCGATAGCTGCCCCATGCTTGGGGGTGTGGGGAATGCTCCATCCTGCAGAGCTGTGGGACAAGGGGGCCTGTTGGGAGTTGTAGTGCAGACTTCCCAGCCACAAAGACCCCTCCCTGTTGAGATGGCTATCTACCTGTTAGGTTACAGATTGGAGGGGAATGGCTGGCCCATGCTTGTGGGTGTGGGGAATGCTCCATCCTGCTCAGCTGTGGGACAAGGGGGCCTGTTGGGAGTTGTAGTGCAGACTTCCCAGCCACAAAGACCCCTCCCTGTTGAGATGGCTACCTACCTGTTAGGTTACAGATTGGAGGGAAATGTCTGGCCCATGCTTGTGGGTGTGGGGAATGCTCCATCCTGCACAGCTGTGGGACAAGGGGGCCTGTTGGGAGTTGTAGTGCAGACTTCCCAGCCACAAAGACCCCTCCCTGTTGAGATGGCTACCTACCTGTTAGGTTACAGATTGGAGGGGAATGGCTGGCCCATGCTTGTGGGTGTGGGGAATGCTCCATCCTGCTCAGCTGTGGGACAAGGGGGCCTGTTGGGAGTTGTAGTGCAGACTTCCCAGCCACAAAGACCCCTCCCTGTTGAGATGGCTACCTACCTGTTAGGTTACAGATTGGAGGGAAATGGCTGGCCCATGCTTGTGGGTGTGGGGAGTGCTCCATCCTGCTCAGCTGTGGGACAAGGGGGCCTGTTGGGAGTTGTAGTGCAGACTTCCCAGCCACAAAGACCCCTCCCTGTTGAGATGGCTACCTACCTGTTAGGTTACAGATTGGAGGGGAATGGCTGGCCCATGCTTGTGGGGAATGCTCCATCTTGCACAGCTGTGGGACAAGGGGGCCTGTTGGGAGTTGTAGTGCAGACTTCCCAGCCACAAAGACCCCTCCCTGTTGAGATTAACCCTGGGCGTAATATTTCGCTACGCTCACGGAGCATGCAAAGTTTGTGCTACTACGCAAATTACACGTAGCAGAGTGAAAAACTGTGCTAATTGACGTAGCGTAGCAGCAGTATAATAAACACCTACAAATGCTTTGATAAAGCAATTTTCTATGCTAAAAAGCATATAACCAATTCACAAAAGTGAACTTTAACAATGAAAATATCAAGTAATGAGAGAGGTGATGATTTTGGAGTCCCCCCTAACCTAGGGGGAGGACCAAGCAGATGCCTTGAACACAAAAAGCATATCATGTGAACGATTCAGTGGTGGTCCCTTCCTCCTAGGACCACCCCAAGTACAGTTATGGGCAAAAATACAATCCCAACCAAAGGCCCTGCAAAGCATTATGGGACGAGATTAGCAGTGGGCAGTGAATATTATAGTGTCCAATATCAAAATAATTCTACAAAGAGCTGCAGTTCAACTAGTCATTACTAGATGTCCCTCATGAGTCAAATGCAAAAGCATTGAAATTATTAATACATCAAGCTGCAGTTCCACTAGTCGCTACTAGATGTCCCTCACGAGTCAAATGCAAAAGCATTGAAACCCTTTCATGAAGCTTTTGCATTTGACTCGTGAGGGACATCTAGTAACGACTAGTGGAACTGCAGCTCTTTGTAGAATTATTTTGATATTGGATACTATAATATTCACTGCCCACTGCTAATCTCGTCCGATAATGCTTTGCAGGGCCTTTGGTTGGGATTGTATTTTTGCCAATAACTGTGCTTGGGGTGGTCCTAAGAGGATGGGACCACCACCGAATCGTTTTAAAGATGTGCTTTTTGTTTTCAAGGCATCTGCTTGGTTCTCTCCCTAGGTTAGGGAGGATCCCAAAATCATCACCTCTCTCACTGCTTGTTAATTTATCGTTTTCACTTTTGTGAAATGACTATATGCATTTTAGCATATAAAGACAGAGATACTTATTTTATCTTAACTTCCACTGTGCAAGATGCCTTTGGTAATTATTGTATAGTGCAGTCAAGCACACAGCTACGCACTATGCAATTTGCATAGCTACGTGTAGTGCTACTACGCAAACTATGCCCAGGGTTAGTTGAGATGGCTACCTACCTGTTAAGTTACAGATTGGAGGGAAATGGCTGGCCCATGCTTGGGGGTGTGGGAAATGCTCCATCCTGCTCAGCTGTGGGACAAGGGGGCCTGTTGGGAGTTGTAGTGCTGGCTATCTGTACATGTGCCCCCATGTAAATATTGTTATGTACCTTTGTGGTGAATGAGAGGGAGTTATTGTGGGATCTGTGAGACCTGTTTGGGGGGAGTGTGGTGGACATGAGTACATTTGGGCCTAGGAGGTGTTGCTTTTTAGTTGTGCAGGCTACTACATAGCAGTGTTATGGCAGACTTTTGTTGGTACTTACCAGCCTCCATTCCCCCCTCAATTCCACTGCAACTCTCTGGGTGCAGTATGCCAAGCACCTTCTCCTCCCATGCGTTGAATGTTCTTGGTGGAATGGGAGGGCCACTGCCAGTCCGGTTTGCCAGCTCACGGTTCTTGCTGTTCTTCTCCTTGACCTTGCTCTTGAGGTCAGTCCACCTTTTCCTGATCTCCTTCCTGTTGCGTGGAACTTGCCCTACAGCATTGACTCTGTCAACTATCCTTTGCCACATTTGATTTTGCCTGGCTGCTGGGGTCTGTTGGACCCTGCTTCCTAAAATATATGGCTCAACTCTTATCTCATCCACCATGACTGACAACTCACCATCAGTGAATTTGGGCATCTTCTGTGCCATGGTGTGTGATGTGCTGAGTGGTTACGAGTGCAGGTGTGCAGGTGGTGGTGGTGGTGGTGATGTGTGTGGTGTGTGTGTGTTTGTGATGGTGTAATGTGTGCAGGGTTGCCTCTCCTTTGTGTGATATTGTTGGGCCCTTCAGTTCTGGAGTTGCGCAAAGAATTGTGGTCATGCAGGGGCTGGTTTTATGGGCTGCCTAGTGAGTGGGTCCAAACTGAGGATTCATGTCAGGTGTGTTGTCTGTGTTGAGCTGGGATTTGTAGTTCTTATTTGCCAGGGGCATGTGTCAATGGGGTGTGTTGGCTGTGACAGATACACAGCCACATTTGGTGGACTGCCATTAATATTTCCGCACGGTCATCGCAGTCGGACTGCAATGGTCATTCCTCCAGCTCTCCCATTCACCATTGCTGTCAATCGCGGCGGTCGGAAACAAGCGGTCGTACCGCAGGCACCGCGGTAAGATCATAATTGCACTCGTGGAAATTCCGCTTGTGTATCGGCGGTTTGTGAGCTTTCCGCAGTGAATCCGACCGCCGTGTAGGGTATTTCGCCTTTTCTGCACGTGCGCCGCCGGTGTTTCTTGGGTTCCGACCGCTGCGGTCGGATTTTTCCGGCGGTGCATCGTAATGTGATCGGCGGTGGTGCCGCAGGCCATGCGGGCGGCCTTTTCCCATTGCCATGGCGGGCGGAATGGTTTTCCGACCGCCATCGTAATCGGCCCCTTAATTATTTTCCTGTACTTTACCATATGGAGCTCTGCACCCGACTGTGGAGTTTCCCTATGGTAAAGTGTAGGGAAAAGTAAAAAGTATATTTAACTATTTATTTTTATGTTAACTATTGCTCCAAAATTATTTTATATTTTATTTTAAAAGTCAATCAAATTAAAAAATGGTTCAGCACTAATAACTTAATATTGCATAAAATCTTTAATTAATTTGAGTATATTAAATTAAATTAAAAACATTCTGAAGTTTAATTTACAAAAGAAATAAAACCAAAATTTAAAAAACTACATTATTAGAATGCATTAGTCATTATTAGCAGTGATGTAGAGAAACAATTAAAACTAATAATTATATTTTATTAACAATAATGTTACATTAATTATAAATTCAAAAAATGGTTATACTATTTTATAATTAAATAATAAATATGTTTATGGCAGTGCAAGTGGTTGGCCATCTGTGGTGCTGGAATTACTCCAGCTCAAAGCTGGAGTAATTTACCACACTTTTGGGTCCTTTTTGGCTGTAGTAAGTGCAGTCTTTGAATAGCAATGTGATCACTCTTTTGTGGGTGGGTGCCTGTCCCTCCATAAGCCCCTCCCTAACCCTCTACACCCCTTGTTACTCCTCCTTAAGCCACTCCCATTTATGAGTACGTATGCCCTTTTTCCCAGGCTTTCCCCTGGTCCTCCCACATTTACTACTAAGGGCCCTATTATGAGTTTAGAAATTATTTATCGCTTCTGATAAAAACCGATACTACGGTGTACATTATTTATCTGGTCCAATAATTAGCTTCTATTATTAGTTTCCGGGGAATAACATGCGGATTTAGGTATTTAACTCACCAAAACCCGAATGATACGGTGAACACTCTTTGCTTTTTCCTTGTTAATATTTGGCATGCTTGACCTCCCGAAATTTAGCAAAGGTGGAGGAATTTGAAGCATTCAATAATAATCAGATGCGTTAAATAACACTGAACTCGTACTTCCAACACACTTGTAATCAGGCCTTCTTTAGTAAACTGACATGTGTGAGAATCTCCTAAAGAAAAGATAGGAGAGTTGGAGGTGGAGATTTACACTCACAGGTTTGTGAATAGCATTTTTCAGAACTTTAGTAGTACTATTGTAGTATTGCTAAAGTGCTACAAAATACATTTTGTGAATAGGCCCCATAGTATCTTGATATGTACCCTCACCGCTGAGATCTCAAGGTCCATTGTCTTCTGTGTTTGCTTTGAATATGGAAGGACATACCTGGGGAAAGAGATGAAAATTGGTTTCGGGTATATTTTTATAGTGACAGAAAATATGGATTTGAGAGCTCCTAAAAAAATCAAGGAATGCAGACTAAAATGAATAAGTAGGCTTTTACTCTAGCGGGTCCAATTGCAAGTTTCACAATAGTGATGGAGAGGTGATTGTACACCGGAAAAAATACGTCTGTTTGGTAGCACCCAATCCTTATTATGCAGTTACAAGTGAACACCCTGGAGTGATGTGGGATACAGAATTACCACACCTGTCTAAACGCATTGCCCCACTTTCACTTGGTCATTCACCATGCATAATTTAATGGAACTGTGAAGAAGTTTTTGCCACCGCAATAATACAGGAATGGTAACAAGCATCACATGTAATCCCATTTCATGTGAAAACTGGAGATTTTTGGCTGGAATAGGATTATTGTGTAACCCATAGTCAAGCATGCAGATGTGAGAAAAGGGATTGTGGAAGGAAATTTTGACAAGCAGAAGGATGAAAAGCAGGCATGCCGCTATGCCACTGGCTTCAAGCTAGCTTGACTGATGAGGGGTGATACCCCGAAACTGGTCCAAGGATGCTTGTTTCTGGTCCAGGGAGGACATGGCCTGGCAGTTGGGCTGGACAGTTCCCATCGGGAGCAGGGTCAAGACTGATTTGCATATGGCTGGGTCCAAACTGGAATGGCATGACAAGCAAAACAATGACAAATTTAACCCAGATCTGTGACTGGGGGTGAAATTTTGATTTGTTCAGCATTACATCCATCACCTGTTCTTTTTGCATTGATGGCGGACTGTGCACAATACCGAAACTGGAGATAATGGATCTGAAGAAGGTGAGGCTGAGAAAGAATTTGCTTCAATGGTCCCACATATGACCAAACATGACATTATAGTTTCGATCAGATAAGTACATTGCTGTGATCGGAAAGTTACACATGATGTTTTGAAGATGTGTGGGAAGGGGGAAGCAGCCAGTGGGCTGCTGAGGAAGAATGAGTCCTGAAAGATATGGGACAGCACAGAGAGTATGCATGTTTGAAACACAGCCTACCCCACAATACAGTTTGCATGGTCTGAAACTGACAAACTCTAGTTCACTGTGCAGTAATTATGCTAACAAGGAGTAGGCTTTGTTTTAGTCACCTCTTGGGTAGGAGAGTTGGGAACTGTTTCATAACACAAAATGATATGCTGTGAGGAAAGCAATGTTTTAATAAAGTGTTGCGTGGTGAATATGCCTTTGATAATACCTTCAGGGGCAAGGGGAGATTGCTTCTGTTTCTGAATGTTACACATGCTAACCAGCAGCGGACAGCCACATAGCTATACCAATCTAGTTTTCAGAATATTTCGGAGTATACCATAATTATATCCAAACAGGTATGAATTCCTAAAAGCTGAGTACAAATTTGATGTGTTTTATTCTAAAATAATATTCAATAAAGAAAAGTAGAGAACAGTGCCAGCGGTAAGTACTCCAAAGGGTAAGAAGTAAAACAAATGATTAGTCTGGCAACAAAAGTACAATCTGTATGATTGCAAAATCAAGATCTTCATATACAATCTCAAAGCAGTCTTCTTGTATGATCCTAAAACAGCCACAGGGGTTTCGTCGAAGATGACTTTTCAGGGATTGTTCTCATTCCTTTTCAGGAAATGATAAGTAAGTAAAGACGTTGCGATAAGAAAAGTAAAGGGACTCTATAAATGCAATACGCGAACACACTGTAAAGAGCCACTAAGGGGTCTATTACGATGGCGGTCGGATGTCCACCGCCGGGCCGGCGGTGGACATCCGCCCGCGATCGCAAGCCAGAAATCCGCCGGTCACATTAGGATGGCGGTGGTGGGAAATTCCGACCGCCGCTTTTCCGCCGGTTGCCATCCGCACTCCTGCCTGGCGGATGGAGCAGGACCGGGATAATGGTGGCGGTGCAGAGCAGGCTCCACCGGCAGGATTATGATGCCGGCGGTAGCCAGCCTTTCCTCAGCGTCAGACCGCTATGGAAAGGCATACGGAGATTGTCTTCCGGGGGCCCGTTGCAGGTCCCCAATGTTTTGGGGGGGTGTGGGTGCACTGGGGGCGTACCCACAGTCCCCCCCTACATTTCCCTGTACCAAGTGGCAGGCACTGTGCAGTGCCTGCCACGCAGTGCAGGGAAAAGCAGGACATGCTTCCTATTGACATCGCGGAGGTGCTGCGTGCATCAGCTACCGCCGCAATGTTAAAGCCCGCGATCCGACCGCAGCGGTCGGATTTTGAGCAAGGAACATCGTAATACGACCGGCGGTTATGTCGTGAGCCTTGCGGGCGGTCTTTTCCTGTTACCATGGCGGTCAGGGAGGTTTTACGACCGCCATCGTAATAGGCCCTCAAGTGTTGTGAGGTAGAGCTACTCACATTAATAGCAGGTAACTTTGCCAATAGGCATTCGAAGAAGATGCAATGTATCCAAAATATGCTACAGGTGGATTTGCTGTAACAAAGTTCAAGTCTGTGTAGAAATAAGAAGCGTAACAAACAAATGATGTTCCCTAAGTAACTGCAGACTAAAGAACAGTGAAAAAAAAGCTGGTGGAACAATATATCTGTACCAGTATAACCTGAATGTGAGGGGGGCTGGTGCAGCTAACAAACAACACCAAGCATAAGTCCACTTGAGATGGCGTTATGTGGACATAACTTGTATCAAAGAAGCTCACTTAAACCTGACAGAGCTGCCTAAACCAAGAGACGGAGGAGCCAGCTTGTTTGGATGACCTACTCATTGTGGGCCTTATTTATAAAAACTGTTGTATCGCTGTGTGAAAACAGTGATGTGGCAGTTTTCACTGTGCCCTCCTTGCGACAGGATGGATGCGCTGTATTTAATGTTTTGTGTTTTTTTACAGTTATCATTAAGCACTCCGAGGGACAGGCTTTTAAAGAGTGTCTAAATGCGTTCTTTTTACCAAAGGATTATAGGTGAGGCCATGGTTTGATCTATAATGGTGTAGGGGGTAACTCGACAATAATTGAGGTTAATGCAAAAAAAAGTTAATGATTATAATGAATAAACGGGTGTACATTTATTCGTTTAAGACTATGGCTATGATCAGCTAAATATGTGGGACAAGAACATTGATATGTCCTGAGAACAATCACGGAATTTAAGGGTGAGAATTATATTATTAGATGCAATCTTTAAATGGAAAACAATAATGTTATGACTAAAGATGTAAACGGAGGTCCGTTTTACCCGTTTAGGATTTCATCACATTAAAAGTAAAGATCAATGAAACTGACTCTCCATTCCGTGCAAACCTAATAGCAAATAATCAACTACTAGGTTCGACAAAGCAAATCAATGAGAAAAATAAACTCTATTATAGCGGATGTAGTATAATTATTAACCCATCCCTTTCTTGTGATATACAGGAGTATAAAATCAAAATTGTACCTTTGAAGTGTGGACAACCCTCATTCTACAGGAGCCACACCACTCCCGAGTATTAAATAAAAATTGTACCTTTGAAGTGTGGATAACCTTCATTCTACAGGAGCCACACCGCTCCCGAGTGCCGTAGCACCGGTGAGTTGAGTAATTGCTGGATGGTGTTTCCAATAGTAATGAATGGATGGGATACTCATGTTAAGATGAGAAATTTGAATGGTTGTATGGCACCTAGAAAGCTCTACATGGAATTGTGTGGGTACTTATTGATGGGGATAATGGGTGATTGGTTTCAGACTATGAATTTGTAAAGAATGTATAGGGTCAGACTTATTATACATCACGGAAAATGGTTAAATAATCGATTAATGTCAACTGATGCAATATATGTGATAACATTCGTCTTTATAAGCGGTTAGTTTTTAATAGGTGATTGTGTAATAGTGTTGGAATTTTTTATGAAGATAATTTATACGACAATGATGATGTAGCTTTATGTATTTGTGCTGGATTTTTATGTATATTTGTTTTTGTCTTTTTATGGTAGGCGCATACACACAGGGGCCGATTCCGATTCGGGCCGAAAATTTCTCCGACCGAGCCGGATCCGGAGAGATTTCCGACCGAGCCGGACTCCCGCAGTCCGACCGAGCGAGTACGATGCGGCCGTATGCTGCCCGACTCGATTCGGTCGGACTCCCATTGAAGTCAATGGGAGCTGGTCGTACAACGCGTACACGGGCTCCCATTGACTGAAAGGGTACGTCGCGAACAGGGGGGCCCCCTACAGTGGGTACGCGTCGGTGCGACTCGCACCGTACATGCATGTTTAGGGGGGACCCTGGGGTCCCCCCTGTGTGCGAATTGTGCGGCTACGAGTGCAGGGGAGTCCTACACGGACCCCCGAAGTCAGGCTCCGACAGCTCTTTGGAGCCGGACGCTACGAGTCGGTCGGGCTGTTCGAAGCGCGCATCGTACTTGCTCGGTCGGGAAACGTCTCCATTGCGTGGTGCGAGCCGTGTCCGTACGAGTCGGTCGGAGCGGTTCGGACCCGGGAACGAGTCGGTCGGCGATTTTGCGTGCGCTCGCATCGTACTTGCTCGCTGGGACGACTGTACGAATCGGTCGGAAAAAAGGCCTCCGAATCGGATCCGGTAAAGCCGAATCCGATTCGGAGCCCTACCGGCCGAGATCGGAATCGGCCCCACAGTTGTATAAAGGAAAGAGGGAAAAAGTTAGTCTTGAGGAAGGTGGCATTATTATTCACTGCTACACCGAAACGCGTCGACGCACAACATCAGTGTTAAATCTGGGAAGAGACAGTAATCAGTAAAAGACAGGGAAGGTTATCTCCCTTGCAGGGTGCTGCCTACGATAAATCTCAGATTAACAAGTCAAAGACAAAAAGTACTGTCTTGTGTATTTTTCCTGTCTAGGGGACTGTTTTCCTATGAATTGTGTAATTTTGTGATGATTTGTAAAAAAAAAATTATGTAATTTTTTAATACTGTGTTTGAAGATATATGTTTTTATTGAATTTTGAATATGATGGATTAAATATACATATAAGTGCATATACATTCTGAGTAGAGCTTCTATATTCAGGTTTTAATGAGTGAGTGATGTATGGGTGTTGAATTAATCACATAGATGTTGTGAGATGAAGTAACATTTTCATTGGGTAAATTTATTTTTTAACTATTTAGTCATTAGGTGCTCTGACCCTTTGGAATATTAGAGCCCCTCTCCTTGTTTACAAGGTCTTTAGTACAACCGATTGGTTGGAGAGCATAAATACTAAGACTGTTATTTAACAGCTTATTCCGTTTTCATTTCTAATATGGACCCATTTAAGACATTTGGGTTTACGGATGACCAGTATAACAAAATAATTGGGGCCTCATCGAGAACAGGTAACAAAATCACTGTAGTGACAAGTAATAATGACAAATGGGGCAAAGCCTTGAATCTTAAAAATAAATTAGTGCGTACTGAATTACACGCAGAGTTCCTCACTGAATATTTAAAATCAGGGGTAATCCCAGTGGGATTACAGGTTCGAAATGAGCCGGGCCTCTTTATTGAGAATAAAAAAAATTTAGAAACCTGGACCCATATCGCGAATAGGTGCAGTCGCAACTGGATTATTTTAATTATTGAAACTGCGTACGAAATGATTATTATTGAAAAGGAAGAGATTGAAGAACTTGAAAGGATTCTGAAAGAGAGTACAGCAGTGGAGGATGCTAAAAAATTATTGGATGATCTAAGCCAAGAAATAAATGGGTACAGAGAGTATCTAATAAACAAAAAAACAATCAAATTAAAGAAAGATGTTAATAAGTTCAATCTCAAGTTGGTTTATCCATATACCAACAAAGATTACTTTAAACAAACTAGAGAACAGAGAGGTGAAAGGCAATACGAACAGAGGCCTATTTATACTAGAGGAGGGAAAAAGGGAGTAACCTTCTCAGATACGTCAGGGTCCAGTAGTGAAGAGGAGGGACCCTTGGGTAATGATCAGGGTCGACAGATGTCCCATAGTAATTACGGTGATTTTTTAGAACAGCGCCAGAGGAGGGGCATGAGGGGGAATCAGAACCCAAATCAAAATTAGGGCCGGGGTCAATATCAACGGACCCAACCCCAGGAATATCTCAAAACACGGAATCAGAGATACTGGCGGTAGTACAGATGAAAGATAACAAAATACCAATTATTAATCTCTCTAAGAAGGAACTTACTAGGTCAGAAATAGAAGTCTTAGAGAGAGGGTTTACTTTTGCTCCCACGACCAGTGTCAATAGATTTAATCTAGAAAAGATTTAAAAGCCTTTTTTCGTAAAATTAGGCTTAACAGATTTTTTGAGAATAGGGATTATATACCACCAGAGAATATCTCCGGTTTAAAAGGAAAGTCTACCTTTACACCCACAGTCACACAAGTCTGTAAGAATGTTGAAATTTTTGAGCGGGTGGTGGATACAAAAGTTAGAAAAATAATTAGGGAAGAACATCGAGATTTTAATAACATGTCTGGAGACCTTAGAACAGCTATGAAAACATTAAAGGAAGATGTCAGCCTTACAATCAAACCGGCTGATAAAGGCGGTGGGGTAGTTGTCTTCGATACTGAAGACTATGAAAGGAGAATATTACTACTCCTAGAGATTAGGAATCATTACACTAAAGTACCTAATTCGAAATTAGAAATTTTAAAAAAACATGTAGATAATACCCTCAGAATAGCAGATGAAAATAATTGGATTAGTGAAGCAGAACATAAATTTTTAAGAAATGAGAATGCAATCACCCCAGCAATCTATGGATTGCCTAAGATTCATAAAGATGTAAACAATCCACCCATGCGCCCCATAGTGAGTTGCATTGGTTTTTACTTGAACCGTTTAGTAAATATGTAGATACATTTTTAAAGCCATTAGTGTTGCAACAGAGGTCATATGTATGCGATACATCTCATATTATTTCTATGATCGAGGGAACCACATTTAATAATTCCAATCAGTGGTTGGTAACCCTCGACATAGAAGCGCTCTACACAAACATCCCTCAGGATGATACGATTAGAGTTATAGATGAGATTTTAACAGAGGATAATTTGAGAGGAGCAAATAAGGAATTCATTTTAGAATGTATCAGTCTAGTACTCAAAAATAGTATGTTTCTGTTTAAAGATGATTTATATCTCCAATGTAAAGGCACGAGCATGGGAGCCACTTGTGCTCCTAGCTTGGCATGCCTATATGTGGGAAAATTTGAGGAGAGGCATGTCTTTAATGAAGCAGCGCCATTTTTTGAGAATATTCTCTTATGGCGCCGCTTCATTGACGACATCTTCTTCATTTGGGAAGGAGAGGAAGAAATTCTTTTACAATTCCTTGAGTGGCTCAATCTAGGGGACCAGAATCTTAAGTTCACAGCTGATTACAATAATAGTGCAGTGAACTTTCTTGATATTACAATTAAAAATGTTCAGGGTATTCTTGAAGTTGAGCTTTATTCAAAGCCAACGGATAAGAATACACTTTTACATTATAGGAGTTATCATCCCCAAGTTCAGAGAGATAATATCCCTTTCGGACAGTACCTCCGTCTTCGGAGGAATTGTTCCTCGCTTGATGATTTTTATAAGCATGCAGAGATCTTAAAGGACAAATTGTTAGATCGGGATACCCAAAAAATTAATAAAACATGCATTTAAACGAGCCAGGTTTTATAACCGAGAAAGCATGTTAGATCAGAATACTTCTAAGGAGAAAAAGAAAAAGAATGCATCAGATAATAGAATTGTTATTGTAAATCAGTTTTCCAGCATTAGTAACAAACTAAAGAATGCAGTGAATTCCAACTGGCACATTCTAAGTGAGGGAAATGATATTAAACTTCAAAAACCGCTTTTTGCGTTTAAAAGAAATGACAATATCCGTATAAATCTGGTCAACACTTATAGACCCAATCGAACAATGACACAGATTGATCTTCAGATGGGCAAAGCGTTAGGGAATTATAAATGTGGTTCTTGTTCCATCTGTGACCACTGCTTGATGACCAAGAATTTGACTTATAATGGTTACAATTTAACATCGAGAAGTTTAAATAATTGTAGAAGCTGCAATGTTGTTTACCTAATACACTGCCCATGTGGTTTAGCGTATGTGGGTGAAACTGGGAGAGAAGTTAGGGTTAGAATGCTGGAACATAGGTCAGCCCTTAAAACTAGTAAACAGAATGTACCCTTAGTGGATCATTACATTACATTCAATCACAAACATACTGAATTTGAATGGTTTGTAATTGAAAAAATATCTATGAACAAAAGGGGAGGCAATGTAGAAATTAAGCGAAAAAAACGTGAACAATGGTACATTTCCATCCTTGACACGATAGACCGAGGTTTGAACACAAGAGAGGAGTGGATGCAACTGATCAGTTAAGCAGACTTTGGGTAGACAGTGTATATCGAGGACTAAATGAGAAATATATGACAGTACACTGAACACATAGGAATTTGAGATCAGTGATGTTTCAAACATTTTTTAAATGTTAGTTCTAGATAAATAGGTAGAGCGAGCATATAAATATACTCTTGTATATTTTATTTATAATTTACATATGCAGAGTACAATAATATATGACCCTATTATCAAGCTTTACTCCGACATGGAGACTAGTGCTAAAGAGTGACATTCGTGTTTTATGGTACCCAATTTATATAGGATATCGCCTTGTGTGATATATTAGGTAATAGATATAGGGATGTGGATTTTAAATTATTCAAACTTAGGGCCTGATTCTGATGCGGGTTGGAAAGCTTCCCGACCGAATCGGTTTGGAAATGGTTTCCGACCCACTCGGATCGGGAGAGTCCGACCGACGGAGTACGATGCATCCGGATGCTTCCAGATACGATTTGGTTGGACTCCCATTGACTTCAATGGGAGCATATGTTCCTAACCGCATCATAATTGGGCCCTGGGTCGGGAAGACACGTTCCCGATCCGATTTGGAAGGAGCAAATGCCATTAGGAGGCCTTCCTAACCACATCAGAATCAGGCCCTAGGTGGGAATGCTTTCCTAACCGCATCAGAATCAGGCCCATAATCTGTTAATGCACCCGTTTTTTAATGGAATAAATGGGCTGACAAATAATATTCTAAAAGGGTAGATTGAGACCACTCCAAGATGGCGCCCATCGTTTAATACGATGCACGTCATCCGCACGCATAGTGGACTTGACACGTACTGCGTCATAACAACGAGACAGAAATTTGAATAAAATGAGCAGAATAGCGGGAGGAGGCTGATCATTCAACTCGATTAAACAGCCAAGTGGAGACCTCGGAGGAAATGCGATACGTATATATAGGAGGTAAGGAGTTGGTATTAGCGGTTATATGATAATATAAGGGCTCGTTTGAGGGAACCCCCTATTTGTCAGCGGTAGTAACTCTATACCACATGTAGGAGAGAGAAGTGTTAACATTGAGTCATTCAGCAACATTGTGCTTATTCATTTGATTGCGAGGGAATCTGCGCTTTTTGAGCAGACCGCGTTATTGTAAACATACGGGTGACATGGGCGGAAATAGGTTGATGTCACCGTTGATATGTTGGTATTTTCGGAGGGTTAAGTAGCGTAAATTATCAGCACTCATAGTAGAGTGGTCTACAAATTGGGGTGATTTATTGTATTACAAACCCTTTTGAGTAAACTGTCACCGTTTATTAAATATTAGACACAGTGGGCCCATTATTATGGGTCCAAGAGAGTGTGTAAAATATTATTAAATGATTCAACAAACGGTCATGGCACAAATAGTGAATTCATTGAGTTTTGTGTTTTTTTACAGTTATCATTAAGCACTCCGAGGGACAGGGTTTTAAAGAGTGACTAAATGCGTTCTTTTTACCAAAGGATTATAGGTGAGGCCATGGTTTGATCTATAACGGTGTAGGGGGTAACTCGACAATAATTGAGGTTAATAAAAAAAAAGTTAATGATTATAATGAATAAACGGGTGTATATTTATTCGTTTAGGACTATGGCTATGATCAGCTAAATATGTGGGACAAGAACATTGATATGTCCTGAGAACAATCACGGAATTTAAGGGTGAGAATTATATTATTAGATGCAATCTTTAAATGGAAAACAATAATGTTATGACTAAAGATGTAAACGGAGGTCAGTTTTACCCGTTTAGGATTTCATCACATTAAAAGTAAAGATCAATGAAACTGACTCTCCATTCTGTGCAAACCTAATAGCGAATAATCAACTACTAGGTTCGACAAAGAAAATCAATGAGAAAAATAAACTCTATTATAGTGGATGTAGTATAATTATTAACCCATCCCTTTCTTGTGATATACAGGAGTATAAAATCAAAATTGTACCTTTGAAGTGTGGACAACCCTCATTCTACAGAAGCCACACCACTCCCGAGTATTAAATAAAAATTGTACCTTTGAAGTGTAGATAACCTTCATTCTACAGGAGCCACACCGCTCCCGAGTGCCGTAGCACCGGTGAGTTGAGTAATTGCTGGATGGTGTTTCCAATAGTAATGAATGGATGGGATACTCATGTTAAGATGAGAAATTTGAATGGTTGTATGGCACCTAGAAAGTTCTACATGGAATTGTGTGGGTACTTATTGATGGGGATAATGGGTGATTGGTTTCAGACTATGAATTTGTAAAGAATGTATAGGGTCAGACTTATTATACATCACGGAAAATGGTTAAATAATCGATTAATGTCAACTGATGCAAAATATGTGATAACATTCGTCTTTATAAGCGGTTAGTTTTTAATTGGTGATTGTGTAATAGTGTTGGAATTTTTTATGAAGATAATTTATACGACAATTATGAGGTAGCTTTATGTATTTGTGCTGGATTTTTATGTATATTTGTTTTTGTCTTTTTATGGTAGGCGCATACACACAGTTGTATAAAGGAAAGAGGAAAAAAGTTAGTCTTGAGGAAGGTGGCATTATTATTCACTGCTACACCGAAACGCGTCGACGCACAACATCAGTGTTAAATCTGGGAAGAGACAGTAATTAGTAAAAGACAGGGAAGGTTATCTCCCTTGCAGGGTGCTGCCTACGATAAATCTCAGATTAACAAGTCAAAGACAAAAAGTACTGTCTTGTGTATTTTTCCTGTCTAGGGGACTGTTTTCCTATAAATTGTGTAATTTTGTGATGATTTGTAAAAAAAAAATTATGTAATTTTTTAATACTGTGTTTGAAGATATATGTTTTTATTGAATTTTGAATATGATGGATTAAATATACAAATAAGTGCATATACATTCTGAGTAGAGCTTCTATATTCAAGTTTTAATGAGTGAGTGATGTATGGGTGTTGAATTAATCACATAGATGTTGTGAGATGAAGTAACATTTTCATTGGGTAAATTTATTTTTTAACTATTTAATGTAGGGTGCTCCATGTCGCAAGGAGTCACAGTTACATCAGTATTACTGACGTATCTGTAGGCGCAAAAGTGAGGCATTGCTGGGCTGTGTCTGAAAACCGACGGTTCACTGACACAACATCGATGTAAAAAATATCGATGTTAAAAATATCGAGTAAAAAATATAGACAACAAAAATATTGACTCCTATACTTAAACAGGTAAGTACAAAAATATTGACTAAAAAATATTGATGTAAAAAATATAGATGTATAAAATATCGACTTTTATATAAATATAAAATAAAATAATATATATTAAATATATTAAATACTAAATATAATTTTAACAAAATAAAATACATTTAATATACTTTTTAATAAAATATAACAAACTTAATAAAAAATAAACACAAAAACATAACAATTTATACATATATATTTACTTTAAAACAATTAATAAACTATTATTTTAAATTTATGTTAAAAGTTTAAAATAATATAAAAAATAAAAATATATATTGATTTAAAATATAAAAAAACAAAAATCTATAATAAATTAAAACATTAAACTATTAAAAAATATTTAAACTTAAATTTCACAATACAATCAGTGCAACAGTAGGGAAAGTGTTGGATAGCAAAGTGGTAAGAATAACTATTTCCACTCCAGTGAGTGCAACAGTAGGGTAAGTGTTGGATAGGGAAGAAATTAAATTTACTATTCCAACTCCAATGAGTGCAACAGTAGGGAAAGTTTTGGATAGCGGCGAGGTAAAATTTACTATTCCCGCTCCAGTGAGAGCAGCAGTAGGAAAAGTGTTGGATAGCGGAGGGGCAAAATTTACTAGTCCCACTTCAAAGAGTGCAACAGTAGAGAAAGTGTTGGATAGTGGAGGGGGAAAAATTACTATTCTCACTCCACTGACTGGAACAGTAGGATAAGTGTTGGATAGCGGAGGGGTAAAAATGTTTATTCCCACTCCGGTGAGTGCGACAGTAGGGAAAGTGTTGGATAGCAAAGGGGTTAAAATTACTATTCCCACTCAAATGAGTGCAACAGTAGGGAAAGTGTTGGATAGCGGAGGGGTAAAAATTACTATTCCAACTCCAGTGAGTGCAATAATAGGGAAAATGTTGGATAGCAGAAGGGTAAAATTTACTATTTCCCCTCCAGTGAGTGCAACAGTAGGGAAAGTGCTTGATAGCGGAGGAGTAAAAATTACTATTCCCACTCCAGTGAGTGCAACAGTAGGGAAAGTGTTGGATAGCGGAGGGGTAAAAATTACTACTCTCACTGCAGTGAGTGCAGCAGTAGGGAAACTGCTGGATAGCGGAGAGGTAAAAATTACTATTCACACCCAAACAGTTATAAAAAAAATATATATTAATTTGTTTTTTTTAAATCATAAAAATAAATAAACAATATTTAAAAAATGAAAAGTCAAATATATTAAATATATAAGAAGAATACATATTATAATATTAATTGCATATAACAAAAACCTACAAATATTATATAAAATAAAATAATAAATAAATAAGAAAATAAAAAAAATGAACTAGAAAATATTTACAAACAAAAAAATTAATTAATACATAAATGTGTTTATTTTATTTCCTACCCTATAACACCACACCAAAAACAAAACACTTCAACATATTAAATTAAATTTACTTCCATAATTAACATAAAAATAATCAATTAAGGGGCGTGGTCTAACCACGGAACATGCCGTTCCTTATTCTGTGAATCCTGAGGACCGGGCCACACTGGGCAACTGTAATTTACCCTCCCGAGGCAGAGAGGCCCCTAGACACCTTGAGGGGTGAAAATCCTTGCCATAACTCACCTATATGGTAGAGACAAGCGGAGACTGTGGTCGCGCTCCCAGGGCCTGTGAGAAGGAGGCCAGGAGAGGCAGCGGTGCTGCCAAACTGCACCGGACCGAAGTGTGGAATTGGAGGAGCGGGCGGTCTGCGCCCCACAGGCCTGGCGGACTAGGGCTGCGTGCCGGAAGCTCTGGAGGGCGGCTGGAGGCGGCGACTGCTTGCAGCGGACCTGGGGAGCGACTGGCTAATCGTACCTGAAGGAGCGGACCCAAGGACATTAATGGCGGGTTGCCCGGCCGTGAGCTACGACATTGGCGTGCTGTTAGGGCCAGGACAGACGCCTCAGTGAACCTGTGAGAGGAGCGCTACAGTGCAGGTACCTGGGGCTGTGAGTGCGGAGGCGGTAACTGCTCACGCAGTAAGCACGTATGAGGAGCGCATGAAGTAGAGCCCCTATAGCGAAAACCACTACTCTGCGTGTGTTTGTGATGGCTACAGTGGAGGGCGGAGGCTCCGCTGAGAAGTTGAATACCACAAAGGGGGCCTTCGGGAGACTTGCGGAGCACCTACATAGAGACCGTCCATTTGCAGACCTGGAGGAGAAAGACATAGCGAGGCCCCAGTATAAAGGAACATTGCAGGCCCACAAGTGGTGAACACATGGTGAGAGGACAACTGAGCCGGCAAGAAATTTGATAGACAGCAAGAAATTTAATGAGAAACTGTAGCAGGGGCATTACATTAATTTACCGAAAAGAGGCAGATGGGCTACATAGAAGGAGCCGAGACAGAAGTTTGGGAGCAAAGGATAGTAGACGGAAGAGCGAAGGGGGATCCGCCCAAACGTAGAGGGCTGGTGGACAGAGGCCTACCCGGTGTTGCCGGTTGTGACCAATCAGGGAGGAAGGGCCTGACGAGACCGCCGCATTGTGATACGCCACAAGGTCGGAAGCAGGATCTGGCCCAGAACATAGTGGCATGCACTACGTGTAGAGAAGAATACTATACAACTTCCTCTGTACACCGATTGAACTGAAGGGGCTGTCTGCTGGTTCCATCATGGGTAAACCCCGCACCAAGTCAGTGGGTGCTCCCCCGGTGCAGGAAGAAGACTCCCAGGCCTGGCAACAATCAGACACCCAACCACAGCTGAAATTGACCAGGATCCTAGCAGCCATTGCAGACACTAAAGCTACCCTTCACCAAGATATCAGCACGGTTCCAGTGGGGCTGGGACTCCTCCGTAACGAACATCAAAAGCTATCGGTGTGGGTCAAACTTGCGGAGGTAACAATAGCAGACTTGGCCCGACACAGGCGGCGACGTCACACCAGCTCCGGGAATTGGCAACCAGAGTGGATATACTTGAACGTAGAGCAGAAAACGCAGAAGGCCGCAACAGACGCAATAATATTCACGTAGTGGGCCTGCCTGAAAAAGTAGAAGGTGAAGACATGATCAGTTACCTTGAGAACTGGCTCCAAACAGTAATGGTGCCTGAAGGATTGTCCACTTTCTATACGCTGGAGAGGGCGCTCCAGGTCCCTGGGAGACCTCCGGCGCCGGGCTGGCCTCCGCACCCGGTGGTGGCCCGGCTGCTACACTGTAAGGGCAGGGATCTGCTCCTGCAGAAAGCAAGATCTGATGGCCCGTTCATGGTGCAAAATAGCAAAGTCTCTATTTTCCCAGATTACACGCTTGAAGTGCAGCGGCGAAGAGCGTCCTATCTGGAGGTAAAGAAAGCCCTAAGAGACGAGGGTCTCCAATACTCACTGATGTTCCCTGCCCACCTGCGCATTATATCGGATGGGCAATCCCATTTTTGTGAAGACCCCAAGGTAGCCTGGGCATGGTTGGAAGTGTACAAAGCTGGAGTTCCAATGGGACAGGGACACCAGACACAGGAGAGGGCCCCGCAGGGAAAGATCAAAAAAGCCAAACCCCTCACAGACTGAGAGGGAGAGAGCGGCAGCGCTTCAGGCAGTGGCGGACATTATGAATAGCACTAAAGCTTCCCCTGGGGCCAGATCGGGCTCAAATAAGGAGACAGAGAGGTCAGACTCAGAGGCCTCTGATAACAGCAGTGTGGTGTTGCCGAAGGTTACCCCAGGGATGGCGGATGACATTATTTAAGGACAGGTTGGAGGGAAGTGGGGTATGAGTAATCGAGAAGGAGGATTGTAAGCGGATGGGTTATGGGTGGCCAAGGGGGCCTGGTCAACCTGAACATGGCTGGTGCGGAAATGGGTGACTTGTTAACTTCCGGCACTGGTTGGATCCCCCCTGCCGGGTGGGTGCCGCAGTGGTTCCTGCCCTACAATGGAGTATAGAACTTATGACAAGGTTTGGGTGGCCGATCGTTGTTGACCTGCTCTGGGAGAAAGGAGTTGTAAATTACGGGGAAAGTTTGTGGTTCTTGTTTAGTTTAAGTGCCAATGTTCTTCCTGTTCGCTGAAAGTGGTCAAGAGTAAGAGCAGCCTTCTGGGAGGTGGTGGGAAACTGGAGACTTCCCAGATACTAAGTTAACATGGCAGTGGATCCCGGAACTGTTAAGTTCCTCACTTGGAATGTGAGGGGGCTGGGCTCCATGAATAAAAGATGGGCTGTGCATGGTTCCCTGAGAAGGAGGGGGGTCCAGCTTGCCCTGCTCCAATAAACACACTTAACACAAAATGAGGTTACAAAACTCCACAAACGCTGGAGGGGGCATATCTATGCCACAGGATATTCGGCATTTGCCAGAGGTTTTCTGGTGTGGATAAGGGCTGGTGTTCCCTTTGAAGTCTTTGACACCAAGATAGACAAAGAGGGGAGACATGTGCTTTTGCACGGGAAGTTAAATGGTAGGGCCATAACAATTGGAAACATATATGCCCCAAATTTTGAGCAGTTGAATTTTTTACAGATGTTCTCAGCCCACCTGGCGGATATGCCGCCGGAATCCATAATAATAGGGGGAGACTTTAATTGTGTACAAGACTTGGGGCTAAACAGATCACATCCTCCCTTGCTGGGGGCACAACCGCATCGTATGTCAGCAGGGATTTGCGACCGGAGGGATCGCTGGGGCCTAACAGATACCTGGAGGGTGCAACATGCGTCAGACAGAGAATACTCTTTCTTTTCCCCTATGCATCAATTACACACCCGGTTAGACGCATTTCTTTGCACAGGAGACATTAACAAAGCAGTCATGCATACTGGATACTTAGGGCGCACCTGCTCAGATCACAGCCTATTACTGCTTTTTCACCGCCCCTTGAGACATAGACCCCCGATTCCAATGTGGCGGCTTAGATCGGAGATGCTAGAAGATGGTCCATTTAGGGAATCCCTGAGCTCATGCATCGACACTTACTTTGCCACAAATGTGAGATCGGCCTCCTCCGAGCTGGTAGAATGGGAGGCTTTCAAGGTGGTAATCCGAGCCCACTGCTTGAACCAGTCATTGGGAGTGTGGAGGCAATTGTGCAAAGAATCGGATGAGATAGAAGGGTGGCTACACAAGCTAGATAATAGGCAAGGGATAGAAGCAACAGCTCCGACTGATCTTGAAGACGCTAGAACTCAATATAGTGAGGCGTTAGATAGACTCAAGAAATTTGACTACAAAGATTACCTGGCCAGAGCACACGATGAAGAGGGCAAATCAGGCCGGCTACTGGCAAGGCTAATTAAACCTGAGACACGCGGCTCGCCAAATAACACATATTACTAATGAGGTGAATGACACTTTACATAACCCAGATGACATAAATAACCTATTTTGACAATATTACGAAGCGTTATATACGGCCCCGCCCCCACCCCTACCAGATGGCATTGAGCAATTCCTGGCACCATTGCTATTACCAAGATTAGAAGAGCAACATAGAGAGTCATTGGGAAGCCCAGTGACACTGGCAGAAATAAAACACGCTATAGCATCCATGGCAACGGAAAGACTCCCGGCCCAGATGGCCTGCCAGCAGAATTCTACTCAGCATTCGACACTAAGCTGGCACCTCACCTGGAAAAACTGTATGCCGTATCACTGGGGCAGCTCCCTGAATCTACGCAAAGTGCTGTTGTAATCCCGCTCCCCAAGACTATACCCCCTGAGACCAGAGTAGGAGACTATCAGCTGCTCTCTATGCTCAACCTAGATTTTAAAATTTTGAGCAAGATTTTGGCAACAAGACTACTTCCACATATGCCCACACTGATACATGTTGACCAAAATGGATTTATCCCTTCACAAACTATGTCATATAATTTCAGACGGTTATATTCAATCCTGTACCACCCAGATGCTAGTACGTTTGAGCAAGCAGCAATCTTGTTGATAGACCTGGAGAAGGCTTTCGATACGGTTAGCTGGAACTACCTCTTTGCATGCATGGAGCGGATGGGACTAGGCGAAAAGTGGGTGCAATGGGTTAAAATACTATACAGCTGTCCTACAGCTGGGGTCCGAACGAGGGGAAGGCTCTGTGCACAATATAGGATATTTCGCGGCATGAGGCAGGACTGCCCTCTGTCACCGGTGCTGTTCACGCTGGCGATGGAGCCACAAGCGGCACTATTCCACCGAGGTGGATCGGGGCTGGGGCTGACCCTCGATGGGAGACAGCATATTGTCTCTTTATATGCAGATGACGTGTTGTTTTACTTAGAAGAGGCGGTGGCCGGATCGGCTACAGCTTTGAGCATATTGGAAGGATTTGCAACTCTATCTGGGTTGACAGTCAATAGAGCGAAGACTTACCTTCTTCTGGTGGCGGGGATGCTTCCGAGACCCAGTGTGCTCCCGGTAGACCTTCATTGGACTCCAACTACTTTTAAATACCTAGGCATACAAGTTTACCACTCATTGACAAATTTATGTGAAGGCAATTTGGACAGGGTATTGCGCTCGCTTAGGGCCTGTGTAGCGTTTTGGAGCTCGCTGGGGTTGCCGGTAATGGCATGGGTATCATTGACTAAGATGGTCATGCTGCCCAGGTTGCTTTACTACTTTGTGAACCTCCCTCTGGTGCTGTCCAGCGGCTGGTTTGCTCCTCTGGATTCACTGTTACAGGATTTATTATGGGGGGAGGGACAAATGAGAGTGTCACTGGTGACATTGCAACATCCAATACGCAATGGGGGTTAGGGGTGCCCAATTTTGAGTATTATTATCTGGCTTCTCAGCTGCAGTGGATGGCCCAGTGGCTTGAGGGGGCTCCTGTAGAGGGGATATTAATTGGAGGGCTGGGAGTTTGCCCCACCCTGGTGATGGCCAAGATAATGGACCACAGAGTCCCAACCCCCTACCAGCAGACCCTAAAGGCCATGGCACTACAAAGTTGGAAGAAAAGCCTAGTCAGATTGCCTGCGGCCCCTAAGTACTCACCTCAGCTCCCCTTGGTAGGCCTACCCCATGGAACCCCTCGCAGCACCTTCACTTCAGAGCAATTGGCAGAATGGGAAGGAGCAGGACTTGAGATTGTGGGCGACCTATATCGGGAGGGGACCTTGATCCCCTTTGCGGAGCTAGTGGAGCAATATGGGCTGCCGGCGGGCCAGTTCCTGCAATATGAGGCCCTTGTTTGCACCATTAGAGACCTATGGGGAGGGGGAAGAATGGAACCGGAGACACATCCTCTGCTCCACACATTGTTTACCCTGGGAGGCATTAGTGGAGGCGTCATTGACAGCACTGCCCAGAATTAGGAAACGATGGGAACTGGCCTTAGAAAAACAATTCACAGACCAAGAATGGAATAAAGTCCTGGCCTTCCCCAAGACCATTTCACGTAATGCGAGGCTGAAGTATATTCAGTTTAATTATACCCACATGACATACTTGACCCCACACAGAATCAGAATGATGCATGGAGGGGAAACACGGCCGGGCCCAAGGTGCACCCAGCATGACGTGGACTTCTTCCATATGGTCTGGAGCTGCCCCACATTAACCTTCTTCTGGAGGGAGGTGGTCCGGCAAACTAGAGCGACATTAGGGAGGGACCTCAGAAATACTGGGGAGGCGTGTCTCTTAGGCCTTTTTCCACGACCACCAAAGCGGAAGGCGGGAAACAAATTTGTTGACCCAGCCATGGCCCTTGCAAAGAGACGACTATGCGTGGAAGGCAAGTAAGGGACCAAAGATAGAAAATTGGAAAAGAGACCTCACGAATTGGGCAGCGGCAGAGACGAGAGCACTCATTAGAAAAGAAGCAAGGGGGATATGCAGGAAGCCAATAGCGGAACAGTGGAAGGAATTGATGAGAGAGTGGGAAACCCTGGGCCTTGAAAATGCTGAGATGACAGGTGATGACACAGCGGCACCCGAAAGCAAAACACCCTCTCAGTCACAGGGAGCAGAGGGGCAGCAGAATTAGACAAGGGAAATTTATGCAGAGGTGGGAATATACCAGAAGAAAGGCTATACCTATGCCACAGAAGGAGCCCAGTGGCGACCAAAATGAAAATTGCAGATAAGGACACCCAGAGCGCAGACCCCACGCTTATATGCAGAACTTCCACAGCATGGATTAGCATTAAACAGACCACTAGCGGGGGACGGGTTAGGTACGAGTTATAAGGCACGAAGTTCGTACATTGAGATTATAACAGGCATAGATAACTCTTGGTGTTGTATATATAGAGTTATAATGAATGCAAATGAATGCAAAGTACGAGAAACACAATGCAGGTTGAAAAAGGATGAAACAACTCCGGTGTAAATAGAGATTGTGTAGTCCAGGAAAATAAAAGTGTACACTGTAAGATGCTGTGACACTATGCGGTGAAGTATTGAAGTCCAGATACCAAACATGGATTGAACATAGAAACGTATGCTGTAAATACGAATAGATGTAATAGAAATATATGTATCCTGTACTGTATATTGCATAAATGTGAAAATGCCAATAAACAAAGTCTCACAAAAAAAATCAATTAAACAAATATTATTAATAAAAAAAACTAATAAACATTAATTGACAACACATACTTTAACACTATAATATCCACAACACACACGTAAATTAAACTATAAAATATAAGAAACACAATTAAAACTAATTTTAAAATTAAAAACTATTACTATTAACAACTAATAATAAAGGAATTAAAATGTATTTAATACCCACCCTCTACCCCTTTAAAAGTAAAAACAACACACAAAAAAATAAACGATTAACCAAAATAAATATCAAATAATTAACATTAATTAACAACTATACATTAATTAATTAAACACAAATTACTTCCCACCCTTTACTCCTATAAACACCACAACTCACACCTAAAATTAATTACACAATTACCATAATAAAAGTTTAATAAATGTAATTAATATCAATTAACATAAAATTAATAATTAAAAATAAATAAACTACTTAACACCCTTTACACCTATAAACCCCAAAACACACACCGAAAATTAATTACACAAATACCATAATTAATTACAAATTAATTATTTAAAAGCAATTAACAACCAATTATTAATTAATCAACTAAAAATAAATTACTTCCAACCCTTTACACCTATAAACACCACAAAACACACCTAAAAATAAATTACACAATTACCATAATTAATTACCAATTAATTAATTAATATTAATTAACGGGCGGCACAGCTGCGTGTAATCACAGAATGGTCGCTGCGTGTCTCTGAGAAGCACTGGCTACATATAGACAGACAGATTACCGGCCAAACCAAATGGGAACTACTGTGGAAGCCAAAACATGACAGACCGCCCAATGCCTACATCAGTACACCCACATCCACCACATTACGGGTATGGGATGCTCTCACAAGGAGGTTACAGCTGACCACCTTTCCATCGCCCTACACGCCCATACATTTCAATGCTGCCTTCCCCCCTGCGCTCCAAGAGGGACCCTTTGAGGCATGGCGGGCGGGTGGTTGTCTCACGATTTCCCACCTCTTTCATAAAGGCGAGATTCTCACCTTTCAAGAATGCATGAAACAATTCACATTAACTGCCAAGGAGGAATTCCACTATTAGCAGCTTAAACATTGGGTACAGCAGCCCCTGGTGTGGCTGGCCGCCACCAGGGACCTGCTCCCCATAGAGAAGTTTGCCCAATCTGGGTCCTCCTCCAAGGCATGTATTTCCTTTTGTATGTTCTCATACAAGCTCTGAGCCCCAGGAAGCCCCGCGATATAAAAGCTTTTGGGATGCACTTTTAGATACTCCTCTAGGGGACAAACAGTGGGAGCATTTAAGTAAAGACATAGCGAAATTCAACCGCTCGATGTATCTAAGGGAGGCGCACTACAAAATCATGTATGACTGGTACTTGTATCCCCAGAAACTGCACAAGGTCTTCCCCAACACTTCGGATAAGTGCTGGAGGGGGTGTGGTCTACTGGGCGACTTTCGTCATATCTGGTGGGACTGCCCCTCCATACAGCCTTTTCGGAAAGAGATCCTGTCCCAAATTAAACTCATGTTAGGCTACCCAATTCCTCATTCCCTGGAACACACCTTGCTGGGGGTGAGAGATCCAACCCTGAATCGCCAAACGCAGAGTGATAGGTCTGTCATGTGGCTCTGCCTGGGGGCAGCCAAAATGGCAGTAGCTGCTGCATGGAAAAAACAAGAGGCACCACCTTTAACCCAATGGCAGGCGAGGCTGTGGAGGGCGTTGGCTCTGGAGCGCTTGGCCGACATAGTGTATGACACCAGAAAAGGATTCGAATATATATGGTCCTCGCTGGTGAGCTACTTGTCGGAGGGGCTCCCACTGACGGCGTGTGCCCCATGGCTAAGAGCCCTCAACTTGTTTCATATATAATGCCACAACAGCACAGATGGCAGCTTGCAGCTGGGATGATGCCCCATCATGGGCCCAGGCGCCCATCCCTCATGTCCACTTCATTATTATTTGCACCATGACATCACGGTTTTGCTGTTTTAAAAAAAAAAAAATTATATTAGGTATGTTAAGTTTCCTTTCTATGTTCCTCTCCTTAGAGGGTGGATTTATGGAAGGTCGTAGAATACTAAATGCAACACAATATGATTGTAACTATCAATAAGTTTTCCAGGCCACAGAACTCGTGAACAAGCTGTAACCTACATGTGATTTCTGTAACTCTTGGCCTATTTTGACAACTGTTGCAGGTGTACTACTTTTCTGTATCCATCTAAAAACTCAATAAACAGAATTTGAAATAAAATTAATTAACAACCAATTATTAATTAATAAATAATAAATTACTTTGCACATTTAAAACTATAAAATCTCAACTAAACAAATATTAATAAATAAAAAATAAACAATTAATTTAATATAATTAAATAACTTCCCACCCTATTCCACTATAAACCCACAACCCGCTACGGAACAAAAAACGCAAAATTCAAAAAGAAAAAAAATGAATAACTACTAAAAATTTAACAAATATTTTAAAAATACAAACAATTCTTATACAAAAAAATATACATCACATACATATAAAATATATACTAAAATACATAACATTAATTAAAAAAACGATATTTTTAACAACTATATTTTTGCAAACGATATTAAACTCTTCGATATTTTTAACATCGATATTCAATAAATCACAGAATTTGTAAAGCGCACTACTTACCCGCGAGGGTCTCAAGGCGCTGGGGAAAAAAAAGGGGGGGGTGCTGCTACTGGTCGAACAACCAGGTCTTGAGTAGCCTCCTGAAGGTCAGCAGGTCTTGGGTCTGTCGTAGGCTTAGTGGAAGGGTGTTCCAGGTCTTGGCGGCGAGGTGGGAGAAGGATCTGCCGCCGGTAGTGGTTCTTCGAATGCGAGGGACGGTGGCGAGGGAGAGGTCGGCGGAGCGGAGTTGGCGGTTGGGGACGTAGAAGAGGAGTCGTCTGTTGAGGTAGGCTGGGCCAGTCTTGTGGAGTGCCTTGTGTGCGTGGATGAGGAGTTTGAAGGAGATTCTCCTGTCGACGGGGAGCCAGTGCAGGTTCCTCAGGTGGGGGTGATGTGGCTGTGGCGTGGTACATCGAGGATCAGGCGTGCGGAGGCGTTTTGTATGCGTTGCAGTCGCTTGATGAGCTTGGCCGGGGCTCCCGCGTAGAGGGCGTTCCCATAGTCAAGTCTGCTGCTGACGAGGGCCTGGGTGACTGTTCTTCTTGTGTCTGTCGGGATCCACCTGTAGATCTTGCGAAGCATGCGGAGGGTGTTGAAGCAGGAGGATGAGACTGCGTTGACTTGCTTGGCCATGGAGAGCGTTGAGTCGAGGATGACTCCCAGGTTGCGAGCGTGGTCGGTGGGTGTCGGGGCTGCTCCCAGCGTCGTTGGCCACCAGGAGTCGTCCCAGGCTGAGGGGTTGGAGCCGAGGATGAGGACCTCTGTCTTCTCCGTGTTCAGTTTTAGTCGGCTGATCTTCATCCAATCGGCGACGGCCTTCATTCCTTCATGGAGGTTGGATTTGGCGGCGAGGGGGTCCTTGGTGAGGGAGATATTACTTACCTTAAGTCGATACTCTTGACTACGATATTCTTCCTGTCAACATTTCTGAACCACAATATTTATCACCCAACATTTGTGCAACTCGATATTTTTTACTCGATATTCTGTCTGCACACCAAAACAGACGCAAGTCCAGCAATGTGTCCTTTCACATGGGACAAGCCCCATGTGAAAGGGCCTGTGTCAGTCTTATGCCTGCTGTGAGGCAGGCGTAAGGTTTTGCCGCAGTTGCATCCTAGAAGTGGCACAGTGGAATCTGATAGATTTCACTGTGCCACTTCCACAAGGCTTTTTGCAGGGGAACGTCCATCCTGCATACATTATACCTGACGCAGGTATAATGTAGTGCAGGGCTTTACAAAGTGACACATCTGCTTACATGCGCCACTTTGTAAATAGGGTTCAACGTGGTGCCTTTTTACGGGGCCGGTGCGTTACAAAAAGTGATGCAACGGCGGTGTAAAAGTGTCACCCCTCTATGCCAGAGGTGCGCTGATATTGGAGGCCCTGGAAGTGCATCTGTTATAGTTCATAAGAAGGCAGATAGCAAAGGTAGGTAGGTGTTCCTTGTAGGAACATTGATTGGGGAACGGTTAGCACACACTTTCATATGACCCCAACTCCAATCATGCAGCCTATCTGGACAAACTAAACCTGAATCCTTTTCACAAACCCCACACAAATTCCATATGGAGTGGAGATTTCAACTATGTTTGTGATCCAGACTTGGATTGCTCATTCCCATCATTGTCAAGAGCCAGTGTCACAGTACTATAATTAATTTCAATACATGGAGGATACACAGACATTTGAAAGACACATGGCATGACATGCACCCAACCACAAGGGAGTATTCTTTCTTCTTCCCGGTACATCAACTACATGCCAGTATAGATATGTTTTTGATCGTGTTGGAGCTCATTAGTAGAGTTGCGTCCACAGCATATCCAGGACTTTCGCTACATAGCCATAATCCATTCAAGATGACTTTGGAGTTGGGGGGGGGATTGAGGGTTATACCAGCTATCCCCACATGACAGTAGAGGTTTTATTGGACGACCCATACTGGGTGGGTATTAGTGGAAGCAGAAACCAATGCTTTACAGAAAAGGATGGCATGTCCTCTGATGAGAGAGTTGAAATGGGTAGACTTCAAGGTGATCTTGAAAGGTATGTGTATAAAAACAAATTATGGTGTAAAGCGCAATCTATTCCATGAACTGAAAGAGAAAGAAAAAGTCATATACACTCTCGAAATTGTGGCACCTACGAATCAGATAGCTAGATGATAACTAGTGGAGGCCACAACTGGGTATTCTGAGTTGGTATCTCGAATATCCAACATTGATTATAAAGAACACACAGCTAGAAGTCACACAGAAGAAGGCAGAGCTGGCAAAATGCTGGCTTGACTTCTAAAATCAGAGGCCCCTAGATCAGGGCCGGACTGAGAAATGAAACCGGCCCTGGCAAACAGCTCGGCCGGCCCCCCTGGCGGTGGGAAGGGGGGGTGCGGTCGAGCTGTTTGATACGGCCGATTTCGGACGTTTTTGTTACAGGGGGCCGATATTGCCGGCCGCCGGTAACAAAAACGGCCCCCCAGGGCCTAAAACCGGCCCCCTCCCTGGCGGCCTACCGGGGAAACGCCCGGTGCCCGCAACGGCCAGTCCGGCCCTGCCCTAGATCCCCTATTTGCTTAGTTCACACAACAACAGGGAGTATATGCAATACGCAGATGGAGATTAACACTGTATTTGCTGAATATTATGAGCAACTATATGACAGTGCTCCTGAAAAGTCAGAAGCAAAGGTACAAGCATACCTAGAAGTGATAAGCACGAGGACCCTCACCCCAGAACAACATTAGTCACTAGAAGTGCCACTGATGGTCGAAGAACTCATCTCGGCAATTGATCAGTTAGCAAGGGGAAAAAAACCTGGGTGCAATTGGTTTTCCAGTCGAATTACATGCTTGTAACAAAACCCACTTAGCCCCTAAAGTTTAAGGGGGACATTTACTAAGGTTTTGCGTTAACTTGCTCCAATTTAATGATGCAGCTCCAACACAAAATCCTTTTTGGCATTTACTAAGCCACACATATGTACCTTGCCTGGCTTTGCGGTGTGGTTTTGTAAATACAAAGTTACGCAAGGCAGCACAAAGAACTTGCTTGCTTTACTTTGCAACAAGGAGGCATTACATAGGCAGGCTGGCCATGGTCGTTCCCATGCATCCACCCATTGATTTTGGCACACGCCCAGATTTGCAAAGACTTGTAAACCTGGGAATGTGCTAAAAAACTATGCCTTCCTGAAGCAGGCTTAACGAGGATAAATTCCTTTGTTTCTCCTTGTTACTTCCTCTTTCTATGCATGCTGCATTCTGCAGCACACATAGAAAAAGAGAAATGTCTTTACGGGTTGTTTTTGCACAGAGAGGTGTCCCTTCCTTCACAAAAACATTCCTTCCTATAATGCAGGCACCCTTGCACTATGGTGCAAGGGTGCCTATATTGCTTCTAGGTAGCCATAAGTGCACCAGCACAGGGAGAGAGCTGAAGAGCATCATATCTTCACAGATGTGGTGCATTTCAGCTCTCTCTTATTCACACAGCGCAGCAACTTGCTTTGCTGCTCTGCATTGCATGAATTGTAAGTAAATATGGCCTTGAAGGTATTTCAAGTTCCCAAAGAATGGAGTGCCTTCCCACAGTCCATGAGAGAAGCAGTTATAACTGACCTTCCGAAGGCGGGATCGTGATCCCTTTGATGTTCTCTCATACTGCCCGCTAGTTCTTTTAAACTTAGATTATAAGATTCTGGGAAAGACACTGGCAAACAGATTAATGTATTTAGTGAAAGAAATTATCCACCCTGACCATAACGGATATATTCCAGAATGGAACACATTCCTCAACCTGAACAGACTGTTCCATGTCATGGCTAGGCTCTCAAGGGAAAGAAACGCTAATTGGGTGGCCACCCTAGACACAGAGGTGGCTTTTGATATACTGTGTTGGTCTTACCTAATGGCAGTACTTAGGAAAATGAGCATGGATCACGACTTCCTGAAGTTGGTATCATTGCTGTATACAGAACCCATAGCTAGATTGACGATGGGATCATTATTCTCTACACTATGGGAAGTGAAATGGGGAACCAGACAGGGCAGCACCCCTATCCCCTATATTGTTTGTCTTGAACCATTGGCTTGTATGTTGAGGTGAAGGAGCCTAGAATGATGGTTTAGAGTCTACAACCATTGGCATGCCATTTCCTTGTATACAGACGATAGATTGACAGATTATTGTACTTATGAGGAAAAAACGCTGCCTTGACTGAGGTGATAAACGTATTTCCTGAGATGGATGCTATATCAGGATTAAAGATTAGACGGACAAAATCCTGTCTTTTCCCACTTCACCCACTATCAGAGTCTCAATGCATATAGCAGATGCCTAATTGTTTTGTCTGAAATGCTGAGACCTTTAAGTATCTTTACCCAGTCCCACAATATTGGGCTAGCTACTAAGTACTGAGAGACTTCCTCCCTCTTTCTCAGTCCTGTAGCAAGGAGTTAGAACCTGCTGGCAATTCTTCATAAGTGGTTGGGAGGAACAGTACCATATTCACTTAACATCCCTCTATGGGGCCAACCCATAATTCACATCACAAAACTTACAGTAACAGACCATGTCTAGAAGTATGCCTTACAACATTTGGGGACGTAGTTGACCAAGGATCTTTACGTACATTCGACAATGCGAGAGAGCTGTATCAAACACAAGGTGGACAACTGAGAATATATTGGGGTTCCCCTGGAGAGGAATCAGGTTCGTAAGACAGGGACAAATTAATCAATTGTATTATAAAATTCTTAGGCAACTATGTCATCACCACTGGCATAATACTCTACTATATTTGGGGCATCCTTACTGGTGACCAACACGACCCGGAATATAGTCAAGTCAAAATAACTTTATTCGGTTCAAAGACCATAAATCTTTGGCAAACAAATATTACAATTTAAAATTTTCATATCATTTTTGTGAAACCACATAAATAAAACTATTGAGATAAAAATATCATCAATCATAAAATTTCATGGGAATTAGAATTGCGCAGTAAAATGACAACATTCCTATGTATTTGCTATTGCTTTCTAATAGCCATTGCAACTTTGATATAATTAGAGACCGCAATACAGATAACAGAAGTAGCCAAAGATTGCAAGTAATTAAAACCTTCGATGTAAGTACAAGGCCGGATATCCCTTAGGAGTGGGGCTAAAAATGTTCCCCTTGGCTCTTTGTAAAGGGGGCAAAATAACGTAAAGTGCATTGTGCTCTGAGTTGCCATATTATCACATATACAGTTTGTTGACCCACCAAGAATGTCTTGGAAATGCCATTAAAAAGTGCAGAGTGCTTAAACGAAATCTAGTTAGAAGAAATTGTGTCTGTGCATTAGCGGTGATGGTTAGATAAAATTGCTGTTGGGCAACAAACGAGCAAGAAGGACCTGTCGCCTCATATTGTGTGTGGTGCATAATTGCCCAAGAATAATGCGCCTCTTTTATAATGGCCTTAGCATTTGTCCGAATACTCGCAGGATTATCAAAGTAATGTCCCAGGCCTATCTCAAAGAGCCTATCTCTCACAAATCGGAGCCAAGGGATCGACAGTGCACTATCCAAGTTAATACAATCTTCAATCACCTCCCTTGAGAAAAATAATTCCTCCGACAGGCAGATTTTTACCCATAGGAGCAAAGGAGCAATGTCAATGCGGTCCTCTACATATTCGAGCCCCAACTCTCGGTGACAAAAAAGTGTAGGGGCGCTATTTGGGGTCACCAGTCGCCTTTTTATAAACTTGTTTTCCATGACTTGTAGGAGGCGACTTTTATGGTAGCCCCAGACCCCTGCCCCATAAGAAGCAACTGACAAGCATTTTGCTTTGTATAGGGTAACTAGCTCTGTCCCCGGCTTGTGACCTAGCTAGCAAGCAAAGCAGAAAAGCCACTCCACAACCTTGCTTGTCTTCTGAACTCTTGCAATGGCGAGTGGTTCCCACTTCATCTTATTATTAAATATGTTCCCCAAATAAGTGAAATTAGTCAGCTTCTCAATACTCTTGCCCCTTACAGCACAATTTCTAGTTTTGGTCAATTTGGGACTACACACCATAATATACGATTTTGTAAAATTGACTTTTAGGTCAAGCGCCGACATAAAATCCGTATAAGCATTGAGTGATTTTTGGAGGCTGTTTGCTGTCAGAGCCATTAGCACAGTGTTATCCGCATATGATAGTAGCGGGACAGGTTTTCCCCCAATATGGGGGAAATCAATTTCCTTGTCTAATAAAAATGCCTCTAGGCCATTAGTATAAATTAAGAAAAGAAAAGGAGCTAAAATGCACCCCTGCCTGACACCTTCTGTAGAGGCAATGGGCTTGGTCTTTTCCCCCCTGTGGGCCGTATCTTATGTCAATGGTGGTGTTAGCATGGAGCCTTCTCAAAAGGGAGATCAGTGCTTCCTCTACGCCCATTTTCCCCATTAGCGCCCACAATTTTTCCCTATTAACGGTATCGAAGGCACTGGACAAGTCCATGAAGGCCAGGTGAATGGAACCCTTCCTGGCCTTCATGTACTTGCCCATAATCAGGGACAAATTGAGGCACTGCTCTGTGGTACCCAACCCCCTCCTGAAGCCATATTGGGTTTTTGACATGACCCTGTGGTGTTTGCCCAAGCCTCAAGTCAGGCAAGGACGACCCTCCCCAATACCTTTGCTGTAGCATTGTAAGGGAAATTGGCCTGCATCAGGCAGGGTCATTCCTATTGCCCTGTTTAAACACAGGAACCACAATGGCCTCCTTCCAGGTTGCTGGGATGGGACCAATCACCACTGCTTTGAAGACATTAGTCAGCAGGGGTGCCCAAAGGTTGGGATTCCTTTTAAACAAATTTAATGGGACCCCATCAGGTCCTCGAGTTTTCATACAAATTCCCTTCACTTAGGCCTCCTCAACCTCAGCCACTAAGAGAGATACACTGAATGGGAAGCCAGGGTTAAATCCAAGAGCAGGTCCCCACTATTCTCCGCTGACTGCAAACAGTTTGGGTTAAATATAGCCAAAAAGTGGGATTCCAAAGGGTCCCCTAAAATGAGAGAATCCATCTGCCTCACCTCATCCGTGAATAGAGGGTGGTTAATGATATCCCAAAAGCTTTTACTGTCTTCAAGAGAACTCGCTCTCTCCAAGTCTTCCCAAGCTAATCTCCTCAATTCCTCTTTCCTTTGGCTAATGGTACTTTTATACACTTATCTAGCGCATTTAATTTTAGTTCTATTGCGAGGGCTAACGTGAATGGCCATTTTAAGATTTTTTTGGGGCTCTAGAGCATTTAGCATTGAACCACCGTAACTCTTGGGTCTCCTTTCTACGGACGGGTCGAGTTAGTATTTAGCTACATCTGCACAAATCCTTTCAAAATCATGAATGATCTCATCTGAGGGAGAGTCTTGTTGGTGGCACCTCATAATCAGGACAAAATTTACTTTAACTGTTTAGCCTCATTGTGTAGGATTTATTTTACCCCAATTTAATCTTACCCCTTTGTTAGGGTTATAATGAATCAGTCGACCATCACCTTTCCCTGCTTGAGCTATTATGCTAAGAGAAACGGTGAGGGGGATTATGATCACTAGTAGTGTTTGGTCCCACCTCAATGTCACTAACGAGCGACGAGAACTTCTTAGAAATGAACATAAAATCAATGAAACTTTCCCTATCACCTCCAACATAAGTGGAGCACTGGGATGAGGGACTACTTATCAGGCTGTTGATGAGGTCTAGGTCATTCTCAATTGTACTAGAATTTAAATCCTCGCCCTGCCGTGTGTGGATAAAATGCGGCTGAGGCTGACCCTCTTTATCCAGCAGCCCACAGACTCGTTTAGTACTATGCGCACAAGTGGTACAGTTAAAATCCCCCACCCAGAGGACACATAATGGCTGCCACTTCCCAGAAACATTGTTAACTTCCGCCTGTAGGGCTTCAATGACATGATGGCTATTTTGTTCAAAAATATTATAGTACCAGTTAACCACTAGTAACCTGACCTGCGTCAGGTTAGAAATCATGATCAATTGATACCAGGGTGACAAGCATACGCCAAGGGCTTTTATGGACCCATATTTTACTGAGATTAACATCACCAACCCTCCTTTTGCCCTCCCGGTTGGCAAAGGTGTTGCATGAACAGTGAAAGAAAGATTTCCGTCCAACACAATGTCCTATCTAAGCCATGATTACTGGAGGCAAATGATGTTGAAACCCCTGTTGGTACTCCAACCAGACCTCATTGGACAATTTTGGGTGAATGCCTGCAATATTCCAGGAAATGATTTTAAATGATTGAGTAGTGTGTCCCTGATTCATCAAGCCCACTGGTATAGTATTAGTGGCGGACATAATAAGAGAAGCTATATGACCGGACCCCTCCCCTGCGGGGTTACCCTTGGCGGATGAGTTTGCAGGCTGGAAACGGTTTACAGTTGTGTCCTTGTCCTCATTTGCACTAATGGAGTTATACCATTTGGTGCAAGATAAATCTAAAAGCTCTATGTTACCGGGTTCATCTTCATATGAAACTCTCCCTGGATAGATATGTTGCAAGCCCCTTCTTCTCTTATCGGCTGGCTGTCCAGATGTATGGTCAGTAAGTCGATCTCAATCAAACCTGAAAGGGCATCAAAGTGGTTGGGGTGGGTAAATGAAAAGGACTATGAGGGGGGGTATATGTTCTGATCTAGTTGTGGGGGCCACTGTCTTAAGGTGGTCACCTAGTTGGGGGATAGAAAAAACTCAATGGGCGAGCTTTTATCAGTTCATCAGGTGAATCTCTTAGGTGCTTTAAAGCAAAATGCACACAGCTAGCATCACTAAAATTCATCACAATACACTCCCCTTGCATGCTTTTAGTCGTAAAACCCAGCCAACTCACCCGCCCTGGCCATGATGATGTATTCAAACCAGGTTAAGTGGGAGGGAATTTTTCCTGGAGCACCAATGATCTGATTTATTGATGAGGCTTTGACAGCTTTCTAGTTGACCAGGGGACAATTGAGGAACCCCCCCGTCAGGATCAAAGTGTAGGGTGTGCATTCAGGGGGTAAATGTAGTATGTTTTTAGACCCCCTCGCTGACATGGTGAACCTTGTGATAGGCTATTAATGGTTGTAACTCCATGCGGAGGTCTGCCCCCACCCACCGGGTCAGGTCTTGTTCGATTTATAACCCTGTGTCCCAAGTTTCGATTATTCCCGAGGGCATTCCCCTGGGGCGCAAGTTTCCATAGTGTCGAAACAGAGGGGTTATTATTTGCGTTATTGTGAGGAGGATCTTGAGAGGAAACCCAGTTATTTAAAGTAGGTGTTGCTCTTATAGGGACCACCCCAATTGGAGGGGCGCCAGAAAGAGCAACATCCAGCCCTTTATCTGTGCCACTTGGTTGGGTTGCCCTGTCAGTCTTCTTTTTGGATGACAAATTTTCCCCTAAATCCTGCAGAACTCGGGCAAGTTGCTCTTCTATACAAACCAATCGAGATAGGATAGGTGCCAAGGCCTCCTGTACTAATTTACTAAATTTTTCAATGGAGGTATCAAACCCATCCTGTACAGTGCTTCTTCCTCCTCCTACACAAGATTTACATGCATTTCCTATTATATGAGTTCGTTTGGTTCTCTTAATCCTTGGCGAGTGACCCTTCAGTTTGTGGTCGACCCCTGCCAGCTCAGTTTGTTTCCTCTTCCCTCCTGATACAATCTGTAGACCAGTCTGCTCCGCAGTTGAGCAGGAGGTAGGCTCAGTACGTGGGTCACCCCGGCTCAAGACTATAACAGTGGGCGAGAGTGGAGCTTGTGGCCTCTGTTCAGTGGCTATTTCAGTCCTATCAATCTGAGGGTCAGTGTTGACAGAGACAAAAACAAGTGGGTCAGGGATTGGAGCTAATAAAAGTCTTCACTCAGCAAGTTCAATTTCCTTACTAATGGCCCCTACCGCCTTTTGGAGGAAACCATCCAGGGTAGTATCCGTAGATTTTGGAGCAGGCGTAGGTTTCTGTTTCCCCATGGTACAGTTTGCCTTATATGTGCACAACTAGGGGAGATTAATAATGTTACCTTTTGCCGTCACGTAGCTTCACAAGGCTGAATCTCACCACCAAAAACCCGGGATCAAGTCAAGAGTGAAAATAAAAGGACCAAGAGGATATGCCCAGCCCAGCCTTCTCTGGGCTCTGACAGGCGCAGATGGGCACCCCCTTGGCCTGGGCTCAGCCCAGGCGCGTCCGCGTGCGTCCCGCAGAGCGGGAGCCCTGGTGCGATGACGTGGTGGCGTAGCTGCTGCGATGCAGGGCGGCCACAGTGATGGCTGGGGGCTGGAGTTCCTCTACCCCCGGTCGGTACCAAAGTTTGTTGTAGGCTCCTGCGCAGCGGGGGAGCCTGGTGCGGCTAAGATGGCCTCCTGGCATTATGATGGGGCGCATAGCTGCTGCGATGTGGATGGCCGCAATGCTGGCTGGGGGCTGGAGTTCCTCTCCCCCCGGTCGGTACCAAAGTTTGTTGTAGGCTCCAGCACTGCATGAGCCCTGGTTCGCCTAAGAGCGCCTCCTGGCGCGATGATGTGGCGGCGTAGCTGACGTGATGAGGGCGGCCGCAGTGCTGGCTCGGGGCTGAAGTTCCTCTCCCCGCCGGTCGGTACCAAAGTTTGTTATAGTCAAATATCATATGTTTATTGTATCAAAAAGCAATAAATATCTTCATATCAATCTATATACAAATTATATTTTATACTTCCTCTAAAACATGCCATCCAGTCCAATTATCATATTGATCTCAATCATACAGTCATGCGTCCTCATTCATTCTTCAATGTTGAGCAATGAAACACCTCAATATGATATCTTAATATTCATACATAACGATACCATACTTTTCTATATTTAACAATGTTCAAAACTTGAAAGACTGATATCTGATAGCAGAGATTTCTTATATATAATATATTGACGTTTTTCTATTCTAAACAATATTGAGATTATGAGGACTACATAATTCATTAATCATGGCTGTATGGTCCAATCTCCAGATTGGCAGGACTATATAATTCATTCATTTTTATCTATCATGGCTGTATGGTCCGATCTCCTATGCGCTTTTCGGCTAAAGAGCCTTCATAGGGAAGCCATGTAATTAGATCAAAAATCCTGTAAAATCAGGAAAATCTGGGTCAAGGTCACAAATTCCCTCTAGATTTACTTAAAAAATAGTTAGTGATTAGTTTGTATATCCAGTCCTACATGTGCCACCTTATAACCCAAACCTGTGAGTTTAAAAGAAATAGATCCAAAGTGGCCTGAAGGCAATAACCAAGATGCCTCTAGACAACATTTGGTCTATACTACAAAATATAAAAGTTGAGAGTAAAGGAAAATAGTTTAAAAAAACTAATACGTTTCCAAACGTTTAGTGAATTATAATCATGCCTGGGTATGTATAAGAATGAGGGTAAGAGGAAACTTTATCACCGTAGTATAACCTGTCACCAAGGTCCCAAAAGATTTGTAAAAGGGTTCACCTGGTACTCGACGGTGGATGTATCTTGTACTGATATGATACGACGGTCCTACAGGTACTAATCTGGTCAATTTCTAATGCAGGAGCAGGAGGGGTCTAGACATGAGAATCCAGAGAAGGATGGAACGACTAGACTACCCATTTGTAAGTATCCGACATTTAAACTACAAAGTAGGTAAGCACTCACCCTGAAAATCTTTCCAAAGTGGTTGATACGCTCTCCTAGTGCAGGAATAGATTCTAAAACATAAAGGGACCCAGACCAAAATTAGATTAAGACAATAGCGCCTACAACTATAACTATGGTATGTTGCTCAACACCTCCCGACTCGATTCCTTACCTGCATATATTTCTTTGCTTCAAACGGCCTGGATCATCTAATTCTGCTGCCCCCACGTGTATAAATGCTATGATTCTGGCCAGCCGGCCAAACATGCACAGGGCGTGTCTCCGTGAAGGAATGGCTGCTGAGTGCCTTGTCTTAATTTGCGTTCGAGTACGGCGTAGACATGGAGAGCGGCTGGGTTGTATGAGATTATGGACGAGGCCTGTTAAAAATGGGCTAAAGCTGAAACAGACATTTTAAAGCGTACTCACAATCAAAGGGGCAAATGTGTGGCATTTGACGCCGGGGATGTGTTGATGACTAAATTAGAAGTGAAGTCAGATTAACACCCTCCATGAGTGCACCGGCTGAGATAGGTTAGTGACACTGGAATTATTCGTGTGGCGATGAAAAATTAGTTGATGATATAGTGTGCCTCTCTCTATAAGTATATACTGCATCCCTGTCTTTCTCCCGTCTCACCCATATAAAGATGTTTTATTTTACTTTTTCTCTTTCTCACTCACACATGATAGTTTTTGATTAAATTATGCAAACATTGCTCTGTATATAAAGTGTATCTTGCCTGTGGATTTTAGCCGTGCAAATAGGACCTAGTGTTTTACGTTATATTATGGGTCAATCAATCAATCAATCAATCACGGCATTTATAGAGCGCGCTACTCACCCGGGAGGGTCTCAAGGCGCTGGGGGAGGGGGTAAGTTATTGCTCGAACAGCCAGGTCTTGAGCTGCTTCCTGAAGGAGAGATGGTCCTGGGTAAGGGTGTCCAGCCTTGTTATGTATGTTTTATACATATAGAAACATTAATAAAGCGATATAAAAAAAGACTATAGCCATTTAAATCAGAAATGTAGTTTGCCATAGTAAGATACATTTCTGTGAAACTTAGGACTTGATTTAATTTATGGTGGGTTGAGCATTGTCTGTTGGCCTGGCGGAGGAATTACCGTCCGTCAGGCCGTGGGATCACCAAGCTGGTAGTCAATTCAAAAGCAGTGGCAGGAACAGACATCAAGGTAGTTCCTGTCAATTACATTTTAAGTTTGATGCACAGCTCAGTCAACTTAATTAAAGGGGCCGTCTGTCAAACTTTTTTTTTAATTATCAAATATTATCCCGAAGCAGGATTTTCCTTTTTGAAAATAAAAATAAATGCTCCTGTCACCATGGGAGTTCTCTCCCATGGCGATAGGAGGATTGAGCAGTTTGATGTGCAGTGAAAACTGACCTGTATGTCCCCCCATCTTCATTAGATGGGCGGACATAGAGGTCAACCTCCGACAGCCCTTACTCTGTCAGGCCGTCAGAGGGGTGGAACCACAGCAGAGATGAACTGATCAGTAGCGGCTCGTGGAGGGAGTGCCGCGGGGCGGTGGGGCGGAGCGGGGGAGGAGCAGGATGGGGGGTAGTAAACTACGGCATACGGCCAAACAGAGGCAAGTAAACAAATGAATAAATAAAACAAATTTCATTGCGCGCGCTGCATTGCCAAATGCGATAATTCGAAACGAAATTAGTTTTATTTATTTATTTGTTTACTTACCTCTGTTCGGCCGTATGCCGTAGTTTACTACCCCTACCCTGCTCCTCTCCGCCCTGCCCCACTACCCCGCGGCACTCCCACCACGAGCCGCTACTGGAACTGATCTCCCCTGTGGTTACACCAATGGTCCACCCACTTTTAAATCAGGCAGGTGAACTGTTCTCTTGGCAGTAAGGCTTCTCCGACGTCTTTGTGGCAGAATATCCTTGATGCCAAAATAAAAATCAGGGCCTTAGTTATGGCCAGGATATATGGGTAACTGCCTGGAGCCAGTCCTGGTTGTGAGGAAGTTAGGAATGCTGCTGGACATGGAGGTCAAGATTGAATATCTCATTGGTGTCCAAACCTGCTTTCACTATTAGCATATTTTATGCAATGTCTTTCCTTTTTGGATTTCCCTCTCAGAACTGTAGTATCCAATACATTCATTCAATCCAACATTGATTTTATGAATTTTGCATACTCTATATCCATTTAAGTCAGAAATTCTGGGAACCACTGACAATAAATACCCAGCACTTACAACAAAGCCAGAAAGTGGTGGCAAGAATATTATTCAATCTAAAAAAATAAGACCATGGTTTCATCCTCATTGCTACAACAACATTGGTTGCCAGTGAAGAAACGAATTTGCTTCAGATATGCATGTATGGTGCACAAGATATTTTACGGCACCAGAACCAGATTTATAACCAGAAAATTCTCGAAATATGTCTTGCTAGTTCTTTGAGGGCTAGCTCTTGATTCCTGCTAAAGGTCTCAGAAGTGAAAAATATGACATGGGGTGGCAGAACATTTAGCGTTAAGGGAACGCACATCTGGAACAGTTTTTTTTAACTTTCAAAGAAGTTGTGGGAGTTGTTTTATTTTGCTGCCTATTAAAGGCATCATAAATTGAGCTTACTCTAACCTAGATTGGGTTGTCTCTGTCCTCCATCTTGGCAAGAAGTCACAATATATCACATGATGACCAATGTTTTTCTTGTTCTAAATAAGGAATTGTTAGACTCACACTAATACACAGAGAGTGATCCGAGAGACTTTCCCTGACTGTACCTAACCAAGGATATTCCTACTGTCCCAGGTTATCGTCATACAATGTATCAATTCAGGTACTGAAATAAAATGTGAGAATGTCTTCAAACCTAATGTGTTGCTACCATGAGAGAAATTTCGAATGTACTCTGTATTAAAATGTTTCTTCTAGCTCGTTCCCTATTGGTGCACAACCTTAGAACCATGTACTCTGTAATAATAGATGAATGTCTTTGTCTAAGTTCCTATAAAAAAGACATGTAGATTTCTCTGTCCCGGAGACCTTATTCCCCACCCTTAGAAGGTGAATCTTTGCCAGATTTTACTTAGAACTGTATGGAGTTCTCTGCACCTATGATCTGTATGCTTTGCTACTAAATTTATTAACGGCATGTTCTGTGTAATTTGCCTATTCTTTGTATGAAGCTTTAAAATGAAAACCCTTGTTCATCCTTCTTACAAGAATGTTTCAACATCTGCTACTGAACTTAATCAAATAGAAAAAGTGACGGCTCCAGTCGGGGAGCACCAAAGTCGGTATCAGGACTACTCCCCTATTGGTCCTAGTCGTGAGTGTGCCCCATGGTTAGAATTTTGAATGTTTGTGCACATACGAAGTAGGAGTTATAAATGTGGATTTTTAACCTTTGGTTGGTTTGTTATGCATTTGCTGCTCCCATACCTATGAGACCGGTAACTTGAAAGTGTCAAGAGACTCTATTGTGAGTTAACGACTGATTAAATTAATGCTCATTTAATAATAACAAAACAACTATTATTAATAACAACAACATGTTTTTTTGTGGTAGCTTTTTAGTAAGACAAAAAGAGCAAATTCCACATTCCACATGATGAATGCCAGTGCCATGGACAAGGCTCAAGACTAGTTTGTAGTTGTGTTAAAAAGAGAGAGGGAGGTTTAGCAGTGGCGGCTCGCAGGGGGAGTAATGCGGGGTGAAGGGGCGGGGGAGGGGCAGGGTAGTGGACTCGGACATACGACGGAACGGACTAAAGGAAGTAAATAAATAAATAAAACTAATTACCTTGTGCGCGCTGCATCGCCGAGTTGGCGATGCAGCGCGCGCAAGGTAAATAGTTTTATTTATTTATTTACTTCCTTTAGTCCGTTCCGCGATGCAGCGCGCGCAAGGTAAATAGTTTTATTTATTTATTTACTTCCTTTAGTCCGTTCCGTCGTATGTCCGAGTCCACTACCCCCACCCAGCCCCTCCCCCGCCTCACCGCCCCGCAGCACTCCCTCTGCCAGCCTCCACTGAGGTGTAGGTACAGCTTTCAGCACCATAGATAGAGCAAAGGCTACACGCTCTATCCACGGCGCGGATGCAAACAGCTCTCAGACGTAAGGTGCATGAAAACGATTGTGAAGGTTAAACTCCGAGGGCATAGCCCAAGCAAGGAGTGTTTTTCTTAGCATGTCTGCGCTAGCCATATTAGAAACACCTATTTCATAATCACGGAGAGGGCTGTTCCTGTGTTATGAACCTCTCTTTTAGTGTGTAGCTATTTAACTGGAACACATGAATTATACAGCAGTGCAGGATCAATTTATACGGCAGAGTTGATAAAATTATGCCGTAAGAAAAAATGAAAATTGTGTGGCAGTGTGTGGCACATTCTGTAGGAATAATATATTGTCATTTCAACAACCTAAAATTCTGACTGGGCAAAGCTGCACCTAATATTTCCATTTTAACGCCACACTGGAGCAATCAAAAATGAAAAGGAACCAGTTAGCTGTCAAAGCATGTAACCATGCGTGACACTCTTTTTTATGCATCTTTTAATAAGTTTGAGCTAGAAACATATTTTTGGGTGAAACATGCAGATTATGCAGTGGATGGTGGATTATGTGGCAAATGTGGCAAATGCGCATTTGTGGGGAAAACAACATGGCCACAGAATGGTATAATTCCAGTGGCCCAGTTTTTGTTTCCTCACAGATGCAATATGTTCAGTCCCATGGACTGACTATTTTCACACGCACACACAAACATGCAGGCGCACACACACACACACACACACACACACACACTTTACTGCATCATGGATCAGGTGCATGACATATAATGATAGGGTTGTCCTGTTGGAGGGCTACTTTTATATACATCACTGGGAATACATGCTTCTAATGCATTTATTTCCAGAGGATATGCTACAGTTCAAATGACTCTTTTGAGCTGCACGGTCTGAAGTACATGAATTGAAAACTAAGAATTAATTGTGTCTGAAATCTTCCTCAGAGGGGAAAGGTGGGGAAGCTGCCACAGTCCATCAAACCCTCCTACACAATGACATCTGATTGCATCCAAATCTGAGATGTTAACAGTAAGTCGGCTCTCTGTCCTTCGCGTCCCATTCCACTTGCCTCATCACATTAGTATTCAAGGCAAGGCTAAAGGAAAACAAGATTAAAAGCAATAATGCTTTTTATTAAATCTAGGCACAGCCTAGTACAAGGGTTATTTCATTTTGGCTACTTTTCCAAAGCATCAAACATTAATACATCACAGTCGATGCCTGCCTTGACTGCAAACATAATTGAAAGTTATTCTATAAAAACCTTATCTGGAATTTCAAGCAGCACATAATGTCAAAATAAGTATACTTAGGGTTTGGTGAAAAAAACTATGGGAGAGAGCCAAAGAAGGTGAATAAATATTGATAAAAAGATGATCAGACAGACGGCAGAATGAATGGATGGATTTTGTATAGCACCACTCAGAGAACGTATCAAGTGCCGCTGCTCCTGGCTTAAGCGTGTTTGTACTCAGAGAAACACCTGAGGCAAGAATGTAACACTCAAACTCCATGGAGCTGATGACATGCGATTTTACACTCTCTGCAGGTCAGATCACCACCTTCCATCTCATGCATAAAGCCCCCTGGCAGAACAAGGACCTCATTGATGAATCCTCATATTTCCTTATCTCCTTGTTGTCTGACATGCCTACACCACCCTCTTTGATGACTTCAATCTCCCAGACAACATAAGTTGAACAACTAGAATGCAAGCTGAAGCCTCCAGCACCCTTGTAATCTACATATCTTGTTGACAATAAATGACTGTTAGACACGGGATCCCTGGTTGGCTGAGGTAGGTATCTTAGGCCAAATAGGGACCCGCGTTTCCACGTCAGGGAAAGGGAGGACACCTTCTGAGATAGCCCCCGCTCACCCCCTTGGTAGCTTGGCACGAGCAGCCAGGCTTATATTCAAGGCAAATGTGTAAAGTATTTGCAACCACGCTCACAGCAACCCAATGATGACACCACAAATGGACTCCACACGAGTTTTATAAAAACGAGTATAAAGTTTATATAGAAAGATATATGATAAGACCACATGATATAAATCCAACATATGAGTATGTGTAATATTCCTCCTGGCTGGTGGTTAGGCCAGCCAGCCCTTGTAAATTCTGACGATATTAATGAGCACATCCAAACATTCCACTGTAGTCCTAATACAATATTATGCAGTTCGTAATGCTAGAATCAGGCACTTAGCAATGGAAAAATAATGCACTGCGTAACGCAACAATCAGGCACCCTGCAATGGAAAAATAATGCAATGCGTAACGCAACAATCAGGCACCCTGCAATGGAAAAATAGTGCAATGCGTAACGCAACAATCAGGTAATTCATTATGCAGAAACAATGCAATACGTCATACGACAATCAGGTAATTCGTTATGCTGAAACAATGCAATACGTCATACGACAATCAGGTAGTTCGTTATGCAGGAATAATGCAATGCGCAATACACTAATCAGGTAGTTCGTTATGCAGGAATAATGCAATGCGTAATACACTAATCAGGTAGTTCGGTATGCAGAAACGATGCAATGCGTAATACACTAGTCAGGTAGTTCGTTATGCAGAAATAATGCAATGTGTAATACGACAATCAGGTACTCCGTCAACAGTTGCCCCCAACACGGGTATGGAATAACAAAAGTGCAGCTCCGCGCTCCGGCCCCGGTACTGCCACTCCCTTGGCCAGTACAGGCCGCGAGACGAGACAAAGCAAAGGCTCGCGCTGCCGAAATGGGAGAGAGGCCGAGAGCGTCTCACTCCGAGCCCGCACCCCGCCCCAGGCGTCGACAGACGTTACCTGGGGGGCGCGAACCCACTCTCCTCTCTTCTTCCAGCGACTTGGGCCTCAGATGCAAGCTTTGTGAATTGGCAACGGCGGGCTCGGGCCGGCGGCTCAGCTCTTCCGGGGCTGCCGGTCCGGGCTGCTACTGCTACGAAGATCTCAGGTTGCCACAGGGCACATGCACACAGCGTCGCTGAGACTCCCTGGAGCTTCGGGTGCACGATCACCGGGCACTCCTCACGAAGGTCTCAGGCTGCACGAAGAACATGCACACAGCGTCGCTGAGACTCACTTTAACTCCAGGTGCACGATAACAAGGCAATCCTCATGAAGGTCTCACGCTGCACAAAGCACACGCACACAGCGTCGTTGAGACTCACTTGGATTCCGGTGCACGATAACAAGGCAATCCTCACAAGGGTCTCAGGCTGCACAAAGCATACGCACACAGCGTCGCTGAGACTCACTTGGATTCCGGTGCACAATAACAAGGCAATCCTCACGAAGGTCTCACGCTGCACAAAGCACATGCACACAGCGTCGATGAAACTCACTTGGATTCCGGTGCACACAATAACAGGACGATCCTCACGAAGGGCTCAGGCTGCAAAAAGCACACGCACACAGCGTCGCTGATCCTCGCTTTGGCTCCAGGTGCCCACAATCACAGGGCACTTCTTACGAGGGTCTCAGGCTGCAACAAGCACACACACACAGCATCGCTGAGACTCTCCTGGAAACGTTTGTGTTCCTGAGTTTCCGCAACAGGGAGCCAGCTCACCTCAGGCCCTTGGGGATAAGTTACTTCAGGACACAGCACAGCAAAGTCCTTTCAAGCAGGGGGACACAGCACACAGCAAAGTCCCTTTAGCCTTTCCTTGGTTAAAACAGCAAACTGCAGGCCAGCCCCAGAACACACAGCAAGGGTCAGTCCTTTCCTTCAGTCTCTTCAGTTGTTTCTTCCTTGGCAAAGTTTCCCCTTGACCACGAAGTAGCTCCAGTCTTTTTCAATCTTGATCAAGCCATTCTCCAAAGCTCAGGGGCTTCAGCTCTCATAGTTATACCCCTCAATGGCTTTGAAGTCTTTGTGTTCAGGGGGCACTGACCCCTGTTCAAACCAGTTCTGGGTGCCTCCCTGCCAGTGACATCTTTATTCCTTTGATTAGTGGGAGTCTGGATTCTCAATCACTCAGCAGGAGATGGGACCATTGCTTTATGGCTGCAACCCAGGCCTCTTCACCTCTAAGGGCTACTCCTCCCCCTACACTCCAGATGCAGGTCAGCCTGTTGCTCTCTCAGCTACTCCCCTGGGTCAAGAAATTCCCCAGAGCCTATCACTTTCAAATCCAGACAGTCAATCCACAACCAGGCAGAGACACACAGAAATGTTAGAGCACAAAAACCCAGCCACTTCTAAAAGAGTGGCTTCTAAACACACAATGCAAAAACCACCTTCATAAAAAGATGTGTTATTACATTGTGAGTTCAGGCATACTAAACTTCACCTCTCCATCTTAAGCCTTTGGGGAGATAGGCTGGAAAACATATTACACAGCCTCCCCAATCTGTCCTATGGGCAAGATGGCCTTTCAACAGTGAAAAACGAAATGGAGATTATTTCACTGTCAGGACATGGTACACACCTTAGTACAGGTCCTACCTTTCACGTGCACTGCACCCTGCCCAGGGGGTACCTTGGACCTACCATGGGGGTGTCTGATGTGCATAGAAAGGGAAGGGTAAGGTCTGGCAAGTGGGTGCACTTGTCAGAACAACATGGCAGTTTAACAAACTGCGGGCAGCCACTGCAATGGCATGCCTGAGTTCCCTTTTTAAGGCTACTTGTGTGGGTGGCACAATTCGTGCTGCAGGCCCACTAGTAGCATTTGCATTACCAGCCCTGGCACACATAGTGCACTTTACTAGGGACTTTACTAGTAAGGCAAACATACCAGTCATGGACAACCAATTACCATTATACTTTACACAGGGAGCACTTGCACTTTGACACTGATCAGCAGTGGCAAAGGCCCAAAGCATCTAAGTTGGCATCACTATGTCAGAAAAGAGGTCTAGGGGAAAAGCAAAACGTTTAGGGAACTTTAGCCAAAAGGGCCAAGTCCAACAATGACCCATCCAAAGTCAGGAAAGAAAATGGAAGTACAAACGAACTCCTGATAATCTCATAATTCTGAAGTCCCTCTGCACAACATGCAGTCAGCTCATTACAACAGCCAAAGCAAAGTACTATACCAGCACAATCAATAAAGCCACCAAATGAAACAAAATGCTTTTCAAGACAATCACTAATCCTTATTTCACAGGAAAGCGCAAAGTCATCAAACTCTTCTTAAGTGACAAAATGCAGAACATTAACAGCACCAAGCCTGCTTCATCTCTTACTCCTATCCCTTTCCATATATATTGTTGCAATGGTCAACCTTCAACGTCCTATGTCTCACAGATCTCACAGACATACTAAACACATTCAAAGCCATTTTTATGAAAATTATGTCTTATCATCGTGCTACAACAAGACCCTCACTGGAGACATGCTCTCATCCTTACCATTGTCAATAGTTCCCTCATAGCATGGCATCTTCTCAGAAGCTCCCAAGACAGGCCAGATTCTCCCATTCCGAACAAAACCTTTACAATATCCTGATGACATCACCAACTACCAGCCGATCGCTCACATGCCATTCATGACATGGGCACCTCAAGGTGCCAAAAGACATCTTTCACACATGGAGTCCCCATAGGATTCCATCCTGTCTCCTGTCAACTTCAACCTCTACATAGAGCCACTTACTCAAAAACAACAGCATCAAGATTCACCAGTTTGTCGACACAACACAAAAGGCATCCTTCATGCTGCAGCACATCTTATCCAGGGCCTGAAGAAATATGATCAGAAAACCCCCATCATTTTGGAACTACAATGGCTTTCCTTGGCAGCTCGCACCATCTTGAAAACCATCTGCATTATTCTTTTTTTTATTTTTTATTCTTATTATTAACAGTCATCGACACTTACATACAGTACATAGGATTTGGCATGTGTGCATACAATGGAGATAAACAGTAATAATGAATAAAACATTGCTTCCCGGTGGATGCTACGGGGTAGGGGCATCATCGTGTTCAATGTTAAGGGGTGGGCTACATATATTCCCCGATAGGAATTCCCTGGATCCCAAATTTTGGACCATTTTCGGGGGCATCCTCGAGCTACATAGACTGTCTTTTCCCTGTGCATGCACCAATCGAGGTCTTTTTCCCAGTCTACTAACGTGGGTGCGGGTGCTGATCCCCAAAGCCGTGCTATATTTCTTTTGGCTACAGTAAGCCCAAGAATGTCCCATTGTGTTTGATGAGTAGTTAGGTCAGTGGGCTCCCAGATGTTTAGGAGGCATCTGCGAGCCTCCGGGCAAAGAGTGACCGTCAGAACTTCACTGAGTGTGTCGTGTATCTCTCGCCAGTAGGATTGGATATGTGTACAGTCCCAAATTATGTGGATAAATCTGCCTAGTTGATTGCATCCCCTTCTAAAGTCCCCCCCTCCAGGCACTCCCATATGTAACAGTTGAGGCCCCATGACTTAAACTCTATGGAGGATTTTGAACTGTATCAATCGAAGGCGTGCTGGGATCGCGACTATTCTCGGAGAGGACACCGCTTCCTGCCACTCCTCGTCATACATTTCAATGCCGTCCCCCACCCATTTTTCCCGTAGTGCGTGGAGGGGGTTTTCCATATTATTTATCAATTTTTTGTATATTAAGGATATGGTTTTCTCGGGTAGATGGCAGTCTAGTATCCTGTCCTCAAGGGGGGAGGCGCCCGGGGGGGAAGATCCTTCTGGAAGAAGTGATCGAAGCACATGGCGGGCCTGTGTGTAGCGGAATCGTTCCGACTCCGCTAGCTCATACTGGTGTTGAAGGGTAGTAAACGACTTCACCTCACCCTTGTCCCATAGATCCCCAATACGCGAAATCCCAATAAGTTCCCACTTGTCAAATCCCTTAGATTTCCATAGATCGCCCAGCATTTGGGAATCCCACAACGGAGTTGCTAGGGTGGGTTTCTGCCCCCATCCAAGTGATCTGTTGGCTGCGTGCCATACAGCCACCGAATGTTTAGTGGGGCCGGTAAGTGAGTATCGACCTGGCTTTGAGTAGAGCACCCGATTATATGTTCCCCTGGGGAGAAGCCACCTATCCATGTTGTAGCCGGGGTCATCAGGTCGGCCATATACACCGTGGTTAATGGCCGCCAGGTGTGCCGCCCAATAATATTTCTTGATATCAGGTAGGCTGATACCCCCATCATACCAGTTGAGTGTGAGTTTATGTAGGGCAATTCGTGGTTTTCGGTCCCAGAGAAGATCCCGCTGGAGTCTCTCAATTTCTTTAAAGTACGAGCTAGGGACGGGATCTAAAGAGTTTTGCAAAGCATATAAAACCGGGGTAGCAACATCATTTTAAAAAGAGCTGCTTTGCCCAACATCGAGAGAGGAAGCGCATTCCAGCTCGTTATATCCTGTTTGAGCCGTTGCAATGGTGGGCCAAGGCTACGGTCATGACGAAGTGTCCGATCTAGGGAGATGAAGATCCCAAAATATTTAAAACCGTCTGTAGCAATTTGTATTGGGCAATCTCGTGGCAGCAGCGGGGTGTCTCCCCTGAGGACATAAAGGAGGAATTTCTGCCAGTTGACACTGAATCAGGAGTATCTGCCAAAGTTAGCCAGGATGTCAAGGACAGCGACCAGGGATCTCCTGGGGGATGCAAAGTACAGCAAGATATCGCCCGCGTAAAGGGAAATACGATCTTCCCAGTCAGGGGACCACCGCAATCCGCGTATAACTGGATTTTTCCGGCTCCATGCCGCAAGGGGTTCCAGGGCCAAGGCAAATAGCAGAAGAGAGAGAGGGCACCCCTGGCGGGTCCCCCGACCGAGCCGAAAGGAGTCCGATTTTTTGTTATTAACTACGACTTGCGCCATAGGTTCCTGATATAGGAGACTTACCCATTGTATAAATCCCGGTCCGAATCCCATCTTCGCTAGCGCTGCGAAGAGGTAGGACCACTCAACAGTATTGAATGCCATGGTGGCATCCAGGGAGATAATTACCACCTGCTCCTGAATCGTGGCTGCTCTACCCAGAACACCGTGGACCCTACTTATATTCAGTGCTGTGTTTCTGTGCGGCATAAAGCCAGATTGATCTGGGTGAATTAGGCCCCCTATGACTTTAACTAGACGATTCGCTAATAGTTTGGCAAGGATTTTAGGTTCTGCGTTGAGGAGCGAGATAGGGCGGTACGACACACAGGCAGTCCTGGGTTTTCCTTCTTTGTGGATAGTAACAATTGTCGGCACACTCTGGTCTATTGGTAACAAGCCCTGCTCTTGGCTATCCTCGTACATGGCCTTTACGTATGGAGCCAGCTTGTCAGGTCTTAGTTTGTAAAGTTCGATAGGAATGCCATTAGGACCCAATGCCTTGCCGGAGTGTAAGGACTGTATTGCGAGCGCTATTTCGTCTGTGGTCAAGGTGCTGTCAAGGAAGTCACGGTCAGCAACCGAAAGCGTGGGGAGGGAAATATCCCTCAGGAGCTCAGCCGAGTCATCTTCGTTATATGGTGCTATGGACGTGTATATAGTGTGAAAGTGATCTGCAAATTGGTTAACAATGTCCTGTGGATCAGTTATGGGGGACATCCCTGCTTCTCTAAGCTCCGGGACCAGTCTGCTGGCCCACTCCTTTTTGTCAAGCCAGGCTATGAGTTTCCCGGCTTTGTCACCCAGGTCATAAATTCTGCCCAGCTTGTCCCTCCCTAGAGTTTTGGCTTTATCGGTCACCAGCGCCCTGTAACTGTCTTGCTTAAGGTGAAGTGTGTGGAGCGCCTCAGGTGCAATGTCAGTTCCCATTTCTTGTTCCAGTTGGTAAATCTCCGCCTCAGCATCTGAGATATCTTTAGGTCTGTCCTTTTTTATCCCCGCTATTAAGGATAGGGCTTGCCCACGGAGCACTGTTTTAAAGGCTTCGCCATAATGTTTGCGGAGACTCCACCGTTCCCTCGTTTTCTCGGAAATAGTCGTCAATGGATTTGATCAGTGCTTTACGCACCTTAGGGTCCCGTAGATACCATGGATTGATGGGGGCGATTCTCCCCACTTTAACCCGGCTGAGGACTATGTGTACCCAGAGTGGGGAGTGGTCGGAGATGCCCCTGGCTAAGTGTCTGATTTCATGGATATATGTAATTTGTGGTGCAGGGACTATAATATAATCAAGGCAGGAGAGACTGTTATGTGCGCCGGAGTGGAACGTGTGTTGTACTTTATCTGGATTGTAAGCCCTCCATCCATTGATAAGTCCCATGGCCTCCAGAAAGTCAGACAGCCAGCGTGACGACTTCCCAAGCACACGGGGGGTGGCGATCTAGGGTGCCTGAGATTACAGAATTGAAATCCCCCCCAGTATTAACAATCCATCAGGTAGAGCCAGTAAAATAGCGCTGAGATCTTTAAAGGTGGTGGCCTGTAGACCCGGTGGAACGTAGATTTACATAAGTGTAATGGTCTGACCCTCCCACGTTCCCGTGACCCCAATGTACCTGCCCCGATCATCAGTCCAAGTGGAATCCACTGTTAGAGGGAATGATTTCTTCATCATGATACCCACACCTCGTGAGCTAGATGTGAAGCCAGCATGCGCAATCATTGTGTAGCCCCACCTATGCATCACCTTACACGTATTTCCAACCAAGTGTGTTTCTTGGAGCATGACAATGTCTGGCGTAAGTCGTCTAATGTGTTGGAGAACCACACTTCGTTTAATCTTGTCCCCAAGCCCATTAACATTCCAACTTAATATGTTAGCATTCTTGTCCCACTGCGCACACATTGATACTGATATAAGTTTCTATGTCGTCTATAACCAGGTCAGCATGTATTGTCGATGAACAAACCACAACATTAAACAAACAACACTCCTCAGCCCGAAATGGCCCCCCGACCCAACTACCCCCCACCCTGCTTCCCTGCACTCTGGGCTTAGAACTGCCCATTTAAACTTGCAGAGTGCCTGTCGCCCAACTAAAGAACTAAAGGAAGAAAAAAGTGGGGTGCAACACCCCGGCCCCCCACCCCCTTACCCCATTTCGATTATGTAATACCAAAGCGAATCACATCCTACTAGCATGTTGATCAATCGGCAGAAGAGGACCCCAGCTCAAGACAAGCCACCATCAGTTCCATAGGAGTACCCAACACAAATGAGGACTCAGTATTTGCGAAGGCATGACTCCCAGACGATTATAGCCCCCTCAGTCTCCTTGCCGGACGTCCGGACGGTCTCCCTGGCTATTGTGTCCAGGATCTCGGTCTGTCTGGTTGTCCAGCCATTCTGAGGCCATATCTGGCTGTTCAAAGAACCAGGTCCATCCCCCTGCTTCCACTCTCAATTTTGCTGGGAAAAGCATCGCATATTTGAATCCTCGATCTCTGAGTTTCTTCTTGACCATCAGGAATGACCGTCGCTGCCTCTGTACCATCTGCGTGAAGTCCGGAAAGAAGTTTATTTCAGTGTTCTCATAGCGAAGGGGGGAGTTCGTTCTGGCATTTTGGAGGATCACATCTCTCTCTCTGAAATTGAGCACTCGTGCTAGCATAGGGCGCAGAGGGGCCCCCGGTTTCGGACGGCCCCCCGGGACTCTGTGCGCCCTCTCTACCGCAAAGAATTTACTGAGGCCTTTTGGTTGCAGGTATTGCAGGATGAGTTCTTCTACGAAGAGGTCCGGCGACTGACCCTCCGCCCTTTTAGGGACCCCAAGAATACGAATGTTATTTCTCCTGAGATGCCCTTCATAATCGTCCAGTTTGTGCTCAGTGACTGTTCGGAAGGTTTGGAGGTCTTGAATAGTTCCTTGAAGGCGCGTCACGTCCTCCACGAGACTCGCCGTGGTGATTTCTACTTGTTTGACCTTCTCAGTGGCTTTGGTGAGGTCTGCCCGGATGAGATTCATTTCAATTGAGAGAGCGTCCATTTTGTGTGCCAAGGAGGTCCTAATTCCTGAGATCGCCTCCATGACATCCTTTAGCGTAGGATCTTGGCCCTCCCCTCCGGACTCTCCCATGAAATTTATTTCTCGGATGTGGGTCTGGGGGAGCGTCTTTGAGGACCGTGTATCGGTCCAGCCTATTCGATTGGATCGTTTTGGGGCCCTTCGCGCCCGATGTCTTGGATTTCTCCGAGCTGGCCATGTGGCTAATGCAGGCTACGGCGGGTCAGACCCCCCCCTCCTCTGTGCACAGCTTGGCGACAAGAGCAAGTTGTCACTTTTAATACTCAGGCCTCCAGGGCTGGTGGGTCGGGTCCAGAAGATGGTGATGCCCCTAAGGGCCGCCCAGTGCAGTCCCTCACAGCAATTTACCAGGATCCTCAAGGACCTACAGTCGTAAACCCACGAGGGATAGCGCGCGGATTAGTCCAGCCCTCCCCGGGTTCTTCCGGCCAAGAGGTGTCTATGCGTCCCGGGGGCAAGAGCCACAGTTCTACTCCCACCCCACTGTGGGATGTGGGGGGGAAGGGGTTGGTGAAGTCGCGCCAAATATGAAGGGGGGGAGAGCCCCACTCTCCGGTTCACGATGTCGGCCCCTGGTACCTCCCTACCTCCTCTGTCCCTCATCGGAGGATCAATCACCGCCGCATCGGCCCACAGGTGTTCCAGTCATTAATCCGCTCCGTCCCCTGGCATCGGCGTGGGACTCCCGCAGCGATGAGCGCCGCACCACCCAGGATATGGCAGAGGCCCGCCGAGAGGTTCAGGCAAGGGGAGTGTCTCTGTCAGGTAGGCCGAGTGGGACCCCGATCTTGCGTCGGGACGTGGCCGCCTCCACCCGCTCCAATCCCGGCCCCCACAATCACGGCAGGCCCCAGTCTGGGCGGATGCAAAGGCCCCAATCTGTCGGGACTCGTAGCTCCGGGGGCGGGTCACTGCCAAACACGGGAATGCTCAGATAGGACTCCGCGCCCCCTCCGTTGCTCGGATTTAAGCTTTGGTTGCGGATATGTGCGCCGGATAATCGTGGGGGAGACAGTTAGGACGGAGCCTGTGATTCAAGTGGCCATCATGCTTCCCATCTGCATTATTCTTAAAGCTATCACAACCAGCAGCCTCGCTTATCTTGCAAACAAGCTCAATATGGCTGATGGTTCTCAGCCCACCAACAGCCAGGACACCTTCAAACTGCAGAGTAAGAGGTGTAAAAAGAAAAAATAGAGAGCAGGCCTTTTCCATCTATGCACCCAAGATCTTGAACAACATCCACATATTCATCAGGACCTCCTCAACCTTGCTCTAATTTAAGAAAGAGTTGAAGACTCACTTCTTTAAAGAACACTACGTCCCAATGCATTAAGCCTCCTTAACCCAGCTACTTCTCCTATCCCTTGTTGATTTTCTGCTTTTTGGATACTATACAGTGCTCCATGAATTTTTGGCTAGGTTTCCATTACAGAAATAGCATGTACATACATACGTACAAGTATACAGAAATTCAGAAAATGCTGTTTTTCTAGGTTTTATCTTGAGAATGAGGTCGTGCAGGAGGTATCACTGAGCAAAGTTGTCATCTTCTGTCACTTGAAGTGTGTTGCAAGGACAGTCCTCTAAAGAAAGAGGGTTTAGAGCCAGGGAGAAAAGGTAAGTTCCTCAGAAATCAGTTAAATTGGAGATGAGGAAGGAGCTGCTCTGCTTGACAGAGGAAAACCTTATTTAGACCCTAATGTTGTGGACATGCCTAAATCTACAGATTCCAACACTGTTGTCTTGCCAATCTCTTTTAATAAAAAATCATGAATAGATAATACATATATACATTCAACATACAGAGGCTCTGGGACAACCCTCTTCATCCATTGGTCTGTTCACTGTCATTAACATTTTGCTTTATTCCCCCACAGTTTACAGAATACTGCAACGTATGTGCCCACTTAAGTCATTGACTCTGATGCACTACAAGTGATGGTCTATCTTAGCTTGTAAATGGGCAGATGATTCTAATACCAGGGGCAAATCACATGCAATCTGTTGCCCCCAAATATTTATAAATAGAGTTATTGTAGGTTTTCGAGAATCAACCTAAAAATTGGCAATTTAAGTAATAAGGTTAGAAGCATCCACATTCAATAGAGACCAACCACCGGTACTAATGTTTCATAGGGAAAAATATTCAAAAGCAAATATAAATTGCATATGTGAGGCCCTCATCTCCCCTGTAAGGCTTACAAAATGGTGATATCGAAGACAAAACCCAAGTTCTAAACTGTATGCGTGATCAGATTCTGAAGACCGCCCCTGCCCCCATTGCTGCACGAATATTCACCATACACTTTTAAACATGCTCACTTCGGTTTGCACAGAGTTTTGTAAATGACTGAATGAAACCACTAGATCCGTCAGGGCTGACTCACACGAGGAACCAAAATAAATGGAGTAAATTGAGTCAAAATCACCAGATGCTACCAAGATTCTTCTTCTTGGTTCCCTGTTCACATTTTCACAACTGAATGGCGGTCCAAGGAATGAGGCTTTGCTCCAGGTGGGTGTATGCTGGTGTGCACACTCATTATCAGAAGATAGAATTTCATTTTCTCAGTTACTTGAACTTTTTGTCTTATTTCTAATGACTAGGGGAAAGAGTTGGGAGCGGACAAACTAGTTACTTATAGGGCTCTGGGGGTGCGAGTCTGCATTTTACACCCCCAAAGCACTATGGTATTAGAGAAGAGGGTGCAAATGTACGAGCAATCCCCTAAATGTCAAGGCCTCATGTGCAGAGCTAAATGTCATGGCCTCATGTAAATAAGGGAATCATTTCCCTCTGTACTGGCACAATATTACAGAAGTGGAAGCAGAGCAGAGGCAAAGAGGTGGCAGACACTTAACCAGCCCGCCAAAGGCTACTCTTTGAAGGGAGACACAGAGATCCCACACGAGGCTGGTAGATGCAGTCTTTCACTCCACTAGCCTGCAGGAGGATCTCTGCCCTCCTTTAAAATGCAGGTCAGGTTGCCAGCACCAGTGAAAGGCAACTGGTCACGTCTTAGAGTTGGTCTGTCTTTCACCAATGCACTGTACCCAGTGTAGGCAAAGGCTCTCGACTGCACTGGAAAGAGTGTATTTGTTGTAATAGGTGCGCTGTCCCTGTCGGCACCAGGCACATTCAGATAAAGGTGCTCCGCCATGCCGATTGGGGCAGTGTGCCCCATGCATAACATGGCTCTAGAAGGCCACATGGTACTGAAAACCGGGTGTAAGTATTGCAGGTCAGTAAATACCATAGACTTGAAATGACGTGTTCACTAAGGTGATCAATAAGAGATGGCTGGAAAAGCTAGAACCTGGATCAAAGACTATTTGCATCTGCCAGGAAGTATTTATTTGTTATTTATTTTACATGTCGCGAATGAGACCCTCAGGAGTGTCAGAGCACTTTATATAAACTATACGTATGTACAGAAGAAAAAAACAGAGAATATGCAGTGGTCATCATATAGACATTAGCAGAAAAATAAGAATATTCCAGTTCAGGATTTAGATTCAACGTAAACTGCAGGCCTGTGTTTATCGCATTATTCTTGAAGATACATCTCAAAAATTAGGTGTTTCAAGTCCCTTTGAAGGGATTTCAAATGATGCGTTCATGCGTGTTGCAGGAGGGATTTAGTTCCATATTTTCAAGTTGTGTCTGACAAAAGAGTGAGAGGTAATTCTTTGTTTCTTAAACCTCGGGGGTTCATAGATCCTACACTTCATAGGGCATCCCAGAGGTATGAGTTTAGTGCGAGGTATCTTGGAAAGCCCCTACTCATCGTTTTATGTGAAATGCATGCAATTTTGAAAGCGTTTAAGCTTCTATGAGGCACCAGTGATGTGCTCAAAATATTTCACTACTGTGCTGAGAACTGAAGTTGTTTGAAGAGTGCTTTCAGGGCTGTCAGCTGAATATTCAGAATCCCTACGAGCAAGAAATGTCCTTAGTTTAATCTTGATAGAAGCAGTGACTGTGCCACTATTTAGAAGTCTGCCTTCGGTAAAAGTGGTTTTATCATTCTCAGATCCTCAGATGATTCAACTGATATTGAGTATTTTTTGCTATGCAGTTATATGCAATTGAAGGTTCAAATGTTTGCCTAGGTAAGAAGCCAAGATATTTCGTGCTTTCGTAAGATTTTGGGCTTGCAGTCAAATATTATAAGAGAATCAAACAAAGTTCTGACAGTTATTGAGCTCTGAGGTAGAGAGATGAGTAGGAACTAAGGGCCTGTTTTAGAGTTCAGTGGACGGGTTACTCCGCTGTAAACATGACGGACATCCCATTCGCCATATTGCAAGTGCATTATAACTAGGGCTCCCAGTTTTCAGTCTTTACTGATTTTTACAGATAAATACAGACAGAAAACTATTTATTTTCCTGTCTGTATTTATTTTTAAATACAGAAAAAGACGGAAAATAGGCCTTCTTTGAATGATTTCTTCTACTGTCAGTCATGAGTGCCAGGTCAGTAGGTGTACAGATTGAGAGGAAGGAGAGATGAAAAAAGATAATAGATTTCCTAATTAAGCTTAATTAATGCAGATCTACAGTTATTTATGCTATTCTGCAATGCAGGTGTTTTCAGATAACACTAGTGCGCTGTATACTGCTAAAACCTTTTGGACATTCAAATGCGAGTATACATTTATCAGTTAAATAAATGTGGAAAAATACACATTGCAGCTTCATTTATACAGAAAACACAAAATAAAAATGGATAAATACAGAAAAACTGAGCAAAAAATAAATATGGATAAATACAGACGGAAATGTTGAAAAAATAAATACCATAAAACCGGGAGCCCTAATTATAACCAATGACACTGATATCACAGCGGACAGGATATCCGTCAGGTTTGTGACAGAGTAACTAGTCCGCCGAACTCTAAATCAGGCCCTAAGTCTTTAGGGTGTTTAATTTTAGGTGGTGAAATGTCATTCATGGCTGTAAGTCGTCTAATGGTTGGCATAGTCAGCTGATGTCCTCTGCAGTTTTGAGTTTCAGGAGCACGTGTGTCATCTGCATAAAGATAGTATGAAATATTTGAGTGTTTCAATAGTCAGGTGAAAAAAGAGTATTGAGCCCCGCAGAATGCGCAGTCATTGAGGGCAGGATCAACTAGTTTCATGCTACGCTTCATTTATTAAAAGTGGTTTTCAATGTAGTAGGGGCACCATCTCAAAACGGTTCCATTTATCCCTGTTCGCTTTTGAGGATGTTCCGGAGTGTGCTATGTTGGATCACATCAAAAGCTACCTTAAAGGTCGACGAGCACAAGACGGCAAGTGATCCCCACTGTCTGAAAGAAAATCCAAGGGCTCCTGCAATCATCATTCAATGCACATAATCTGCAAACCAAATTGCGGGTTAACTTCAATGCCCTTGACTCTCTGGGGAAATGTGGAGGAGAAGCCAAAGGCTCAACTCAAGAGAGGACATGTGGGGTGAATCTGACCATATTGCAATACAGTCATCAAGGGCACAAAAACAGATAAACATCCTGCCAAGGGCTGTGTGTGCACAACACTTTCATTAAAAGCTCAGATATCTTAAATATATTTCCAGTGCAATGGCAATCAGATCAAAGTGAAAGTAAACAAAATACAGTATGAATCAATACCAAACGATATTCATTTTTATAGGGTAGTGATGCAGTGAAGCATCAGGAGAATGGTAATCTCATGCGGGGCTTCCAGACAAGAGTTAGAACAGATGTAAACCCAATAGAGTACTGAAACATTGTCACAGAGTAAACACTGTTCAGTGATTGTGAACCGTTCTAATCATTACAGATCTCTACTATTTGTGACGCTGTAAGGCACCTAGAGGAGAAAAGGCAAAGAAGTAATGCAACTAGTATGTTTGTGATTTTACAACGCCCACAAACAGCTAATTTTCATGAAGCTTAACAAAGAAGGAAACTGTGATTCAAAATAAATGGAGGCTCATAAACATTCCTGCAAACATGTATCATTTTATTTTATTTATAAAGTTTTATATAGCGTGAACATGACCCTTGCCGGTATCAGAGCGCTTTACAAATGTTCAGAAAAGAGGAGACAGGTAGAATAAAACAACAACATAATTGGGGATGGAACAAGATGCATAGGATGCTTTCAAGTGTTTATATATTTATTATTTAACTGTGTTCATAAGTCTACATGCTTGCCAAGACTTAAATAGAACAGCAGACAGAAAATACAATGGCATCGTCAGTGTCAAGGGTACCTGCAAAGCAAGAGGAAGTGTCTTGGAGTTAATGTTGACACACTGGAGGTACAGTGGAAGTTTGCAAACTTCAGGATGTTCCAGTCAGGAAAAAAGGCATATCAAGGGCTCAGAGTAGATTGCAAATATCCCTGGTTCAATGTAGCTGGCTAGCCACTGGGTGCTGGACCACCACACACGGCAGGCAAAAGAAAGCAAAAACAATAAGATGATAGATGGGGCGCTGAAACTTTACAGACACCCCCCCCCCCCATCACAGATCTCGTTTAATCCATCATCCTTCTTCTGCTCACTAAGCCACCCCAGTTTGGACCAAGCCATATGTAAATCAGTCTTGACCCTGTTCCTCAGGGGAACAGTCCAGCCCAAACTTATTATGTTTGCTTTGTAGGCAAAAGAAAGCAACCATGCTACTAAAAAAACTAACAAGAGATTTTGCAAATAGGTGTGTGCTAGTAAGGCTGAGTCACCATTGTCTCAAATACACTGAGCTTCAGAGAAGATCATCTCTATTGCTGGAGCAGGTCTGAGGGTCTTAAATGAGGCTCTCGAACGCTGGTGCATGATGAGGTCGACCATTGCTTCATGATGAGTAGTCCTGCGAGTTCAGGCTATAGACTGGCTCTTCCTAGCAGAGCAGAGCTCCTTGGGTTGGCAGAGGGCTTCCATACTGGGAAAGGGCTGCAGCAGGACAGACAAGCAGAGATTCTGAAGGGCCTTGGAAACCATGAGAAAGTGGACATTACACCGGCTTCACACTCTGAAAACAGTTCAGCAACAGAGGTCCAATCACTGTCAAGTCATTTCACAATTTCAAAGGTTCACCTAAACGTGCAGGGGTCAAGTTACCAACCTCAAAGAGGAGTCCATGCTGCTCTCAGTGAAACCTCTAGATGGTTCTCTGATAGACAGCTATTTGGAGTCTTCATCTTGAAAATGCCTTTTGTACTGTATAATAAATGTTTATTTTCAATGTTAATTCAAACACCAATCAATGTGAACTCAATGATCATAACTTACACATTCCATCACTTGCAAAGGGTTGCACCGGTGATGACCGTGTGTAATATTCACAAATGTTATATTTAATTAAAAAGCACATATATGTGGGTGCCCCCATCAGCCCCAAGTATTTGAACTTCATTTTACATTTGATGGGCAACAAGCAGCTTTCCAGACAACTTTGCTGAGTGGGCACCATATATGATGAGCCTGCCTGGAGAAGTAATATGTTCTGCAAGAACAGCCCCCTAAAGCAGGAGTTTGCTCTTGAAGAACAAAATAACAATGGCCCCGATGCGCAAGGAGTTTTTTTCCTGCATGTTAGGGCTCACGTGCAGTTTTCCGACCCGGGACCACCATTCCTCATGTGGTCATTCCAGAGAGTGAAAATGAGAGATGGTCACCTAATCCTAAAAAAGCGGGGTGACCATCACGATGACCTAATGGCAGACTGGTCCTCAGGTCAAAGGTTTCCTATAGAGGATCCAGCTGAAGCTCTGTCATTAGAAGCCCTGCAGTTCTCCCACAGTGGAGCCACAAGTTTAATGGAATGGTGCATTCACAGTTCTATAGCAGATGCACTATTCTGCCAAACTATATTTGGCCCTTTATTGTCCTTTAAAACAGAGATACAAAACAACTAGCTGCCCACGACACAAAAATACTGAGACAGCCAAGCATAAGCGGCACTCTTTTCAGCAGGTAGAGATGCATTAGGTCAGAGGTACCCAATATTGATTAATGATGGTTGTACGCATGCCAGCTTTTCAAGATATTAATGTGGAATATATTTATCCAAAAATGTACCTAAAGTGTATTTATTCACTCAGTCAATTGTTATCTTGAAAATCTGTCACAGTCTAATTCTTTGTGGAACAGAGCTAGGCAATCAACACTGCTATAGGGTGTTCACCCTATATCCTCAACGGCTTATAGATTAGGGAAAATGTTAAAATGTTCAATATGAGTACCCGCGAGATTCAATAATATACATTTATCATTACTGCAGAGCATTTAAGTCATGCAACTGTATATTAAATAGAGTGAGATTTGAAGAATTTGCTGCTAAAAGACAATGTAATAATATGTGTATCCGATATATATAGCATGGGATCCATTACTTCAAGGTTACTGAAAACAGATTCATTGGACTTGCATTTTGTACAAATCTTAACCACCTGAACAAACACATCTCATGCCTCACTGACTTCTTTATTTCACACCATGGAGCAATATGTTACCTTTCCACATTTCCTGCAAGAACAAATGTAGACTTACAATGTGATGAATTTATTAGCTGGAGAGTTTGGATAAAGCCAAGCATATTATAAACCTGGCAAATTTATAGAGCAGCCCCCGAGTCACTTGCTTGCTGTGATTTCCTGATTACTGTGCTGAAGGTGCGATGCAGACATGCTCGAATTACATTTGTCGCAGAAGAGTGACAGCTTCTCCTTGGAGAAGGATTTGCTCTAAGGCTCGTGTCACATATTAGAGACAGAAAAGGAATGGAGGGTGAGCTGCAGAGCTTCCTCTGAAAAATGAAACCCGCGGCAAGGTGAACACAGGTCTGGTACAAGAGATGGTTCTGAGTCTTATTTAGGTTTTAGCTGTGCCGGGCTTTTCACTATTGACATCAGTGCACTTGTAATATGGCAGATTGGACACATGCAACTTTCTGTCGGATGTCCTGCTCAACTCTAAGAAGGCCCCTTGACATCTGGAAGTTGGTGGCAGGCAGGAGGAGCACAAAGAGATCAAGACTTTCACACAGAAAACCACAGAAGTCATTCTGATGGCAGGGCCCCTGGATTTATGAGATACAGGGGGAATAGTTTATTCAACATAATTCATTTAATTACGTGGCAAGCAACAGGTAAACTGCTGCGGTGTGGGAAATTATGCAACTCAACTTGTGACATTACTATCTATGACGACATTTTAATGCTTGTATGTACTGACTCAAAATGGATACCAGTGGATTAGCAAATACATAGATAAAAATAAACTACATAAATTGAGCATATATTATTACACATGTTTTTCTGTAACAATTAATTGTATCTCCTTTTCATGGAAGTAGAGGAACTTCATTCTCTTATTTATAATGTCTTCCGTACATACTGGAGTATAATTGTTTGTGTAAAACACAAACATTGTTGCACTAGGAGAACACAAATCTACATGGGCACACTTTATAAAAGGCATGCCTCTTTTGATATGCACTTCTCATCTGGATTTTAAAAACTGTCACCTGAAGCTCGGTTTCGGGTTACTGTGTGATCGCATGGTTTTTAGGTCGAGCCTCGAGTAGCGCGCAAGCGCTGCTCTGGCAAGACTTTATGTTAGGGGTTTCAGAAAGCTGACCACACGCTCGTGCACAATGGCCTTTACCCTGCGGTTACCCGCAAGCAAAAGGCCATGGTGCACGAGCGTGTGGTCATGCCTGCTGCTTGCAAGCGCGCGCGCACGCACCACTCGCGTGCTTGTTCTGCTAGCGTCTCCCCGTGCTTTCCCTTTCTCTGTATGGTCTGCACGTCTGTTCGTTCCGTCCCACTGCTTTGCGCTGCTCGTCTCTGCTTTATGCCCCTGGACTGCTTTCTTTCACTCCCATCTCATTTGTATTCGGTGTTGTTTTGTTTGCTATTTCTCGGTGACGTGATAGCTGCTTGAATCAGTTTCTGTGGGGGTTCACTGAACGGAGATGTATGTAGGTGGGGATCGAGAGGTGTGTGTTGCAGTGAACACAAAGCAAATACAACCATTCCTGTCCATTGATAGAGACGCATCCCTACTAGGAAATGTGTTTTTAAGGATCCGTATTTATTTTTACTGTTGAATGTGGTCCTTGAATATTGAATCGCACTCCTAAATCCTTTATCGGGCGGTCCTTACATCAGTTTCTATCTTTCCGTTTCATTTGCCCAGCCATTTACCCGATATGTCAGCTGTTGATGGTTGCGGGGGCGGGAGAGGGGGGAGACTAAAGGAGGGGGGGCGGGGGCGGGAGAGGGGGAGCCTAAAGGAGGGGGGCGTTCTGAGAAGGAAGTTCATTGGCATACGTTTTCTGAAACTGTATGAAAATAGTTGTCGAGTTGAATTGCTTCATTTCCCTCCCCCCCCCACAAATTTATTTCTTCCTTTCACCAAATATGTTAATCTCGGCTCGCACATAAGAGGCTGGCACGTTTCCTTTCTTTGCTTTAGCCCGCCTTCTGGGAAATGTATGTTGAAATGAAAGTGCTTTGTCCTGGCTCATCTCATTGTGGCATTCATGGACAGGGAGCCTTTTAAATGAGGCTGTTATAGGAGTAACCTGAGCCAACAAGCCCTTGAGTTGCTGTCTGTGCAACTATGACCAAGAAGTAGTAAAGGCGGATGCGGCCTTTTTAGTACGTTTATATTTCATGCCTTCATGAGAAGTAACGTTGGAGGATGTTGAAATCTGGAATTTTATTTGCATCTCTTTGTTAAAAATATATGGGATTAAGCACATTGTAACATTCCAACAACTGCTTATTTGAGATCGTCTCCAGATGTTCAATTGCGGCACAGTTGCAGATGTGCACTTCTTATAACAGGTTTGCACAAACTTTGTGGGTTTCCGTAGTTTTCTGTTTTGCATGTAGGGTGCCATTAGGAAAGCTGCTGTTGGGGGACTAGTCTTAAACATCCGGTTCTAAGCCAAAGGGGAAGTCCTTTCAGTAGAGCTATGACTTTACCTGCAAGGCCTTTTGAGCACACCAACCAAACCGAATGCGCTCTGCTCTGGACATGTAAGGTCATGGCACAGACTTGACTGCTTAGTAAACATCAGTTGTCTCCAGCCTTTTCTGTAACTAGCTAATTATATTTAGGGCTCCCGGTTTTATGGTATTTTTTTGACCTTTCCTTCTAGTAATCCATATTTATTTTTTGTTAACTTTATCTGTATTTATCCATGTTTATTATGGGTTTTGTGAAAAAATAAAGCTGAAACTGGTATATTTCCACATTTATTTAACCAATAAATATGCAGTCATGCTTAAAAGCCTGCCAGGTTTCAGTGATATGACACCCGCAGAAGATAAATCAATGCACTTATATAAAAATATGCACATTTCAGTATCAGCCTTGTGCATATCTACTGCTGTTTAAGCCTCTTTACTGAGATTTCCTTTTTTAACCCTCTTACCTATCAATCCACACAGTTATTGGCCTGGCAGTCATGGCAAAGTGTATGCAGAATCACTCAAAAGCACCCACTTTCCGTTTTTATCCACATTTAAAAATAAATACAGACAAGAAAATAAATGGTTTTCTCTCTGTATTTATCTGTAAAAATCTGTAAAAAGGAAAACAGGGAGCCTTAATTATGGTCAATGAAAATGATCCCTAGCTCCTGATATTGGTGATGTAGTAGTGGCCACCTCCAACAAGACGGTCAGCAGCGATCACATCCGCGTATTACGCAGGGTTACCAGAAGTCTTCCCTCCACATGGGTAATACAGAACAGCCAGAAGTGCACCCCTTTGGCCCAGAAGCAATAATGGGAGCAATACATCTCTCCAGTTCAAATAATAGCTTTAAATACATTTTGAAAATTCAAAAACAAATTCTCCAAACAGCTTATGAGTTCTGAAAATACACAGATTTTCATCCCGGATGTGTGCTTTTTAATTTTGGCATACAAACAATAATTCAACCAAGCAACAGTTTCTATTGTTGGAGGCAGGGCTGCACACAGGAGAGCTACTCACAAGGAGCTGGCGGGCTACTCGTTGGAGACACCTGGTATACATGATAAACCTAGGCCTGACTCATTTCTGTCGATAGCATTCTAGAATTTACTCAGTGTGATCACCTCCGCCCTTCTTTGATGCATGACGACCCTCTATGCTGTTTCAGATTAAAAAAAAAAGTTTTAATGTCAATCCAGAATCCGTTCCCTGGCTCGTGTGTTTTTCAGTTGAAGGTGCTTGCTTTTTGCACGGTTCCTTTGCAGGCATGTGTTGCCCCACACTCGTCCTCCTTCCCTCCGTGTTTTCTCCTACACCGCCCTCCCTCCGGCCCGCCAGCAATAAATAACAAGCATTGGCATAGCCAATAGGTCTCGCCTTTGGGACCTTATAAGTGTTTAACCATGCAAAAGTTAATGTTGTTGCACCAAGGATATTATGCTGCGTAACTAAATACTTAGAAGGTCCCAAAAGCGAGACCTATTGGCTATGCCAATGCTTGTTGTTTCTAGGAGCACCCATTTGCAATAAAAAGTGCCAGTGAAAGTTTGTTTTTTCTCTTTATCAGATATTTGCTGATGTTCATTAAGACGAACTTTGAGACTGAAGACATAACCAGCCCTGACCAGAAATTAAAATGTTTGACGCTCCCTGACCAGAAATTAAAATGTTTGACGCTCTTAATTCGGAGCACCATTTTAAATGACTGGTCGGTTTGGAACATTGCTAAGCAAACATCAATTGGGATCGACAGTGAAACAAGATAATTTCATAAGAAATAATAAAACTTTCTCTCTACTCTGTTTTTATTTACTGCTATAGACAAAAAACAAACGTGCATCCTTGTTTTATCAAGAGTACTCTATGGATGCTAACACCATCTGTAAATAATTCTCACCTCTTTAGTTACGGAATACATCAAGAAACTTAGGTAAGGTTGAAAAGTTCTGGGAGGTTTACTGCATTCCATATGAAGTTTTCATAAGTAAGTGTTGACCAGTTCGAGGTAGAAGAAACATCGTTTTGTTTCAATCTGAAAAATTGTGCAGAAAATATTAATATTTGTTTGGATATAAGAGCGGTCAGGGAATATCATAATGCATTCAGTGTTGTCAGAGTGAATTAAACTTGAATGGAGAGCTCGCGAGTTCTAGACATGTGGAATTAATGTTTAGTATTAAGAGGCAACATTTCAACTATAGAAGAGGACTTCAAACTGGTCAAGATTAACAGAGGCGTTATTTTAGGGCTGCGCTCAGGGAGGACGTGCACGGGGATTAATAGCGATAAAAAAATGGTGGTCTTTGAAACAAAATGGGCCAGCTTTATTTAGTTAAATTGAAATGACCGATGAACATCCATAGGTCAGGCAGCACAATGAATTCGTACACATCAGTCGATAAAAAAGTATTTCAGAGGTTCAAAGTCAAGCAAGCCGACCCAAACTCTATGAATTGGAATTTAACATTACAAGCGGAACGTTTTTTGGCAGTCATATTTCTATTACAAACTTTGGAACATGCTTACGATTGTTTGTTTTTTAGAAATACAACATTAAGTAGCACAATTAATGTTAACACTGTCTAAAAAATGAATTAGTCGCCTGAGTATGTAGTGGAGCCTTATGCAGGGATGTGTAAATTGTAAATTCAACGCTCCATATAGAAAAGGGCAAACTGCCAGTGAGTAGTGTGATCTTGGTGCGTTTGTTATCGGATTGTACTGTCCGTTCCTTCCACTGAGGGGAGCAGCTACTCGGTCCCATCAGCTTAGCACAAGACAAAGCAATGGACCATGATACGAAGATGGGGAGTAGCTCCTTCTGTTTCTTTCCAGGAGGAATAAATATCACAATGACCTTCCTCAGCAGGTGCTACAAGGGAGCGGTAACTTGTGATGGGAAGGCAGAGTGGACCTACTTGAGGCTCTGCATGTTATTTTCACAGCAGCATGTGCTGGGGGTCATTGCATTCTCCCTTACATTGGTGTTTAGTAGGGAGGGGCAACGCATTGAATTTATCAAGTGTATATTACTTTCTATGGAGTTTGACTTTACCTCCTCTCACTGATGAATCTCTGACACTCTTCAAATCTCTCTGAACTCTGACCAACCCCATGCCATGCATGGCAGAAGGCCACACACAGCAGGGCTGGCCACACATGGGGGTTGGGCACAGGGCCTGGCTGAAGGCTGCCACCGCGTGCACCTCCGTGGAAGGTTCGGCCACAAGTCGAGCTGTGCAGGGGGTAGGATGCCAGGGCCGGACTGGCTACCGGGCGTTTTGGTTTGCTGCCAAGCTGGGGGCTGATTTCGTTGATGGGGACCTGCGTGTGCTTAAAAACATTTGTTTTGCTTTGTTTATTTCGAAGCACACACAGGTCCCCATCAACGAAATCAGCCCCCACCGCAATGAAATCAGCCCCCAGCTCGGCAGCACACCAAAACGCCCGGTAGCCAGTCCGGCCCTGTAGGATGCCCTCGCGTGCATATGTGCAGGGCCTGGCAGCAGGCCAGGCCCTTCTCCCCCCCCACACTGTGCATGGCAAAAGGCTGCGCATGGCTGGCCCTATCAAGGAATTGGGCAGGGCTATGTACATTAAGGGGGGAGGCCGCTCGTGGCGGGTTAAGCACCCTCGCCATGCACTGCTTATGACTCACATATTATAACACTCATGACATATTCTATAACATTATTGATAATTTCACTGATGGCAACTGACATGAGATTATTGATGGCCACACTGTGCATGGCGGGGGCACAAATTATATTTGCTTGAAATAACTATAAATGGTGATTTAAAGTTTATCATCAGTTTAAAATGTTACATCTCCAAAGCTTTTTTTTTTTTTCTGTGATTATATATATACCGTGCACCATGAGCGCACATCCTTAAGCAGCCCGGCAGGATTAGTGGCATGCAATGGACTCTCCAAAGTTCTTGGAAGCTGCCGGACCGTCGCAACCCCAATAACAGCCTGCCAGCACGAGTTGTGACATGACTTCATGATAAGGCACCTATTTACTTAAAGGGTGCTTTCAGGCAACAACATCAGATGGGATTTATGCGGCTGGACGAGGGTTCGACCCTTGCAACTGGGTTTTGTGATTCTGGTGTGTGTGAAGGGAAACAGCAAGCGCCGCCCACTGTGGATTTCATTTTACTTAACGAGAGCGCCCACAGATACAGACTCGAAGTGTCGAGACCATGGTGTTCTCTCAACGCCCACTTTTGGATTTCCACCAATCACTGAGAGGCAATTTCGGTTTTAAAAGCATGAAGATTTGCAACACCCGAGATAATAGCATTTGAGAAAGGTAGTTGTGCCGAAACGTGTCATGCTGGTCTTAATAAAGTTTGCAAGCTCTTGAACCTGTGTGTGCTCAGATCCTTTCATATATATATATATATATATATATATTACCTACTGGCGGTCGCCAGTAGGTAGTTATAGTTAGGACCTATTTTCCATAGGAAATTCACAACATTCTATTTCCAATAACTTTGGCGCCGGTTGATGAATCTTCGCGAAATTTTCAAAACTCGTGGGGCGCTCCGGTCCGCTCCTATCCTGAAAGTCTCGGGGTGATTCGTCAAGTGGGGGCCGAGAAAAAAAGGGGGTCCCAAAACGTGTTTTCCCCATGCAATTTTCCATAGGAACCTTTAGTCGCAGCTACAGCCCGAACTGCTGAACGGAATTACACCAAATTTGGCAAAAAGGTAGCCCTTGGTTCAGAGTCGTGCCTTTTGGTTAAATGGTGTAAATCCGTTCAGTAGTTCCTGAGAAATTTGAAAAAGAAAACACATATATATCTGGGCGGAGCCTAACCACACATGTCATCGTGAGATCTGATTGGCTGTCAGCACTTCATCCTGGAATTGCTGGCAGCCATCTTGGGACAAATATAAATGATAGTACCCCATTGAAATGCATTGTAGTGAATCGAAGATTTTGAGGGTTACCAAAAGGAGAACTATAAAGGGTGATAACAGACTTTAGTTACATTAGAATTCATTTGTTGATGGTACCATACTAATTTCAGGAATTGTGGTGTGTTCTAAGGTGATTTTACCCTGTGAAATACCTTCTGCTGGGATATCATGAATCATGTTTGAGAGAAAACTATTTTCACATGCTTGTCCCATACAGTTTTGGAAGGTGCTCCAGAAGCTAAAATGAGAGCATATTTTCTGTAAATTCACATTATCTTTCTCAGTCATGTGAGAATAAAGTCTGACATTCTCAGTAAAACATGTACATCAAACAAGGGCAGAGACTGTCAGTTGATTCCTTTGTGCTCTACTGCAGCTTCCCAGAGTGTTCTAAAGAACAACTAGAGTGCTAACAGCCTTACTTATGACAAAAGTATGGCACACCTGAAGCCATCTTGATTGGAATAAACTGGTAACACTTAAAACATTTAATTTAAAAAGGAACAAAATGATGGGGTTCATTTTGTCATAGAAATTATGGTTAGTGCTGCAGAAAGAAAAATTAGGACATGTTTCAAGTGTGATCTCAAATATCTTCCTGTTATATTTCAACAGGAGCAGCCTGTCAGTTGATGCCTTTGTGTTCTACTGCAGCTTCCCAGAGTGTTCTAAAGAACAAATAGAGAGCTAACAGTCTTACTTATGACAAAAGTATGGCACACCAGAAGCCATCTTGATTGGAATAAACTGGTAACACTTAAAACATTTAATTTAAAAAGGAACAAAATGAGGGGGTTCATTTTGCCATAGAAATTATGGTTAGTGCTGTAGAAAGAAAAATTAGGACATGTTTTAAGTGAGATCTCAAATATCTTCCTGTTATATTTCAACAGGAGCAGCCTGTCAGTTGATGCCTTTGTGTTCTACTGCAGCTTCCCAGAGTGCTCTAAAGAACAACTAGAGTGCTAACAGCCTTACTTATGACAAAAGTATGGCACACCTGAAGCCATCTTGATTGGAATAAACTGGTAACACTTAAAACATTTAATTTAAAAAGAAACAAAATGAGGGGGTTCATTTTGCCATAGAAATTATGGTTAGTGCTGCAGAAAGAAAATTTAGGGCATGTTTTAAGTGAGATCTCAAATCCTCTTCTATTTCATTAGAAAATTCTGACATGCAGACTGAAACAATCACTTTCAATACCAGCAGTAGACTTCCAGTTAACTCCCTGGTGAGCAGTAGCTTTACTACAGTGATCTAATGAACAACTAGAGTGCTAACATTCTGAATTTATGGCAAATGTGTGACACATCTGAATGCCTTCTTGATGGAATCAAAGTAAAAACTGAAAGCATTTCCTACTGAGGAGACTGCAGTAAATGACGAAATTAGGAAACTTCATAACAAATAAGTCTCCCAAGATGGCCACCAGAGAAAAAAGAGCCCAAATGTAGCACAAATATCACCCAGATGTAGCCCACATATAGCCCAATGACAGAAGTGTGCAAAACACTTTTTATTTTTAGTTTTTCTGCAGTTTTATATAGTGCAAACTGGTCAGGTATTGGAGCGTTACATCTTACTTGGACCCCTTATTGCGTATTTTGCACGAAGTACATGAGATTGATCTTGCGAAACAATGAACTTTACGATTCTGTTAACCTGAAGTTGCTCTGAACCGGGCTTTGTAACACCCGTTTTTACCTACTGGTTTTAATTAATTCTCACTGTATTGTATTAGGAAAGAGGATTTACTGTTTTTATGTACACTTTTATGATCTATGTTTCTAAATCAGATCAAATAAAGTTTAATGAATTCTATGGCAGGACGGAGGCGAGGATTATGCATATCTTTCCTCACTTTATTTGCATAGCAGTTCAAAGAAAACGTAACACAACAATCATTAAACAAAAGACTACACAACCCATGAACCATTAGGGGGTAGTCTCCAAGGCAACTATAGTCCAATCATATCACAGTCCATCGTATATAATATCGTGACGTCCCTTCCGCTTCCTCTTTCTTCACTGCTCGTCAGTTAAGTGCATTCCTTACATTCTTGGCTTAATCTGACGTTGTTGCTGTTTGTATAGCGGTTTCTTGTGCACGTTATTAGCATTATTGCCTTGGTATTGTTTCATATTCCCTGCGCAGCAGGCTCTTGCCCGAGCGCGTTCTCCCCTCGCAGTTTCTCCCGCTGTGTGCTCTGCGCGCGGTGAGATCCTGTCAGGTGCGTCTGGTCCGAGCGAGGCAGCTCTGTCGAGCGCTCCCGCTGGTCTTTACCCGCGTTTGGGAATCCGGTCACTCCTTTAGTGTCCGCTTGATTCCCGACCAACCCTCGCCTAATTTTGACACCGCTACGCGGTGATTTCCCCACATGGCCACGTTAGTGACCACCGCCACCTGGTGGTGGTAATTGGTATTGCGCCTCAGTCTATTCTTATAACAGCTTCGGGGAAAGCCCAGCTGTTGGAGCACCGGCGAGGGGGCTGCCTTAAGGATTTTAAGGGCATTTGTTCTGTGCTCACACCCTCTGCTATCATGTCTTCTCCAGAAGACCATTTTTACTCCTCCTACCAGGAAGTGGAGGAGGAATGGCCCCCAACTTCTCCCTCCAGCAGTGGACCAAGCCCTCTCTCTGGCTATTTCTAGGGCACTGGCTCCTCTTAGGGATCAGGTTGATAAGCTGGCGAAAAGCATCCCTGGGGTGTTCAGTGACCCAGATCTGGTGGTGGCGGGTCCAAGTAACTCCCAGATGGGGAATAAAAGGGCCGTTAAGCATAACGCGGGGCACTTGGAAGGATTTGATAAACTTATGGAGACCTTCCTCAAGAGTGCGCGAACGCTGAAACATGCACCCTGCCAGGAGGAGGAGGGGCCCGGAGAAAATTGCGACACTGTCACCACTATTGTAGACCCCGACGGCGGGTTTCCCTTAGAGGGAGAGGGTGTATCGGACGACGATTTCTCCTCCGATGAGGATAAGGACTCGGGGCGTCCCTGGCGTCCAGAGTCCCACTCCTCTCAGTCCCCGGTTGGGGACGGGGTCCACTCGGACATGTTCGAGCCTACCCAAATTTACCATCCTAGGTCGGCAGAGTGGACACCTGACACCAAAGTGGCAGAGTATGTGGTGGGGAAAATCCATCAACCCCTTGAAAGGGAGGTCAGGAATAGGATGAGGGGAGAATGCCCCAGGCCCTCACTGAAGGGGAAGGTGGCACACACGCCTGAAATTGATGAGAAACTATGTACCTTTTTCTCCAAGTATATGAGGGATCCCAAGAAAGGAATTGATAGGTCTTGGACGTGGTAGGGCCCTTGACCCAAATTATTCAATTGACGGAGCGTTCCAAAGAGTCAGGATCTCCTTTGTCCATGGATATTGTGGCTGGTTGGGCGCACTACCCTAAACCCTAAAACACTACACCCTCCACTACCCAAACACCACTGCACTACCCTAAACCCTAAAACACTACCCCCAGCACGACACCCTACACTACCCAAACATAACTGCACTACCCTAAACCCTAAAACACTACCACCAGCATGACTCCCTACACTACCCAAACACCACTGCACTACCCTAAACCCTAAAACACTACCCCCAGCACGACTCCCTACACTACCCAAACACCACTGCACTACACTAAACCCTAAATATACCCCCAGCATGACCTCCCACACTACACAAACACCACTGCACTAACCTAAACCCTAAAACACTACCCCCAGCATGACCCCCTACACTACCCAAACACCACTGCACTACCCTAAACCCTAAAACACTAACCCCAGCATGACCCCCTACACTACCCAAACACCACTGCACTACCCTATACCCTAAAACACTACCCACAGCATGACCCCCTTCACTACACAAATACCACTGCACTGCCCTAAACCCTAAAACACTACCCCAGCACTACCCCCTACACTACCCAAACACCACTGCACTAACATAAACCCTAAAACACTACCCCCAGCACAACCCCCTACACTACACAAACACCACTGCACTACCCTAAACCCTAAAACACTACCCCCAGCACGACTCCCTACACTACCCAAACACCACTGCACTACCCTAAACCCTAAATCTACCCCAGCACGACCCCCTACACTACCCAAACACCACTGCACTACCCTAAACCATAAAACACTACCCCCAGCATGACCCCCTACACTACACAAACACCACTGCACTACCCTAAACCCTAAAACACTACCACCAGCATGACCCCCTACGCTACTCAAACACCACTGCACTACCCTAAACCCTAAAACACTACCCCAGCACGACCCCCTACACTACCCATACACCACTGCACTACCCTAAACCCTAAAACACTACCCCCAGCACGACCCCCTACACTACTGCACTACCCTAAACCCTAAAACACTACCCCCAGCACGACCCCCTACACTACCCAAACACCACTGCACTACCCTAAACCCTAAAACACTACCCCCAGCACGACCCCCTACACCACCCAAACACCACTGCACTACCCTAAACCCTAGAAAAGAAACCCCCACCCCATGCCCAATCCCCCTTACCTCTCAATCCTCATGGTTCCTCTCTCCTCGTGGTTCCTGCTTCACGTAATCTCTGAGGGGCGGTGCACGTCGTTGTGAGGAAACGGAACAGCCTCTGTTTCCTTACAACGACATGGATCGTCTACATGTTTTTAGAACACATGGTCATTTACCATACATACCTTTACAACAAAATTTGTTGTAAAGGCATGCGTGGTAAATGACCATGCGTTCTAAAAAATGCGTAGTAATGACTTCGTGATGTACAACGCATGCGTGGTAATGCATGTGTTGTAATGGTATCGCAAAGTAAAAAAGTCGTTGTAACGGCTGTTTACCGATCGAAGCTGGCCCCTTTTCTTCAGTGAGACGTTTATTTGATTAAGTAGGAGGAAGGAATGTGGTTTTTTTACAGAAAAGTGCATTCCCGGCTGTTGTATTGTGAAAGTGTCCGCGTGGCCTGGTTTCACTTCCGATGAGAGAGTGGAAGAGTCTGTTTGGATCTAAAGGAGTTCTGTTGTTGGACGGGGCCGGCGCGACATGTCATCAGAAAACATAGCTAATGGAAAGCGTCCTCCCTGAAGTGTGGAGCAGTGCAATGAGAGGTCAACGAGTGTGCGTCCCACCGCAGTATGACCGTAGCGCGTGACCCATGTGCCGCCTCCAGGGTACGGGAGGCAGAAGCGGCATCACAGGTCCTCTTGAAGACCGTTGTAGCACTAATTCTACATTTTGGTACTAGGGCATTTTAACTTCGTTGTTCCTGCCAGATACAAAGAGAAGATCCTGTGTTATTCAGTGCCCTCGTTACCTTTTTGTGGGTTGTGGTGCTTGTCACTTCGCTGCCCCGCCGGTGCACACGACTGGGCACCCCACCTCGTGTGCCATCTGCAGGGCCTCTGCCCTCGGATCACTGGTTTCGGTTTCTGGAGTGGCAACATAAACAGTTGCTCCCAAAGGACTAGCCTGAACACTTAGGTGAATATCCCCTGCACCAGCATTCCACGGAAATTCTTTCCTAGCTCTCCCACGTCAACGAGCACGGCTCCGCTCGCGACACCATATGACGTCAACGGAGCCATAAGAGGACCTCGTTGGCGTGCTGACGTCAGTTCCACCCATTTTTTCTGTGCCACCGAGGCAAACAGGGGACCGAGACATTTTCACATGTATACATAGTATAATAAATATATATATATTCACTGAAAAAACCATAGGTTTCAGGCACGTTATAGTTAGAAATTAGCATTTAAAAAACCTTAGAAATTCACTGAAAAAAACATAGGTTTCAGGGGCATTATAGTTAGTTGGACATTTCACTCGTACAAAACCATAGAAATTCCCCCGTTATAGTTAGTTCAGCTAACTATAACTCGCGCGTCCGCAATGCACTGCTGATGACGTCACATATTACATCACTCATGACATGGTCAGTGACATCACTCATGACATCACTGATGACATCTCAAATGACATCCGGATGACATCATCCAGTGAATGTGTGTTTTTCTGAAAATTAAATATGTTTTATATATGTATATCTCAAGGTCGATGGAAGAATAAATGGATATATAAGTGTCTAAATGGATGATTTTTTTGTAAAATTGATTGTATAACTGACTAAGTGTATCTTAGTGAATACATGGGTTAGTGAGTAATGTTTAAATATGAAAATATCTGTATCAGTCTCTCACTTTGTGTATAAGTGGCTGCATGGGTTGGTGAGTAGCTACATGAGTGTCTATATGGGTTATTAGTTGGTTTTTGAGTATCAGTATGAGTGTCTGAGTGTCTGTATGGTTCGGTGGGGGTATTACTTAGTGCATATATGCATGAATGAGTGACTCACTGTTTGTATGTGTTGAAGACAGCATGTGTGCAGGACTGTATAGGTGGATGAGTATGTGTATGGGTGTGTTAGTGAGTGAATGACTGTCTCAATAGTGTCTTTATGAGTAACTACATATGTTTTAAACTAGTATATGTGAGTATTGGTGTATATAAGTGAGTATATGTGAGAGTGAGAGATTGGAAGAGTTCCTGTACAAATAAGTTGGTGTTTCTATAAGTGATTGTTTAAGAGAGTAAGTATGTGTAAGTTTCTGTAGAAGTAAGTGTGGTAGTGTGTGTATAACTGTATATGCAAGTAAATGGATGTTTGATACTTTGTTTGCATGTGTGACTATGTGTGTGAGTAACTCTATGGATGAGTGGCGGTGTGTAACAGGATGTATAGGTGTATGAGTACATATGATGAGTGAGTACATGTATGAGTGACTGTATAGAGACTGTTGGTGAATGAGTGGATGTGTGTGTAGATCTTGGAATTACTGAATAGGTGTGTTGTAACTGGTATTGGTATGTCCATTGTTTTGAAAATGTTAGTTTGTATTTTTGAGTGTGTGTATCAAAGGTTATATTAGGGTGAGAGGAGGTCTGCCACTCTATCACAAGGATGATGTCATCAGTGATGTCATTTGAGATGTCATGAGTGATGTCACTGACCATGTCATGAGTGATGTAATATGTGACGTCATCAGCAGTGCATTGCGGGTGCGCGAGTTATAGTTAGCTGAACTAACTATAACGGGGAATTTCTATGGTTTTGTACGAGTGAAATGTCCAACTAACTATAACGCCCCTGAAACCTATGGTTTTTTCAGTGAATTTCTAAGGTTTTTAAATACTAATTTCTAACTATAACGTGCCTGAAACCTATGGTTTTTTCAGTGAATATATATATGTCTCCAAACCTTTGCCCCAATGTAAGGACGCACTCCACAGGCAGACGATTCTCAGAATCCTTTATTCACAAAACCGGCAATTGCATTCCAAATGATTATTCAGCCAACACGTTGCGGAGCATCCCCTCTCCTTCTTCATAGGCAGTGCTCTTGGAAAGCCACAGTACCGTTGTCACACTTTAAATTACATCTGCATCTCACTAATTGGTTGCCCTCCGGTGGGCCTCCCAGGTAGGCAAGTTCAAGTGCATGCTGGTACTTGCAGTGTGCGACCAACCCATTCTTCCCCTTCAGTAGGTTCCGTGTGTTTCCAAAGTTTATTTTGCATTTACATGCCCTCCAGTGGGCCTCAGAGTGCATTCCGGTTCTTTAATTTACAAATCTCCTGTGCCGATTAGGTGCTTGGCATAGTTCCCTGCCCCTCCGGCCCAATATAACATTTGTGGTGGTGCAGTCCTTCATGGGCAGGACCGCCGTGTTTAATGTCGCCAAACCTTTGCCCCGATGTAAGGACGCACTCCACAGGCAGACGATTCTCAGAATCCTTTATTCACAAAACCGGCAATTGCATTCCAATTGATTATTCAGCCAACGCGTTTCGGAGCATCCCCGCTCCTTCTTCATAGGCATATATATAACCTACTGGCGGTCACCAGTAGGTAGTTATAGTTAGGACCTAGTTTCCATAGGAAAAACGTTTTTTGATTTACCAATATCTTTGGCGTCGTTTGACAAATCTTCATGAAATTTTCGAAACTAATGGGACGGTCAGGTCAGCTGCTGTGTTGAAAAATTCGGGGTGATTCGTCAAGCGGGAGCTGAGAAAAAGAGGGGTCCCAAAACCTTTTTTCTTTATGTTAATTTCCATAGGAAACTTTAGACACAGCTACAGCCCGAACTGCTGAACGGAATTCCACCAAATTCAGCAAAAAGGTAGCTCTTGGTTCAGAAAGCACTTGTGGGGACAAAGGGGGCATGGCCTGCTATCGGAAATCAGCAATCCTGTTGTGTGGGACTTACTGGAGGTAATAGGAGGGGTAGTTTGCCCCCAAGGACGTCCTTTGGGGCCAACTACCCCTCCTGTTACCTCCAGTACGTCACACACAGTGGGATTGCTAAGAGGTCTTCGGAGGCCACGCCCCCTTTGTCCACCACTCTGCAAACGCACCTCCTGGCGCACTACTGGTTGGGGATGAAGTCCACTTTACTCCAGAGGGACCTTGGAGGCCATGAAGCCCTCCTGGTACTACACAACGGAATTCCTGAGAGCTGGTGGGAGGCCCAGACCCCTTTCTCCACCACTCTGCAAACGTGACTGATAGTGGAAAAACCTTAGAAATTCACTGAAAAAAACCACAGGTTTCAGGGATGTTATAGTTAGAAATTAGCATTTAAAAAACCTTAGAAATTCACTGAAAAAAACACAGGTTTCAGGGACGTTATAGTTAGAAATTAGCTTTTAAAAACCTTAGAAATTCACAGAAAAAGCAAAGCTTACAGAGACGTTATAGTGAGGCTGACATAATTTCACTTGTACAAAACCAGAGAAATGCAGCCGTTATAGTTAGCTGAGCTAACTATAACTCGCGCCCATGCAATGCACTGCTTATGAGCTCACATATTACATCACTCATGACATGGTCAGTGACATCACTGATGACATCTCAAATGAAATCAGTGATGACATCATCCTCCGCTTCTCTGACACACCCACTCACACCCCTATAGAATGTTTTATACACCCACTGCCACTCCTACACAACCATTCACAAACCCATTCACAGAGCCATACCAGTACTTAAACACCCACTCACTGATTCATTGATCTATACACACATCCACTTGCTCACCCATACTGCCACTTATAGACCCACTCACTCACTAATACAGCCATTGACATAACCACCCATACAGCCATATAGGTGGTCACACACTGAGTGAGTCACCCATAGAACTACTCACACACCTAGACACTCACCCATACAGTCAATCATACAGCCACTTACTCACCAAAACAGTTACAGACCCACCCACTTACTCATACAAATAGTAACACATACTCACTCAGCTATACAGTCACTGACAGAAGCAAGCACTCATCTATATAGCCACTCTCACATTCACTCACTCACACATACAGTCACTCATATACCCTGTCACTCACACATACTGCCTTTCACATACTCAGTTACTCATCCATACTGACACATGCACTCAATCACCGACACAGCCATGCAAACACTCACTGACCCATACAAATTCTCACACACGCAACAGTACTCCCATACAGCCCCTGACTCACCCACTCACTGATCCATACAGGCAGTCACACACTTCCTCACCCACATACACAGACACCCAGACACCCAGACAGCCATAGATGTAGTCAAACAACCAATTAATCACCCCTATAGCCATTCACATACCCACACACTCATGCACCCAATTAGACATCAACCAAACGTACTCATCGGAAATTTTATTTATTTTTGTCTCTGTAGTTATTAATTTCCTCTGCGGTTGTGTGAGTGGGAATGGCTAAGGTTGGAATTAGATCTACCCCAGGACAATCAGGAGACATTTTCTTAACACTATAATGTTTGTGTGGGGATAGAGAAATCCTCTAAACTACTGTAACAAGTCAAAATTATAACAGACTAGTAGCAGATGGAGACATGGGTTTGGCAACATTGCAGGATTTCTCCTTTAGAAACCTTCCGATGGTTTTTCCAAATTTTACAAACTTTGACAAGTTTACAAGGCTTAAATAACTACAAATAAGCTACTGAACAACTGTGCAAAACAAGCTGGTGCAAAAGCCCAGATAAAATACCTTTTGCTAGAAGACTTCTCCAAGAAAGAAATTACCAGAAACACTCTCTATTAAAATCTTTTATTGGGGAATACTTCATCTCAAATGATGTTGGTCCAGTGTTTTATTTTGAAAACTTTCAAAAAACCACTATAGTACACTTTGTCGAATTCCAGCAGTAAAATTATAACATTACCCACCCTTTGGAGAGTCTCCCTGGATAACTGCACATCCAATTAGTAGAAAATTCCAGTTCTAAATACCCTCCTCATCTTCCCAGAGAACAACTCAACGTATCTTTCAACCGAATGATGAAGTTGGAAAATGAAAACAGACAAACTGATTCAAGGGAAGAAATAAACAAAACGAATGAAGCCCTGTTAGAAGCCCCACTCTTCTTCAATCTTTGGGGCATATGTACAAGGAAATGTCGGAGCGGAATATAGCATGCTACAACGCATGCTTTCACTTCACGTTCCATTACAACGCAGTCGTTACAACGACCACGTTGTTAGAACGTGATACCTTTACCACGCAAGTCATTAGATCGACTTGCTCTAGATGGCGCTCCAACCTTAGGAATAGTATAATTGACTATTCCAACTCCACCTTACGCAACAGTAGGGAAGGTGTTGGAATAGTAAATTACACTATTCCTTAGGTTGGAGCGCCATCTAGAGCAAGTCGATCTAATGACTTGCTTTTGTAAAGGCATCGCGTTGTAAATGTAACACGATGTAACAGCCGCGTTGTAAAGGCTGTTTCCCGTCGGAGCGCGGAGCTGCGCCGAATTTGGCAGCACTGTGCTCTATCATTTCCAAAATACAGGGATGCACCGTATTTACAACAACATAGCACACCCCTGTGTTTTCCCTAGAGTTGGCGCTAAAATTAACTGCCTAGCGCCAATGCAGGCACCTTTGTACCATAGTGCAAGGGTGCCAACATTGCAAGGAATGATTGTTTATGTGCAGGTAGGTGTCCCTTCCTGCACATAAACAATCAACTATGGCGATTTGTTACTTCTATGTGTGCTGCAGACTGCAGCACACATAGAAGTAGCAAATCATCATTATTTAATGATTGTTTATCTGCAGGAAGGGACGCCTTCCTGCACATAAACAATCATTCATGGCGTTTTGCTCTTTCTATGTGTGCTGCAGAATGCAGCACATATAGAAAAAGCAAAAACGAGGGGAAACAAAAGTATTTCTCCTCGTATCGTCATTCTACCTACTGCTCTTGCATGGCAATGGCGTTTTTGGTACTACCTCAGATTTACAGAGCCTTGTAAATCTGGAGCAGCGTCAAAAAGCAATGGGTGTTGCGGTGGAATGCCCACAGAAACACCCATTGCACCCCCTTTTCATGCTGATACCTGCGTGAAAGGGTACCATATTTACAAAGCGAAGTTAAGCCACAAAAAGTGACTTAACACCACTTTGTAAATATGGAGCAGGGCATTGAGCCTCAGAAACATCGTTAAAAGTGAATTTCCTGTGGCTCAATGCCCTTGTCAATATGCTGCATTGTTCTAGAACTTCACTATTTGTAATTCGATTATAATTCAGACTCTTGTCTCCGTGGCCAAACACTCTGTAATTACCTTGGCACTCACTGCTTTTGTATCCCCAATTAAACATCACAGCAGTGATTGCGAAGAGTAAGCCAATTGTGTTCAATTGTGTTCAAGGAAGTAGATACTTTAATTTCTCTCCCTTTGTTTTTGTTATATACTTTATTTTCTTCATGCGAACAATACTTCTCTGCACGGCTGGTCCCATTGGCTGGTCTGTATTGGCTGCTTTTAGAAAACTCTATGCTGCTGTGAAGTTCAAGACACTGTAAAGAGTGGCAGAGGATGTCTCAGGTGTTGTGTTTGTTCTGCTTTGTGTTATTGTTTCGAGAATCAATTTTAGGTAATAATGGATTTGTTCTCAGTTTTCACAGGAATTTACCTATTAATTATTTTCTCGTGAAATCCTGACACCTCACTTTCAGAGATGTTTTTGATTTGATTTTATTAAAATTAGTAGATCACTCCATCACCACCAACAATATCTTGCCACTGTTCGAGAAACTTTAGGCCTCATTTACAAGGCCATTGGGCTGCCGGTGCATCACTTTTTTTGACGCACCGGTGGCGCAGTGTGCCTGCCCATATTTACAAGGCCACATAAAGTCACCCTGCGTGACTTTTCATGGCCTTGTAAATATGGGAACCTTTCACGCATTACTTTGCGTGAAAGGGGCGTTCCATGGGTGTTGCTGTGGGTGTTTCCACGCAACATCCAAGCAACCTCACACATTCCCAGATTTACAAAGTTTTGTAAAGCTGGGAATGCGTCTGAATACTACGCCTCCCCAGGGGAGGCATAGGAGTGGTGCAAAGTGGAGAAATACTTTTATTTCTCCTCGATTTTTTCCTCTTTCTAAACTATAGAGGAAAATGCCATCAATGATTGCTTTTGTACTGGAAGGCATCCCCGCAACACAGGCACCCTTGCAATGTGACGCAAGGGTGCCTGCCTGGCGCATGGCAGCCAATTATGCTCCAGCACAGGGTGATGCAGCTCGGTGCAGCAAAATGGCCTGCGGCACCACGCTGCATCATTTTCTTTTGTAAATGAGGCCATTTATGTCATTGACAAAACAGAGTTCAATTGCTTGAAAAGAGTTCCATTCATTTGAACCCCAAATATTTGCTTGTTCAAGGAGCTTCAAGCTTGTTCAAGGAGCTTCAAGCTTGGAAGGAAAAAGGCCTGCCTCCGCCCACTCTATGTTGGTGTTCAAAGTCCTTCGTAAGGAGATCAAAAAGGAATGATCCCACCTGTCTTCTTGCCACCAACCTCCACCACCCTTTGTAGCTTCTTCAACCCTCCATGTAGAAGCTGCACAGAGAGCTGGCACAGTGCTGAGAACTGTGTCAGCGCAGTTTCGACTTCCCTGCCAGAAGAAATGTGGCAGCTGGAGGAGCACAAGTGCCTTCTACATTCTCCCTGCTGCAGTGGGTGGAGACCTTGGAGAGACAGAAAAAGGCAAGAGAAAGAGATTTCCCGAATCACTGGAGATTTGGTGAGGCATGGGATTGCAGGCAAAGCGAGTGTTTGCCCTTATGTTGTAGCAGTGGTGGGAAACAACTTTGTCACGGTTGCTAACCGATAATAAAACATCGCCAGATTCAGAATCTGGTATTCATGATAACTGTTTGCAGGGAAACCACTCCATAACAATGGATTTTCACTGTCATGTACTCCCCAATAGCTAAAACATTAATTTCTAATTCTGGTTTGTAACTGTAACAAAGAATATGGGCTCATTAACAGAATGAGGGGCAGTTGGCCAGACGCCTACTCATCAAATGCCGTTGCCTCCACCTTCCCGGTGGAATACCTCAAACCATACCACAAGATCACTGCCATGCAGAGGGTGATCCCTATGCTTTCAGTGCAGCCATTAACATGACAATCCAGTGAAGCCAGGGGTGCAAGTGGGAACATGTTGAATGTGCTAGCTCAGCAACTTTCTTATTCTTTATCAAGAATAAAATCCCAAAGCAGGTGTTAATTCCTGATAAAAAAAAATCTAAAAAGCAAGATGGAGTTGGCGTTTTTTCCAGGCACATGGGGGACGTTGGGCAATTTCCCTGCCTCGGACCTCTCTTGGCAGACGAGGCTGGGAAATCTAGTAAATAGAGTGGAATGACTGCCACTATGACCTGAATGCTCTATGGCAAATGTACCGTTCAAAAGCTACTGATGCCCCTGACTCTAAACAAAGTTATGTTGCTATGTTATGGTTGTAAAGCACACTATCACCTGGGTAGGTATCATGGTGCTGAAAAAGGTTGCATTTTAGCCCTGATGTGCAGTGGCAGGGCTTTCTAGGCTTTAGTAGTGATATAGGAGGAGGCCCGACTGCCAGGTCTGGTTCTACATATGCGTTGGATGTGTGCAAGTAGGAGTCTGGCAGAGCAGAGGTGTCTGAATAGTTGTGAAATAAGATACAGCTATCGAGGTATGATGGGCCTGTGATTATGTAATGCTTTGAATGTGAGTGTGAGGAGTTTGAGATGGGCTAGTTTGTGTATTGTAAGCCAGTGAAGCTCCTTAAGGTGCGGTGTGATGTGTGAGGCAAGGTAGGTTGAGTGTGATTCTGACTGCTGAGTCCTGGATGGTTTCAAGTCGTGTGATGAGTTGTTTGCTGATCCTGGTGTACACGGTGTTCCCGTAGTCCAGCTTGCTAGTGACAAGGGCATAGGGGATGGTTTCATGGGTGCTAGTTGGGAGCCAGTTGATGATTTTCCACAGCATTTTTAGGGTGTGGAAATGGGAGGCTGGGACAGTGTTGACTTGAGTGGGCAAGTTGAGTTGATCCTGAGATTCTTAGTGAGGATGGTTGGGTTGGGTGTAGGTCCGAGTTCAGAAAGCTGCCAGGTGGAATCCCAAGGCAATGGGTTATTCCCGAAGATCATGCCATTTGTATTTTTAGTGTTAAGTTTGAGACTGCTGGTTTTCATCCACTCAGCAACTTCAGTCATGCAGGCGGTGAACCTGTTTTGGGTGTTGAGAGTCTTATCCAGGAGGGATAGTATAAGTATGGTGTCATTGGCTTAGGATAGTGCGTCAGTGTTATTATTGTGAATAATGCTTGATAGTCGTGGTCATGTATGCATTGAAGAAGGTCGAGCTGAGAGCAGATCTTTGCATTATTCCACAGATTAGGTTGTGGGTGCACAAACAGTAGGGGGGCAGGCTGACTGACTGTGTTCTTACTGTGGGGAGGAACATATTCAGCAGAGAGCGGGATCTTGGTTTCGAAACTCATGCAGGCATCGAATGAGGATGGGGTGAGATACTGTACCAAATGCCACTGAGAGGTCTAGGTGGTTGAAGGCAGCCATGTCTCCTCTGTCCAGGATCATACATATATCATCTGTAACATTGATGAGGGCTGTTTATGTGCTGTGATTGATTCTGAAGCTGTACTGTGTAACGTTGAGGAGTAGGTGGCCAGAGAGATGGTTGATGAGGCTTTTGTTGATAAGTTACTCTAGGACTTTAGCTGGATACAAAAACAGGGAGATGGGTTTGTAATTGGCATTCATTGGTGGGTCTGCCAACAGTTTATTGAGCAGGGGTAGTACTGTGGCGTATTTCCATGTGTCCAGGAAGGTGGTTGATGCGATGAAGGAATTCAGGATCGGAGTGAGAGCTGTGCTGATAGGATGTAGTCCATTGGCGAAGGTGTGGAGGGTTAAAGGATTTGATGGGGCCCCAGAGAGGATGGACTGCATGGGTGAGGCATTTTTATCCATGGTGATGGAGGGCCGTGTGGTCATGTGGGTTTCTTAGGATGGGATGGAGAATCATGTTGCGAGGTGTGTCAGGTCGGGTTAGGGTCAAAGTTGTCACATATAGTGGGTACCTTGCTGCAAAAGAACTGTGAGAGCTTGTTGCAGAGGTACTGTGAGGGAGTGATGCTGTTGGAGGCTGTTGTTGTGGAGGTGATCGTTTTGTTGCTAGTGTAGCTGTCATCAATGCGGTCTTCAAGCGTAGAGCATTTGGCGGCCCATATCTGTTGTTGGTAGTGTCTGAAGGTAGATTTGAAGATTTTCTGTATTTTCTTGATGCTTTCTTCATCTGCACCCCAGTGGTTTGCTGTGTCACATCGCTCTTCCATGTACCAGCTGGATTATGGTCTAGATCTTGTGGCTTTGCAGGGCTTAAAGTGAGCTAGGATGTCAGTACAGGTGGTGATCCTATTGTTGAAGTTTGTGATGGAGTTGGGTAGGTTGCTGCTGCTATCAGACTGGTTTTCTGAGAGTTTGGTTGTTCAGGTTTCCTCTGAAATGTTGTTCAGCCTCAGTGGACAAGTGGACTGGCCTAGCTGTGGTTGTTCTGTGGTGGTACAGGACAGAAATGGTGAATTTGATGAGAGCATTGTCTGTCTAGGTTATTGGCTATCACTTATTGTCTGAAATGTTGTCAAAGGTGTTGAAAGTTGAGTCCAGGAGGTGCTCAGTGGAGTGTGTGGGACATTCCATGTGTTGGCGAATCTGAGGTTGCCTAGCTCTTTGAGTAGTGCAGTCGTGTTTGGGTTGGTATAGTCTTCCAGGTGAAAGTTCAGGTCTACGAGAAAGATAGAGATGCTGGACCCGAGGATCAGAGGTGTTGCAGAACTTGTTGCATAGTCCTGTTGGTCTGTAAATGAGGATGACACTCATGGAGAAGTTGTCTGTTGTGTGGAGTTTGAAAGACAGGTGTTCCATGTAGCTGGAGGTGGTGTCCGAGGAGGTGTTGTAGCTGAAGGTGTCCTTGATGACGATGGTGAGCTTGCTGACGCACTTGTGTTGTCTGCCCTGTCTGGCAGTCTTGCAACCTGGTTTGATGGACATGGCATTGTCGGGCCTATGCAGTGTTCTGCTAAGTTTCCACGAGTAACAGCAGGTCCATTGTGTGTTTGTCCATTTGGATCCAGACCGCCATGGCATGTTTGCTGAGGGCGAACAAATCAAACACAAGGAGATGATGGACGGAGTGCTGAAACTTTTCAGACACTCACCCCCAGTCACAGATCTGGGTTGAATCCATCATCGTTCTTTAGCTAACTTCGCCGCCTCAGTTCAGATCCAGCTATATGCAAATCAGTCTTGACCCTGTGCCTCATGGGAACAGTCCAGCCCGAACTGCCAATCCAGGTCTTCGCTGAACCAGAAACAAGCATCCTGGGACCGGTTTCAGGGAAACACCACGTATCAGCCAGGCTAGCTTGAATCCAGTGGCAAAGTTAGCAAAGGACCCACGTCTGGGCATACCCTGCCAACTTAGGATGAACAAAGCAAACACAAGGAGATGATGGACGGAGCGCTGAAACTTTCCAGACACTCACCCCCAGTCACAGATCTGGGTTGAATCCATCATCGTTCTTTAGCTCACTTTGCCGCCTCAGATCAGACCCACCTATATACAAATCAGTCTTGACACTGTGCCTCATGGGAACAGTCCAGCCCGAACTTCCAAGGGAGGTCTTCCCTGAACCAGAAACAAGCATCCTGGGACCGGTTTCAGGGTAACACCCCTCATCAGCCAGGCTAGCTTGAATCCAGTGGCAAAGTGCGCAAGGGATCCACGTCTGGGCATACTCTGCCAACTTAGAAGGAACAAAGCAAACACAAACAGATGATGGACAGAGTGCTGAAACTTTTCAGACACTCACCCCCAGACACAGATCTGGGTTGAATCCATCAATGTTCTTTAGCTAACTTTGCCATCTCAGTTCCGACCCAGCTATATGCAAATCAGTCTTGACACTGTGCCTCATGGGAACAGCCCAGCCCGAGCTGCCAAGCCACGTCTTCCCTGAACCAGAAACAAGCATCCTTGGACCGGTTTCAGGGTAACACCCCTCATCAGCCAGGAAAGCTTGAATCCAGTGGCAAAGTGAGCAAGGGATCCACGTCTGGGCATACCCTGCCACTTTAGGGGAAACAAAGCAAACACAAGGAGATGATGGACAGAGTGCTGAAACTTTTCAGACACTCACCCCCAGTCACAGATCTGGGTTGAATCCATCATCGTTCTTTAGCTCACTTCGCCACCTCAGTTCAGACCCAGCTATATGCAAATCAGTTTTGAACTTGTGCCTCATGTGAAAAGTCCAGCCTGAACTGCTAATCCAAGTCTTCCCTGAACCAGAAACAAGCATCCTGGGACCGGTTTCAGGGAAACACCACATATCAGCCAGGCTAGCTTGAATCCAGTGGCATAGTGAGCAAAGGACCCACAACTGGACATACCCTGCCAACTTATGGTGAACAAAGCAAACACAAGGAAATGATGGACGGAGCGCTGAAACTTTTCAGACACTCACCCCCAGTCACAGATCTGGGTTGAATCTATCATCGGTCTTTAGCTCACTTCGCCACCTCAGTTCAGACCCAGCTATATGCAAATCAGTCTTGACCCTGTGCCTCATGGGAACAGTCCAGCCCGAATTGCCAATCCAGGTCTTCGCTGAACCAGAAAAAAGCATCCTTGGACCGGTTTTAAGGAAACACCGCATATCAGCCAGGCTAGCTTGTATCCAGTGGCAAACTGAGCAAGGGACCCACGTCTGGGCATACCCTGCCAACTTAGGATGAACAAAGCAAACACAAGGAGATGATGGACGGAGCACTGAAACTTTTCAGACACTCACCCCCAGTCACAGATCTGGGGTGAATCCATCATCATTCTTTAGCTCATTTCGCCGCCTCAGATCAGACCCAGCTAAATGCAAATCAGTCTTGACCCGTGCCTCATAGGAACAGTCCAGCCCGAACTACCAAGCGAGCTCTTCCCTGAACCAGAAACAAGCATCCTGGGACCGGTTTCAGGATAACACCCCTCATCAGCCAGCCTATCTTGAATCCAGTGGCAAAGTGAGCAAGGGATCCACTTCTGGGCATACCCTGCCAACTTAGGGGAACAAAGCAAACACAATTAGATGATGGACAGAGCGCTGAAACTTTTCAGACACTAACCCCTAGTCACAGATCTGGGTTGAATCCATCATTGTTCTTTAGCTCACTTCGCCACCTCAGTTCAGACCCAGCTATATGCAAATCAGTCTTGACACCGTGCCTCTTGGGAACAGTCCAGCCCAAACTGCAAAGCCAGGTCTTTAGGCACAGATCTCTGTACTGGGGTGAATGTTTGACATTGATCTGCATTCTGTCCATCAATTGTTCTTTTTGAATTTGTCACCCCAAGTGTGACGAGTATGCCCAGACGTGGGTCCCATGCTATCCATGCCGCTGGAGCCAAGCTAGCCTGGCTAATGAGGGGGTGATGCCCCAAACCGTTCCCAGGATGCTTGTTTCCGGTCCAGGGAGGACCTGGCCTGGCAGTTCGGGCTGGACTGTTCCCATAGGGAACAGGGTCAAGACTGATTTGCATATGTCTGGGTTTAAACTGGGATGGAATGGGGAGCAAAAAAAACATGGATTTAAGCCCAGATCTCTGTACTGGGGTTTATGTTTGACATTGATCAGCATTCTGTCCATCAATTGTTCTTTTTGCACTTGTCACCCCGAGTAGGACGGGTATGCCCAGACATGGGTCCCATGCTCTCCATGGGGCTGGACAAGCTAGCCTGGCTGATATGGGGTGATGCCCCGAAACCAGTCCCAGGATGCTTGTTTCGGGTCCACTGAGGACCTGGCCTAGCAGTTCAGGCTGGACTGTTCCATGGGGATCAGGGTCAACACTGATTTGCATATGGTTGGGTTTAAACTGTAATGGCATGGGGAGCAAACAAACAATGGATTTAGGCCCAGATCTCAGAACTGGGGTGAATGTTTGACATTGATCAGCATTCTGTTCATCAATTGTTCTTTTTGCATTTGTCACCCCGACTTGGATGAGTATGCCCAGTTGTGGGTCCCGTGCTCCCATGCCGCTGGAGTCAAGCGAGCCTGGCTATTGAGGGGTGATGCCCCGAAACCGGTCCCAGGAAGCTTGTTTCCAGTCCAGGGAGGACCTGGCCAGGCAGTTCGGGCTGGACTGTCCCAATGGGGAACAGGGTCAAGACTGACTTGCATATGGCTGGGTTTAAACTGGAATGGCATGGGGAGCAAAATAATGATGGAATTATGCCCAGATCTGTGTACTGGGGTGAATGTTTGACATTGATCAGCATTCTGTCCATCAATTGTTCTTTTTGTATTTGTCACCCCGAGTGGGACGGGTATGCCCAGACATTGGTCCCATGCTCTCCATGCCACTGGAGTCAAGCTAGCCTGGCTAATGAGGAGTAATGCCCCAAACCGGTCCCAGGATGCTTGTTTCCGGTCCAGGGAGGACCTGGTCTGGCAGTTCGGGCTGGACTGTTCCAATGGGGAACAGGGTCAAACTGATTTGCATATGGCTGGGTTTATACTGGAATGGCACGGGGAGAGCAAAAAAACAATGGGTTTAGGCCCAGATCTCTGTACTGGGGTGAATGTTTGACATTGATCAGCATTCTGTCCTTCAATTGTTCTTTTTGCATTTGTCACCCCGATTAGGACCAGTATGCCCAGACGTGGGTCCCATGCTCTCCATGCCGCTGGAGTCAAGCTAGCCTGGCTAATGAGGGGGTGATGCCCCAAAACGGTCCCAGGATGCTTGTTTCCTGTCCAGGGAGGACTTGGCCTGGCAGTTCGGGCTGGACTGTTCCATTAGGGAACAGGGTCAAGACTGACTTGCATATGGCTGGGTTTAAACTTGAATGGCATGGGGAGCAAAAAAAAACATGGATTTAAGTCCAGATCTCTGTACTGGGGTTTATGTTTGACATTGATCAGCATTCTGTCCATCAATTGTTCTTTTTGAATTTGTCACCCCGAGTAGGACGAGTATGCCCAGACGTGGGTCCCATGCTCTCCATGGGGCTGGACAAGCTAGCCTGGCTGATGAGGGGTGATGCCCCAAAACCAGTCCCAAGATGCTTGTTTCCGGTCCACGGAGGACCTGGCCTAGCAGTTCGGGCTGGACTGTTCCCATGGGGAACAGGGTCAAGACTGATTTGCATATGGTTGGGTTTAAACTGTAATGGCATGGGGAGCAAACAAACAATGGATTTAGGCCCAGATCTCAGAACTGGGGTGAATGTTTGACATTGATCAGCATTCTGTCCATCAATTGTTCTTTTTGCATTTGTCACTCCGACTTGGATGGGTATGCCCAGACGTGGGTCCCGTGCTCTCCATGCCGCTGGAGTCAAGCTAGACTGGCTATTGAGGGGTGATGCCCCAAAACCGGTCCCAGGAAGCTTGTTTCCGGTCCAGGGAGGACCTGGCCAGGCAGTTCGGGTTGGACTGTCCCAATGGGGAACAGGGTCAAGACTGACTTGCATATGGCTGGTTTTAAACTGGAATGGCATGGGGAGCAAAAAAATGATGGAATTATGCCCAGATCTGTGTACTGGGTGAATGTTTGACATTGATTAGCATTCTGTCCATCCATTGTTCTTTTGCATTTGTCACCCCGAGTGGGACGGGTATGCCCAGACGTGGGTTCCATGCTCTCCATGCCGCTGGAGTCAAGCTAGACTGGCTAATGAGGAGTGATACTCCAAACCGGTCCCAGGATGCTTGTTTCCGGTCAAGGGAGGACCTGTTCCGGCAGTTCGGGCTTGACTGTTCCCATGGGGAACAGGGTCAAGGCTGATTTGCATATGGCTGGGTTTAAACTGGAATGGCACGGGGAGAGCAAAAAAACAATGGATTTAGGCCCAGATCTCTGTACTGGGGTGAATGTTTGACATTGATCAGCATTCTGTCCTTCAATTGTTCTTTTTGCATTTGTCACCCCGAGTAGGACCAGTATGCCCAGACGTGGGTCCCATGCTCTACATGCTGCTGGAGTCAAGCTAGCCTGGCTGATGAGGGGTGATGCCCCGAAACCAGTCCCAGGATGCTTGTTTCCGGTACAGGGAGAACCTGGCCTGGCAGTTCGGGCTGGACTGTTTCCATGGGGAACAGTGTCAAGACTGATTTGCATATGGCTGGGTTTAAACTGAAATGGCATGGGGAGCAAAAAAACAATGGATTTAGGCCCAGATCTCTGTACTGGGGTGAATGTTGTCGATGAGGCTTGAGATGCAAAGCTTTCGTCGTCGAGGCTGCTGTGAGAGGAGATGCAAGGACCTTGCCCTGGGAAGAGCATCGCTCAGTGGTGGTTCCAAAGACAATGCATCGACTCCGATCCATGCAGTAGCGGCAATGCATCAGTGTCAATCCACACAACGGCAGTGATGTGCCAGTTACGATCAATGCAGCGGCGGTGAGGCGCTGGTTCTGATCTGTGCAGTGGTGGTGAAGCATCGGTTCAACAGAGGATGAGTAAGTTCCGCTGGAGCAAACTTCTTAGGCCCTCTTTCAAGAGTCCAGAACTTGGGTGGCAACATTTGGCAGGGAGACTCACAGATGGCATAGCCCAGGTGCAGTAGCAAGGTGGTTGAAAGCCTTTTATGTCCCTGAGACTTTAGATAAGGAAGACATCCTATTAGCCCTTAGAGTCACTCTGGGTTCTGGGGTCAAGAGATGCAGGTCCAGTTATTCTCACCCAGGCAAGTAAGGCAGCAGACAGTAGATCAGCAGGGCAGCAGTTCTTCCAGAGCAGCCGGCCAGCAGAGTAGCAGTCCTTCAGCAGCACAGCAGTCCTTCCTGGCACATTATCCACAGGTCCAGAAGTGTTCTGAAGTGGTGGGGTCTGAGATTTAGTTCTTATACCCAGTGGTGCCTTTGAAGTGGGGGAGAATTCAAAGACAGGCCTTTGAACTGCACAGAGGTCTTCTTTTCAGCCCTGGCTCCAGACTCACTACGGGAAGGGGCTGTCAGGATCTGTACTCCTCAGGGTCCGGATGAAGCAATAATGGTTCCACCTCCTGACATCCCCACACTCCAACATAAAAGTATATAGAGTGACAGGGCGATCAAGTGAGGGATAGGAAGGGGTGGGAACAGCTGGGATGAGAATCTGGAATAGAAAACAACACCACAATCATTACCCAGGTGCTAATACATTTCTACTCTCTATTGTCTCGCTAACAAAAAAACCAGTATGTACCTTGTCAAATTTAATCACTCTCCTTCCTTAAATCATTGAAAACAAACGAACTATCATGACAGCGTGGTTCTTCCAAATAGAACCGACCTGTCGATTCTCCAATCATGGGGTAATCCTGACCCCCACCTTGCAACTAATTCCGCCCATGAATAGGATATGAAAGTATAGAGACGTCTTTACTCACGAACGGTTAAAAGCACCGTCGTAATAGTAATAGAACCAGTGTTAATGAGGCTCGGTGATGTTTGAAGGCTTCCACGGTATGGTACACCGCCGCCTATTCACCTAATACAGTAAACAATAATACACACAGGTCTTGGGCTTCCGCGGTTTAGCACACCGCCGCCCGCACCGTGAAAGGCTCTCACCTGATCTCCTATGACCAGGCGAACTCGGCCAACTCCTTTATGCGTTCTGCTCCTCTGAAGTGTACTTCACTACGACGGGCATTCCGCGGTATAGCACACCGCCGCCTGCGTCGCGTGTCCAGAATACACTGATGTCTTCCGCCGCCAAGGTTCCTCGCAGCCGACCTCAATGCAACCAAAACAAAACCGGTACTGAAAAGAGTCTGACGCTATCGAGCATCAGTTGGAATTACGTACGCGGAATGCGTGTCCACCGTGTTCTCAAATAGTCGCTAGGCTCCTCCTACTGTAATACCTGGGAGTTGTAGTTCCTAGAGACTGAGTAGGCGCCACACGGCTCGAAACCTGACAGTAGGCCCCCCCTACCAGCGCCTCCTAGAACCCGGTTTCCCAGGGAATCTGCGGTAAAAGGCGGACACAGCCTCCGGAGCATGCACATTGACACAGGGCTCCCAGGAATCGTCTTCAGAGGTGTACCCCTTCCAGGAGACAAGGTACCACAACCTGCCCTTGCGATATTGCGCATCCCGGATGCACCTCACCTCATACTCTAGTCCACCTTCACAGGAGATCGGAGGAGGTGACCGTCTTTGAACAATCCCAGCCGGTTTCAGGAGACTGCAGTGGAACCCCGGATGGATACGGAGGCTGGCTGGTAGCTGCAACCTAAAGGCTACCGGGTTTACCTGTCGCACCACCTTATAAGGGCCAATGTACTTGGGATGGAAGACACTACGTAACTTGAACCTGATGTTCTTGGTGGACAACCAAACCCGATCCCCGACCCTATACGTGGGACCGTCGATTCGATGTCGGTCCTCCCACTTCTTATACAGCAGCTTGGCCTTTACCAGGTGTTTCCTTACTTTTTTGTGAACAGACCTTATTTCTCTTATGTGTGCTAAAACAGAAGGTTGGTTAGCAAGGTCAACCGGCAGATCAATGGGCATTGTCTTTGCACAGTATCCAAAAGTAGCTTCAAAAGGGGAGACCCCGATGGAGCTGTGCAGAGTGTTGTTGTATGCCAACTCCGCCATCCATAGCAACGACACCCAGGATTCCTGTGCCTCCATGGCATAACATCGCAGATACTTCTTCAGGGTCTGATTCAACCTTTCGGTCTGACCATCGGTCTGTGGATGGAAACTTGTTGACACTGCCGATTCAATCTGCAAGGCTTTGCACCATGACTTCCAAAACCTGGCGATGAATTGGGGTCCCCTATCTGATACGATTACTTTGGGCAATCCGTGTAGTCTGATTACTCTGTCCATCAGCAGTTGTGCGGTCTGGCCTGCCGTTGGTAGATTTTTACAAGGTATAAAATGGCCCATCTTGGTAAGACTATCCACCACCACTAATATTGCAGAACAACCCTGATCCATAGGCAGACCTGTTATGAAGTCCAGACTCATATGTTGCCAAGGTTGTTGTGGAGTTGGCATCAGTCTGAGCTTTCCTTTTTCCCAGAGTTGTCTCCCTTGCATCTGGCACAAACTTCACATTGTGCTACCCATGCACTGACATCGGTGCTCAACGATTTCCACCAGAAGTGTCTTTTTACCAGATCAATTGTCTTACGGATTCCGGGGTGTCCAGCCAAAGGGAACTCATGGCACCATGCATATGCCGCTTTCTGTAAGGTTTTATTGGAGAGATACAGTTTATCGTTCTGGAAAGGCAGCCCTTGTTTTATGCTACGCGCTCCGTCCTCCTGGGCCCACCTCTCCCATCCTGCCGTAGATCTCTTCTTCCGTACATCCGCCAGGAACCGCTCGACTCGCAGCACACAGATGACCTTTTCTGGATTTATGATAGCTGCAGGGGTACTAACTTGTCTTTCTACCACAGATTCCTGTCTAGAAAGGGAATCAGCCTTGCGGTTGTCGGTACCAGGCCGAAAAGTAATGATGAAGTCATACTCAGCAAAGAAAAGAGTCCATCTCATTTGTCTTTGTGTGAGATGGCGGGCCGTCTTCATATACTGCAGGTTGCGATGGTCTGAGTATACTGTGATCGGATATCGTGCTCCCATCAGATACTGTCGCCACTCCTGGAAAGCCTTTTTAATGGATAATAGTTCTTTCTCCGCAATGGTATAATTCTTTTCGGTCGCGCTGAGCTTTTTGGAGAGATAAGCCACCGGATGGAGTTGTCCGGTGTTTTTGTCTCTCTGAGACAGTATGGCTCCGATGGCTTCGTCTGAAGCGTCTGCTTCCACTATGAACGGAGCCTCCATTACAGGATGGGTTAGCACCGGAGCTGTGGTGAACGCCTCTTTCAAATGATCAAAAGCCGCAGAGGCCTCAGGTGTCCATATAAAGGGAACCCCCTTACGAAGCAGCCTGGTGATAGGAACAGCCACCTTTGAGAAGTTCAAAATGAACCTGCGATAATAGTTTGCGAAACCCAAGAAACACTGGACGTCCCTAGTGCACTTGGGGATGGGCCATTCCTGCACTGCTTGTACCTTGCGTCCAGCCATGCTCAACCCTTCTGGACACAGAATCACCCCTAGGAACTCTACTTCCAGCACCCCAAACTCGCATTTGCTAAGTTTACAGAACAGATGATGTTCCCGCAGTTTCTCCAAAACCAACATAACGTGACTGTTATGTACTTCTGTTGACCCTGAGTATATTAGGATGTCATCAATATACACAACCACAAAGCGGTCCACAAAGTCTTTCAGAACGTCGTTCAAGAAATACTGAAAGGCCGCCGGGGCATTACATAGCCCGAACGGCATCACAGTATACTCGAACAACCCGTAACGTGTCTTAAACGCAGTCTTCCACTCGTCGCCTTCTCTGATGCGCACCAAATGATACGCCCCTCTCAGGTCCAATCTGGTGTATATGATGGCTTCCCGCACCTGATCTAATAGAACAGGAATCAGAGGCAAGGGGTATCTGTTACGGACTGTGTTCTTGTTCAGCATTCTGTAGTCACAACATGCCCTGAGTTCACCATTCGCTTTAGAGATAAAGAAAAGAGGGGAAGCTGCGGGAGAACGTGAGGGTCGAATGAAGCCAATATCTAGAAAGTGGTTCAAGTATTCCCGCAGGTGTTGGGTTTCTGGCTCCGACAAAGCATACACCCTACAAACCGGAATGGTGGCACCCTCGATTAAATCAATTTGGCAGTCATACGCTCTATGTGGTGGAAGCTGTTCTGCCTGTGTCTCACAGAATACGTCTGAGAACTGCGCGTACTCATCTGGCAACTCTACCTCTTTTTCTGCTGCTGTGGCTACACAAAACGGGTGTAACAATGCTGCCGCCTGAGATCTGTACTGCTGTAGGCAGTGTTCTTCACATTCCTGAGACAAAAACTTGACTGTCTTCTGTCTCCAATCAACTGTAGGGTTATGCTTCCAGAACCAGGGCATGCCTAATATCACCTCGTATTGTGGTGCGTCAATGATATTTAAGGATAGAACCTCCACATGTTGCCTCAACCCATCATCTATTGATATCGTTAGGGAGTCGGTCTGTTCCGTAACAAGACCTGACTTAAGCGGTTTCCCATCCACTGCAAACACCTCCTCAGGGGTTTTACGAGATACGCTACCTAGGTTTAGTCTCCTCACTAACCCACTGTCCATAAAGTTCCCTGTGGCTCCCGAGTCTAACATAGCCAATACTTGGTGCACCTGCTGTTGGTATTCTAGCCCCACTACCACCACAATATGGGATTCGGTGTCTCTACCCGTGATACTCGACAAGGACGGGATTTTCCATTCCCTCTCACCCACACTAAATGCAGGAGATACTGTATTAGGCCCTGACTCCGTGCTCACCACTGGTACCACTGCCTTCTTGTTTCTATACGAAGTTCCTTGTGTCTTCGGTTTAGAGGGACAGTCACGTACAAAATGTCCTCTTTTCCCACAATACATACATAACCCTTGGGATCTCCGGCTCTCTCTCTCAGCCCTCGAGAGAGGCGTTCTGATAGCTCCCACCTCCATGGGTTCGCTGGGATTGTCAGTGATGGCCGATTCCTTCCTGGAGGCGTTGTCTGACCTATAAGGCTGCCTCTCCCCTCTAGTCCGTTCACTTCTCTCAGACATCCTACCATCCAGACGCAACGCTAAACTGATAAGAGCAGCGCAGGTGTTAGGCTGGGGATCTATCTGGGCGATCACATCTTTCATTTCCTCTCGCAACCCCTGATAGAAAAGAGACATTCTCTTTTCCTCAGGCCATGCTGCTTCAGCCACTAAACGATTAAAAGAAGTGAGGTAAGTGACTAAATCACGTTTCCCTTGTCGTAGTTCCAGGAGTTCCCGATCCGCACTGAATGTAGATGTACGCCTGTCGAACACACCTTCAAACGCTGAACGGAACGCTTCCCAATCCGATAACACTGGATCGTTATTTCTCACTAAAGGAACTGCCCAATTGGCGGCGTCTCCGATCAAATACGAGATCGCAAACGCCACCCTAGAATGATTATTGGGAAACGACGAAGGCCTGCAGGAGAAATGAAGTAATATTTGTGTAAGAAACACTTGTATCTTCTGGGGGTCCCCTGCATACCTCTCGGGACTAGCTAACGGAATGGGGGAGGAACAGTTACTTGAATCGGGGGTGTAATAGGGGCTGAAACATCAAAAGGGTTTCTAGTAATCCTATCTACTCTCTCTCGTAAGGCTGCGGTCTCCAGCCGTGATGCCGCAAGTTCTTGTTGTACTAATGCCAAGGCCTGCACCACATCATCTAAGGATGCCATTTATTGCTTCCACCCGACCGGGAGGAGTATCGTGTCGTGGGTACGTAATTCTGTCAGGATCTGTACTCCTCAGGGTCCGGATGAAGCAATAATGGTTCCACCTCCTGACATCCCCACACTCCAACATAAAAGTATATAGAGTGACAGGGCGATCAAGTGAGGGATAGGAAGGGGTGGGAACAGCTGGGATGAGAATCTGGAATAGAAAACAACACCACAATCATTACCCAGGTGCTAATACATTTCTACTCTCTATTGTCTCGCTAACAAAAAAAACCAGTATGTACCTTGTCAAATTTAATCACTCTCCTTCCTTAAATCATTGAAAACAAACGAACTATCATGACAGCGTGGTTCTTCCAAATAGAACCGACCTGTCGATTCTCCAATCATGGGGTAATCCTGACCCCCACCTTGCAACTAATTCCGCCCATGAATAGGATATAAAAGTATAGAGACGTCTTAACTCACGAACGGTTAAAAGCACCGTCGTAATAGTAATAGAACCAGTGTTAATGAGGCTCGGTGATGTTTGAAGGCTTCCACGGTATGGTACACCGCCGCCTATTCACCTAATACAGTAAACAATAATACACACAGGTCTTGGGCTTCCGCGGTTTAGCACACCGCCGCCCGCACCGTGAAAGGCTATTCCTGATCTCCTATGACCAGGCGAACTCGGCCAACTCCTTTATGCGTTCTGCTCCTCTGAAGTGTACTTCACTACGATGGGCATTCCGCGGTATAGCACACCGCCGCCTGCGTCGCGTGTCCAGAATACACTGATGTCTTCCGCCGCCAAGGTTCCTCGCAGCCGACCTCAATGCAACCAAAACAAAACCGGTACTGAAAAGAGTCTGACGCTATCGAGCATCAGTTGGAATTACGTACGCGGAATGCGTGTCCACCGTGTTCTCAAATAGTCGCTAGGCTCCTCCTACTGTAATACCTGGGAGTTGTAGTTCCTAGAGACTGAGTAGGCGCCACATGGCTCGAAACCTGACAGGGGCAGGGTATGCAGTCCTTTGTGTGGATAGGACACAGCCTATTTAGGGGTAAGCGAGGCGGTGCCCAGCTCCTTCCTCCCATCCTGCCAGGATGGACCATCAAGTCAAACCTAATCTCTCATTGTGTGTGGCTGTCTAGGGGGAATATACAAGCTGTCACCCAATGCAGACATGTAATCAGAGACAGACTTCAGGCACATAAGGCTTAATGCAGTTAAATGCCAACTTTCTAAAAGTGGAATTTTAAAAATTGTAGTGACAAATCCGACTTTGCCATTAAAGAGGGTTTATCATTACAGATCTATAGGTACCAAACGTGATGGATCAACCTCCTCTCAATTAGGAATTGCAACTTTTTAGATGTAATAAGGAATCCCCAATGTTATCCTATGGGAGGGGTAGGCCTCACAGTAGTGAAAAAAATAATTTGGAGTTCTTCACTACCAGGACATGTAAAACTTAAAAGTACATGTCCCACCTTTCAATTACACAGCACCCTGCCCCATGGGCTACCTAGTGCCTACCTTAGGGGTAACTTATATTTAATTAAAGGCTTGGCAATGGGGTTGAAATGCCAACTCGACATGGCAGTGCAACACTGCATTCAGGCTGTAATGGTGGGCCTGGGACAAGTTTTAGAGTGCTACATTGGTGGGTGGCACAATAAGCGCTGTTGGCCCACTGATGGCATTTAATTTATAGACCCTGGGTACATGGCATATTACTCTACAAGAAACTTACAAGTAAATTAAATAGGCCAAACAGGCATAAACCAATTATACCATGTTTCAGGGAGAGAGCTCAAGCCCTTTATCACTGGTTAGCAGTGGTGTTAGAATAGAAATCGTTAATGCTTACGCAGTGCTCTATGTAATTTAGCATTTGCTGTGCCATTTTCTATTTGGGCGCCATCTTAGTCTGTTTGAAACTGATTCATTTCAATTCAGAGAAATGCTCCTCTGTAAGTTTCGATTCTTCTTCTCTGTCCTGTTTTAGTAATAAGCATACAGTTCAAGTTAGAACATAGACTTCTCACTAGATAGAGGCCTTCTCCCCCTTGCCTGGTGGCGGGCTCCGGATGGAACGACCTTGGACTACGATACTTTGTGTAAGATAGGAGCGCTGAAACCGTACTTTCTGTATTACACTGTTTAACTGCACCTGCCTGGAAAATTCCACTGTGGGCGTGTTTTTGCCCTGTTACGAAACGTACATAATGTATCTTTATGCTTGTTTATTTCAGTTCCCTCTGCAGCACTCTCAGCGACAGGGCAGATGGGGCTCCGCTCTGAGTGTATATGAATAAACAGTTATTGGTTTGTATTCTCTACTGTCTGACCGACTCTTCATTCAGTACGGTAGGCTGAGAGGTGGTCGTTAATAACCCGGGTGGCCCTAAATGGGTTACTTCCTTCAGTGGTAAAGTGCACTGAGTCCTAAAGCCAACAAAAATCAATTCAGCTGAAAGGGGAGGAGGAAGGCAAAATGTTTAGGGGTGACCCTGCATAAAAGGGTCATTTCCAACAGAGTACAATGGTAAGGAGATTTTGTCTGTTAGAGAATATAATCCTGACACCAGTCAGTGGAGGTAAAATGTTTTGCAGAGCCTCGGAGGAGTTTTGTTGGTGCTTTCTTTGGTTTGGGTGGAGTCTGGTGCTGTGCAATCAGCTTCACGTGGGTGAAGTTTCTGTCTCAATCAATGGTCAAATTGTTTAGAAAAAAGGGGTTCCCCTGCTAAGAGCATAGATGCCTAAAGTAGGGAATATATCAATAAATTTCAAAAACATCTTAGGCAATTATTCAGTAACTGAAAAAGGCTGGGGGCACTGAACAAACAGTTCGATTTTCATAGAAAAGTGAAAAAAAATTGTTTTATTCATTTTTTATCATTGTAATTTTCAATTTATAATGAATTTTTCAATAGGATATACAAAAGAGCTATACATAAAATCACTACAATTCATCCACATACCATTCTATTTCTCACACATACCCATACATACGTCCACTTCAGACATCCAACACTCACAATTATCAATATATAGAAATAAATTATTATGACTTGCTATACAAATACATCAGACTATATGCAGTAAAACATTTCTTTCTATTACGGCAAATGTCATGCATAGATATGGCCAAATAATATTTGCATTTATATTTGCCTAAGGCCAAATAATATTTGCATTTAGATTTGTCTATGCGCTTTTCAGCCAACCACCTTCTTCAGGAGGCCATAAACTCTATATGTCAATGCAGCATCTGTCCATCATAAGTACGTGCCGATGTTTGTACTGATGTCAACCAATGTGCGGATCAATCAATGGTCAATCCAGGGTTTATATTGGAAATTGACCATTGATTCTTAGTTTACGTTTTTAGAATCAAATGGGGACTTTAAAACACTAGATCTAATGGGATGCAAAATATGTCACCTATGTAAAACCCCATTACGAATTTGCATCGTCTTTTTCTCATGTTCCTGTATGTGTCTACTGCTAAAACTTTGAGATGTAGATATCGAACAAATGTACTTGATTTGTGCCACCTGATGGTGTAACAATTCAGGCTAAACAGTGTTTAGACATGAATACTACTTTCACAAGTTCTGAGAAAGTTGACAGAATGCTGACTGTGAACTAAAGTGCAAGCATGCTAACTACAATGGAAACAGTAGGTAAAATGGAACTTGTCCTGCACGTGTTTAGGAACCTCAAACTCTCTACTAAATTTAAAATAAAGAAACCTAAAAGCAAGTGATTCAGATAAATAAAATAGCACAATTATAAAGGGAATTGTCATGTGCTAATGACATCCCTGGTTAACCACTAAACTACATAGTCGCTGAATGTGTTTTTGCAAAGACTTGATTATCATAACTTCATGACACTGTTGCAGGGCAGAAGAATATGCTAGAAATTGGCATTTGATGGAATCACAGTTCATCACTTGTTGCATGTTCAATACCATATGTTTTCATATTCAAAGGGATGTCTGCATTGGAAGACACAGGATCACAACAAAAGCAGTACTGAAGAAGAGCTGGTAGTCGTCATGCATGGCTATTGATTGTACTTCTACTACATTCCAGCAGGTTCTGGTGTGAATTCAACTCCATGGCCAAAGGGCACTTGAGAGCCTCTACCACCCCCAGATTTTAGTGTAGTTTGTGTGGAAAAATGCAGTGGCTTTTGCTGCTCATGAGGAAGTGTTGATTTTATCTACTCTTCAGTTCTTGTGGTGCTGAATTCGTCTACATGGGACCACAACTTGATTATCAACCTGAGGGGTCTGAACTGCAAACTATAACAGTAGACTTTAAGATGGACATGCTTAGCAAATTCTTCTGCTGGTTTCTCTGGGGAAGGTTTTGGAGGCATGTGGGTTACTCAATAATCATGTGAATTTCCAACCGACTCTTACCCTTTTGGATCATGTTGTAAAGTACCCTTTTTGTCTGGTCATCCCCCCACTTTTTGCTCTAGCTGCTGTGGTTTTTGATCTGACAGTGCACTGGACCCAGCTAACTAGCCCCAGTGCCAGTGCTCATTCCCTCAAAGTGTATGTGAATTGGTTCACCCAATTGGCAAGTTCCTTAACTTCCCCTGTAAGCCCCTAGTATATGGTACCAGTTGTACCCAGAGCAGGGATGTTAAAGGGGTCACCAGGACTGCAGCACTATTTATGCCACCCCGAGTGACCCAAGTAAAAATAAAGCCTGCCGGTCTGCCATCGCAGCCTGCACAAGCAACTTCCCTGCTTGGGTTTAACTCTGCACACACCACATGTAGCAGAGTCCCCTCACTGGCTTAATATAAGTAAGTCAACCTGAAGGTAGGCCTCCTACAGCCCAGGAGGCATGGTGCATTATATTAACAGTGTAGACATGTATGTGCAAGCATATATGTATCTACAGTAACCTTTCTATTAAAGATGACTGTAAGTGAACGGCGGTCCACAGGTCAACACTGGCTGCCAAATGGACAACTCCAAGATAGCCAGCTCCTTTGCTATCAAACAAGGTGCTTTATCACCCCGACACGATTCTCTTGTCGAGGGTGCACTGGCATGGCCACCAGTGGGAACAAGATGCCTCAGTCCACTTGTGCCTTGGCGGACTTCCCGCGCTGATTGCAGCCAAGACAGAAGTCTGACCCCCTGCTAGGATTTTGGACAAATAGTTACGGGTACTTGTGGATCTATGTTGTGGACTCCATCCACTTCGAAACTCAATCAATCAATCAATCATGTCACTTATAAAGCGCACTACATACCCGCGAGGGTCTCAAGGCGCTGGGGGAAGAGGGGGGTGGTGCTGCTACTGATCGAAGAGCCAGGTCTTGAGGAGTCTTCTGAAGGCCAGTAGGTCTTGGGTCTGTCGGAGGTTGGTGGGGAGGGTGTTCCAGGTCTTGGCGGCGAGGTGGGAGAAGGATCTGCCGCCGGCGGTCGTTTTCCGGATGCGGGGGACTGTGGCGAGGGCGAGGCTGGTCGAGCGGAGCTGGCGGGTGGGGGTGTAGAAGCTGAGTCGTCTGTTGAGGTAGGCTGGTCCGGAGTTGTGGAGTGCTTTGTGTGCATGGGTGAGGAGCTTGAAGGTTATCCTCTTGTTGACAGGGAGCCAGTGCAGGTCTCTCAGGTGGGGTGTGATGTGGCTGCGTCGGGGGATGTCGAGGATAAGACGTGCAGAGGCGTTCTGGATGCGTTGCAGCCGTCTCAGGAGCTTAGCCGTCGTTCCTGCGTAGAGGGCGTTTCCGTAGTCCAGCCTGCTGGTGACGAGGGCCTGGGTGACTGTTTTTCTTGTTTCGGTGGGGATCCACTTGAAGATCCTGTGGAGCATTCGGAGGATGTTGAAGCAGGATGAGGAAACGGCGTTGACCTGCTTAGTCATGGAGAGGGTGGGGTCGAGGATGACCCCTAGGTTGCGTACGTGGTCGGTGGGTGGCGGGGCTGTTCCCAGTGATGTTGGCCACCAGGAGTCGTCCCAGGCTGAAGGGTTGGAACCAAGGATGAGGACCTCCGTCTTGTCCGAGTTCAGCTTCAGGCGGCTGGTCCTCATCCATTCGGCGACGGCCTTCATTCCTTCGTGGAGGTGGGCTTTGGCGGTGTGAGGGTCTTTGGTGAGGGAGAGGATCAGCTGGGTGTCGTCGGCGTAGAAGATGATGTTGAGGTTGTGCTGTCGGGCGACGTGGGCGAGGGGTGCCATGTAGATGTTGAACAGCGTTGGGCTGAGGGAGGAGCCTTGGGGTACGCTGCAGATGATCTTGGTGGCCTTGGATCGGAAGGGGGCGAGGCGGACGCTTTGTGTTCTGCCGGAAAGGAAGGATGTGGTCCAGTCCAGGGCCTTCTCTTGGATCCCGGCGTCGTGAAGGCGTGTTCGTAGTGTGTGGTGGCAGACCGTGTCGAAGGCGGCTGATAGGTCCAGGAGGATGAGGGCTGCTGTTTCTCCGTTGTCTAGCAGGGTCCTGATGTCATCGGTGGCGGCGATGAGGGCGGTTTCGGTGCTGTGGTTGCTGCGGAAGCCGGACTGGGAAGGGTCCAGGATGTTGTTCTCCTCGAGGTAGCGGGTCAGTTGTTTGTTGACGATTTTCTCGGTGACCTTCGCGGGGAACGGGAGCAGAGAGATGGGTCGGAAGTTCTTGAGGTCCTTGGGGTCTGCCTTGGGTTTCTTGAGTAAGGCGGTGATCTCGGCGTGCTTCCAGCTTTCCGGGAAGGTTGCTGTCTCGAAGGAGATGTTGATTATTTTCCAGAGATGGGGCGCGATGGCTGTACTGGCTTTGTTGAAGATGTGGTGAGGGCACGGGTCTAGCGGTGAACCGGAGTGGATGGTGTTCATGATCTCGCTGGTGTCCTCGTCGTTGATGTTGGTCCAGGAGAGCAGGCGGTTGGTGGTTGTGGGGGCAGTGGTCTCGGTGGTTGCCGGAGCGGTCGTGGTGTTGAAGCTGTCGTGGATGTCGGCGATTTTGCGGTGGAAGAAGGTGGCCAGTGAGTCGCACAGGTCTCGCGACGGCTGGATGTCGTTGGTGTTGGAGCTGGGGTTGGAGAGTTCCTTCACGATGTTGAAGAGCTCTTTGCTGTTGTGTGCGTTGTTGTCTAGGCGGTCTTTGAGTGAGGCCCTTTTGGCGGATCTGATGAGGTGATGGTGACTGCGGGTGGAGCTCTTGTGGGCGGCGTAGCTGTCCGCTGTCCGTTCGTGGAGCCAGATCTTCTCCAGTTTTCGGCATGTTCGTTTGGAGGCCTGGAGGTCTTCGGTGAACCAGGTGGCTTTCTTGCTGGTGTGGCTGTTGGGCGGATTCTTGAGCGGGGCGAGGGTGTTGGCGCAGTCGTCGATCCACTGTCTGAGGTTGCGGGCGGCGGTGTCGGGGTCGGCGGGTTCGGCGGGTGGGCTCAGGGCGAGGGTTGTGGTTAGCTGGTCTTCCGTGACTCTGCTCCAGCAGCGGCGAGGCATTCGTTTGGTGCGGTGGTGCGTGGTGGGCTTCCTGTAGGTGAAGTGGATGCAGTGGTGGTCAGTCCAGTGGGGTTCGGTCCCAGGATGCTTGTTTCTGGTCCAGGGAGGACTTGGCTTGGCAGTTCGGGCTGGACTGTTCCCATGAGGAGCAAAGGGTGACCAACTGGCATGGTGCAAATTCAGGACGGTCCATGTAAAAATTCAGGACAAAGGGTCAAAATTCAGGACAATAATTCAGGGCAGAAGGTCAAAATTCAGGACAAAAATTTGGGACAAAACATACGTTTTACAGACATATCAGAGGGGGTTGCACAATAGAATATAAGTAAATAGATAACCAAAATAAGTACCAGTCAAACTAAGTTTCTATAAGGTTGAGACAATCGCGCACTTCACAGTTTTTCAGTATGCACGCAGCTTTGCAAAGCGACATCAGGCCCTTTTTGCAATCAAGATTTGTGCAGGAGAAGGCACACCACATGCTGTTACTATAATAGGGCCCATTGTCATTCTATCTGTGGTAATGGTCTGCAGTCTCAGAATGACAATGGGCCTGTCCACTGTCTTTGTGAGGTCCGGGAGGGGCTGCTGCAGGCAGCCTCAGTCTACAGATTAAAAGATAAGTGCGAGAGGCCCCGAGTGGAAACTTTTAAACTCATGGGGCCTCTCGCAGGGGAACAGCATACCTTCGTGAAATTCCCCAATTTGATTTCAGTATGATGTCTGTAAGGCATCCGTAATTTGGGGGCCCCAAATTACGGACGCCTTACAGACATCATACTAAAATAACGGACGGTCCGTGAAATTTACGGACGGTTGGTCACCCTAGAGGAGCAGGGTCAAGACTGATTTGCATATGACTGGGTCAAACTGGGGTGGCATGGTGAGCAAATGAATGATGGATTTAACCCAGATCTCTTGACTGTGGGTGAATGTTTGATATGTTCTGCATTCTGTCCATCATTTGTGTGTCTTTTGCTTTCTCGCCCTAAGTGCGCTGGGTATTCCCAGATGTGTGTTCCGGGCTTACTGTGCCACTGGATTTAACCTAGCCTGAGTGATGAAGGGTGATCCCCAAACCAGTCCCAGGATGCTTGTTTCTGGTCCATGGAGGACTTAGCTTGGCAGTTCCGGTTGGACTGTTTCCATGAGGAGCAGGGTCAGAATTGATTTGCATATGGTTGGGTCTAAACTGGGGTGGCATGGTGAGTAAAAGAACAATGGATTTAACCAAGATCTTTTGACTGGGGGTGAATGTTTGATTTGTTCTGCATTCCGTCCATCATTTGTGTGTCTTTTGTGGACTCCATCCAGGCTTGGAGGAGTTTTTTCTTTCTGTAAATCGAAAAGAATTTAGGCTGTACATCTTTGGTCCTGACGAAGACCCGCCATGATGGCTAACTACTAACACATACACAAAGGGTTGAAACATCGACAGCAATTCTGTTGGTTCATGTTCTCTGTCAACCATCCTAAAAATGTGGCAATAATGATATAGGGTGTTTGTTGACCTTTAGGGATGAGAGAGAACAGGCATTTTTTCTAATAATTTCTTTATAAATATCATGTTAGGATCAGCCCATGTTTGTACTGTGTAATGTTAAACATATTCTCTTCACTTTGTGTCACTTTATCACCAATTACGCCATTTGATATATTTTTTGTTTTTGACAGCCTTATATGAAAAAGAGAAAGGTGCACATATTATTTAGATATTTGACTTTGAATATACTAAATAAGTACAATGGCTGTTGTGTGTTGTGTGTTTTGTTGATTTGCTCTGGGGGTGTAAAACAATGGTCAGCATAGGCCCATGCTTTTCCAGTAATTTTAAGAACCTTCATTGATCTTCATATATAGATGCGGCATTCCAATACCTATTTTTCACAAAAAGAAATTGCAACACCAAACAGAACTCATTATAGCTTATAACATTCCCTGCCCCCAGGCACATTTGCATGCAGGCAGGTGGGAAAATACTCAGTGTGGTGGCAAACACGCCGAAAAGGCTAGCCACACCTCTAGGGTGGACTACCTCTAGAGTCGAAGATGGTTTCGTGCCATCTTGAAAAGTCCCAAGAATAGTGGGTTCTGGTAGAAAGGTGACCCTCCCCGGAGGTGGTCACCTCAGGGGTGGATTAGCTGCAGGGACAGTAGCCCATTGTTCACATCTAATACCTCTACATCCAGGATTAAAGGGGCACCCCTGACAGCAGAACTCCATATCTGCTATGACTGCAAAAAGGACAAAGAAGAGACTCATGCCTGCAATGCCAGGACTCTACAAAGACAAGGCTCGAAGTTCTGCACTGTGGCAGCCACCCTGCAACCGCCGTACTATGACTCGTCCCAGACGAGAGATCAGTTCCAAAAGGAAGGTGAATCCCTCTGCAACCAAAAGGCACCCCCAGAACTCCCTAGAAATAAAGGTGTTAGTCCCCTGCAATTGGCAGGAACAAACCACACTTTCAAAACCAAAGAAGGACTGTCTGCTGGGTTCCGTTGAGGAACTGCCTGAAAGTAACTGGCCCGGGGCCTTTTGGGCAACGTAGTCCAGATCTTCAGTGAGTATCAACCCTCTACAGTGTTCCCCTGGACGTCTGAAAGAAGATTTACCAAACTGCTGTGTTTACTGCTGCCAATGTTTGTTAGTGGTCAGTCCGACTGCTAACTCAGTAAGAGGGAATCATCCTGTACCATCATCCATCAACCCCAGTGGCTCTGTTGTTGAGTGTTTGCATCTGATTCCAGTCTGTGTAGTCCCGCTTGTTAATCTCAGTGTGTGTTTAGGACCACGAATAGCCAGGTGCACCTCTGCACCCAAGACACCCGGGCTGGGTAGAGTTGTTCTGGCCAGTCATTCCCGGTCCAAGGGTCCCTCCAAGCTAAACCTCCAAAGGGCTTCCCTGAACTCAACCTGCAAGTGACCAAGTGTCACAAGTGTGCTTTTTCAATAGGCGTGGCTCTTGTGTTCCAACACCAAGGACAACCAGCACACCTCTGCAACCTGTCCCCAAGAGCCATGTAAAATTGTTCTGACTTTTGAAACTTGGGGGCATATTCTCAAGGACTCATCGCCTCGTTAGCGGCACTTTATCGCAGCCAAAGTGGAGATAAATTTATCGCACCATTCACAAGCTGGTGTTAACAGCCCATAACACCATTTTACCCGCGATAGCAGCCGCAAAAAACATCGCCACAGATGACCCCCGCAACTATCGCTAATGAGATGCAGAGTAGGCGTACCCGTGCAAAAAGCCGCGAAAACACCACTCCGGAACATTCTCAGCGACCTCCCAGATCGGCGATAAGACCACAAAACAGGCGATAAGGCCCGTTAGCAGCAGGAAACTAACACCTGCTCTGACCTGGTGCAAAGTCGGACCACAGCCTGCACCACAAAATGGAGCCCAGCCCAGAGCCACACCTGAAGGGTGAAGATGCCATGGAGCCACTGATCATGCAGCTCGGAGCCCCAACAGGGCCACAACACCCACCACCACCACCCCCAGGACCTCCCCTCCCCATGCCCCCCCAGCCAATGACATGCCACATCCATTACACAGAATCATGTACCAAATAATCCGCCTGATTTCGCACAATCACATTTGGTGGCATGCATGTGTCATCACAAAAATGAGCATCACACATCCACCTTCGATGTAACAAATGAAAATGTATTCAAAGAAACACAGAACAGAAATGAAGACACATGGCGGCTCCCCTCGGGACAATCCGTAGGTCACAGCCTGCAAGACAAAAATCATGATGAGAAGGTGTGTCTTGCGCACATCAAAGGACAGAGAGAGAGCGAAGGAGAGAGAGAGAGAGAAAGAGAGGGAGCGAGAGAAAGACGGACAGAGAGGGGGAGTGAGAGAAAGACAGACAGAGAGGGGGAGCGAGAGAAAGACGGACAGAGAGGGGGAGCGAGACACAGATAACAGAAGAGATGGACAGGGAGAGAGAGTGCCGACAATGCGCACCCAGGCCACACTGCCCACCTGCTGCCACAGGTGTGTCTCCAACCACGTGCCTGTATGTAGTGCAGTTCACCAGGTCACACATCTGAAACAGATTCGTCATCTGAAACAGAGTCCAGACACATGAATGGCAAAGTACATACAATTGCACAAGACATCATCGCCTGTCCGCCCCTGCGCACCCAGGGAGATGTACCCCAGCCCCTCCCGCCGTCCAGCGGTGCATGCCCGCCCCTGCACACCCAGGCCTCACTGCTCACCTTCTGCCCTTGGCGTGTAGTAATGATGGCCCACCACGTGCCGCTGCAAGCCACATGCCCGGGGCCCGCGGACATGGCACCCTCCACATCATGCAGCCCGCTCCGCAGGCCACCAGGTCTCACATATGATTCTGGGTCTTGATTTCGCCATGGCAGAGGACATACCAGTGCACCGGGCATCATCGCAGGCTGCACACCCGCTCAGCCCTTGAGGTGCCACTAACTCTGTGATCCGGGATGCGACGCCACGAGGCGGTAGGCCCGCGCTGCCCGCTGGCTCTGGCCTACACTGCGGTCCAGCAGGGCACACAAATCCTGAGCATTCCGGAAGGCCGGGATGGGGCATCATCGCAGGCTGCACACCCGCTCAGCACTTAAGGTGCCCCTACCTCAGTGCACCCAAAGTCACCGTCCCGTGGCGGTGTGCCTGTGCCGGCCGCAATGTATTCGGTGCCACCAAGTCATGGACCCTGTATGATTGGGTATCGTGTTGCGGACGCCATCATGTCCCCTCCGGTCCTGGGGAATGTGATGTTGCAGGGCCTGAGGCCCTCATGCCTACATTAACACCACACGGATGCACCCAGATAGAGAGTGGAAATGGCATCGAGCACGTGCGCCCGGCCCTTTTTATTGGCAGGGTCACATGTCACGTGACGCATGTGCTGGATGGGTGTGGTGTGGGTGTAAACCAGCCGTGAGGGAGTGGCTGTGGCATGCTGACAACTAGACCTGTGAGCAGCATATCACTACAGGAAAGACATGGGACATGTAGCGTTGCCGTCCCCCCCTGTGAGCGTAAGCGGAGTGGGCTGGCCTGGCGTATGCCAGTCCAGCGTAAGGGTTTGTAAATGACCCCGGGGCCCTGGGCATGGTTCTGTACTGGGCTGGACAAGGAAGTAACTCATTCGTGTGTCCCTGTTGTTGTGTCAGCGCCAGCCGGACCGCATTGGGCAATGTGTCACCCTGTGACCCCTGTTCTACGACATGAGCCACATGGACGTAAGAGGAGTCCAGTGAGCCTAAATTCATCCATACTTCCACACTTGAATGACCATAGACATGACACATCTTTGTGAATATGAATGTTTAATGCACATTCAGTGGAGTGTTGCAACTGGAGCAGTACAGGGCCATGCAAACCCCACATGACGATGTTGTCCTGTGGAGGGCCAGCCAGGGTCCTTCAGGGAATGACAAGTCCAAAGGAAGAGGAAGGGTTCAGTCCGCAGTCTGATTGCTGTGTCAATGGCGATCAAACAGCATATGGCTGTCCATGTCGAGGTCCAAGGTGAGTGTCGCAGAGTGCATCGGGGGACAGTCGAAGGTGATGATGCAGAGGGCAGTACCAAGCTGAAGCCGGACCTATGGATGAGATGCATGCTGCTGCGTCCTTCTTACCACTAGGGCAGAATCATCCGCATCTTCATTCTCTGCTATTTCATGTGCCTCACGTGTGGGTGGTGGTGTTCTGTCTCCAGCACTGTGTGGCAGTGACACATCAGTGGCTGGTGGTGGAAGGTCTGCCGCACTGTGTGGCACTGACACTTCAGGGGGCGGAGATGTGGATGGAGTGGTGGCAGCAGCATGCATCCGCGCCAGGCCTTGTGGCAGCAATGCCATGAGGAGGATCCTGAGGACATTGAGGAACCCAGCTAACTCTCGCTGGTGTGCAGCTGTGGCAGCCGCTCGTTCCGCATTCGCCCGCTCCATGGTCTCCATTACCCTCCGCATATTTCCCAACTCCTGTGTGACATCGCTAGAGCCACTCGGACTGGACAGTTGTACTATTCTCTGAGTCAGGGCTCCAGCGATGTCAGCCATGGTCCGTTGGAGAGCATGGAGCGGACTGTGGGTGTCCGTTAGGGACCGTGAGTGTTCCCTGATGGGACTGAGACACCCACGTATGGCATCTAGTTTGTCTGCCATGCGGTCGAAGCCCACCCGCACCTGTTCAGCCAGATTCTCCTGGCACCCCAAAACACGGCGTTGGAAGGCCATGTGTTCTCTGTGGGGGTCCTGGGAGGCAGCAGTGGTGGTGGGTGCTGCCTGCTGTGTGGTCTGTGCAGGGGGTGGAGTCTCCTCCTAGCAGCTGGGCTGCCCAGCTCCTGGAAGTGGGCTGCGTAGGCTGTCCACGAGCAGTTGGAGGGCGTCAGAGTCGAAGCTGTGGTCGTCCTCTTTGTCTCCAGAGAAGAGAGGGTCGGGCTGCTATGCAGGAGGTGTAGATTCTCCCTCTGCAATGTGAAGGGGAGATGCAGTTTAACAATGTGTCCACATGTATGTTGTCGCATTATACATGTTTACATACAGACAGCATGACTGGGTACATTGTGGCTGTTTGGGAGGAGCTGCCTATTTGATGGGGGACAGTGGACATTTTGACAACAGACATGTGTGTGTTTGTACTTGTACATTATCAATGCACATTTCCCTGCAATGCCAAATGTGATTGGCCAGTGTCTGCACCCAAGCGGCACCAGTTGTGTCCTGTGTTCTGTTGTAGGTGTTTTGCGGATTGTGTCACATCGTTGTCAATGTAGATGTGCTCTGCATGTGATGTGTGTGCTGCATTTTGGGTGAGTCGCCCCTGCAGCTCAGATTTTGCTGCCCCTTATCACTTTCATGAGGTATGCCTTTGACTTCTGTGCTTGTACAGTGTTGACATGTTGCATACTTGGGTACGTTGGTCTCTTGGTGGGAGTTGGTGGTCTGGGGCATGTTTTGTCTGCAGATGTGCTCAACTTAATTGTGCATGTGTGCCATTGTGCCCATCTCCCCCCGTCCCCCAGGCCCTGGTCATTACTCACCCTGTTGCTGTTGTGTCGGGTCCTGTTGAGCAGTGTCCAGGCCCCCAACTCCTGCCACTGTCTCCCCACTGATGACTGTGGACACTATTTCCTCCATGTCGTCCAGCTCCTCCTGTGGCGCTGGGCTCCCACCTCCAGTCTGCATTGCTGCCTTCAGGTTGTTGGCGAGTTTCAGCTTGGTTTTGTGCTTGACATCATTCCAGCGCCTCTTGACCTCGTCCATTGTCCTCTTCAGCACTCCGACTGCATTCACCTTGTCCACGATGGACTGCCATAGTCCATTTTTTGTTGCCAATGACACAGTGGATGTGACGAACAGTTGTTGATGGTGTTCTGTCACCTCCGTTATCAGGACCCTGTTTTCCTGCGGACTGAACTTTGTCTTCCTCTTCTTCTTGTCCTTGCCCTTCCCTGACCCCGAAGTCCCAGGATGGTCCTCCGGGGGGCTTGTGGGGTTCTGGTTTTCCTCCGTACTTGCTCCGGCAACGTCCATTGTGCTTTGCTGTTGTTTGGCATTTGTGTGTCTGTTTTTTTTCTACTTTTATGGTGGTTGTTCCCGTCTGACGCGTGTGGATTGCAGGCCTGTAGCTGGGTTTCGCTGATTTTCGTATCGCGATTGGCCTCATCGCAGTTTTTTTGCGTTAGTGTTTCGCATTTTTGCGGCGTGGCGTTGATTTTAACGCGGTCAGTTGACGCGTTATCTGGGGACTATCGCATGGTACCGCCGTGTTGTGAATACTTGGTTGACAGGGCGTAAATTTCCCTCGATAGACTGCGATGTTGAAGGTTGCGTTAAGTTACTTTTGCGATGGTTATCACACGTTCTTGAGAATATGCCCCTCGGTCTGTAGACTGCAAGACCTTAACTCCAAGTGGGTTCCTTTGAACTCACCCTGCAAGTGACCGAGTGTCGTCTTGTGTTTTCTCCACTGACTGCAATGGTAACGTTTGACAGTTCTGCAAAGTAATGATTTATTGAACACTTAAAAATCGATAACTCTGGTTATATATGTTGCATTGATTTTATTTTGGTATCTAAATTTATATTAAAATCTAAGTTATTGTAGGTGTTGTATTTCTTTTGAGTCCTCTCAGTTACTTATCGTCCATTTTGGTGCTCTGAAATGCTTAACAAATGTTCCTCTAATTAAGCTTGACTGCTCTTTGCCACTCTACCAGGACTGAGCTAAGGATTATTAGTGCGAATCTGAGGTCCACTTTTGCGTATTGTGTTAATATTAAATGGTAAGGCCCCCCAGCCATACCACATAATATTTCCACCTTGCTACACATCACAATACTTCTGTCCTGAAAATGTGACGAAGATGGATCCATCCCTTTGGCGAGTGAACATTCATCACAGGTCACTGCATAGCGCAATGCCATGTTTTTTTTTTTACCCACTATGCATTTTAATTTGCTGTTCCGAAACAAACTACAACAATAGTTTGTTACCCCACGGGGGTCGGGGCAAATGAAACTTCAGCAGAACAGGTGCCTCACTCACTTATGACAGAGCTCTTGCACCACCGAACTTTCATGTCTCTTAATACATTTTTTAAACACATGAGATCCAAGGGGCCGATTCACAAAAGTAATCTGAGACAAAATCCTAACTTTACGACTTTCGGTATTCACAGAAGGCATTTAGGAGTACTAAAGTTAGGATTTTGTCTCAGTTAAACTTAAGTTTTGGTCTTAAGTTAAACTTAAGACAAACTTAACTTTAACTGAGACAAAATCCTAGTCGTAAAGTTAGGATTTTGTCTCAGTTAAACTTAAGTTTGTCTTAAGTTTAACTTAAGACCAAAATTTAAGATTGACTGAGACAAAATCCTATCTTTAGTACTCCTAGGGGCATATTCTCAAGGACACATCGCCGAGTTAGCGGCACTTTATCGCAGCCAAAGTGTCGATAAATCGATCGCACCATTCACAAGCAGGCGCTAACAGCAGTCATCACCAGTTTACCATCGATAGCAGCTGCAAAAAACATCGCCACGGATGACACCGGCAACTAACGCTAATGATATGTAGAGTAGGCGTTCCCTTGCAAAAACCCACGAAGACACCACTCCGCAACATTGTCAACGACCAGCCAGATCGGCGATAAGATTCAAAAACATGCGATAAGGCGCGTTAGCAGCATGGAATTAACACCTGCTCCTACCTGGTGCTAAGTCGGACGACAACCTGCACCATAAAAGGGAGCCCAGCCCACAGCCACACCAGAAGAACAACAGATGCCATGGAGCTACTGTTCATGCAGCTCGGAGTCCCAAGAGGGCCACAACACCCACCGCCACCACCGCCAGGACCCCCACCGCCCCCCGAACTACCACAGAGGCAGTGCAGACAAAGACACCGGACCTTCCGAAAACGCACCAGCCTCCGAGACTTAACGCCAGAGGAAGTCATTGCCCACTACAGGCTCAAAAGGACAACCATCCTCTGCATGCTGTCCCTCATTGCCCACAGGCTGACGGTACCAACACAGCGGAGAACCAACATCCCTCCGCAGACAAAGCTGCTGGCCATGCTGCACATGTTGGCCTCTGGGACCTTCCAACCAACAACTGCCATAGTCGGAGGAGTCTCACAGCCAGCACTGTCAAAGTTCCTCACACCTGTCTTGGATGCCATCATCAGCTTGGTACCCCAGCAACTTTACTTCCCACACACTGTGTAGGAACAGCTGGAGATCAAGAAAGGCTTCTACGCCATAGCTGGCTTCCCGCACGTGTTGGGGGCAATCAACTGCACACATGTACTCCTTGTGCCCCCTGCCGCCACTGCACACAATTACCGCAACAGGAAACACACGCATTCCATCAATGTGCAGGCAATAGTGGACCACCGGAGACTCCTCACCAATGTCGTCGCCAACTACCCAGGCAGTGTGCATGATTCCTTCATCTTCCGACAGTCCATCATCAACCAGCGCTTTCAGGATGGCACCTATGGAAATGCACTGCTCGTCGGTAAGTAACAACTGAACACACCACACACCTCCACCAACATACAACTCACAACTCTGGGAATGCACACGTCACAAAATCACATACAACATGACAACCAACATCCCCACATGCCAGAAACGACAACACAACTTACTGTGGCAACCTGGGCTAGCCATGTACACAAGCCATCAACCTCATGACACCTCAGCCACACAATAGCAGAATGTGGGGAGAGGTGGGAACCAGGCATGTGCGAAGGAGGCAAGTGACCCATGAATGTGAATGTACACAACGCAAAGTGTGGCATGGATGTGCTGGACAGACTTGAGTATGCAGACCACAGACATTTCCATGTCAACATACACTGCTGGTGTCTGCAGTGTACTGGACAGTGGACGCAACCATGTTACCACAGCCAGTGGGGAAGAATGCGGAAATGTAGCTTGTTATGTCCCCCCCCTGTAAGCGTGAGCGGAGTGGGCTGACCCGGCGTACGCCAGGCCAGCATAGGGGTGTGAATAAAAAGCCCGTTACTCTGGGCGTGGTTCTCTTCCGGAATGGCCAACGTGTCTGCCAGGGCGGCGCCTCTCACCCCGCCATGAGGCCAATGCCGTGAGCGGCGGTGCCTGCGATCCTGTGCGCCTGCTGCACCCCAGGCTGCTGGTCCCAAGACCCGTCTTGCCCACCCCACCGCACCCAGGCCTCACTGCTTACCTGCCAACACCGGCATGTGTCAAAGAGGGCCCACCACGTGCCGGTGCAAGCTCCAAGCCCGAGGCCCGTGACCATGGCAGCCTCCTCAGACCATCACGGCCTCCGCGACACAGGCCCCCAGTACTCCTTTCTCATTGACGTACTCCACTGCTGCCTCCAGCCTACACTGCGATCCAGTAGGTCACACATTTGGAACTGAGTCTTGATTATACAATGGCAGAGTACATACATTTATGGCAGATTTCATATCACCGTACTCCCTTCGATGTGGTGCCACCAACTCTGCATAGCATTCCAACGACACGTGTCGGTGGGCCCTTGCTGACTACTGCCTTCGGCCTACACTGCGGCCCAGCACCGCGGGGTCACCTGTGTACTGCCTACACTGCGGTCCAGCAGGCCTCACACCAATCCAATCCAGAACCGACCAGGCAGGGCACGGCATAGTCGCATGCTACACACACGCCCAGCTCTGGTGCTTCTACCTCCGTCAACCACAAGTCATCGCCACATGGCATTCCAGCGTTGTGTGTGAGAGTACCAGGAGGAACTGCCTGAACAGCGGTTGGCCCGCGCTGACCGCTGCCTCCGTCCTACACTGCGGTGAAGTAGGTCACACATTTGGAACTGAGTCTTGATTGTACAATGGCAGAGTCCATATCATTGTACACAAGGAGAGGAGTAAGAGGAAGACGCGGTTCAGTCCGGATGAAAAAAGGATCCTTGTTACGGAGGTGACCGAACATTACCAACAACTGCTCTGGTGCCACTAACTCTGTGCATCGCAAGCCAAGGACACGTGGCTGGGGGCCCCTGCTGACCGCTGCCTCCGGCCTACACTATGGTCAAGTAGGTCACACATTTGGAAAAGAGTCTTGATTTATTTATGGCAGAGTTTATACCATTGTACAGGCCTCATCGCAGACTGCATCCCCTTTCAGCTCTGGTGCCACTGACTCCATGTCCCGGAATTTATGGACACTCTCTGGTTGAACTTTGGTGGTGTCCGAGTCTATGGCCTGGGGGTTGTCTTCATCCTCATGTAGCTGATACTGACTTAGTGTCAAAAATGAGTCTGTAGCATTCATCTCCTCCATATTGCCTGTGTCTGCTTGGTACTGCCCTCTGTATCATTCCCTGGAAGATCACCTTCCACTGTCCCCCAGAACCCTCCGCGACATTCACCTTGGACATCGACGAGGACCCGCTCAGCTCTTGTGGCCCTACCTCAGTGCACCGTTAGTCACCGTCCTGTGGCGGTGTTCCATGTGTCGGCCGCTGTGCATCCGGGGCCACTAACTCCGTGCAGCTCAAGTCATGGACCCTTGCTGTTTGAACTGTGAACTGCTGATTGTCTGATCACTGTTGTAGTTGTTGCCAGCACCAACCACTCCTTGAGGGCTGGCTCACACTCACCCCACACCCATCCAGCACAGGCGTCACCGGACATGTGACCCTGGCAATAAAAGGGGCCGGGCGCACGTGCCCGTAGCCAGTTCCACAAACTATCTAAGTGTGTCTGTGTGGTCATTGTGTATGCATGAGGGCCCAGGGCCCTACCACATTGCATTGTGCTGTGTACAGCAGACGAAACCATGTCACCTCAGGCAGTGGGTGGGACCTGGGACATGTAGCTGTGTCGTACCCCCTATAGGCGTTGCCGGAGTGGGCTGGTGTACGACAGTCCAGCGTAGGGGTGTGGATGATCACCCCGGGGCTCTGGGCGTGGTTAAGTGTTGGGCTTGCCAATGAAGTACCTAATGCGTGTGTCTCTGTTGTAGTGTCGGCGCCACCCATCCCGCAATGGACAAAGTTGCAATGTAACATGCCCCCGGAGTGCGGGCTCGGCCGAAGGGATAAATGAATGAGCGCAAGCCCGCTCGGGGTCCCGGATCATACATGCCAACTGTTGTGTGTGTATCGCTATTGCCGCAGCATATGCCAAAGGTCTTGCCTCAACCGCATCGCGAGTTCACAGCCATGAACTCTACATCTGTGTCCGCCCTATCCTTACCATAGGCCTACACACACGTGGCCGCCAACCTTCAACGCACAACATCACAGTGTCGTTGTCAGGCTTGTGGACATGCGCAGACAGGCATGACAATGGTGTGCCGTAGGAGTGCAAGTGGTGCAACCGTGCAGCGCACACAGGCAATTAGGCTAGGGGGGAGGGAGGAGCAGCAGTGAGGCTACCTAATACACATTGATGGCGCTCATTTGCTACAAGCAGTACATGTCACACAGGAATCACTATGACACACATATCACACGCCAATCAACTAGTGAGCCTGCCAACACATCATGCAGAACCAACTATTGACTCATGTCTCTCTGCACTGTCACAGGTGATCAAGGATATGCACTCTGCCCTTGGATGATGACACCCCTCCGAGCCCCGAACACACAGGCCCAGAGGCAGTACAATGCGGCCCACATACGCACCAGGGGCATCGTGGAATGCACATTTGGCATGTTGAAGTCACGTTTCAGGTGCCTGGACATCACAGGTGGGGGGCTCCTGTACAGCCCAGGCATTGTGTGCAAGATGATCGTTGCATGTTGTGTGTTGCACAACATATGTGTACGCACCAATGCCCCATGGTTACAAGTGCCAGATGCACCGGAAGATGATGAGGAAGATGAGGCAGGTGGACCACACCCCACTGCAACTGCAGCAGGAATAGCCCATAGGAACAACATCATTGACAATTTCTTCACATGGGGACGTCACATTGTGACAGTCCTTAGCAATCATGAGACAGTAAAAAATGACCACAGGCACAGCATGTGCAAATAAATTCATTTCAAAACACATTCCCTGAGTTTCTGTATGTGTGCTGCAGTGTGGCACGGGGATCAGGGACATGATCCAGAGACATTGTGGGTGTGCAGTGCACTCTACTTATTTGTGCATGTGTGCCATTGTGCCCATCTTCCCCCGTCCCCCCAGTCCCTGGTCGGTACTCACCCTGATGATGTTGTGTCAGGTCATGTTGAGCAGTGTCCCAATCCCCGACTCCTGGCACCGTATCCCGACTGATGACTGTGGTCACCATTTTCCCCATGTCATCCAGCTCCTGGTGTGCCGCTGGTCCCCCACCTCCAATCTGCGTTGCTGCTTTCATGTTGGCATCGAGTTTCTTCTTGGTTTTGCCCTTCACATCATTCCGGCGCCTCTTGACCTTTTCCATTGTCCTCCTCGACACTCCGACTGCATTCACTTTCTTCACGATGTGCTGCCATACTTCCGTTTGTGTTGCCGATGACACAGTGGAGGTGACGAACAGTTGTTGGTAGTGTTCTGTCACCTCCGTGACGTTGATCCGGTTTTCCTGCGGACTGAACCCCGTCTTCCTCTTCCTCTTCTCCTTGCCCTTCCCCGGCCCCGGGGTTCCTGGCTGGTCGTCTGTGGGGCTTGTGGGGTTCGCGTTGTCCTCTGCACTCGGTCCGGGTGCGTCCATGGTGCTACGCAGTTACATTTTTTGGGCTTTTTTTTTCTCTGCTTTTATAGTGCATTTTCCCGCATGTCGCGTGGGAATCGCAGGCCTGTCGCTGGTTATCGCTGATTTTTGTTTTGGGATTTGGGTCATCGCAACTTTTTGGGCGTTCGTGTTTCGCATTTTTTCGGCATCACGTTATTTTTAATGCCGGCATTTGTCGCGTTATCGTGAGACTATCGCATGGTGCCGCCGGGTTGAGAATACTGCGTTTACACTGTGTTATTTTCCCGCGATAGAGTGCGATGTGCAAAGTTGCGTTAAGCTAATTTTGCAGTAATTATCACACGTTCTTGAGAATATCCCCCCTCAATGCCTTCTGTGAATACCGAAAGTCATAGAGTTAGGATTTTGTCTCAGATTACTTTTGTGAATCGGGCCCCATGATGGCGACAGTAGAGGGAGAAAGTTGCTGTAGACTGACTTGGATGGACAGCTGCAAGGCACAGTTTAGAACAAACACTGCTATACATGTCACACAGGAACAAATAAAGATGTTTTAAGTCCTTATTTTATGTTGCCGAATTAACTGCTGTTGTAAATAGCGGAGATAGCACAAGCCTGTTGGAAATCAATTTTCTACTTCCTGGAAACACTTAAGAGCGACTTGAAAACCTTGCTCCACAGCAGTTCCCCTTGTTGCCTTGTATAATTGAGGCCGCTAAATCTCTTCAAGTCAGGTCACGCTCCAGTTAAATTAACTTTGATGACTGCCACCCAGACTGCAGATTCGCAGAATTTGGCTAAAAATGCCCTGTGATAAGCGTAATCGCTCCTCATTGTTCCCCTTGATCGGCGCCTGTTCTTTTTCCTTTACTCTTTAATAGCACTGAAGAGAAATGGCTGCGGCTTTTGTTGACTCTGAAAATCTTTCTGGTTAATTGTATCGCTGCAGATATGAAATTACGCTTTGAAGGCTGAGTAAATTAAGACAGTGGTGACAGGTTCGTGAAATAACAAGGCCTATTAGACAAGAACGTATATTACAAAATGAATGAAAGAAACAAACACCCACGCAAACTCAACATTAACCTTTCAATGCCTGTGGTGAAAAAGCTCTTCTTGAAGCTCTGAAAAGAAGTCCGCAGGAGCCACGGAAAGGGTGGTTTTTTTGGTTTTTTTTACAATGTGTACTGTACATCGAACTGTTAAAAAAAAAACATGTAAGTGATTTACACAGTCTTACAAAGGAGCTACTTTATCGCCATTAGGGATGAAGTAGGCTCCCTTTTTGCATGGGAAGGGCGGTGTGAATTGGATTTAAAGGTATACTTGCTTTATCCTTGGGAGTTTGGGCAGATGGTGCGGTTGGCGACAGGTGACTTTGGATTGGCTATTATTTTTCATTGGTATGAGAAGCCATGATCATACTTCTGGTCCTCTCACTTTAGTCTCTAGTCCGTTTAGCCTTTTCCTGATAACCACAATGTGGTGCTACTAATGAAGCATGACAACTAAAACATTGTGAAAATAAAGGTATTGAGAAAGGCGGTGCTTATCATAAAGATGAAAGGTGCAAGGGGTAGAAGATACCATGCCCAGATGCCTCCAGTATTTGAATGATAATGCCATGCACACCCCTACTTAACAGCGTATTAGGAGCTGTGAGCCATCCGGCCACTATACTACCTTGTTGCAGATTACATCCGAGAGGCTGGGCTCGGTACCGAGGGGATAAATAAAGGTGCCTATGCCACTCGGGGAGTAGTGCACGTTATGATCCGATTGTGTCCAGTGTCGTACCTTTAATGATGTCAGACAGGAGGCTGGGGCCCTGGGAATACTGTTGGGGGGTCTTCCCAAAGTTCCCTGCTACACTGGCGGAGAAAATGTTAACACTGATGCACTGCGCGACCTGGTTTGCGTTGTGAAATACCGTGCTGGGGGCCTGGCGGTGAAGCTACAGGAGGCGATTGGCCGGTGTGGGTCGTTTCCCACGTGGTATATCCGGTGGTGGTTGTCAGAGGCAGAGAGGAGAAGGTACGGAGCCTACTGGTGGTGACGCGTGGCACCAGTAGTGTCAGCAGCAGCAGTGGTGAGGTCCCGTGGTGACTGGTGGGTGCGACCGCTGTGCGCTCATCGTGGGTGCAGCTGGGTGCCGTGCTGTGCCTGAGCAAAAAGCCCAGTGGGAGGTCGATGCGGACATGGTCATGTGAGGCCTTCTGCAGTGCAGTGCAGCGAGCATGGTGCTGCCCGTGGTGGCCTGCAGTGAGTAAAGGAGGCAGACAATGCCACACACCACATTCCAATGACATTATGGAAGGGTAGAAATAAAAAAAAGAGAATTTCAGACATAGCCACCAGCCCGCACGAGGAGAGCACAGTGCTGCACTGTATGTAGGAGGGGAACTGTGAATTAAAGAGGTACTGAGTGCAGTTGGACCCGGATATTGAATAAAGAGGGCGTGTGAACATTGATGTTACACAATTGCTGCTCAGTTGAACTGAAGGGACTAATAAACCGTTGTTTTGGACAATAGGCCACCAGTGTCCACTGGGCAGCATGTCCCTTCAAGCCAATAAGGAGGGCGAAAAAACACGAGTGCTGCTCACACTCCTCACTACCACCAGCCAATTAGCAGACCCTGCCACTGCGGCACCAAGATGGCAGAAGTGGATTAGGTGACTGGAGAATTACTTTTGCGCCTCACAAGAGACAGATGGCGCTGTAAAGCGGTCAACAATGTTACACATGGGGGGTGGTGAGCTGTATGAACTGTTTCAGGATTTACCCAATACTGGAGATGTTGATGACTATGACATGGCAGTGAGATCTTTGAATAGGCAATTCGACCCTCAGTTAAGTTAAATCCTGATTATGAACATTTCAAATTGAGACAAGCCCGTCAGCAGGAAGTTGAGATGGTTGACATGTTATTTGTGAGGGTGCACAAATTGGCCAGTACCTGAGCAGGGATTGACAAACAGTTTGAACTAAGAGCGCAGCTTATTCAGGGATGTTGCTCTGCCTACCTGAGGAAATTGATCTTGAGGCAGCCAGGAATATCGCTAGATGATATCTTGATACTTGGCTGGTCTCATGAACTTGTGGCCATGAGAGCTGGAGAAATTCAATTGGTACTAGTGATAGAGCGAAATGTTCTTGTGAATTGTAGGGGTGCATCATAATCATTGATAGGCCGCACCCACTTGTATTCAGACGTATATTCAGTTTCATATTCATGTATGTTTAGTAAAGAATGAATAGTTTGCTGAGACAAAGCGAATCAGCAGTATAATGATGTTAGGATAATGATGTGATGTAATGCTTATTGAATTGTGTGAACATAATGCATAGAGGAATTAGTTTGTGTGTGTAATGTAATTGCAGTAGTTTAAACGTGCACCATATTAAAGTTGCACATGTAATTCATTGGTTGCATATGAATTGTAATGAAAATGCTCATAGGGAAAAGTAAGATGTGTGTTTAAAAGTCATATGTAAAGGCCTAACCACATATATGCTTAGTGAAGGCCTGGTATATTCTTATGTTAGCTTATATTGTAGGCCGAGAAAAGTTTCTCTTGGTAAGGCTCTCTGGGTACAAACGGTAGATTTAAATTGCACAGTAGAAGGTTTCTGTTGAAAGTATCTTTCGTTGCAGGTGCAAGGACACATGTCTCGTTAGTAAGACTAACTCTTCGTTTTCGAAAGCTAGAGAGAGGGGAGGCATGGTACGGGGAGTGAAATGGAATGTAGGGATGATACTTTCGGCGGAGAAGGTGCCTGGGACTCAAGGTCAACGCAACCGTCCAGGATGAAGTAACCGTTTCGATGGAAAAGCACAAGAAGGAAGACCTGGCCAAGGAGGCGTGACAAAGGCGTGTACAATTGTATTGTGGTTTTGTATTAGGGATAGTGCCCTGAGGGAGGAGGCCAGAGAAGAGGTAGGGGAGACCTGAGAGAAGGACAGAGCTGAGCTTAGGTATTATGTGATTGCACTTCTTAGGAAGTCTTCACAGCTGACACCTTTTATTCTTTCTTGCCTGGGAAAATCGTTATGCAGGGATGTCACTTAGCGTTAGTGTAGGGACAGCAATTGATGTTAAGCTTGTTTAGGCCAATGAAGAGCAACTTAGAAATAGGAGCAATCATAGTCTGGTTGATCCTTCTAGAACTTTCTATTCTCCTTATCCTGAGTCGGATGAGATTCCTGCGTAGATTATTATTTGTATTAGTGCCCATCTATTTCTTTAACCTCGTGTTGAGGTGCTTGCACGTTCAGTTATTTTTGGCGATAATAAATTCTCAAACTTGAATTCGGAGTCAGTGGTCCTTTCAGACAAAATGAATGCTGATATATAACCAGATGAGATTCTCTCCTTTACACTATTCAACAGGTAAAAGATCTTGGCGACCAGAAGGTTCTTATAGATAATTAGATAAGAATCGGCGATATCAGTTGGTAGCAGAGTAGGATGGTTACCTTTGATGGTAAGGGGAGATCTAGAGCAAGATAGGAGATTAAGTTGCCCCATAGAGCTCGAGTGACGCAGATCCAGAGGACCGCGGGAGAAGGATGTCGGAGGTCGTGGAAAACTGACGGAGAGTGACGGTGCGGCGGAAGTAGCAGTTCGTAGTAGAGTGAGTATGAAAAGAGTGATGTTTGGTAGATTGCGGTGTTTTATTGTTGTGTGATGTCTTGCGGAGTTGGAACGAAAGTTGTGTGATTGAGAAACGGACCGTGAGCGCGCGCGGGACCGGGAGATTTATTGTGGTGTAGAATACACCCAGAGTTGAGAACGTTGACCAGAGGTGTGGGGGTCACGAGACGTCATTAACAGACCCACTGAAGATAGGGAACACATGAGTGAGTGTGTGAATAACCAACGCAGGTCGTAGGTTATTGTGTGTAGAACATCGAGTGATTGAATCCTATCGAGTGTGCTAAAGGCGATTGTCCGGTCGTTTCGTGGACAGACGATTGCCAGATTGAGGTCAACAAGCTCAAGAGGCTGATCGGTCATTGGTAAGACCGACGGTCAGAGAGGTAATTGTTCGGTAGGACGGACATTATTTCAGAGTATGATTGGGACAGATGCGAGTGAGAACAAGTGAATTAGAAAGGAGGGGAACTGCTGCGAGCGGAGGAAAAGTGACGTCAGACAAGTGCCGTGCTGCGATAGGCCGGTTGGTGTGAGCCGCGCTGGTGTTGGTGGATTGAAATCAGGAAGTAAAAGCGGACATTTTGAGTGTAAACAAAAAGTTGATTCATCATGAAATGTTTTAAAGCTTTACGGGAACTTTGTAGAGGTGATAGACATGTGGTTGTTCGGGAGGGAGAGGAAGCTCCTCCCGAAGATACACCAGCACATTATATGGCAAAGAATGTAGGATTGCATACTATAATTTGGCTTGAGAATTGGCATAAAATGACAGAAGCAGAAGGAGAATTGTCGTTCCCTCGATATGGTACTTTCAGGTTAGAGGTGCTGTACCAGCTAAAAAGTGTAATGGCTTCATTACGACCACTACCTAGACCAACACAGTTTGAGGCACTACATGCGTGGATAAGAGCAGCGTATGATAGGAAGAAGGACAGATGTCAAGAAAGGGTGAAGAAATCGGTCAGGGCATTTCAAGATGCAAGGTGGGATGCATTGGAGAAAAGGTGGAGAGTGGAAATGATCGAAGGAGATAAGTTATACCCATTGTTAGTACAAAATGAGAAAATAATAAGAATCGATGAGGACGACAGTGATCTAGATGACAGCTTGTTGGATAGGATGTTGGCGGAGAGGCCACCACCATTTAATCCAGATTCAGAAGAGGGAAAGACGACCCCAGCAGTGGCAATAGTTGATGAGAGCCAGAACCAGACTAGCATGAGAGTGGTGGGAAGAATTTCCACAGGAACGGAGGGGGCAACGGCGTCTATGATAACACAGCCTCCTGCGGGGAACACAAGATTACCGGACTCCTTGACAGTACCGGTTACCATTGGCCCTATAGTACCGGTATATGACCCAGACCGAGTGAGAGAAGGGAGCTCCGTACCGACGAGAAGGGAGGAAGGAAACAGTGAGAGTGGGAATGGGTTTGGAGTGAGGGTGGTTCATTTCCCAAGACCAATGGAGACAAGTACGCCGTTACCGGCTACTGCGGACTCTTCCTTCAGGAGAGAAGAGGAGAGACCAGAAAGACCGAGGTCTTTGCGGGAATCTAAGTCAGCTTTGAGGGAATGGACACCAACAGTAACGAACCAAGAGGATAGGATGCAAGGGGATAGGGCACAGAACGTCTCGGAAGACAGACCAAGTTCCAGGAATATGATGGAAGGGATTAGGTCACAAGGACAGAATAGTGACTGTAATGAGCGGGATGGCTCGGGTTGTCGAGAAGTACTGAGGAGTGCAGTACAGGCAAGGTTGCTAGACGTAGTGAGGTTGAAAGCAGAGGTAGACGAAATGATCAGTGGGGGTCTGCCTTTGGAAAGGATAGAAATTTATGGATCAGATGAGCTGCTGTTTGTAGCAAAAGATGTGACTCGAAAAGCTAGAATGGCACATGATAGATTGAAGGAATTGGCTAAAAGATATGAAGTGGACCTGAACAAAACTAAAGCGTTACAGGGAACACATAGATTACAGTACAGTGATCAGGAGCTGGAGGAGAAAAGAATAACAGGATTAAGAACACACACCAGAGACTTGATTATAGGAATGAGAATATGGATTTTGTTGGACAAATGGGAAGAAAGGTGGTCCAAAAAGAAACCAGTAAAGAGAGCAGAAGGGGAAACGCCGCCGCCAGGAGGGGGGCGACGGGTGTTGGAAATTTTCCTTTACGGGAAGTACAGAATGGAGGGTACGTGCATGTGCCGTGGAATAGAGGTGATTTGGCTGCATTTACAAATGATTTTCCTCGGCTGAGGGAAAAACCGGTGGAGTGGTACAAACAGGTTGAGCGGTTTGTGAAAATTTCAAAAGTATTGTGGATTGATTTGAACACTTTGTTTGACATAGTGGTACCGGGAGATTTGTGGACAGCTTGTAAAGTCGCTATTGAGTGGCCGACTTCGGAACCGGATAGAGAGGCGGTTACAAACGGTCCATCACCACTAGTCATGAAAAAGTATGAGCAGGTGATTACATGGTTGAAATTGAAGATTTCACCTCAGGATATAGATTGGGTTAAGATAGATCGGACTGTACAGGAACCCAAGGAAACGGTGCATGAATATTATGAAAGACTTTTGCAAGCTTTTAAACAGTATAGTGGGTTAGATATCTTGGACCCCAAGGATATGGGACAGTTTGTCTCAAAGTTTGTACTGGGTCTGAGAGTGGAAATCAGCCTCATGATACAGCACCATTTGATCTGCTGGCAGAACAAGCCACTAGATGAAATATTGCGGTATGCGAGATACTGTAGTGATGAGGTGGAATCGAAACATCGAAAGCTAAAAGACAAATTGATGCTTGTCCAGATGCAGACAGCACAGAGTCAGCCTAGTGGAGGGACCTTAGGAAGAAAGCAAGGAAATTTCCAGGGAAACCAGAATGGGCAGGTACAGGGAAAGGGAAAACCAGTAGACCCCAAGACAGGAGTGGACGTGGCCACATTGAAGAAGACCACTGCGTGTCATCTTTGTCGCCAGGTCGGACATTGGAAACGCGAGTGTCCTTTGAACCCAGCTAATCAGTCGCAGGAAGAGGAAGAGGGGGCTCAGGCACCCGCGCAAGAGGTAGTTAACACAATAACGAGGCCTAGAACGATGAAAGGGGGGGTTTACAATTCTCACGCCCAGGTTCCCCAAGCTCCAAGGATTTCACAAGGAACACGAACGTACCAACAGATGCCCCTGTTCGAAGGTTACGATGAGGATAGCTTAGACCCTTTATCCTGACGGTGCCTGATGGGGGAGGAAGACTGCACACTTGGAGCGGTCTTGGAGGTAGACCAGAGAGGACCTTTTGTGGAGGCAGTGATTGAGGGCAATCCTGCAACACTTTTGGTTGATACTGGTGCTACCCGGTCTACTGTAAGATCAGCAGTAGTCCCTAACCTACCCCTCTCGGGACAATCAATCCAGGTCGTTGGAGTAGCGAACAAGAAAATAAGGAGCCCACTGACAGAACCGATCCTAGTAAAGATAGGTACTTTCCAAACTAGACATCAGTTTGTAGTGTGTGATACGAGTCCAGTTTGTCTTTTGGGAAGGGATCTGTTGTGCAAGTTGAACTGCACGATTTATTGTACGCCCAATGGAGTAGAGGTCCAGACGAGAGATGACGATGCTGACTTTAAAATTACTAATCAGCATTTATGTATAGATCTGTACCCAATGGTGACTGTGGAAGAACTTCCACATGATCTGAGAGACGCAGTGTCGCCTGTGGTGTGGGATTTCGCAGGCGATGAAATAGGTTTAATCAGAGGGGTTGAACCAGTGCGGATAGAGGTGAAACAGAATGTTGATTTCCCCAGGACACCTCAATACAACCTGTCGCCAGAAACGATCGCAGGGATAAGACCTGTGATCAAGACCTTTATTGAGAAAGGCATTCTGAAAGAGATTAGAGGTAGCCCCTGTAATTCACCCATTATGGGACTACAGAAACCGAGCGGGAAGTACAGGATCGTGCAAGACCTGCGAAAGGTCAACACAATAGTTGTCCCTTGTTGTCCAGTGGTACCGAATCCTTCAGTAATACTGTTCCAGATCCCATGTGAAGCCGAGTGGTTTACGGTTATCGATTTGTGTCAAGCCTTCTTTTCGATACCGCTCCACGAGGAAAGCCAATTTCTTTTTGCGTTCAGGCTAGAAAATCGCGTGTTAACATGGTGTCGTATCCCTCAAGGGTATACGGAAAGTCCATCGATCTTTAACCAGATCCTGAAGAAGAACCTTGAGAGTCTTGTGTTGCCGCAGAACTCAGTTCTAGTGCAGTACATAGATGACTTGCTCATTGCCTCAGAAACAGAAGATGCTTGCAGAATTGACACAGTAGCCTTGTTGAACCACTTAGCAGAGAACGGACATAAAGTGTCCCCGAACAAGCTGCAGTACTGTCTGAATGAGGTACAGTACTTGGGACACAGATTGGAGAAAGGCAAGAGGAAGGTGTCACCAGATCGAATAGAGGCAATAATGAGCATGGCAGAACCCACCACACAGAGAGAAGTTAGGATGTTTCTGGGAATGGTTGGCTATTGTCGACAGTGGATTCCTAGTTTCTCCTTGAGAGCAAAGCCTCTGCAGAGGCTTACGCACTAGGATGTGAGTGATCCGGTACCATGGGACGAGGAGTGCTTGATATCATTCCGGAAGCTGAGAGAGGATTTGTGCAGGGCTCCGGCACTGGGAATGCCTGATTACAACAAGGCCTTTTCATTGTTTTGTTACGAGAGGGAAGGATGTGCATTAGCAGTGTTAGCTCAAAACCATGGAGGTGTCCGTAGACCAGTTGCCTATTTTTCAGCTACTTTAGATCCAGTAGCTTCTGCGTTGCCCGGATGTCTAAGATCCGTTGCTGCAACAGGTGTCAGCATAGAAAGATGTGAAAGCATTGTAATGGGACATCCATTGACTGTACATGTGCCACATTCGGTTGAGTTATTGATGACCAGGACCAAGACCCAGCACCTAACGAACAATAGGTTAACGAGGTACGAGCAGGTTATACTTGCCGCAGAGAATGTGACTCTGAAAAGGTGCTCCGTCTTGAACCCTGCGACATTAATGCCTATACCGAACACAGATGATGAAGATTGTGAGGACCATGATTGTCTCGATGTGACCGAACTTTGCACCAAACCGAGACCTGACATTGTCGATGAACCACTGACTGACCCAGATGAAATTTTCTTTGTCGATGGTTCATGCTTAAGAGACAGTGTGGGGCAATTGAAAGCAGCATTTGCTGTATGTACCATTTCAGGAGTGGTCGAGGCTGCTTGCCTAGAAGGAGTACGCTCCGCGCAGGTAGCTGAAATCATTGCCTTGACCCGTGCCTGTTTGGCCGCTGATCGAATTCGAATCACGATTTACACAGACAGCCAATATGGCTTTGGCGTGGTGCATGACTTCGGGCAGTTATGGTCTCAGAGGGGATTTTTGACATCATCTGGCTCACCCATTCGTAATGGAGAATATGTAAGACAATTGTTAGATGCATTACAGCATCCGAAAGAAATTGCTGTGGTAAAGTGCTCAGCCCATGGGAGAGGGGAGGACTTTGTATCCTTGGGTAATAACTATGCGGACGAAGTAGCCCGCTTCTGTGCAGAACAAGGATGCATATTCACAGGAAGAGAGATAGAAGAGAGCCAAGAAGGAACCGATCTCAGCATAATGTTGGCCATGGCAGACACTTGGGAAGAGCTTAAGAGATTGCAGGATGAAGTTTCAGTCAAGGAGAGAGAGGGATGGATTAAAGCTGGGTGCGAGAGAGGAGATGTGGATGTGTGGGTATCCAACGATGGGAGAGCCGTGTTGCCTGAGGAATTGCTGAGTCCGATGGCAAGACTGATACATGGACAGGCACACCTTGGTAGAGACGCAATGGTGAGAGTGTTTAGACAGACGTGGTATAACCCACGGTTCCGAGCAATGGCTGAGATGGTATGCCAGAGGTGTGTTACGTGTCAACAGATGAATGCTGGAAAGAAAACTGTAGTTACATTGAGTCACATGGAAGGCGGAGGGCCCTTCAATAGAATACAGTTGGACTTCGTGGAGATGCCTAGGTGCAATGGATTGAGGTACATTTTAGTGCTAGTATGTGTATTCTCACGGTGGGTGGAGGCTTACCCCACACGCAGGTGTGACACTCTCACAGTGGCTAAATTACTGTTGAGGGAGCTCATCCCTAGATTCGGGATCCCGACCTCTTTGGAATCAGATAGAGGAGGGCACTTCCATAGCGAAATCATGAAGTTGCTTTGTGCTGCATTGAACATAGACCAGAGACTTCATTGTAGTTACAGACCAGAAGCTTCTGGGATGGTGGAACAAGTTAATGGAACTTTGAAAGCCCGGATGGCAAAAATGTGTTCTTCGACATCCCTGCAATGGCCCGACGCCTTGCCTCTGGTGCTAATGAGCATGCGAAGTGTCCCAGACAGAAAGACTGGGTTGTCCCCCCATGAAATATTAATGGGGAGGGCAATGAGACTGCCAGCAGTACCAGCTACAGCCTTGATAAACATCACTGATGATTTGATTCTTGATTATTGTAAAGGACTCTCTGATGTGGTCCGTTCTGTATCCCAGCAGGTGCAAGCAGCAGTGGTCCCAGCCTCGAGTGATCTATGCCACGACTTGTGCCCCGGTGACTGGGTACTCGTCCGAAAGCACGTGAGGAAGAGTTGCTTGGATGCCCGCTGGCGTGGCCCGTATCAGGTGATACTTATCACGAACACAGCAGTGAAGTGTGGAGGATTGCCGAACTGGGTGCATGCTTCCCATACCCGCAGAGTTCCAGCACCCTTGGAAGAAACAGCTCCTCTCGTAAATGAAAATCCAGCTGATGTGGCAAGGCCACATGGGAGGACACGTCAAGCTGTAAGGGTCGCTGACACAGCTGGTGGTGCACTAGAGCAAGCTGAAGGGGGTTTCCACAGTTCGAACCCTGACTCAGACACCGAGGACAGAAACGGTGCAGTGGGCGGCGAAGAGTCAGATTCAGCCGAAAGAGGAAGTAGTGCACTGGGTATAGAAGGGGAAAGCAGACGAACGAACAGAAGTGCAGAAAGTTGGCCCGAGAGACAGAGGCGACTGAACCTGAGGTTAGCACCTGAAAGAGACCTTGCTCCAGTGTCTGAAGTATCTGAAATGGAAGCAAGTGACGAAGACCAAGCACAAGATAGTCGGCGAAGGTCAAAGAGAACAAGAGTGCCTTGTCGCAGATACTCTACCCCTGAGTGGACTTACACTGTGTTTGATGCAGGGGGTGGTGAGTACGGGAAGGCTGAGGTCAGTGCAAGTGGTCTGTCGGAGCCCGAATGTGGTGGTGAAGGTGGTGCTGCGGATGCCAGGGCTCGAGATAGAAGGAACACTGACACTCACGGTTCCGAATCCCCCGCTTCTGAGTGAAGTCCGAAACTTGCTTTTGCATCGACTTGAATTTCCGCCTTTGGAGTTGAGCCGTTTTCACATGAAATGCTGATTTTGCGTCTTGAACTTTTGTATCACGTTCTGGTCTTGCTCAATGAGGATCTCATTGTGGATCAGTTATGAACTGTAAATAAAAGTCCAAAAGAAGAAGATAGCCTAGGTCCGAGTGGAAGAAGAATAAACTTAGGGACTTTCCACAGAAGAGGAACGAAAACTAGGGAAGTCTTTTTCTGGACTGTGTAAATAAGTTTGTGATCGGAAAGGGAAAGTCCGGAGATTTCATGGTTGCTCGAGCTGGTTAAGCAAGTCACAAATAAAGGACAGAGACTTTTTCAGAGTTCTTTGCGATAACCAAGACTTTTGAGAACTTTCGAAACCATGGAGCCGGGAGATCCCAATCGTAGATCAAAGTGGATTGTAGGCATTCTTATAAGTAGTGTAATAATTTCTATAATCATAGTAGTTGTAGTCTCATACACTGGTTCGCACGAGCAAGAAGTAGAGGAGGTGACAGGGACACCTACACCTATCACACCTAGTCAGAAGGGAGTAGACAGGGCAGCTGATAGAGCTTTGCTATTAGAAGAAAGTCGTAGACTACATGTAGATTTATCTAAAGGGGATTTTAAGTTGAATGCATATGCTAAGTTGTTGTATGAGTATGTTGATGTGTTGGATGCGAAGGATTGTTATGTGTGTATGCAGTTGCCTACTTCAGTGGATGAGGGTATTAGGTATCACCATCTTCCACTGACTTATGGTATTTCATGTAGTCTTTTGCTTAGTTTGTTTTATGAAAGAGATCAGTTCGAGTATTTCTTTTCCAATTTCGACGCAGTGCTTCCTGAAGTCCCAGCTTACAAGCATTTGAATAAATATGACTATTATAAGACAGAAGACAGACTGAGGAAGTACTTCATACCGAGTTTGGAATTGGATACAGCATTCGCACACAGACACAACCTGACTTGTTTGATGTCGGATGTAGAGAGAAAGTTTGTAGATCAGGTTGAAGATAGGTATAGACAGCTGACTCAATCCCGAGATTTAGGGCACCACAGGACAGATTGGACAGAGGAAGAACGGTTGCATAAGACCAGGGGAAGCTATGGTCCTATAGTGTTAGATAAGGAGCAGAGGGGTAAGTTGTGTATAAGGCGTTATCAGACTTACTACGAAAAGGTTCCAGTGGGACAAAGTACTTGTGATCACGTTTTCACCATGGCAGATGTGGCAAAAGATTTTCTCCAAGGTCCTGTACAAGTGATACCTACGGTGTATTACGTATGTGGGAAGAATGCTTATGTGAGGTTGCCTGCAAATTGGTATGGAACATGTTATTTGTCAATAATATTTCCAAAGATTTACCATACAGAGGATTTAAATCTTCTAGAGGGTGGAGAGCATTCAAGAACGAGAAGAGCTGCAAGTGCAGGGATCGTTGTGGGGGATATCTTTGGAGCTATGATACCTAGTCTAGGGGTAGTCTTGAATGACGTGAAGATCCGGAGGTTAGCGACTGTGGTGGATGAATTTTCGATGAACACAGCAAAGTCGTTAGTGTTGGTGGAAGGAGAGATGTTGTCGATAAGGGGAATGGTTTTGCAGAATCGCCTTGCTTTGGATGTCCTATTGGCAAAAGAGGGCGGAGTCTGTAAAATGTTGAAGGTTCAAGAGTGCTGCACTTATATACCAGACCGTAGCAAGGATCTGGAGAAATATATAAGTAACATCACTACGATCCACACCAAGATAGCGGATTTGACCGAAGAAGGGGCCTGGGAAAAGGTCGGAAAGGGTTTTGGTCAAGTGGGAGGTTGGTTTGCGAACCTAGGAAAGGGTTTCCTTGGGTACTTCCTGAGACCACTCCTTATTTTGGTGGTTTGTGTGGCTGGCTTGTGGATTGTGATCAAGGCCTACAAGTGGTATCGAGCAGGCAGAGTCAAGAGAGCTTTGAGGGAAAATGACATGAAGTTGGCAAGACTGCAGGACAGTCAGTATCAAAGGCTCAAGAGCATGGAGAAATTTAGATCAGGGAAGATGGCAACAAGTTCTGTTTAGGTTGGTTCTTTCTCCAAGGGAGTAGAGTGAAATGTGATGACAGGAGTCATCAAAGGGGGGAACTGATAGAGCGAAATGTTCTTGTGAATTGTAGGGGTGCATCATAATCATTGATAGGCCGCACCCACTTGTATTCAGACATATATTCGTATATTCAGTTTCATATTCATGTATGTTTAGTAAAGAATGAATAGTTTGCTGAGACAAAGCGAATCAGCAGTATAATGATGTTAGGATAATGATGTGATGTAATGCTTATTGAATTGTGTGAACATAATGCATAGAGGAATTAGTTCGTGTGTGTAATGTAATTGCAGTAGTTTAAACGTGCACCATATTAAAGTTGCACATGTAATTCATTGGTTGCATATGAATTGTAATGAAAATGCTCATAGGGAAAAGTAAGATGTGTGTTTAAAAGTCATATGTAAAGGCCTAACCACATATATGCTTAGTGAAGGCCTGGTATATTCTTATGTTAGCTTATATTGTAGGCCGAGAAAAGTTTCTCTTGGTAAGGCTCTCTGGGTACAAACGGTAGATTTAAATTGCACAGTAGAAGGTTTCTGTTGAAAGTATCTTTCGTTGCAGGTGCAAGGACACATGTCTCGTTAGTAAGACTAACTCTTTGTTTTCGAAAGCTAGAGAGAGGGGAGGCATGGTACGGGGAGTGAAATGGAATGTAGGGATGATACTTTCGGCGGAGAAGGTGCCTGGGACTCAAGGTCAACGCAACCGTCCAGGATGAAGTAACCGTTTCGATGGAAAAGCACAAGAAGGAAGACCTGGCCAAGGAGGCGTGACAAAGGCGTGTACAATTGTATTGTGGTTTTGTATTAGGGATAGTGCCCTGAGGGAGGAGGCCAGAGAAGAGGTAGGGGAGACCTGAGAGAAGGACAGAGCTGAGCTTAGGTATTATGTGATTGCACTTCTTAGGAAGTCTTCACAGCTGACACCTTTTATTCTTTCTTGCCTGGGAAAATCGTTATGCAGGGATGTCACTTAGCGTTAGTGTAGGGACAGCAATTGATGTTAAGCTTGTTTAGGCCAATGAAGAGCAACTTAGAAATAGGAGCAATCATAGTCTGGTTGATCCTTCTAGAACTTTCTATTCTCCTTATCCTGAGTCGGATGAGATTCCTGCGTAGATTATTATTTGTATTAGTGCCCATCTATTTCTTTAACCTCGTGTTGAGGTGCTTGCACGTTCAGTTATTTTTGGCGATAATAAATTCTCAAACTTGAATTCGGAGTCAGTGGTCCTTTCAGACAAAATGAATGCTGATATATAACCAGATGAGATTCTCTCCTTTACACTATTCAACAGGTAAAAAGATCTTGGCGACCAGAAGGTTCTTATAGATAATTAGATAAGAATCGGCGATATCACTAGCTCGCCACGCTGCGTCCTTCCTGCAGTCGGGGCCTGCAAGAGTCAGGGTCGAGGTCATCAAGGTATGGCCTGGCATGTCCAGGGGGAAAGCATGTGGGAACTGTGGACTTGATAGTCACCGCCGAGAGGTTGCCCCACAACAGGAAAACCCTGCTTGAAATGTGGGAAACTGGGGCAGTTCGCAAAAGCGTGTCAGAGTGCAACCCGACCATCGGTTGGTGTGGGGAAATACAAGAAATTTGGTCAGATCAAGCAGGTCTCCGATGAAGAGGAGGCACAGGACCAGAAACACGTGGTGTGTCAGCAGGTGCGCTTGCTGGAAGAGGATGATGAGGATGAAGAAGTGTTCACCATATCATTCACAGGGCGAAGTAACCATAAGAGGAGGCCTCTGTCCATGTGCTGTGTAGACATCGGTGGGAGTCCAATAACAGCTCTCATTGACACCGGAGCATCTGTGAAAGTTCTAGATGCGGAGCACTATCTTCCGCTGGAACCCTGTCCCAAGTTACTGACAACCAAAGCAAATATCTTTACATATGGAGGCACCATGCCCATTCCCTTGCAGGGAGTTTATCGAGGTGGAAGTTCGACATGGAAAGGTGGCCTTGCAGACCAGATTTCATGTCACCTGAGACAGTTCAGGCATGCTGTTGGGAATACAATGGAAGATCTGGGGCTCGTGCTGTTTGCTCGACAATTTAATCAATCACACGCTGAGGAAACTATGGCTGAATTTCCGGAACGCTTCGAGGGGCTAGGGTGCCTGAAGGATGTCAAAGTGAAACTCCATATTGACAAAACCGTTAAGCCATTTGCTCTGCGTCACAGGTGAGTCCTGTTTCATCTTCGACCCCTGGTGTAAGCGGAGCTGGACAACTTGGAGAAAGCGGGGGTGATAGAAAAAGTGTCGGGCCCACCCCATGGGTGTCCCCAATGGTGACTGCACCCAAACCAAAGCAGCCGGGAGCAATTAGATTATGTGTGGCCATGCGTTTGCCAAGTAAAGCTATATGCAGAGAAAGACACATCACTCCGACAATTGATGAAATCATCACAGATATAAATGGGGCAAAATGGTTTTTGAAAGTTAATCTCAACTCCGGTTACCACCATCTGATTGAGAAGATTTAAGAGACTCAGCTTCGGAGTGTCCTCAGCCGCTGAGGTCTTCCAAGATGCCATTAGGGAAGCCTTGCCTGGACTAGTTGGGGTCATAAATGTCACCGATGATGTCCTGATTTTCTCGCAAACATTGGAGGAGCATCACGTGCGATTGAGAGCGAATGTGCAGCGACTTGTGAAGCAAGGGCTTACACTACACAAAAGTAAGTGTTCATTCGATACAAACGAGGTGGAGTTTTTTGGCTACAGATTCTACCACGAGGCGCTTCAAGTAGACCCAGTGAAGGTCGAGGCCATCAGGACGGCTCCCTCTCCCCAGAACCCTACTGAGATGCGCAGTTTCCTGGGATGGTTAACTATTGTGGGAGTCTTATTCCCCAGCTGGCGACTATCTCTGAACTTCTGAGGGCCCTCACAAAAAAGATAAGCCCTGGAAATGGTCCAGAGCAGCATCAAGGGCATTTCAGGATGTGAAGGGGGCTCTGTTTCAAGGAGCTACGGTGGCATAATTCAGTCCGGGGAGCCCAACGGAACTTATAGTGGGTGCCAGTCTGGTAGAACTAGGGGCGGCGCCACTACAGTGGGATACCCGAGGAAAATTGGTGCCCATTGCCTATGCCAGTCATGCACTGTTGGCGGTGGAGACGAGATATGCCCAGCTCGAGAGAGAAGCTCTTGAGATCAGTTGGACTTGTCAACATTTCCACATTTACTTGTGTGGCCACCAGTTTAAGATCATCACTGACCACAAACCATTGGTGCCATTGTTTGGAGGAACAGTGCGAAATGGACTGCACAGGATATAAAGATGGGTGGTACAACTTCAACAGTACAACTTCGAGGTGGTGTACCATCCAGGGTTCAACAACCGGCCGACTATCTGTTGCGCTGCCCCCTTGCAGCGGACCCAAGGATGCAGCAAGAAACCGACAAAGGTGTAGAACTAGCATGCCCACGAGCCCTGTCTCTGGAGGAAATAGTGGAAGCCACCAAGGAGGATGAATGTATCAAAAGGGTGAAGGAAGGTCTGAGAGAACTCAGGTGGAGGAACTTTCTAGAAGGATCTGGCAGTCTCACGGACGAAGAGCGAGAGACCAGGACGGGTATGGGGCATTTTCGGGATGAGCTAAACGAGAGTGGGGAAGGACTGCTGTTGTGGAGTGAAGGTGTGGTTCCCAGGAATGGACAGGATGGTCGAGTATATGGTGCGCGGATGTCAATCTTGTCTGGTTACTAGAGCTAAGCCCCCAACGAAGCCAGTGATCACAAATAGCCCTAGCACCGAACCATGTCCTCGGTAAGCATGGACTTTGGCAGTTTTCCAGATGGACTACTGACACTGCTTGTGGTAGACAGCAACACTAAGGGGGATATTCACAAGGACCCATCAAAAGTGGAGATAGATTTAACACCCCATTCACAAGCGGGTGAAAACTGCAGACATCGCCAGTATTCCCGCGACAACTGCCCCAAAATTTAACACCACGGTGGACACCACCAACTAACCCTAATGAGATGCAGAGTAGGCGTTCCCGTGCAAAAACACACGAAAAAACCACAACACCACTTTCACAACAAACTGCCAGATCTGCGATGCGAGTCAAAACCACGCGATAAGCCGCGGTAGCAGCAGGTATTTAACACCTGCCTTCTGCTGATGTAAAGCCGGGCGACTACCTGCAGTAGGCAACGGAGTCCCGCACACAGCCAAACCCGAAGAACAAACGACGCCATGGAGCTACTCATCATGCAGCTCGGAGCCCCAATAGGTCCACAACACCCACCGCCACCACCCCCAGGACCACCACCACCACCACCCCCAGGACCCGGACCCGCACCCCCCCCCCGGACCACCACAGAGGCAGCGCAGAGTAAGACAGCGGACCTACCGAAAACGCACCAGTCTCACAGACCTAACGCCCGAGGAAGTCATCGCCCACTACAGGCTCAAAAGGAGAACCATCATCCGCATCATGACCCACATCGCCCACAGGTTGACGGTCCCAACCCAGCGGAGAACCAACATCCCTCCGCAGACAAAGCTGCTGGCTGTGCTGCACCTGTTGGCCTCTGGTACCTTCCAACCAACAACTGCCAGAGTCGGAGGAGTCTCACAGCTAGCCCTATCAAAGTTCATCACACCTGTCCTGGATGCCATCATCAGCTTCATACCCCAGTACCTTCACTTCCCCCACACTGCGCAGGAACAGCTGGAGACAAAGCAAGGCTTCTACGCCTTTGCTAGCTTCCCACACGTGTTGGGGGCCATTGACTGCACACATGTCCCACTTGTGCCCCCTGCGGATACTGCACACCACTACCGCAACAGAAAGCACACGCATTCCATCAACGTGCAGGCAATAGTCGACCACCGGGGAAAGTTCACCAATGTCGTCGCAAACTACCCAGGCAGTGTGCACGATTCCTACATCTTCCGACAGTCCATCATCAACCAGCGCTTCCAGGATGGCATCTATGGAACTGGACTGCTCGTTGGTAAGTGCCAAATCAACACACCACACACCTCAAAACCACCATCACACAACGCACAACTGTGGGAATGCACACGTGACCAAACCACATACAACATGTCAATCAACATGCCCACCTACCAGACACGACAACACAACTCAACTCCATGGGGATCCTGGGCCTCTACTGCACACAATACAGCTATATCATGGCACCACAGCCACACAACAGCTGAGCGTGTGGAGATGCGGAATGCAGCCATGTGCGAAGGATGCAAGTGACCCGTGAATGGGAATGTACACAACGACAAGTGAGGCGTGGATGTGCTGGACAGACATGGCTATGCAAACCACAGATATGTCCATGCAGACATCAACTGCTGGTGACTGGAGAGTAGTGAACATTGGACGCAACCATGTCACCCCAGGCCGTGGGTCAGATCGCGGAAATGTCGCTCGCTGCGTCCCCCCCTGTGTGCGTGAGCGTAGTGGGTTGGCCCGGAGTACGCTAGGCCTGCGCAGGGGTGTGGACAAAAACCCTGTGGCGCAGAGCGTGGTTCACTCCCGGAAAGGTCAATGTCACTGCCAGGGCGGCGCCTCGCAGTCCGCCACGAGGCCGCCTTGAGCAGCAGGGCCTGTGAGCCTGTGCGCCTGCTGCACCCCAGGACACTGATACCCAGACCAGGCCTGCCCACACCAGCGCTCCAAGGCCGCACTGCTCACCTGCCAACACCATTGTGTGTCAAAGAGGGCCCACCACGTGCCGGTGCTAGCTCCAAGACCCATGCCTGCGACCTTGGCGGCCTCCGCAGGCCATCGCTGTCCTCCGTGACACAGGCCCCCAGGGGTCCCCATTAGTTGACATACCCCACCGCTGCAGCCCAGCTACACTGCAGTCCAGCATGTCCCACATCTTGAACTGAGTCATCATTAATCAATGGCAGGGTCCATGCCAGTGTACGCAGGGGGAGGACTGAGAGGGAGATGCGTCACAGTCCGGTGGTAACACCGATCACGGTTACGGAGGTCAACCAGTAGCAAGGACTGACCTGGTGCCACTAACCCTGTGCGCCGTGAGTGACCGTCAGCCTCCGGTGGGACATCGTTGGTGTCTGAGCCTGTGGCCTGGGGGTTGTCATCAGCAACGGGCAGGTACGGACTTGGTGTCTGGCATGAGTCTGTGGCATTCATATCCGCCATGTTGCCGGTCACAGCTGGCATGTGCCCTCTGCATCATGCCATGGGGGTACACCTCCCATTCTCCCCCTGAGACATACGAGACCCTGCTCTGCCCTCATGACCCTACCCCAGTCTCCCGCAGGTCAGCGTCCCGTGGCGGTGGGCCCGTGTCGGCCACTGTGCATCCGGGGCCACTGACCCTGTGCGACTCAAGTCATGCTCCCTTGTTGTTCTGACATTGCATTTCTGAGTGCCTGATGACTGTTGGAGTTGTTGCCAGCACCAGCTACTCCCTGAGGGCTGGCTTACACTCACCCCACACACAGCCAGCACAGGCGTCACTGGATCAGTGGGCCTGCCATCACATCATGCCGAACCAAGTATTGACTCTTTTCTCTCTGCACTGTCTCAGGTGATCAAGGATATGCGCTCTGCCCTTGGGTGATGACACCCCTCCAAGACCCGAACACACCAGCCCAGAGGCAGTACAATGCGGCCCACATACGCACCAGGGGCATCGTTGAACGCACATTTGGCATGTTGAAGTCACGTTTCAGGTGCCTGGACGGCACAGGTGGGAAGCTCCTGTACAGCCCTGACATCGTGTGCAAGATGATCGTTGCATGTTGTGTGTTGCACAACATCTGTGTACGCACCAATGCCCCATGTATCCCAGTTCCAGAAGTACCGGACGATGATGGGGACGATGGGGCAGGTGGCCCACATCCCACTGCAGCTGCGGCAGGAATGGCCCGTAGGAACACCATCATTAACAATTTCTTCTCATGAGAACATCACATTGTGGCCGTCCCTGGCAATAATGGGACAGTACAAAATGTCCACAAGCACAGCATGTGTGAATAAAACATATTTGCAGGTTACAGGTTGTAATTGTACATTGTCATGTCACAGTTTCCTGAAGTGCCAGATGTGATTTGCCATGTTGTGCACATTTGCGGCAACAGTTGTGTCCTGTGTTCTGTTGTGGAGGTGTTGCTGTTTGTACCGGGATGTTGTCAATGTCGAGGTGCACTTATACTTATGTTCGTATGGTGCACGGTGGGTGATTCGCTCCTGCGGCTCTGATTTGTCTGCCACTGATCCCTTTCAGGCAGTGTGCCTGTCAGTTCTGTGCTTCCAGGGTGCTGAGATGTTGCAGACTTGGGTAACTTGTGCTCTTTGTCGAGTTGTGACTCTTGGGCATGGTTTGTCAGCAGATGTGTCTTTGACATCAGGGGTTGTTTGTGCAGGTAGTTGTGTCCGAGTGTGACCTGCTCCTTTTCGGGTGTTGTCCGCACTCAGCCACCTCAGTGTCGTGCCGTGTACATTGCCATGATGATAGGACTGCAGCCAAGCTACTGGTCATGTGGTGTCTCTTGCATTGTCAGTGTGGCTGATGTATGTGCATGTTTGCATGTTCGCACGTGGGCATGTGTTGGTTGTGTGACTGTTGATGCGTTGGGTGGGTGCTCCTTTGGGCACAGGTTGTTCGTGGGACTACTTGGTGTTTGTTTGTGTGCTGGAGTGTTCCCGTGGGATCAGGGACATGTACCAGAGTCATTGTGGGTGTGCAGTGTGCCCTGCTGGATTGTGCATGTGTGCCATTGTGCCCATCTCCACCCGTCCCCCCACTCCCAGGTCGCTACGCACCATGTTGGTGTGATGTTGGGTCATGTTGGGCAGTGTCCAGATCACCTACTCATGTCACCTTCTCCAGACTGGTGAATGTGGCCACCATCTTCTCCATGTCATTCGGCTCCTGGTGTCCTGCTGGCCCCCCTCCTCCGGGGTGCGTTGCTGCTTTCGCGTTGGCAGCAAGTTTCTGCTTGGTTTTACCATTCACATCAGTCCAGCGCCTCTTGTGCTCTTCCATTGTCCTCCTCTGCCATGCGGCGGCATTCACATGGTCCGAGGTGGTGTGCCATCTTTGCCTCTTTGTTGCCAATGACACGTTGGAGGTGACGTACAGTTGGTGGTGGTGTTCTGTCTCGTCCGTGGTGATCATGTGGTTTTCCTGTAGACTGTACCCCGTCTTCCTCTTCCTCTTCTCATTGCCCTTCCACGTGCCCTGTATTCCTGGGTGTTCCTCCGTGGGGATTGTGGGGTTCATGTTGTCCTCTGCAGTCGGTCAGGGTGCGTCCGTGGTACTCCGCAGTTCATTTCGTTTGTGGTGGCATTTTCCGTATGCTGTTCTAATGCTTTTTCCCGCATTACGCGTGGGTTTTGCTGGCCTCTCACTGCTTATCGCGCTTTGGCCCATCGCATGTTTTTTCGCGTTGAGGTTTGTGTTTTTGTCACGGTCGCAGTGATTGTATCGCGGACATTGGCCGTGGTTTCGGGGGACTATCGCATGGTACCGCCGTGTTGTGAATTCCTGGTTGACAAGGGGTTATTTTCACGAGATAGGCTGCGATGTGTAAAGTTGCGTTAACATTTTTTGGAGATGTTTAGCACACGTTCTTGTGAATATACCCCTAAGTTTCCAGCTGTAGAGCTGGTTCAATCCACTGCCTTTGAGTATGTTGAACCCGCTTTGGACAATATCTTTGCCATGCTAGGATTACAGGATGAAGTGAAGACCGACAATGGTCCTCCTTTTCAGGGCCAGGGGTTTAGGGATTACCTCCATCACCTCAACGTCAAACACCGGTGGATAACTCCCCAATGATCCCAAGCCAATGGGGAGGTTGAAAGGTTCATGAGAACACTTAACAAGGCACCTCAGATTGGGGTCGATCAAGGGGTGGAGCTCGAAGGATGTTTCCATAAATTTTCGAGGACATACAGGCAGACGCCCCAAGGCACCACAGGATGTTCACCAAGTGAACTCATTATGCGAAGACCAGTGAGAGACTTAGTGCCCATGAGTTCCAAGTGGGAGCCAGGAGTGCTGGATGTGGCTGCAGCCCAAGCCAAGAGGAAGATGAACAATGACAAGGCCAGTCAATGGAGGAAAGACCAGGAAGTGGAAATCCTCCAGGGAGATCATGTTGTAATCAAAGACCGACACCTTGGTTGGAAATTTAGAACTCCTTTTGAACGTGAAATATGGAAAGTAGTCAGAGTGCGAGGCACAATGGTCAACACTAAGAGGGGAGATACAGTAATCTCCCTTATTTTTTCCTGGTTCAAGAAAACATCACAAGATCTGAGTCAGGATGATGGGGAAGGTGACCAGATGCTACCAACAGATCCCAGTGCCATGGACGAAGACCTGGAGGTGCCTAGCCCATGGTGGATAGCGGAACTGGTGGACTGAGAAATGGGTCTAGAGAAAGGACCATGACTCCACTAGTCAGCCCACCCGACAGGAGTGGAACGCCCCCCACTCAGCGAGGGTATCCTTATCGACTATGGGAGAACCCTAGACCCACCCAAAGACTGAGGGACTTTGTGTGTTGAGGAACATGGAAGGTTATAAAGACTGTCATCCCGAAGCAAGGTATTCTTAGTTTGCGTTGTGGCAATTTATTATTTTCTTATTAAAGGTTATGAGGGATGTAGTGAGCCATCCAGCCACTATACTACTTTGTTGCAGATTACATTCTCGGGACTGGGCTCATTCCCGAGGGGATAAATAAAGGTGTCTGCACCACTCGCGGAGTAGTGCACAAAATGATCTGACTGTGTCCAGTGTCGTACCTTTACTGATGACATACAGCAGACTGGGGCCGTGGGAATACTGTCGGGGTCATCCCAAAGTCCCCCGCTACAGGAGCATCCTGGAGGCACCGGGGAGGACGGCAAAGGCCCTCCAGGTATCTGACAATCATTAGTAGGTTATTAATGGCTACCTGGAAACATAGATAAGTGATGAGACAGAGACCCACCCCCATAATTAGCAGTTGCCACTAGAGTTCTTGGCTGATAAAGGGAACATTCAAATCTTCCCATAGAATTTCACAATTTATTTATGTTATGCATATTTGTTTTTTGTAAGGCCCCCATGCTTAAAAAATACACCTAGTGGAGGAAGAATAGAGCTTTTTATTGACCCTTGATGCCCTGGTCCTATGGATCATCAACGTTGTGTACCTGCTATCATAAAAGCTCCTATAGCTGACTTCTAAATAAAGCAGGACATCCATCATTTTTTGGCAGACATTACCGACCACCCCTAATTGGTTAATATATTTGGATGCAGACTGGGGAACTGTACTGGCAGAGGTGGTGCCCCCACCACCCAGGAGGTTTGACGGCCAACAGGGGCAGCTGTTAAACTTTGAAAATGAGGCAGTAAGCCTTAGTCAGCTCCCTTCTTGCCTCCAGCTTCTGAACCATACACAAATACAAAACGCACACACAGAAGGAGGTTGAAACACAAACACAAAGACCACACTCATATGCACACACACACATACACACACTATACTCTATGGCTCTGCATCACCAGGTTTGCACTCTACTGGTCCATGTCATCATTAGGTACATCAATAGCAGGAAGGGTGAATAGAGGGGGCTGCTGGCCCAGTGATAGCAGCCATGTTATGGTAGGCCTCAGCATCGTTCAAGAGACAGACAGATTCTCATTATAGTTCTCTGCCCCCTGAACCCTTTTGAGAACAAGCACAAACATGGGACCAGTCTGTATCTCAGGGGAAAGGCCAGAGAAGGATAACTGCAATGAGGGCAGAGGTGCTTACAGGAAACACCATTAGCCTTCCACTCTGTATCTCCCACGTCCCACCTGCTCGTCTCATTGGTTGACACATATGACCTTTCTAAATGTTAGCCAATGAGACAAGGAGGCTGGATCTGGACAGCAGGAGTCAGCACACAATTTGACTTAGGGGGAGTCCATTGCTTGCCCTGAGTTAAGGCATATATTTACGCATATGGCAGCATTAGCCAACTCTTGCTACTACCCCACAGACACACACTCCACATGTGAGACTAGGGCAATATTAAAGTTTCACATTTCACAATTTCAGTGTCTCTCTGTACTGCTCTGTGCTTTTCCAGTTCCAGAAAGGCCAGTCAGAGAGTACCAGACCACGCTATCAATCTCTTTTTCCTTCCTCTCTCATATGTGGTAGGGCACAGCCACTAATGCCTCTGTTGGCAAGCTGCTTATGGTGACAACCCACCAAATTCCAAGTAATATCCTAGTTGCCTGTACTGGATGAAAGTACTACTCCACACCAATAAGTAGGGTTCTTCCAGTGAGCTTTATTGGTAACACAACCTGGCGTCAGTCCTTCTCAAGGTGCAGGAAACAACTGCCAACCTTGGAATTCCCTCAAACTCACAGTCTAATATAGAATCTTACCAATGGAACACATGCAAATGAAAGGGAACTCAAGATGATGTGTTTACATCATAACACACCCGCTTCTCTTCACTGTGAATAAACTAAAGAAAACTGAGAGGAAAATGAAAGAGTAGGAAAGACACAAAGGAAAAAACAAAAGGAAATTTTAAATCATAACTTCCCAAAGATAACAGATTAGAATTCTAAGATGTAAAATCTTTAAGGTAAGAAGGTGGTCTTCGAACTCTAGAGACACCCACAGAAGTTGATACATAGCCCATGGGTATGGGACCACCTCTGCTACTCCTTCCTGAGAAATACGACCCAGGACCAGTGCTGTGTGCACCTCTAACATCCTCATCCTTCATCAACATCACACTCAAACACCCTTCGTCCTCCTGATACAGTGTCACATTCCTGAAATTCCACCTCTCACCATTGTCCAAGGTACCAAAAAATGTTCCCACCTTGTCAACATGGAAGGGACCCCTGAACTTAGAAAGTCCCCTTGCAACTCTTCCTGACTTTACTTTGACCCAATCCCCGATGACTATCCTGTTTTCCCTTCTTTCACCAGGGCTATTCATTCCTTGGCTTCCATTCTTCAGCCCATCTTGCAACCATGCAGGTACTAACTTGGTTCCTGACATTCGCCCACACATTTCTTGAAAAGGAATTTTACCAGTAACACTATGCTCAGTGGTGCAATAAGCCCACACGATGTTGCCCAACATTCTTCTTACATCACAACGATTGGTAATAGCCAGTTGTATGGTACCCTTCACCAATCTGTTGACCCTTTCTACCATACCATTTCCTTGCGGATTGTACAAAGAGGTGTCGGACACCGGACATTTAAGAAAATTTGACATTTCATGTGAGGTTAATTGAGTACCATTGTCAGTTATTAGTACTGAAGAAACCCCTTCATCCTCAAAAATTTCCTCTAAAGCTGAAATGGTGCTTCTAGTGGTCACATCCTTCATGAACCTCACAATTATCCATCTGGAAGAAACATCCACAATGACCATCGCAAATCTTAATTCCCCCGATAAATCCGCCATTGGTCCAATGAAGTCCAAACATATGGTATGCCAAGGCTTTCCAAGATCTTCAATGTTCCTCCTTCACCTCCGCATCCTACCCTCAACCTTTTCTCCCTCTCCTTGCAAATACAACAGGACTCCACCCACCTTTTAACTTGATCATCAAGGTCTGGCCACCAAAATTCCTGTTTAAGCCTCTTACTAGTCAAACCTTGACCCAAATTGCCGTCATGAGCTAAGTTAAACAACTTGAGTCACAATCCTACAGGGGGGACAAAACGATCTCTCCTCATTATGACACTCTGACTACACAATGACAATCCATCTAAGATTTTAAAGTAAAGCTGCACTGACTGCGACAACATGCTTTCCCTCGACGCACCCCGCTGAATCAAATTGCCAACTTCTTTGACAACACCATCTACTCTCATTTCCTCCTCCCATTCCACTAAGGTGAATGCTCCCAAGCCACATTGTACTGCATCCTGCACCGAGGCTACAGCACCTTCCGCCTCCAACTCCCTTACTGCTACACCATCAACACTTTCCCAATCTAACTGCAGTCTAGATAGGCAGTCCGCCTGTACATTCCTCCAGCCTTGCACATATTCCACCACATACGAATATTCATGAAGTCTTGCCGATAGTCTAGCTAGCCTTCCGGAACCTTTCCCTGCTCCACCAGATGATAGTATTTTTATTGATGGCTTGTGGTCAGTGTGCATGGTAAAAGTAACTCCCCACAGATATACTCAAAAATATTCAGCACCCCAGGCGGCAACTAACGCCTCCCTTTCTATAACTGATAACGTTGAGGTGATGGAGTAAGAGTACGTGATGCAAATGCAACAGGTCTTTCTTTCTTTGCATGCATTTGGGATATCACCACCCCTAGACCAGTCGCACTCGCATCAACTGTCAATATGGATCTCAATTTATTGTCAAACAGAGACAATATTCCCGCATAACAAACTTCTGCCTTTATATTGTCAAAACATGCGCTCTGTTTCTCCTCCCAAACAAACTTCTCTCCTTTACGTAGAACTTTTCTAAGACTCCACAAATTTTGAATAGTATTCAATGAGTCCTAGAAACGATTTCAGTTGATCTTTGTCCATTGGAGCAGGAGCCAACCTTATGGAATCCACTAAGGAGCGTTTTGGTTTGACGCTATAATTGGATATGGTGTAACCCAGGTACTCAATCTGTTCACTCAGGAAAGTACACTTCTCCTTGTTCAGGGTTAAGCCTAATTCCCCCAATCTCCTCAAAACCATCCTCAATGTAATATTGTGTTCTTCCACTGTCTCTTCCATGATCAAAATGTTGTCTTGAAAGTATACTGACATCTTTCACTCCCTCCAAAACTTTTGTCATCATTCTTTGAAATACACTCTCAGCCGACGCTAAGCCGAAAAGCATTCGAGTGAACTGAAAAGTATCTTCAGAAGTAATAAACGCTGCCAAAGTCTTTGTGTAACCTGATTTGATGGTAAGCACTCCTCAAATCTAATTAGAAGAAGTACTTACCATTCCTCACCAAGATCAACAGCTCATTGATGTTTGGGAGGGGAAGTGTGTCTGTGATTATCTCTTGGTTAAGAGCTCTGAGATTCACACAGAATCTCAAGCGGCCAACGGATTTCTGGGTATGACCACTGGATATATCCAATGCGGGGCTTCTACAAGCTCAATTATGCCCTCTTTCAACATGTCACTCAATAACTCTTTAACTCCCTCCCTCACAGAAAGTGGTACTCTCCTTAGTTTGTGTTGTCTTGGTATGGCATTTTCCTTCAACAACATTTTGTGAACATACCGCTTTAAGCAGCCCAGGGATTTACTAAACACTTTCGCTACCCTGTCCAACACATCAGATAAATGTACATTGTCAACAACCATTACCTGGTTGGTCCCTCTAGGATTTATAACAATGTTAAGATCAAATTGATGCATCCACCCCAATATCGGTGGTCCTCCCACAGAAACATAGACTTTACCCCTTGTGCATCATGTATCAAATTGAATGTTTCCTTCCATGTATCCCTCAATATCAATGGGCTCACCTTGAAACCCTCCAGGACTAATGTGTTTTGGCTTTAATTTTACTCCACCCCATCGTGCTTCAAACAACTCTTTAGGGATAATGGTGTACATCGAGACCAAATCAACTGTGAGATCCACCGCTTTCCCACACACCACACACTTTGCTACCGACCTTGTTAGTCTCTTCATCTGCTTTGGTACATACACTCGCACACTTGGTGACCACATCAACCACAAGCATCCTATCACCATACTGATTATCCTGTGCTTCCCCAACTACCCCTACCCTCGGTCTACTTTCTTTGTTGCACCCACTATTGTCTTTACACAACCGTGCATAATGTCCCATGCGTCCACATCTCCTGCACTCTTTGTTGATAGCGAAACATCGTTTAAAGTCACTGGAGTGATATGTACTACCTCCTGAGTATCATGATCACAGTTGCCTATTGCTGAGACCTCCCCAGCTTTTCCCTTCCTATTTAGTTCCTTCATACAGCTTTGGGATTCCTCAATAACCTCTGCCATCTCGATCGCCTCCCTAAGAGAGGGATCCTTCGCTGCCCATAGTCTTTCCTGTGTTTTTTTATCTTTACATTGGACGAGAAGCTGGTCACGAATAAGTTCTTCAGTCATTGCGCCAAAGCAACATTTAACCAAAAACTCCCTGAGTCTTGCCACAAATTCATTGATGGATTAATGCTCCACTTGAGGATGAGTATAAAATTTGTATGGTACCATGACCAGGTTCAATTCCTTAGCAAACCTAGTTTCCAGGCGCTTGATCGCTTTTTTGTATACATTTGAAATGGGTTGACCATTTGGTCCCACAGATACAGGCAAATATTTAAAGATCCTTTGCCCTTCGTTGCACAGTGCACTTAATAATAATGCTTTTTTCCTTGCTGCAGAGAATTCTTGACCATCTAATGCTATAATGTAATTTTCAAGCATCTCCACCCAATCTTCCCAAAAAATTGCAGGTGTGCCGGGTACATTTAAAAAAAATTGGGGAGCTATTATATTGCTATGAGCAGCCATGACTGTTGAATAAAAGACTATGGGGGAGATTTATGAAAAAGTTGCGCAATGCAGCGCAGCCCCCCACGAGGCTGCGCTGCGTTGCGAGACAGGGAGGGAGCAGGAGAGCGCCATATCTTCAAAGATATGCCTCTCTCCTCCCCTTTCCCTTGCGCCAGCACTGATTTCAGCTGCCGTGCGCCATGCACACACCTTAGCGCCACAGCGCTAGGGTGTGTGCATGAGTGTAGCATAGGTTTTGTACAGGAAGGGTACCCTCCCTGTACAAAATACTATGCTACACACGAGGGAAAGCTTTTCCCACTTTGCATGCGTGCTGCACAGTGCAGCACGCATTCAAAGTCGGAAAAGGAAGGAAAAATGAAAGCATTTCTCCTTCCTTGCGCCTAGTTGAAAAGGGCGCTGTTTTCTCACGCTAAACCCAATCTACTTTTTTTAGTAAATTGGCTTTAGCGTGAGAAACCTTGGGTGGTTTCATGGGAACGCCCATGCACCACCCTTGGTATGCCCCCATGGCGCAAAATAACGTGAAGCAGCGCAATGCGCTGCTTCGCATTACTTTTACGTTATTTCCAGCGCTAAACAAGTTTAGCGCTGGAAAGTTGATTAGGAAAAAAAGATTTTGCGCCATTTTGCGTCACTTTTGTGGCTCAAACACGGCGCAAAATCTTAGTAAATCTCCCCCTATGTGTATCCAATATAAAAGAATGGGCTGTATAAGTTACAATAACTCAGGTGTACAGATCACCGAAAGAATACCTGCACATAGATATGTATGAATGCTTCTAATGTACTATTATGCGCAGTTAAAGAAACTTAGGTGTACAGATCACCATTGAATTAATCAATTCACCAATGACAAAGTTGTGCAGATACTAAATGGAATGAATTTGCCTGCACACGTAAAGGGTGTGCAGATCTCCAAAACACACAGACTTGCCTGTCACCAGGGTGGCGCCTTGAATATAATGAGTGGAAATTGTCAAAATTCAATTCTTTGTAAACGTTTGAGGTCCTTGGTAGCGTCTCCACATTACACTGTCACCTTACAGTGGGTACGAAGCTGTAAACGAGGCATGCAACAAAATTAACAAAGATGGCCACTAGCAACATGAGGATGCTGCGTTTCAATGATGAGCAGCGTCAAACTCGCGTCAATCCAGTGACGGCTCTGACCACAGTTAAAATGGCCTCACGCAACGTGAATGCACTGCGCTTCAATGACGAGCGGCATCAGGCTTCACAATCCTGTTACGACACTGAGGGAAAAGCTCAGGATTCTTCATGCGCAGCACCGCACGGGACAAATGGATTCCGTGTCCTCGTGAAGGCGCTCGTGGAGTTGCAACGGTAAGCTTCTCCAATATATAAATAAACAAAACAGTACCTTGTCTAGGTGAATCTTGCACTCCACGCCTAACTCCCACAACAAAGGAAGATGGGTAGTCATCAAAATCCACCGACCTCTGCTTCAGTAATCCGGTTGATGCCGGTGCCACACAAACATCTCTTGCAGTGTGGACCACCCAGATTATGTCTACCTTCTTCCGCAGTGAACCAAGTCGTCGCCAAAATTTACTGGATGAAAGTCCTACTGCACACCAAATAAGTAGAGTTCTTCCAGTGATCTTTATTGGTAACACAACCTGGCGTCAGTCCTTCTCACGGTGAAGGAAACAACTGCCAACCTTGTAATTCCATCAACCTCACAGTCTAACATAGAATCTTACCAACGGAACACATGAAAATGAAAGGGAACTCAAGATGATGTGTTTACATCATAACATTGCCCGAGTTTCAATTTCACTCTTATTGGGTGCTTACACTCCGATCCCAAAGAGGTGCTTCATCAATTCTTTTGTGCCATCCTCTGTTGGTTCTTATTACTGGTTTCCCACTCAGTACGTCACAACGTGCTTTGGTTTCGTCTCTTCTGGTACTGATATTTTCCACATGGCTGCTCTTGTCTTGGAGTTTACAGCAGTTTGGAGGAAACTTCTCTATCATTTTTTAGAAGGTTCCTTGCAGCATGTTCACAGAACATCTCTCTTGATGTACTTTGTTAGTGAACTGCTTCCCTCCCTGCGCACCAACCCCAGCACCACCCTCGATGGCACCCTTGTCTACCGACCTCCTGGCCCCTGCTCGCCCATCAACAACGCCATCATCTATTTCATCGCACCCCAGTTTCTTGCATCTACTAACTACATCCTACTCAGGAACCTCAACTTCCACTTGAACAACCCCAATGACCAGAACAACCCATCCCTTCTGGAGAACCTTTCCAACATCAGACTCAAGCAGCTAGTCACCTCTCCAAACCACGCAGCAGGACACACGCTCAACCACCTTTTTCTCCGCCAGCGAAAACATCACCTACAGCCACACCTCCGAATTCCTCTGGACCGACCACCACTGCGTTCATTTCGCCTTCACCAAACCCACCGCACCCACTGTCCTCTCCGCTGTAACTGGAACAAGGTCACTAAAGAACATCTCACCGCCTCCCTCAGCCCAACCACACTGCCGACATCCACAGACGCCAGTACCTCACTACGCAACCTCCACAGACGGATCTCCAACTGTTGCGACATACTGGCGCCACTCAAGAAAGCACCCGGCAAGCAACACTCCGATAAAGCCAGTTGGTTCATTGCCACTCTCCATGAGTCAAGCCACACCTGTAGACGGCTCGAGAAGCGATGGGGGAACATTATGAGTGGTGCTATAAAACGAATTAAATGCATCTCAGAGAGAGTGGTTATGGAGACTTGAGGGGCACTGTTAAAGGGTGGTAGTGAGGGAATCCGTGGGCGAGGTGGTCATTGGGGGGCACAATAAATATTGTCGCACTGGTCGCTACCAGAGCTAAAGACGGTTCCGATAACAACTCCTTAAATCCCACGGCCCTCTCATATCTCCTCACTATTTTTACAAATAATGTTCCCTTTGTCTTTTACATTTTTAGCTACATTCTTTCTTCAAGCCTTGCGATCAACATAAAGAAACATAAGAAAACCCAACAAGGGCACAGGAGATAAAGATCAAACATTCATGTCAAGTCAGGAAACTGCAATTTAAGCTCTGGATTTCTTGTTCCAGACAGCCTGTGTTATAGCTGCTACAATAATCCTTTGCCCCATTATTTCTCTTTTACTTTTTCTTCTCTTCGCCTATTTTCCATGTTCTCTTTTTTGCTAGGTCTCTCTCTCTCTGCCTTAACATGCTATCTTGATGATCAAAATCTTCCTGCATTGATGTAAATCAACAGATATAATCTGCCACTCCCCCATAGAAAATAACTAAAATGGTCAATACTATGATGAGTAGGACACATGCACCATAGTAGAACAATACCTATACCTCTGAGGAGTTAAGGTCTCCTGCTTAAAATACTAAGGCATCTATTTTAACTCCTGTGGCTCACATGCCACACACTTGGAGCACCGTAAAGTGTCCACCTTGTCAATGATAATGAACTTCAAAAGGCTAGCTTCTTCATTAAATGGGCCAGATCTCACAGGCTTATGCAACGTAATCAATGCCAAATTTATACTCACTCTTGCGTATGGAACCTTGACATTTAATGATAACATTTCCGTCTGGCTGGATAAAGCTCAATTGAGGTGTACAGATGACTTTTTAACCTTGCTAATGTTGCTCCGTCCTCTCAGGTTCACCTGGAATTCGGACTTTGCAAACAGGTATTAACATCAAAAGCCAGATTCCTTGGATAATACGGAAATTTGAGCATGGCAGACCCAGGGTCACTAAAGGAAATGATCCATCGAGGCATCCTTCATAAATCTCTGCCATGGGAAGGTTATTTGAGGGTTGCAATGAAAGCCTTGGAGATGATTTATTCCACTTCCTAACTTGTCCGCAAAGCTTTCAGCAAAACTGTTGCTAAAATCGGCAAAGATCCAGTCAACGGTCACAGATATCCATGAACTGTCCCTGAAGGCTCACGCTAATTTATGGAACCCCCTATATCAAGAACCAGGGAGAGCCGCGTACCTAGCCTCCCACATGAAAATATTAATCAAGAAAGAGTTAATGAGACTGAGATGTGGGCTCATCCCTTTAAAGGCCTACTAATTTGGAAGACTAACTTGATCTTTTGATCAACAATGTCGGCTATGTAACTTACCGAAGGAAACCCTAGCACACATGATGTGTGTGTCTGCCCAGTTTAAAAAAATCTTAGAGGCTTTTTGCTGAAACCTATGTTTCGCAATCTCGGCATAAAGGACTGCAACACTGCTGTTCTTGCTTTCCTGAGCGGTATAAACTCACAATTAACAGCCCGGGCGTGAAATTTCTTAAAAGAAAATCAAAAACTATTGACCCTTGCACCATTAAATTCCTAAGTATTAATGTTTTTTTAATTGTGGGAGAGCTTAGACCTTCTTTTTTTTAGAATTGGTTTAAATTTATTCACAATCGAAGCACTGGCACTTTACGGAAACTGGTCTTTTTTCGAGTCACTTGTCAGACATTTTACCAGTCGTTTTTACAACGTCTCATTATTCTACTCTGTCTTATGGCACTTTATGGAACATCAGTCTTTTTTGAGTCACTTGTCAGACTTTTTACCTGTTGTTTTTACAATGTCTCATTATTCTATTCTGTTTGCTACATTGTGACGAATTTTAATAACTTCAAACAATAAAATGTATCTATCCATCTATCTATCTGTCTAGTTATCTAGCTATCCCGTACTACCTTACCACAGGCAAACATTCTTCAATGTAGAAGAGGGGAGGACAGTCACAGCCCAATAAAACGAAGCTCTCCTCTTATAAATAAGTAATAAGATCATGATGGTTCACATGTGGGGATTGCGGAGAGGGGGGCTGGGGGTGGTAGCGGGAGGGGCAACCTGAAGCAACTCGGGCTCCTCCACTGCACGAAAATAACTGTGAGGTATGAGATAAATGCAATGCTGTCCCTTGACTCTGAACGAGTCGGCGATTTTATTACTGCCTTTCCATGCGGCTCCTATGTGGGTTTAAATTAATATAAGAGCCGCACAAGTGGCAGCCATTAATATTAATGGACACTGTGCAAGGAACGACTGATGTTTGCTGCAGACAAAAGCATCTAGAATTAAGGAAAGAGCACAGTATCCTCATGCATAAGGTCTATAATGTCTCACATCATTTTACTTTCCTTAACTATAGATTAAGGATGTGCATAAAATTGTATAATTTGCTTTTGCGTAACTATGTTAGATTTTGTCAAAATTACTTGATATTACACAAAATGAAAACGGACATTTGGCACTGCATTTTAGCACAAAATAAATAGTGCAAGGAAGCAAAAACCCCACAAACAACAATCACTCACGGTCTGCCGTTCTCTTTGTCCCCATGCGTTCATGGTACATTTTTACCACGTGCTGCGTATAATTACACAATGTGCCAAAATAGGATCATTTTGGGAATTTCAGGTAACAAGAGTAGCATGAAATTGCACTAATTACGCTGGCACAACACAATTTTCACCCGAGCCTCCTCTAGGTCCTAATGCAAGGATACTGCCAATCAGTGCTTTAAATGGGCCGGTACTCACCGGTACTGAGTACCGGCACTTCCGAATTTTCTTGCCGTCAGTACCGGCACTTTTCTTTATCCAGGGAGAGTACCGGTACCCTGTTCGGCGGCACAGCAGGCTCCGGTTAGGCATCTCCTCCAGCTCAGGGCAGTGCTTCCGAAGAGCGGGTAAGTCACTGAGCCCCTCAGTGGCCTTGCAGAGTCCCTGCTGAAGATTCCAGCAGCGCCCACTTGAATGTCCCCAGACTGCAGGGGGTTGAGAGGGCTTACATCACGCTGTGATTAACAGGACAGGGTCTGTCCTGTTAATCACAGCGTGATGTAAGCCCTCTCAACCCTCTGCAGTCTGGGGACAATTAGACTCTAGACACACCCTGCACTGTCGATCGGATGCGCAAAGCCCATTCAGCTGAAAGTGATTTCGCCCACCCCCCTCTCCATTAGGTGAGTGAAATGGGCTGGGACTGCCTGTTTTTGAGTGAGAGAATGAGGGAGAGTATCAGGACATATATTAAAGAGAATGTGTGGAATGCTTTTGCGTACAGGTCTGCTTGTTTCTGTCGGTTTGTGCGCTTGAGAATATATAGTATTATGCCAAACAACCATAAATAACAGTAGGGCATTAAGAAACAGCAAATATCACAAAACAAGAAAATGTTACCATATAATCCTGTTTGGCTTTCAATTGTGTAATGAGTTAACCTGTTTTCTTTACATAAACGCATTTCATGTGTTTTGATATGTGCTGCAACTTGTACAGAAGCCATTATGTACCATCATATCTTGCCCGTAGCCCCGCCCCTAGCCCCGCCCACTTGCCACACCTCTAGCTTATTTTAATGAGTACCTGCACTTATTTTTTCCCATTTAAAGCACTGCTGCCAATGATAAAGGTCTTTCAAGAGACCAGGAGGACTGACCTGTGTGGCAGCCATTTTCTAGACAGTGAATGAAAAATCAAATGCCCATAAACTATTAAAACGCAAATTTGAATTTAAAGTGAGTGCACAACATCCAGTAGGACACAATAATCACAACACTGAACAAATATGCTGCTCAGATCTTCATTATAGCTCGTTATCAGGGAGCTCACAACTGTACCAACTTTTTTAATACATGAAAAAATCCTAACCCAGACAAAAAACATTCAGCAGAATAATGCAGACACGCAGCTGACAGGCAGCATATATTTGAACATCATGGAGCTTACCACAGAACTCCAGTCTTCATAGAACAATATACTCCTTTATGACAACATATAAAACACTATACTAACACCCAACCAACACCCAAAAACTAGTCTGATTTAAATGGATACACTGGACACTTAAATGTGCCATACATGTCAATATTGCAAACATCTCAAGCACATACTTCAGAGCGAACAATGTACATGCTGATCTTCCAGGGTGGCAGGTATTCAAAACTATTATGGCCTGAAGCTACAAACACCAAACAACACTAGTGATTATACTACACATACAACCAAACATATACAGGAAATCAGCACATTAATCCCAAACACACTACTAATGATAAAACTGCACAATCAGATTCCAGCCTGGACTGGAATCCTGAGTGACGGTACCCTAAAGTAAACAGAGGGGACGCTTCCACTGCAGTTTCTTTGGGCCCAGGACTACGGGTCTCAGCATTCCTTGCTGCCTCTTGCCGCCAACGAGCTGCAGCTGCGCCTGGAGGTGCCTTAAAAGCCCCCAGCACACCCGTAGCGCGGGACACTTCCACTACAGTTTCTTTGGGCCCAGGACTACGGGTCCCTGCATTCCTTGCTGCCTCTTGCCGCCAACGAGCTGCAGCTGCGCCTTAAAAGCCCGCCAGCACTCCCGCAGCGCGGTACGCTTTCACTGCAGTTTCTTTGGGCCCAGGACTACGGGTCCCAGCATTCCTTGCTTCCTCTTGCCTCCAACGAGCTGCAGCTGCGCCTGGAGGTGCCTTAAAAGCCTGCCAGCACTACCGCAGCGCGGGACGCTCGTGGGCCAAGGGCAGGCCCATCTGCACCCGTCAGCGGCAGGAAGAGGCAGGGTAGGGCCCCCCCCCCCTTCAAGTCACCACCAAACACGCCATAAGAACAATAAGGTGAGTGCTTGCCAGCCCTACTCTCTCGGGCCATTCTAGCTGCCTCGAACTGACTCTGAATACAATAATGGGGAAGCGCATTGGGACATCAACTGCATGCCCTAACACCAGCAGTATCAACAACATGCTTGAAAGGGTGGTTAATATTGTATCAGGGGAGATTGAACTGATGGAGCGCCGCCTATCCCTGAGCAATGAGGGTTCACTGACTAGCTCAAACCCCAGGGGGGCCCCACCCGATCCCGACTTTGCATTTGAACTGGGACCTGCAACTGTACAGCACTTCCCGCAGCTTCACAGGCCTGATATCATTAACACCTCGCCTATCAGCATGAGTTCAACTGTCTGTAATACATCGGAGCCTCAGCCTACCATCGACACTGCCACTAATGCTGGAATCCCGGCCGTTAAACGTAAGAGGAAGTGCGGGAAGCCCGTTTGCACCAAAAGGAAACAACCACCTCGCACTGGTTTTTCCCGCAATTGTCTGTCTGCATGGATGCAGTCATCCTCAAGCACTGGCACTCCTGAGGCAGGGCTAAATGGGAAGTTGTACCGCTCTATCTGTACTCAGACTGAGGTGTTACCGGACAATGGGGGCGCTGAGGATACCCTTGTTAACATTGTTACTGACACTATGCATAAGCGAATTAATGAGTTGTTAGACCTTAAACTCACTTCTCTTCTGGATTGCTTTGACCATCTAAACATAGCTGTGAGAAAGCTTAGCCCACTGCCGGCGATAGCGCAACCCATGGCCGCCCCAGCGGTTGGATCCACCACTAGCGACAGTCAATTTCCTACCACCACTGCCACCGCCCCCACCCATGTCATTCCCCCATTTATCAGTTCCTCTGGTGGTAGTGCATGCTCTACATGTAGACAAGTTAGGGAATGTTTTCCATCCCCAGACAACGCAGCATTGAATCTTAACCTAAAGAGCGGTTTACCATCTACAGATGACCCAGTTACAACTTTGCCCTCCAACCCCTTCCCAGGCCGCACCAATAGACCAGATTGCACATATGTTGGAATAATGCCAGCCAACTCAAGCAGTAGCATAACAGACACTTTAAGTAGAAACCACTCGAGGTCAAACCCAGATGTTTTAAGTCTACCCCCGGCCGCTTGTGCTTACGTGCTGGTATTGGCTGGTGTCCCAACTCTTTAGAGGGATCAGAGGGAGTCCTGGGCTCACCTGCGTAACAAATGTGTGGACTGGCTAACTAAGAACAGGAGGTTACACCCGTCCGACCTGAAAGAGATCATTATGGCATGCAGAGTCGGGTGGTTCGGTACGTCCCCCAAGAATATAGACGGAGATTGCATCGTGATTAATTTTCGCAGACCATCCATTGTGCGATCTCTACTGAGAGCCTATGACACCACACCAAATCGTAGCACCAATATCTGTTCCCTACCGCTGGGTTACTTTTATAAACCAATTTCTGGGCCCCTTACAAATGAGCGTCCCCCTTTAATCTTACACAACAGGTTCCAGGCCTTGTCCGAACTCGACAACCAGGACTGACTACCGATGCAACTGGAACTTTTTGATACTCCTCATGTGCTTGCACTCCCTCCCCCTGTAACTAAGACTGATGAACCACATGTTCCATCTAGGGTCCTGTCCGACCCGGATCTGAGGATCTTGAGCTGGAACGTGGCCGGCCTCCAGTCTAGGTTGGGGGATCCGGATTGGTTAAAACTGGTAAGACAGCAGGACATAGTCATGTTCCAAGAGACATGGACAACCCAAGAATTATATATCGACGGGTTTGAATGTCACAATATCGTAGTCCTCATCCCCAAGTCTGGTCGACCCTCGGGGGCTTGTCAATCTGGATAAATACTGCTGCAGGTGGCAGTATTAAGGTCATATGCTCTAAAAGTGATCATTTTCAAGTTTTATTAAACAAAAGGGGTGTTTCTCTTTATTTAATAGACTTTTATAATAATGATTTCCACATGATACCCAATGGAAACTTTATTAATCTATTTGATTTCATTGCCAACTTAGATCACCATAAAGAACTTACTAAAATGGCAGGCATTTGCCTGGGAGGTGATTTTAATGCAAAACTATCACACACGACAATTATCACACAGCCTTGTAGTAGTGGGCAAATCTGCCGCAGGGGCGTGGAATTGGATGCACATCTGAATACTCATAACCTTATTAATGTCATGGAAATTGCGGGTGTAACACTAGATAATAACCCGCCTGAGCCGACATTTAGAGGTAGGGGCTGTGTTTCTACTATAGATTATGTTTTTATTTCCCCCGCCTTAGAGGATTATCTAGTGAAAGCTGAAGTTATTGCCACAATCCATGGGGATCACAACCCAATCAAAACAGTGCTGAGATTATCCCCCCGGCCCACGTTCATCTCAGAATGTGGTGCCAAGAACTTGTCACCTTCCACTGACAATTTAAGATTGATTTGGAGGGGCATCAACAATACTGAATTGTTTCGCACATTAGCTAAGGCTAACTTGCACCTCATCAATTCTTGTCTATCGGCCCTTGACCCCCCACCCTGAGGCAGTCTATGATTTTATCAAACTTTGTTCGGCTATCAAATCCCCACTATCAAAGCCTATTTCCTCCGCACAACGTGGGCCTAGATGGTTTGATCACGAGTGATCCGAGGCCAATAGACAGCTACGCAAGGCTTTGTCGTCCAGCCCAAGGTGCAACTCCCGTGTGAAATTAGCAAGGCAGAAGTATAAGCTAGCGACCACTAATAGGAAAGAAGAAATCTTAAAAGATCGCTGGGAAGCACTTGCCAAAGCCGCAAGCCTAAAACAGGGGAACACTTTTTGGGCAGCTGTCAAAGATTTGAGGGCAACGGGACAGCTATTAACCCCCATAAGCTGTACCATAACAAGTGAGGCATGGGAAAATCACTTCTCTATGATTTACACTGCTCCTGCACAAGAAGTAGATCACTTTAAGCACAGGGCTCTAACTAGGATCCTGATAACGCTGCCTGAGGTCGAGGAAGCCATCCACCAGAGTGTGGGTAACAAAGCCCCAGGCCCAGATGGCCTACCTATCGATCTCATTAAATATATACCGGAATTTTGGGCACCTCTCCTTTTAAATGTTTTTAACAATTTAATGCATGCTCCGCTACCAAGTACATGGTCAACAAGTATCATTGTACCGATATTTAAAAAGGGTGACTGCTCCCAACCCAACTGTTACAGACCAATCTCTTTGATAGACAACACACAAAAAATCCTGGGCAGAGTCTTATATAATAAGATCTCAGACTGGGCCGAGGAAAATGGTATCTTAGAGCCATGTCAATTGGGTTTTAGGAGCAAAGTAGGCACCATTGAACAATGCCTAAACCTCAATTTAATCATCAGTAAATACACCATAGCCCAGCGCTCGCCAATATACCTGGCCTTCATGGACCTGACCTCTGCCTTTGACTTTGTCAACAGGTCGTGCCTATAGTCCATCCTTTTAGCTTATGGTCTGGTCGAGGCATTGGTGCACTTTTAGCGTAACTACACAAAGATTTGAAGGCCAGAGTTAGGCTCAGCAGTGGGGGTGATGTCTCCAATGACATTAAAGTAAGCAGAGGGGTCAAACAGGGGTGTGTCTTAGCCCCTCTCCTTTTTATCATTTACATCAATAGTGTGCATAAATCACTGATCACATTGACTAATGATGTTCCGAAAGTAAATGGCAAAACTCTCCCTGTGCTATTATATGCCGATGACGCGGTTTTAATGGGCCGCACACCCAACGCCTTACACACTTTAGTGAAGGGATTTGTTGACTGTAAGGCCAGTTTGGACCTAAGCACTAATTTAAAAAAATCTTTTATAATGTCCTGTGGGCTGAGGAAATACCCATTAAATTCTATATCTGTGGGTAACCAAAAATTAAAAAGCACCAGCACTTTTACATACCTTGGGTTGGTCTTTGCTGCGAACGGTTCCTGGTCCGAACATATGGTGTTTTGTAGGAACAAGTTCTCAAAGGCCTCCAATTCTATTCTTAGCCTTCCCCGGCCTAAGAGAATAGGTGCTATTTTAGCTATTTTACATTTTTTTAAATCCCAGTGCATACCCACAGCCACTTATGGTGCAGAGGTTTGGGGCATTGCTAGGAGTCACAGTATCCAACAAGAAGAAGATAGATTCTGCAGGAAAATACTAGGCACCAATCTCCTCTGCTCAGTACGTTTGCCATAAAGAACTCAACGTAAACTATATTGAGGATTTCATAAGGGCCCGCCCTGCCCTATTCTGGCTCGCCATATGGAAAAATCCGGCAGCGTCCCTTACAAGAGAGATCATAGGAGATTGTATTAGTTTTGAGAAAGGGCTGGATATCCCGTGGCTGGCTGGGGTGAACCAGAGCTTATGCAGTGTTAACTTTGGCGGGCTCTTTTTAACACCAGATATAGCTGAGACTGTACACAAAAATGCCCTTAGGAGGGCACTTTATACACTCTATGGCACGGAAAGACTGGAGAGGGAATCCAAGAAATCATCTGTTTTTAATTATATGACCTTTGAGCATAATGTGCACCCTTTAGCTAGCTACCTTACCCTGCCCATAAGTTACTGGGAGAGGGGTCTTCTCTTCCGCTTAAGGGCAGGTACTGTAAAATTTCTGCTTTGTTTCCCTCTTGGGTATAACGCAAATCTCGACTCTTTACCTTTTCCGTGTGATGGACAGAGTGGTCAAACTATTTTCCATTTTTTATTTTTTTGTATGTTTTATACAAAGTATGCCAAATGGCTTTTAATCCCGTTTTTTAAGAAAAACACGCCCATCAGTCTGGTAGATGCACATAGGAGTATATTAACACTGGCAGACGAAGAGTTAGTCTTTCGCGTCAGCACTTTTCTGAGAATTGCTTTGCGGGCCCGCATGAGAATGTGCAACCCTTGAAAAGCCTTGTCTTCTTTCTTTATGCATGAGCTTTTACTCAAATTTGCCATACGTGTCTTAAAATATTGTGTATTTATGCCCCATGTTATTGAATTTTCATTGTGATTATGTATTTGCGCTTTTAAATTATTGTTTGATGTGCTTTTATGGATAAGGCTTTATCCGAATAAAGTAAACTTGAAACTTGAAACGAGTCTGATTTAAATGGATACACTGGACACTTAAAGGTGCCATACTTGTCAACATTGCAAACATCTCAAGCACATACTTCACAGCGAACAATGTACATGCTGATCTTCCATGGTGGCAGGTATTCAAAACTATTATGGCCTGAAGCTACAAACACCAAACAACACTAGTGATTATACTACACATACAACCAAACATATACAGGAAATCAGCACATTAATCCCAAACACACTACTAATGATAAAACTGCACAATGAGATTCCAGCCTGGACTGGAATCCTGAGTGAAGGTACCCTAAAGTAAACAGAGTGTGTGGCCAATTTAATAGCAATACACTACTATACAAATATGTAACATAGCATGCATGCATCAGCAACATATCAGAAACATTTGTCTCAGATGAAAAGAGTACGTTTCATGTGAAAGTAGACAGCAGCAGCTCATAGTCTTGAGAACATGAGTGTGAACTGCATGTGGGAACTAAAAAGGATCAGTTCTTAAAAATTGAACTTCAGCTTAAAAGAGGCAGGCTGCTCTACATCTTATCTCCCTCCTATTGCAGGATTCCTACTGAGGAACGTAAATCGTTGTTGCATGGTCGTTTTTTTTCTGTCGGATTTTCCCACGTAGGTCTCAACTTCTCCCACGAAGGTCTCAATATCAGCATCCTGCATTACCTCACCAAGTAGTGTCGTGAGACTACGTCAATGATTTGTTAAATGAATAAAGGTTAAAGCACTCGACGCACCTTCCTAACACACAGGCACACACACACACGAGCACACTCTCACTCTCTCGATTGATAATGTCATTATCACAAGGGGCTCAGATATCTTCTCCATGACCAAAGAAAAACCATCCTAGCCTCTGGGGAAATAAGCCACAATTATAACTTTATTGAATGTCTATATAAGAAGGCTTTTTTTCTTGTAGCATATATATTACGACTCAATGTGGAGTTTGGGGGCCTGTAATGAACAGCAGCAGACCTCCATTTCAGCATTCACATTTGCAAAATGCCTTTTTTTAAATTGCATCCCCTGTCCCTTGAAGAGAAGCAGGCTGAAATAAAACAACATGCATGATGTGAAGGATATTGAGGATATCACGCAGTGGTCCCCCCAGACCTACGCCGCCAATGCCCAAGCCCACATCCACAAAGTGCTGTCCCTCATGTGCAACTCTCACTTTGAAATCCAATACACACCTTTTCAAGGAACTGAACATCATCAATAGTTTGTCAATGCAATTGCCATCTCAAGGCATTGATACACTTTGTTGCAATCCATAAGGAAGGAGTAGTCCCTCTCACATCCCTTCCTCCTTCAAAATTGCAAAGTTTGCGATTTTGCAAATCACAGGCTTTACAACTGTAAAACCCTTTGATATATCAGACCCATTAAGTCCCAAGGCTGGTTGGTGCACATTTTACAATGAAGCTGCTCCCATGTCCCTTGACCTCTGGTTGAAGGATGTAAACTGAGAGTAGGGTGGATAGGACATCCCCCAATTTTTAGATGTCCCATTTCTGGTAGGTCCTAAAAATGACCCCAATTTGAGCTTGAGATCAAGGTTAAATGGCTGCTGTACAATTCCACTATCGGGTTGCTCCAGCTTCTCGCTGGCTCATTTACTACCTTGAAAGCCATTCAATCAGTCCTAATGGTTTGAGGGCCCCACTGCAACTAATTATGGTTATCGTTGACCACCTATCGAGGAGACACTTAATCCTATTTTCTTTCCTTGCACTATTGCCCAGAGCAGCCTTGTAATGCCGCTGCTATGATCTGTGCAGACATAGGTGTGATGTCTTCAACATGTGAGTTCCAACTTGGAATCACATGAGTAGAAGTAGAACTTGGAATGTTTTGATGAGGGTGTTGTTAGAAATGGGATCTCTGGTTGGCTAAGGCTTGCGCCAAAGCCAGGCAAAGACCACCACTCTAGTCAGGGCAAGGGAGTTACACGCCAAAGATAACCCCTGCTCACCCCCTTGGTAGCTTGGCACGAGCAGTCAGGCTTATCCCGGAGGCAATGTGTAAAGCGTTTGCGCATGCGCACAGCAACAACATACCAGGCACACTACAAAAGGAACTCCACACAAGGTTATATCAAAAATAGCCTTTGTATTCTCATAACACGTTAGAATAGTACTCGCACAATATACATGGTGCCACCTGGCACAAGGTCATATTTACAAGGGAATTATTTACACATGACAGGGCCACTTGGACCACTGTCAGAACCATCACAAAGTGAACTTAGTAAAAGTAAAACAGATCATAACCGTACAACCAGTAAACACTGGTAATCACTGTACTTAGCATCAGCCTGTAACATAAACAACATTATGCACAGTATCCCATCATGCGCGAATTACATTCTGCGCCAACCTCACCAGCATAAACACATTATGCAATCACCTCACAAGTCTAAACGCATTAGACCCTAACCTCCTAAGTATAACTCACATTAGGGGCATAAATCACACAGTGAAACATAATCTCACTAGCATAAACCATAATATGCCAAACAACCTCATGATCATAAAACACATTTAGAGGTATAACACAGGGTGCGTAAAGCATAGTAAATGCATCACATTTCCTAGCACCACATAAAGTACATTAGCACATAAATCGCATTAGGGCCTGGCGCCCTACAAACCTAACAGTGCCCCTGGCCAACTGGCCATCTCTAAAGGGGCTCAAATGCCCTAGGTCCACAGAGTCAGGGCGCGCTGCCAACGCAGCGAAAGTCAAGGGTGCGCAACTGCGCAAACCTAAACGTAGCAGCTGCCCACTACTTGCTGGGCAGCTGGGAAAGTATGGGGCAAAGGAGTGCCTCTCACTCCTAACTTCACGAGACATGCCCCCAAAGAACTGTGGCCTAAACGCTGCAGCCGGCACTAAGTGCTGCGCAGCTGTAAATGAGGATGTGGCCACTGGCACTCACTGTGCCCTTTGGGGTCCCCACTGGGACTCTGTAGGAAAAAGAAATGCGGCAAAACGTTGCAGCTGCCCTCTGCAAACGGGGCAGCTGGGGTAAATGGCCACCTTGGGGGGGGGGACACGGGCCCCTCTGGGCCCGTTAGCAACATGCCACTCATGGAGCCACACGGGGCTCTAAAACAATTGCGCCCAAAAGTAGCAGCTGCCCGCGCTGGTGCGGCGCAGCTGTGAGCAAAGTAAATGGGGCTCTCTAAACCCAACTTCTCCAATAACGTGGGAGCGGCCCGCTCGCTGGCGGGGCCGCTCAGGCACCAGCACGGTGTCTTGGGGAAGCAAAATGGGGGCAGGCACTGATAGCGTGCCTCGACATACCCCCTCCCCCCCAGCTCCACTCACCGACTTGCAGGCTTCCCGGCGGGGGCAGCATCACTCGAGGCGCTCTCTCGCTCCGGCGGCCGGTCGCTCAGAAGGCTGCGGGGCAGGGAGAGCACTCGGGACTCCCGTCGGCTCCTCTCCTGTGGCGGTCTGGGCGGGGCTTCCCTCAGGTCATGGGAGCCCCGCGAAGAGTCGACGGTCTGTCGGGTCGCCTTCCCCCGATGAGGGGAGGGCAGAAGTGACGCCCCAGTCAAGCCAGGCGCCTGCCTGGCTTCCGTCCGCCAGGCCCCGCCCACCGTGCCTTACTTCCGGGTCGCATCCATAGCGGCCCGGGTGAATTTCAAGAGCGGCGAAACGAGGGGTAGGCTTCCTCTGAAATTAAAGTATAGAGCGGGGTGGGCACCCGCTAGTTTAAATAAAGATGACGCTGACAATGAGGGGTAGGCTCCCTCTCAAAATTAAAATATAGAGCGGGGTGGGCACCCGCGAGGTACAGAGAACTGCGGGGTGGGCACCCGCAAGGACTGACAAATAAGCGGCATCAACGCGGGGTGGGCACACGCCGCTGTAGGCATCAGGGGGGAATCCCTACGATGGGGATTCCCTCACAGACGGCAGCTCAGCGCTGCGGAGCATACACGCTCCTCTTCTTGGGCAAAGCTGGAGTCCCCCTCTCTGGGGCACCAGCAATAAAAGTATAGCGCTCACAGGGCGCAAAGGATGCAGCAGTCCTCCTCCAGGGGAGAACAAGTCCTGGAAAAGTAAAGGGGCATGCAGGGCCCAGGGAGGCAGGCCCTCCTGGCAGCCCCCCCTGGGCCCTCAGCAGCAGCACGCCCTGTAGGATCAGCACATCAGAACTGCACAGGAACACTGAACCAGCACATTTTCATGGGGTCACAGCCCCTCTATTTATACAGAAAATCCCTTTGTCTACAGCACACGGTTTAGGGATACCAGTTAGAACTGGTTTGGGGGAGCTTTGGAGCACTTTGTTTTGCTCAGCTCCTCTCTCCTTTCACAGGACAGGCTAGGGACATCAGACGCACCACAGGGGTGGAGCCAGCATTGTGGAGGGAAGGCACAGCCCTATTCAGGTCCCAGGTGCAACTCCTCCCTCCCATCTAGATGCAGATCTCCCTATTCAGCCCTGCGCTGACTCACCCTGCCCCTCCTGGAGCCGCACACACCTCCCAGCCCCTGTCACTCACAAGCCAGACATGCAAATCACATCAGGCAGGCAGACACAGAGCACACATAAATGCCAACTTCTAAAAGTGGCACTTCTCCACTAGCCACAATAAATCTGTGCACATCATTGCGCAGCATTTATTCTCACGAGTTCGCACATACTAAACTCGCCCCTGCACTCCTCTCACACCAGGAATTACCATGGACACACATATCCCCCATGCATTCCTATGGGAGGGCAGGACAATCTCACCACACGCACTCAGCGCGCACGCACTTTACCCTGGACCACAGTGCTAAAGTGCCCAGAGACTGAAAACTACTAACACACAAGGCAAAACGTTCAAGGGTGAACCTGCCAAAAAGGGCCAAGTCCAACAGGTGTTGTATAGCATTTCTCCTAGCTGCATTCTAGGTCAGTTGCTCCTGACTGTTTGCTGGACGAGGTGCTGTTAATTAAACTTAAACCTAAGTTTTATGTTTACACATGTGTATGTGTAGTATTTGAATGTCACACTGGTGAGGCGACGACTGTCAGACCACCTCAACACGGAGATGGTCTCTTTAGCGAAGCGTGTGAGAGTGAACGCTGAGAAGCGGCTGCCGCATTTTGTGTCTTCCTTTCCCAGCATTCCGTCCCTGCATTTGAAAGCGCATCTCTAACAGCATCCCCCATAGATCAGCCACAGTTCACTCTGCGCGCGCATTAATAACCAGATATGGGAAGTGTGCCAGGATCAGTAATATCACACAGGCCGGCGAGACAGAGGAAGGGTTATTGATCGGTATTAGTTTCTTGTTAAATGAGGTATGACGCTGGCAATCCACCTGCTCAGTGAGTAAAGGGTTAGTGATGGAGAGAAGCCCAGGCGATAAGAGGAAAGTTCCTTCCTAACATCGCAAGGCCTTTGGCAGCAGCAAGCGAGACTGTGGGGGGCAATAAGTCGGTCGCCTGGGTACTGCAGTGGAATCATGTCTCTCATCTTCTGCAAAACATGAATTGACCACCTTTTCCTGTCGCCACCAGACACAGGAGAGGCTGGGAGGGCGGGCGGGAGGGAGGAGGGGGGGGAGGGCAGTAAGTGTGGTCGCCTGGGTACTGCAGTGGAATTGACTGCCTATTCCTGTCGCCACCCTTATCCTATTTCTTGAGAAGCGTTCACATTGCAACAAACGGAAGCAAACATGGTGCCCGTTTAGCTGGGCTGACTGCAATATCAAAGGCGCTGTGGTGTCATGTCTTCAACCCTCCCAGATCTTCAGATATCGATAGTTTTTTAAAATGTAAATCTTGGATAGGTTTCTTTCACTGGTGCTCTTAATGCAGTCGTTCAGCGATGTGAGGTCCAGAGAGGTGAACCATGGTGCTGTCCCTGTGAAATACGCAGTGGTTTAAGTGCGCATATAAGACTGATAATTCATATGCACTGTTCCAAGTTCAATATTAAACCATAACCCTCCTCGTTAAAAAAAATAGTGCCACACAGATTACATTCATGTGTTACCACTTTTCTTCAATGTATCTAGGGGCAGATTTACAAGCCCCTTGCAACACTTTTGTGATGCAGCGGCAGCGTAAACAATGCGCCACTTTGCAACACATTTACAACGTGACATATCTAGGGAGATGCATCATGTTGTAAAGCCCTGCGCCACATTATACCTGGGTCAGGTAAAATGTATGCACCTTACGTCTGCTTCAAGCAGCACAATAGGTATAGGCCTTCCTGAGCATTGCTGGAGTTGCGTCATGCTTGCGACACAACTCCAGCAATGCGTGACCTTTGCGCCAACAGATGCGTGACGCATCTGTCAATCCTTGTGCCATGGTGCGCAGCATTGTAAATGCGACGCAGCCATGGTGGCGCAAGGGTTTTTTTGCATGGCGCAGAGATGCGTCAGTTTCTTGTAAATCTGCCCCTTAGTCTTCTGGTAGGTTGTTGATACTGTTTTATTATTATTTACAGAAATAAGCACACATTCACGAAGAGGAAATCCAGATTTTGTTCTTTGCAATCTGGGTTTTGTATTCCAGATGATAACAAAAAAAACAGAAATACTCATTTATGAATGCAAAGAAAATCACTGGGCTAGATGAGCTGCTCACACAAGGGAAACTTGAGACATCTGATGAGTTGGTTTTCTACAGTTTAATTCTAGGGTCCACATTAGACCCACTTAGCGTGACCTGACCCTGCATACACCCTGAATAATTTTAAAGATGGAAGACTTAAATTCAGATCTAGCTTCACTCATAACTCCATTCTATCAAACACAAGCTGAGTTGGTGGGGGTGGCTTGACACCTGTTAGAGCAGCTCCGCTGCATTTACGGAGAGGTGTTCGCCTCCTGATGGATTGTGCTGCGCTTACCTCACACTTGGCAGGGCAACCACAATGGCAACTTCTCCTGACTTTGGCGCTTTATTTGTCTTGGCATGGTAAGCTGTTTTCAGCCACATTTTCTGCTCAGTTTGTGGCGGGTGGGTCTCCTGACTGTAATTGTGCCTGCCATTTTGGTGTCCATTTCTTCTGTGCTGCTACTATTTCAGTCATTTTTCATGGCGGTTTTAGTTACTGCCTGTTCCTTTTTGTAATTTTTCCCTGCAAAAGCAAAAAAGGCAAGATTTTTATTGCTTCAATGCTGTAGCATTTCCATATTTACAGCTGTAGCACTGAAGGGATTTACATCATCACAGCCTTCTACTACTGTGCATATTAGCGAACCAACAAGTTTTTACCTTCTTCATCGTACATGCATGAGACCACTCTTCGGCAGCTGCCTTTGTACATTCAATTATACAATATATATTTGCCTAATATACTATTTCTGGAGCAGTGGTTTTATTCTTGCCATGATAATGCACCTGACCAGTATAGTCTTATCAAAACCTTCCCAGAAAATGGTGGGCACTTGTTAATCTCGTCATAACATTATTGTTCTTCCCAACACTGCCTGCCATTTGATACAACAGCTCTTTATGACGGTTGCTACTGTGGACCTCTTTTTTATATTTTATGGGGAGAACAAAGACTTTCAAGCATACTTCTGCTCGTTCACTCCCACAGCCTACATCTCCTGCTTATTTAATCCTAATCCTTTTTCTGTATTACTGAACATTATGGATGACTCATAACTTACTACCCACAGTTCCTCTTTGTCAGTTAATGCGTCTGTTAGAAATGGGGGTCTCTAGTTGCCAGAGGTAGGGACCTTGGCACGAGCAGACAGGCTTACCTCAGAGGCAGTGTGTAAAGCATTTGTGAACACAAACAGTAATACAGTAATACAGTGAAAACACTACAAATGGACACCACACCAGTTTAGAAAAAAAAGTAATCTTTATCTAAATCAAAAGAAGACCAAACGACAAAAATCCACAATACAGTAATAAAAATATGACTTTCAGATGGTAGAAATAGTTCAGTTCAAAGCAAATTGCAGATGCAACACTTTTCACACAAAGTACCTGGGATGTGTCACGCAAACAAGCAAAACGGCCGCAGGGAAGGTGATGCATCGATTCCTTACACTCAGGGAAGGTGATGCATTGGTTCTTTGCTCCGGGGGAGGTGATGCGTCAGTTCCTTACTGCTCCGCAGGGGAGGTGATGCGTCGGTTCCTTACTGGAGAGGAGGTGATGCGTCGGTTTCTTACTGCGTGGGGACGTGATGCATCGGTTTCTTACTGCGTCCCCCAATGATGCGACAAACTTGGCGCCTCGATGCAATGCGACAATCCGGGTTGATGCATGGATTCTTCCAGCTCCCAGCGGAAAACAGTCTCTAGAGGTCCAAAACAACAGCAGGCACCTCTGTACAGGTCAGAACTCCCAGCAAGGAAGTTCAGGGGAGCTGGTGGTGAAGTCTTTGTGTCCCTGAGACTTCAGAGCAAGAGGCAAGCTCAGTTTCAATCCCTTGGAGATCTTCCTCAAGCAGGGGACACAGCAAACAGCAAAGTACTTTTCTCCTTTCCTTGGCAGCAAGTAGCCACTGCAGGCCAACCCCAGAAAGCAAACACCACAGGGGCAGTATTTCTCCTCAGCTTCTCCGGCTCTTCTCCTTGGCAAACGTTCCTCTTGATTTCCCAGAAGTGATCTAAAAGTCTGGGGTCTGGGCCCCTCTTTTTATACACCAAAATCCTTTGTTCTCTGAAGGCAGAGAGTGTCTGTACCCAGCCAAAACCAGTTCTGTGGGGCACTTTGCAAGTCACAACAACTCCATTGTCAGTGTGAGCCCTGGCTCCAGACACACCACATAGGGGTGGAGCCGTCATTGAGGAAGGCAGGCACAGCCCTATTCAGGTGAAGGTGCTACTCCTCCCACCACTCCAAATGCAGACCAAGCCTATTCAGCCCAGCCTTGACTCATCAGACTTTGAGGCGCTGCCCCTCTCCAGCCCCTGTCATCCAAAAGCCAGCCATGCAATACACAAGGGGCCTGATTCACAGAACTAACTTACGTCAAAAACGTAAACTTACTACCATTTTGGTATTCACAGAATGCACTTACTTATTTTGGTATTCACAGAAGGCACTTACTTACTCATTTTGAGTAACTTACTCATTTTGTGTAACTTACTCATTTTGTGTAACTTACTCATTTTGGTATTCACAGAAGGCACTTACTCAATGAGTAAGTGCCTTCTGTGAATACCAAAATGAGTAAGTTACACAAAATGAGTAAGTTACACAAAATGAGTTACACAAAATGAGTAAGTTACACAAAATGAGTTACACAAAATGAGTAAGTTACACAAAATGAGTAAGTTATACAAAATGAGTTACACAAAATGAGTAAGTTACACAAAATGAGTGTTACACAAAATGAGTTACACAAAATGAGTAAGTTACACAAAATGAGTTACACAAAATGAGTAAGTTACACAAAATGAGTAAGTTACACAAAATGAGTTACACAAAATGAGTAAATTACACAAAATGAGTTACACAAAATGAGTAAGTTACACAAAATGAGTAAGTTACACAAAATGAGTTACACAAAATGAGTAAGTTACACAAAATGAGTTACACAAAATGAGTTACACAAAATGAGTAAGTTACTCATTTTGGTATTCACGGAAGGCACTTACTCATCAATGAGTAAGTGCCTTCTGTGAATACCAAAATGAGTAAGTTACATAAAATGAGTAAGTTACACAAAATGAGTAAGTTACTCAAAAAGAGTAAGTAAGTGCCTTCTGTGAATACCAAAATGAGTAAGTGCATTCTGTGAATACCAAAATGGTAGTAAGTTTACGTTTTTGACGTAAGTTAGTTCTGTGAATCAGGCCCAAACCTAGCAGAGGCACACTGGATGGTTAGGCAAGAAAATACCTACTTTCTAAAAGTGGTATTTTCAAACACAGAATGTAAAAATCACCCTCACTAAAAGATGCACTTTAAAATTCTGAGTTCAGGCATACTAAACTTTACTTTTCTATCTTGTTCCTAGGGTCAGTTATGTTTATAAGATGTTACAAACAAACTCCCCATTCTGTCCTATGGGAACAGATAGCCTTGCAATACTGAAAAACGAAATTGGCAGTATTTCACTATCAGGACATGCCACACACATCATGGCATGTCCTACCTTTCACATACAATGGACCCTGCCCACAGGGGTACTTTGGGCCTACCTTAGGGGTGACTAATATGTAGAAAAGGGAAGGTTTAGGGACTGGCAAGTGTGCACACTTGCCAAGTCGACATGGCAGTCCCAGACTGCACACAGGCTCTGCAAGGGCAGGCCTAAGTCATATTTTACAAGCTGCCTCTGTGGGTAGCACAATCAGTGCTGCAAGCCCTCCAGCAGCATTTGATTTACAGACCCTGGGCTCACATAGTGCACTGTACTAGGGTCTGACAAGTAAATCAAATAAACCAATCATGGAATCACTAATCCATAACAATAATTTACAAAGGGAGTGCTTGTACTTTGGCACTCAACAGCAGTGGCAAAGTGTCCAAAGCATCTAGACCAGCAAAAATGGAGTCCAACACACAGCAAAACACAGGAGGTAAAGGCAACAAAATGGAAGGGAGACCCACGCCAATGGTGCCAGGTCTAACACGTGTCCCTTGCAGCTGAAATGTGGGGAGAACTACCCACCCTCTGAGGCGTTCTCTTCACTAAGGCGGAAAAATCTGGACAGACCATCAGCATTGGCGTGTTGTGTACCAGGGCGGTGTTCCACCGTAAAGTCCATCCCCTGTAGGGAAATGGAACACCTCAACAGCTTTGGATTCTCACCCCTCATTTGCATCAACCATCTGAGGGGCCTGTGGTCTGTCTGAACCCAGAAGTGAGTCCCAAACAAGTATGGTCTCAGCTTCTTCAGCGCCCAGACCACAGCAAATGCCTCACGCTCAATCACACTCCACCTCTGTTCCTGTGGAAGTAACCTACTATTGAAGGCTACAGGTTGGTCCAGGCCCTCCTTATTTAGCTGTGAGAGCACAGCCCCCACACCATGCTCTGAAGCATCTGTCTGCACAATGAACTCTTCTGAGAAGTTGGGTGTCTTAAGCACGGGCGCTGTGCACATGGCAGATTTCAGGGCATCAAAAGCCTTCTGGCAGGCGTCAGTCCAATTCACTTTCCTGGGCTGCTTCCTGGAAGTCAGCTCTGTCAAGGGGGCAACAATGGTGCCATACCCCTTGACAAATCTCCTGTAATACCCTGTGAGTCCTAAAAGGCTCTCACCTCTGTCTGAGTCTTGGGGGTTCCCAAGCCAGAATGGTATCAATCTTGGGCTGTAGGGGTGCCACCTGGCCGCTCCCCACCTGGTGTCCCAAGTACACCACTGAACCCTGCCCGATCTGGCACTTACTCGCCTTGATCGTGAGGCCTGCCCTCTGCAGCGCCTTCAACACTTCCCAGAGGTGGTGCAGATGTTCCTCCCAAGTGGCACTGAACACTGAAATGTCGTCAAGGTAGACGGCACTGAAATCTTCCAGCCCAGCCAATACCTGGTTGACAAACCTCTGAAAGGTGGCAGCGGCATTCTTCATCCCAAAGGGCATCACCCGTAATTGGTAGTGCCCATCTGGTGAGGAGAATGCTGACCTCTCTCTTGCCCCATCAGTTAAGGTGATCTGCCAGTACCCAGACATAAGGTCAAACGTACTGAGGTACCGGGCAGCCCCCAACCGAGCGATGAGCTCATCAGCTCTGGGGATGGGGTGCACGTTAGTCCTGGTGACTGAATTGAGCCCTCGGTAGTCCACACAGAACCGGAGTTCTAGTGTGGCATCGGGTGCGGCAGCCTTCGGGACCAAGACCACTGGGCTGGCCCAAGGGCTGTTTGAGGGCTCAATCACCCCTAGCGCTAACATTTTGGAGACCTCCTACTTGATGCAAGCTCTGACCCTGTCAGTCACTTGGTAAATCTTATGTTTTACTGGAGGACTGTCCCCAGTTTCCACATCATGGATGCACCACTTAGTGACACCAGGGGTCAGGGAGAACAGGTCAGAAAACTGCCCCAACAGTTGGCGGCAGTCACTCTGCTGTTCAGGGGTCAGGGCGGGAGAGAGGTTCACACCATCCACTGACCCATCGTGCTCCTTTGCAGACAGGAGGTCAGGAAGAGGCTCAGCCTCCTCTTCCATCCCAGCATCTGTTGCTAAGAGCATGCCCACTTCGGACCTCTCCAAGTGGGGCTTCAGGCTGTTCACATGCAGGACCCGCAAAGGGTTCCTAGGAGACTGCAAGTCCACCAAGTAGGTGACGTCACTCTTGCGCTCCACCACCTCAAATGGTCCGGTCCACTTATCCTGGAGCGCACAAGGCTCCACTGGGGCCATGATCGAAAGGAAGGGGTGTTCTTAAACACAGGGTATAAATGGCGCTAACCTGTTCTCGTGAATGTAGGTGAAAAGAATGTATCAGTGTGGTGCATCAGGTGAGGTAAAACACCTAAACCCTCAATAGTGGACGAAAGTCCGTATCACACAAATGATTACAGGCCCTGTGCACACACATAAAAGTTTTACAACACACAGTAAACGTTGTATGCAAAGGATGACAGGAGAAACGTTCTTCCGATATTCATTTAATGAAGTGTGGATTCATATGCCAGCCAACACGTGTTTCGTCACTGGGTGTGTGACCCTTGACTTCTTCAGGGCTCAAATGCAATATGGTAGGACTTTAGACCTTATGACTGGTGATAATTCCGACCCAGCAGGTCCTATATGTTTTAATCCAAAACGTCACACCTTATGACTGGTGATAATTCCGACCCAGCAGGTCCTATATGTTTTAATCCAAAACGTCAAATTCTTTTCTTTGTCACTAGAAAATCTGTGTAATGAAAGTTTCTATAAATAAACCGTTCAATTGGATGTAAACCAATTCTATGAGTATACGCTCATCTCAAAACCTGTCCCAAAGAAATTATCACGGCTTACCTTGAAATTTAGGTGTATTATCAGCGTATATGTGTTTCCCTCGGTATATTTATTTTAATGAAATATCTTCATCATATCGTAGTCCTGTATACTGAATACGCGGTGTCAATTACCGCAAGTCCACTAAAAGTGAAATCAGAGTAAAAAAGACGTCACTCAACTGACCTCGTACTATCGTCAAGCAGAGTTTCTATACAAACACCTGCAACAAGTCGCTGCATTCTGTTTGATTACGCTTACCTTCAGGCGAGTGCACCCGTGGCTTGTACTCCGGCACCGAGTAAACCGGAGGACAGGGATTCTGAAACCGGAAGCAGTTTTAAGCTTCCGGTTCACCGCCGTGACTAGACCGCTAACCCCCGGTGCTCGAGTGAAGTGCAGAGTGAGAAACGTAAACGGCGCATGTGTATTCTCTGCCTTGCCCACCTTCATTGAAAATAGTAATCATTATTAAAACAAGCAGCGGGGATCTAAACGTGAGTTGGGAATCCAAAGAACCTAAGTTTAGAGTAGTAATTATTTCATATGTTATCCGTTCTCAGGAATTGAAACGACAATAGACATACACTTCATACACTGTACATAAATGTCTATGAGAAAAACGGCAACAGCTTAACATGAAATTTTCTCTGTTGTATACAATGTGAAATCCCCCGAAAATTCAGGCAAAACGAGGCTGAGAGGTCTACAACATAAGTACATGCATGTTTTACCACACAAATTGATACGTAATACATTTCTGGGCATAAACAACAAACTTTTCGGCATTAAATAAAAACAGTGTAAACAATGGCATAATAACCCGAAAGTTAAAGCAAAAACACAAAAAAACAGTTAAAGTGCCTTCATGTTTTCAAAGTGGGTTACTCATAACTCTTAAAAGGTATCACAGTAGCATGAATCAATTTATGTAGGAGAGGTAGGAATCTGATAGAGTGTATTAATGGACATATACCTGAAGGGCATGCCAACACACAAGCCCCTTGTAACCAATGTCCAGTGCAAGGTGGTAAATGTTAGCCAACATTTGCTCATTCAAAATTTACTAACCAACAGGCCGATGCAAATAGTTGAAACACAAATCATAAGTGTATACAATGTGGTCCAAACACATCCTGACAGACAGTTGAAAGATTGCTAATCTCCCAAGAAATAGTGCATTTCCCGATCACTATTAAAACCATGTTCATAGGTTCTGAGACGCATGATCCAAAAGGCTTCAGAACGTCTTAGACGTAGTTCTCTGTTCCCTCCCCTTGGACTCGGTGTGGTGATGTCAATCCCATAGAAGAGGAAACTTTTTTGTGTGCCTTGAGAGGGACACTCCCATATGTGTGTGGCCATGGGATATCTAGGATCTTGATGTTTAAGGGCTCTGATGTGTTCACCAATCCTCTCTCTGAGTGTCCTTATAGTGCTGCCCACATATCTTCCACCACATGTGCACTCAAGGACGTAAACCACATACTTGGTATTACAATTAATGTTATATCTAATATCATAAGTTCTGTCAGGGCCAGTGAAGCTCCTCTTACGATCAGCGGCCCACCTGCAAATACCACATGAGCCACATTTGTAGAAGCCCAGGGTACGTAAATGAAGCCATGTCTCTTTGGTAAGTGATCTCGGATAGCTTGGACTTAATCTAGTTCTGAGCGTCTTACCCCTTCTGTAGGTGATTTGTGGATACCTGTCGATGTGTTGGGCTAGTGCTGTGTCATTGGTCAGTAGTTTCCAGTGTTTATTCAAACTCCTGGACAATGCCCCACTTAGGTCATTAAATTCTGTAATTAGTCTCACTGTGTTGGTGTCTGTCCTGCGGATTTTATCACCTATGGTATCTTCTCGACATGTGTGTCTAATTCTAGTGGCAGCTTTTGTCAGATTTACATGTGTATATCCTCTGTTCTTAAACCTAGCTTTCATAGCTGAAAGACAATTTTCAAAATCATGCTCGTTACTACAGTTACGTCTGGCTCTAGTGAACTCACCATAGGGAATCGCATGAATCTGATGGGGTGGATGTGCACTGTGAGCATGGAGAATAGAGTTGCATGCGGTATCCTTACGAAAGATAGGTGTCTGTATGGTATTATCACTGATGAAAATTTCTATGTCCAGAAAAGTAATGTTCGAGTTGCTTTTGTAATGTGTGAAGCGCATGTCGTAAGTGTTAGAATTTAAATAGGCACAAAAATCGTCTAGTTTGTCTTGTGGACCTGCCAAAATCAAAAGACAGTCGTCGATGTATCGACCCCAGAATAGAATTGAATCGTTGAAGCGACTGCCTTTCTCACCCCAAATCCAGTCTTCTCCTAAGCGTCCCATAAAAAGGTTCGCAAAACTGGGAGAAAATTTTGAACCCATGGCTACACCTCTTTTCTGTCTATACCAGTCTTTCTCAAACAAAAAAACATTGTTGCTGAGAATCAAGTCCATCATTGTGAGTAACATATTAGTATGTTGCCATTGTGATGCCGGTCTTTTGTTTAGAAAATGCGAGATTGCTTTCATACCTAGGTCTGGTTTGATGCTTGTATACAACGAGATCACGTCTAGGGTCACCAGGGTCATGCTGTCTTCCCAGGTGAAATCAGATAACATGTTGAGTATATGCTTGGCATCTCGTATATAGGACGGCAGATTTTGGACCAGGGGTCTGAGAAAGAGATCTACATATTCCGCTAAACGTTCTGTAGGGCCTCCTATCCCTGATACTATTGGTCTCCCTGGGGGGAAAGGTAAGTGCTTGTGAACCTTAGGAAGTGTATAAAGGCATGGGTAGTGTGGTCGGTGAATTTTCATGTAGGTATGTTCCTCATCATTAATAAGGCCTGCTTCATGCCAGGTCATGAGATTTCTATTAATCACAGTAGTTAAGGGGCCAATAGGATTATGTGTAAGAAGTTCATAGCATTCTATATCCTGTAATTGTGTCATTATCTCATTGTTGTAATCCTCCCTGTTCATAACGACCACATTCCCCCCTTTATCGGCCTCTCTAATGATTATTCTGTTGTCATTGGATAATGCCTTAAGAGCACTTCTTTCTCCTGGACGGAGGTTATCCCGATGTTGTATTTTGTTCTTAAGTCTCTTGCTCTCAAATTTGTCTAAATCCTCTAGTACCAGTTTATAAAAAATGTCTATAGTGTTGCCACTAGTAAGAATAGGTGTCCATCTTGATTTGGATTTCAAGCCACTGTCAATACTGAGATCTGTATGTACATCTAGCTCCCTTAATAAGGTCTCCATGTGAAGTGGTGTATCTTCAGTTTCTGTCAGAGATAGAAGTAGGTGAGTGTCGTGTACATCCTGGATGCTTAACACATAAGAAAGCGAGCCAGTCGGAATATTCACAGTATTTTTATTAGGTATTACATTAGTGCTGAAAAACTTTTTCAATTTCAAGTTCCTAACAAATTTGAACAGATCAATTTTTGTGTTACATAGATCTCACTCATCTTTTGGGTTAAAACTTAAACCTTTTTCAAGAAGAGATGTCATATCGTGATTAAGTGTCAAAGAGGATAGGTTAATGACCTCTACCCCTTCCTCAATATTAGGCATCAATTCTTGTTGTTGCCTGATCTCAGTTTGTTTTTGTAATCTGTTCTTCCCTGATCTCTTTCCTCTGCGGGTTTTGTGTCCGTGTTTGTACGTCTGGGTTGTGTCCTGTTTCCCTTTCGTATCCTTTGTACTTCTCGTAAAAAAGCGGAGGAAACTGCCTGTCTACTATCTGTAGAAGTACTGGCGTTGTCAATTTCACTGTCACTAGATAATGGAGCATTAAGAGAAGTTGCGCTAGATGAGACAGAAATTGTTTCTTGTCTATTTCTGCCTCCAGCTTCGTTGCCTGACTGAAACAACTGGTCATACTTTTTGGCGAACGTGAAAATCCTTCCCTCTTTGTAGTCATACTCATCACGTTTTAACTTTCTAGTCTTTCTCTCCTTGATGTCATTCTGATGTCTAGCCATGACCCAAACCTTCTGTCGAGGCTGAAACTCGATCAGAGTGGCATTCTGATCATACCAGCGTTTCATTTCCTCCTGGCTGGCTTCCAGGTTTGCCTAAGCGAGTTGCCTGAAGCGCTTAGTCTGGTTTCTGAAGGCCAGCATGTAGCTATATACATCCTGGGGAGGTTTACTGGGAGCTTTCTCCCAGCCTTCTTTCACCAGACTCAGAGGTCCTCTTACAGGATGCCCATACAGGAGCTCAAAGGGACTGAACCCTAAGGACTTCTGCGGTACCTCTCTGTAAGCAAACAGCAGGCATGGTAAGAGGACATCCCACTTACGCCTCATGGGTTCACCAAGACCCATAATCATGCCTTTTAGGGTCCAGTTGAATCTCTCAACCAGCCCATTACCTTGGGGGTGGTAAGGAGTGGTGAACTTATAAGTTACACCGCACTCCTGCCACAGGGACTTCATATACTTGGATATGAAGTTGTTACCCCGGTTGGACACCACCTCTCTGGGGAACCCCACACTGGAAAAAATCCCCATCAACGCACGACCCACCACAGGGGCCATCACAGTCCGGAGAGGGATGGCCTCTGGGTACCGGGTGACATGGTCCACCAAGACCAGGATAAACCTGTTGCCCATGGCTGTCTTGGGATCCAGAGGCCCCACAATGTAAATACCCACCCTCTCAAAGGGGGTGCTGACTACAGGGAAAGGTTGGAGAGGAGCCTTACACTTCCTCCCACTCTTACCACTTGCCTGGCACGTCTGGCAAGACCTACAGTGAGTATCAGAATGCTTGCGCATTTGGTGCCAGTAAAAGTGGGTGACAAGCCTTTCAAAGGTCTTGTCTTGCCTCCAATGTCCTGCCAAAGGCACATCATGAGCCAGACCCAGTAGGAAGGCTCTGAAGAGCTGGGGTACCACCAGCACACGGGCTGACCCAGGCTCAGCAACCTTAGGCTCGCTATACAGGAGACCATTCTCCCAGTATATCCAATGTGATCCGGACTGATCAACTGCTGCCTGGTTTGCAGCCTGCTGCCGCAAACCAATGAGAGAAGGGCACGTCTTCTGCTCCTGGCAGAATTCCTCCCTGGTGGGCCCTCCTTCTTGCTGCCAATGGGTCAGCTCAGGCAGGTCACCCAGTTCAGCCACTTGTTCCCCTGTAGGCTCCAGGGTATCCCCCTCAGGGCCTACCTCCTCCTGGACCGTGGAAACTTCGGGGGCCAGTTTCCCACACCCCCTGCCTCTCCTCTTCCCAGCAGGCACCTGGGCCACTCTTTCAGGCTCCAGGTCCTCTTGAATGCCCTTACCAGCTGCCATTGACAGAGTGGTCACACGCGCCCACTCAGGCAGACCCAACATCTCCAAATGAGACCTCCGCTCCACCTTCGCCCACGGGGAGCTCTCCAAATCATTGCCTAGCAGACAGTCAACAGGCATGGCTGGCCTCACAGCTACTTTTAAGATACCTGAGACCCCCCCCACTGAAAGGGAACCTGCGCCACTTTGCAGAGGCACTCTGAATTGTCAGCGGCAACTACTGGGTAGAATGTGTTGGGGACCACCTGCTCTTCAGACACCAGCCGACAACTGACAGCTGTCACACTGGCTCCAGTGTCTCTCAGAACCTCCACACTATGGCCATTGATGGTCACCCACTGCCTGTACTTTTTAGTGTTATCAGGCAGATGAGTCCTTGGGACCATCTCACTGTCTCCTAAGGAGACCAGGGACATCTCTGCTGGACCCCATCCACCTTGTGCACCCGGCTCCTCCCCTAAGGCTACACTAGCCATTTCCCGGGGTGGTGCACCAGTGGGTGCGGTGGTAACCGGTTTGGGACACTTAGGATCCCCTCGGAAGTGGCCCACCTGACCACAACTAAAACAGGTCTTGGGACCCCTCTGAACAGGCTTACCTGTAGGGACCCATAGTTTCTACTCAGTGGGAGGCTGGGAACCCGTACCTTGGTTCCCTTGCGGATTACTTTGGGGCCCTTTTTGGAACTCCGTTTGTTTGCCCTTGTCTCCCCCACTCCTCTGCTGGGGACTCTGCCCACCTTTGGCGGAGTCTCCCACAGGACCTTTGTGGACCCTGGTACTGAACCATCGGGTCTGCCTCCACAGCAAGCTTCCTGGGGTCAGTCAGCTTACTATCAATCAGGTGCTGGCGTAGCTCTGGAAAACTACTACTGGACAAGTGCTCCCATGCAACCAAATCATAGAGCCCCTGTAAATCAGTTACCTTGCTACCCTTCACCCATCCATCCAGTGCTCGGCAAAAATAAGATACATACTCCACCAAAGTACTTGACTCCAGCTTCTTGCAGTTCCTAAATTCTGCCTATAAAGCTCTGGGGTCAACCCATACCTGGCTATCAAGGCTTCCTTCATGGGGGCATAGGACATCTGATCCTCAGTGGGCAAAGCTAGTAAGGTCTCTCTCCCTTCACCTATGAAGCGGCCCCACAACCCCGCTCCCCAATCTGTCTCAGGGACCCGGTGGGACTTCATTGCTATTTCATAGGCCTTAAACCACTGCCCAATGTCCGAATGCTTCATGAAATCTTTGATAACATCTTTGGGAATGTATACGTTTCCTTCCCCAGCCACTGATGGTGTGCTGCCACCAGCGGGAGTGATTTCTAGACTCTTTGCTTTCAACTTCAACTCCCTCAACACTCTCTCATGCTCTAAAAGCATTTTCTTTTCCTCCATGGCCAATTTCTTGCTTTCCAACTCCAACCTCTTATTCTCTAAGTCACCCTGGCACCCCAGCTTGAGCTTAGCAAGCTCCATTTCATGCACTCTGCTTCTCTCCCTGTCCTCCAACTCCTCTGGAGATAGACCCCTTGAAGTCACACTGCTGCCTTCCCTGGGAGGCACCCCCCCTTCAGTTAGGCCCACTAGCCCATCCTCCTGCCCTTCTAAATTCTCCCCCTCCAACATAGGCTCCTCGGTCTGCCCACTGGCATTCCTTGCTTCCAACCAGGCCCTCAGCGCCTTTTGGAATTCCTCCTTTCTGGTGAGACCTCTCACGGAGATTTTAAAGCTTTTGCAGATGGCTTTAAGTTGTGGCACAGTGTAGGTATCAACCCTCTCCTCTTCAAATTCAATATCCACAGATGCAAGTGATGCTGCTTTACTCATGGTGAAAATTGGCAGTTCTCAAGATGGAAAAAAGTGCAAGGAAAAACTCTACAAAAATGTATGTGGTTGCGTATTAGTCTACACTCACTAGTAGTGTACACCAATCACTGTATGTAAATCACAAATGCAAGTCCAGGATCCCACCGCTGCCACCAATGTTAGAAATGGGGGTCTCTAGTTGGCAGAGGTAGGTACCTTTGTCCAAATAGGGCCCCCTGCTTCTAGTCAGGGTAAGGGGGATACACTTCTAAAATAACCCCTGCTCACCCCCTTGGTAGCTTGGCACGAGCAGACAGGCTTATCTCAGAGGCAGTGTGTAAAGCATTTGTGAACACATACAGTAATACAGTGAAAACACTACAAATGGACACTACACCAGTTTAGAAAAATAAGTAATCTTTATCTAAATCAAAACAAGACCAAACGACAAAAATCCACAATACAGTAATAAAAATATGACTTTCAGATGGTAGAAATGGTTCAGTTCAAAGCGAATTGCAGATGCAACACTTTTCACACAAAGTACCTGGGATGCGTCACGCAAACAAACAAAATGGGCCGCAGGGAAGGTGATGCGTCGGTTCCTTACACTCAGGGAAGGTGATGCGTTGGTTCCTTGCTCCGGGGGAGATGATGCGTCAGTTCCTTACTGCTCCTCAGGGGAGGTGATGCATCGGTTCCTTACCGGAGAGGAGGTGATGCATTGGTTTCTTACTGCTTGGGGACGTGATGCATCGGTTTCTTACTGCGTCCCCCAACGATGCGACAAACTTGGCGCCTCGATGCGATGCGACAATCCGGGATGATGCGTGGATTCTTCCAGCTCCCAGCGGAAAACAGTCTCTAGAGGTCCAAAACAACAGCAGGCACCTCTGTGCAGGTCAGAACTCCCAGCAAGGAAGTTCAGTGGAGCTGGTGGTGAAGTCTTTGTGTCCCTGAGACTTCAGAACATGAGGCAAGCTCAGTTTCAAGCCCTTGGAGATCTTCCTCAAGCAGGGGACACAGCAAACAGAAAAGTCCTTTTCTCCTTTCCTTGGCAGCAAGTAGCCACTGCTGGCCAACCCCAGCCAGCAAACACCACAGGGGGAGTATTCCTCCTCAGCTTCTCCGGCTCTTCTCCTTGGCAAAGGTTCCTCTTGATTTCCCAGAAGTGATCTAAAAGTCTGGGGTCTGGGCCCCTCTTTTTATACACCAAAATCCTTTGTTCTCTGAAGGCAGAGAGTGTCTGTACTCAGCCAAAACCAGTTCTGTGGGGCACTTTGCAAGTGCACAACAACTCCATTGTCAGTGTGAGCCCTGGCTCCAGACACACCACAGGGGGGCGGAGCCGTCATTGTGGAAGGCAGGCACAGCCCTATTTAGGTGAGGGTGCTACTCCTCCCACCACTTCAAATGCAGTCCAAGCCTATTCAGCCCAGCCCTGACTCATCAGACTTCTGGAGCCGCTGCCCCTCTCTAGCCTTTCATCCAAAAGCCAGACATGCAATACACAAACCTAGCAGAGGCACACTGGATGGTTAGGCAAGAAAATACCTACTTTCTAAAAGTGGTATTTTCAAACACAGAATGTAAAAATCACCCTCACTAAAAGATGCACTTTAAAATTCAGAGTTCAGGCATACTAAACTTTACTTTTTCATCTTGTTCCTAGGGTCAGTTATGTTTATAAGATGTTATAAACAAACTCCCCATTCTGTCCAATGGGAACAGATAGCCTTGCATTAGTGAAAAACAAAATTGGCAGTATTTCACTATCAGGACATGCCACACACAACAGGGCTTGTCCTACCTTTTTACATACAATGCACCCTGCCCACAGGGGTACCTTGGGCCTACCTTAGGGGTGACTAATATGTAGAAAAGGGAAGGTTTAGGGACTGGCAAGTGTGTGCACTTGCCAAGTCAACATGGCAGTCCCAGACTGCACACAGGCTCTGCAAGGGCAGGCCTAAGTCATATTTTACAAGCTGCCTCTGTGGGTGGCACAATCAGTGCTGCAAGCCCACCAGCAGCATTTGAATTACAGGCCCTGGGCACACATAGTGCACTGTACTAGGGTGTGACAAGTAAATCAAATAAGCCAATTAATGGAATCACTAATCCATAGCAATAATTTACAAAGGGAGCACTTGTACTTTGGCACTGAACAGCAGTGGCAAAGTGTCCAAAGCATCTAGACCAGCAAAAATTGAGTCCAACACACAGCAAATTACAGGAGGTAAAGGCAAAAAAATGAAAGGGAGACCCACGCCAATGGTGCCAGGTCTAACAGCGTCCAATAGACTGATTTCTGTCACCAAACCTCCATAAAAAATGAGTGGTGCCACTGTGGTTTCTTCAAACAAGAGGGTTAAAAAAGATCCGCTCTCACAAACTAAGTCTCCTCCACCTATATCTATGGAACTACTCCTAGAGGAAATAAGAGCCCTAAAGCCATATGTGGAAGAAACAAATAGATGCATATAAAACCTTGATGACAAATGGTCAATCTTTGACAATAGAGTCACACAAATGGAGCACAAAGTGGAATGAATTCAAGCTACTTCTCAACAAGCCACTCTTCTACACACAAAGGTTTTTCATGCTAAACAGCAAGTGGAAGACCTTGAAAATCAAAATATACAAAATACCTTCTGTATTTGCGGCTTGGCAGAGGGTTTGGAAAGCTCTGATCCTATTTCATTTTTTCAGTCATTTCTTCCAAAAGTTCTCGGACTCTGTGAGTCACCTATATTGAATATCCAGAGAGCTCCTACACTAGGACATAGTCCATGCACTTCCTCTTCTTCTCATAAACCAAGAGGTATCATCCTCTATGTTTTGGAATATACTGACTGCAGATGGCTAAACTTAAAGGTCGAATATCTTGGCATGGATCTTCCTTGTCTTTCTCCCAAGACTTTGCCAAGACCACAGCAGACAGGAGATTTAAATGTCTGGATATGTGACCAGCTCTTCAGAGCCACAATGACAGGTTTGGACCATTCCACCCCTGTCTTTTTAAAGTAACTTATAAAAAGAAAAATTACAACCTATGAAGACTCTGCTTTACTATAGAAATTCTTGGACAATTGCAGAAAAGAAGACATGGAAGTTACACAAATGTATACTGCTTGATTGTTTTTTCTTCTGTCTTTACCAATAATTGTTTTTTGTGATGATGCTATAGAACTAATTTGTATTTTCATAATGTGTTCATCTTGATAACTGTTTTTCTTTTTCATTCATGTTAGGGAATGTTTCCCTGTGTCAAGATCATTATCCTCCATCCGTTCGAATGGTACACCTTCCTCCCCGATTTTCCCTGGAGTTCAGTTGTGTCGTCTTCGCCATGTGGCTTCATCACATTCGATATTTGTTTGTTTCTTAGGTATGTCCTATTTTTATTTTTTATCTGAATTCTGTTTTCTTCGTTCCTTACTTTTCCTCCTTTCTACCCTTTCCTCTTGTGTTCTTCTTCTGCTTTCTCTTTCTAATTCTTATTATTTGTCCTATATTGAGAATGTTTTTTCATGTTGTTTACTATTTTTTACTTCTCAACAAAAGTATAGTTTATATTCCATGATTATTGATTATCTTTAGATTACTTTATGTGTTATTTCCTGGAATGTTAAAGGTTTAGGTTCACCTATTAAGAGCCAAAAGATACTCACCCACTGATCCAGGCTAAAAGCAGATGCTGAGAGTCATAGAGTGGAGTGGCATAGAGTGGAATAGCACAGAGGGGAGTGGCATAGAGTGCACTGGCTTAGATTGGAGTGGTGTAAAGTATACTGCCATAGAGTAAAGTGGTGTAGAGTGAAATAAAGTAGAGTGGAGTGGCGTAGAGTGGAGGGGCCTAGAGTGGAACAGAGTAGAGTGGGACAGCATGGGGTGGATTGACAAAGAGTGGAGCAGCATCGAGTGGAGTGGCCTTGAATGAGTGGTGTAGAGTGGAGTTGTGTATAGTGGAGTGGTGTAGAGTAGAATAGCATGGAGTGGAGTGGCATAGAGTGAAATAGCACAGAGTGGAGTAATTTACAGTGGTGTACAGTCGAGTGGCATTGAATGGAATAGTGAAGAGTCAAGTATTGTAAAGTGGAGTGGCGTAGAATGGAATAGAGCAAATGGGAGAGGCGTAAAGTGGCACAGAGTCAAGTGGTGTAAAGTGGAATAGCATAGATTGGAGTGGCTTAGAGTGGAGAGGCATACAGTTTAGTGGCATCCAGCAGAGTGGCTTAGAGTAAAGTGGCATACAGTGGAATAGCATAGAGTGGAGTGGCATAGAGTGGACTGGCATAGAGCTGAATGGTGTAGACTGTATTGGCGTACAGTGGAATAGCTTAGAGTGGAGTGGCATAGAGTGGAGTGGAATGGAGTGGAATAGAGTGGAGTAGCATAAATTGTAGTGGCACACAGTTGCATAGAATCCAGTGGCATACAGTGGAATAGCATAGAGTGGAGTGGCATAGAGTAGAGTGGCATGGCGTGGTGCGACGTATAGTGGAGTGGCGTAGAGTGGCATGATGTAGAATATAATAGCATACCGGGGAGTGGCATAGAGTGCAGTGGCATAGAGTGGAAAAGCATAGTCTGGCATGTTGTAGGGTGGAGTGACATGAAGTGAAATGATGTAGAGTAGAATAGCCTTGAGTGGATTGGCGTAGAGTAGAGTGGCATAGAATTGAGTGGCATAGAGTGGAGTGGCGTGCAGTGGACTGGTGTATGAGTATAATAGCCCAGAGTAGAGTGGTGCACAGTGGAGTGGAGTAGAGTGGAATAGCATAGAGTTGAGTGATGTAGAGTGGTGGACAGTCAAAAGGCAGAAAAGAGTAGTGGAGGGGCGTAAAGTAGCTTAGAGTCAAGTGGCATAGAATGGAATAGCGTAGAGCGGAGTGGCATACAGTGGAGTGGCATACTGTAGAGTGGAATAGCATGGAGTGGAGTGGCATAAAGTGGAGTGACATAGAGTTCATTGGTGTAGAATGGAGTGGTGTAGAGTGGAGTGGCATAGAGTGTAATTGTGCAAAGTGGAGAGGCATAAAGTGGAGTGGCATACACTGGAGTGGCGTACAGTATTGTGGCATACAGTGGAGCGGCATAGAGTGGAACAGCTAATAGTGAAGTGGTGTAGAGTGGAATAGCAAAAAGTGTAGTGGCATAGAGTGGCATACAGTCAAGTGCTGTAGACTGGAATAGTGCAGAGTTAAGCGGTGTAGAGTGGAGTAGTGTACAGTGATATGGTGCACAATACAGTGGTGTAGAGTGGAGTGGTGTAGAATGGAGTGGCATAGAGTGGAATAGCGTACAGTGGAGTGGCGTAGAGTGCAGTGGTGTAGAGTGGAGTGGCATAAAGTGCAGTGGAGTAGAATGCAGTGGCATAGAGTGAAATTGTATAGATTGTAGTGGCGTACAGTGGAATACACTGCAGTGGCATAGAGTAGAGTAGCACAGAGTCAAGCTGCGTAGAGTGCAATAGCGAAGATTGGAATGGCGGACAGTTGTGTAGAATTCAGTGACGTACATCAGAATAGCGTAAAGTGGATTGGCATACAATGGAGTTCCATAGAGTGCAGTGGTGTACAGTAGAGCGGCGTAGAGTTAAGTGGCGTAGAGTCGAATAGCATTGATTGGAGGGGTACAAACTGGAGTAGCACAGATCAGGGTGGCGTAGATTTGAGTAACGTAGAGTCGAATAGCATAGAGGTGAGTGGCATAGGGTGGAGTGCTGTACAGTGCAATGGCATAGAGTGGAGTAGCGTATAGTGGAGTGATGTAAAGTTGAGTGCCATGCAGTAGAGTAGCATAGAGTGGAGTGGAATAGAGTGGAATGGCATTGAGTTGAGTGGAGTGAAGTAGAGTTGATGGTGTAGCGTGGAGTGGAATAGAGTGGAGTGGGGTACCTTCGAGTGACGTAAAGTACAGTGGCATACAGTTGAGTAGCATAGAGTGAAGTAGCACCTAGTAGAGTGGTATAGAGTGAAAAGGGAAGAATGGAGTGGCACAGAGTGGAGTGGCATAGAGTGGAATAGTGTTGAGCGGAGTAGCATAGATTGGAGTGGCATAGAGTGGTCTTCAGTTGAGTAGCGTAGAGTGGAATAATGTAGAGTTGAATGGCATAGAGTGGAGTGACGTACAATGGAGTGACGGACAGTAGAGTGACACAGAGTGGAGTGGTCTAGAGTGGAATAGTGTGGAGTGGAGTGGCGTAGAGTGGAGTGGGGTAGAGTGTAATATCATACTGTGGAGTGCCGTAGAATATGGTAGTATAGAGCAAAGTGGCATGGAGTGGAACGGCGTACAGTGGAGTAGCATAGAGTGGAATGGAATGGAGCAGTGTAGAGTGGAACATCGCAGAGTGTAGTGGTGTACAGTGGAGTAGGGTCGAATGTTGTACAATGGAATAGCACAGAGTGGAGTGGCATGCAGTGGAGATGTGTAGAGTGCATTGGAATGTAGAAAAGCAGCATAGAGTGTATTAGTGTAGCGTCGAATAGGATAGAGTGGAGTGGAATGAAGTGGAGTGGCATAGAGTGGAGTGACGTCAAGCGGAGTGGTGTAGCATGGAGTGACATAGAGTGGAGTAGTGTAGAGCGGAGAGGCATAGCATGGAGTGGTGTAGAGTGGAATGGCACATAGTGGATTGGAGAAGAGTAGAGTGACAGAGTGGAGTGGCATGCAGTAGAGTAGCATAGAGTAAAGTAGCATTGAGTGGAGTTGCGTAGAGTTGAATGATGTAGAGTGGAGTGCCATAGAGTGGACTGGCATAGAATGGACTAGCATAGAGTGGAGGGGCATAAGTGGAGTGGTGTATCTTGAAGTGACGAACAGTACAGTGGCGTACTGTTGAGTAGCATAAAGTGAAGTAGTGTTGAGCAGAGTGGTGTAGAGTGAAAAGGGTAGAATGGAGTGGCTTACTGTGGAGTGGCATAGAGGGGAATAGCATAGAGTGGCGTGGCATAGAGTTTACTGGTGTAGAGTGGAGAGGCATAGAGTTGAGTGGCGTAAAGTGGGGTGACATAGACTGGAGTTGCTTAGAGTGGAATAGCCGAGTGGAGTGGCATAGAGTTGAGTGTTGTAGAGTGAGATGGCATAGAGTGGAGTGTCATAGAGTGCAGTGGTGTGGAGTGAAATAGCACAGACTAGAGTGGCAGATAGTGGAATCGTGCAGAATGAGTGTCGTAGAGTGGAGGGGCAAGAGTGCAGTTGCATAGGGTGGGTTAGGGTAAGTCAAGTGATGTAAGTGGAATAGGGTGGGATGTAGTGGTGTACAGTGGCATAGAATCCGGGGGCATACATTGGAATAGCGTAGAGTGGAGTGGCATACAGTGGAGGTGCATAGAGGGCAGTGATGTACAGTAAAGTGGTTTAGTGTGGAATGGCATACAGTCAAATAGTGTAGAGTGAAGTGACCTAGAATGGAGTGGAGTTGAGCAGAATGGCATAGAGTGGAATAGTATAGAAGGGAGTGGCATACAGGGGAGTTGGATAGAGTGCAGTGGCATAGATTGGAGTGGTGTATAGGGGAGTAGCATAGAGTGAAACTGCGTAGACTGGAATAGAATAGAGTGGATTGACAAAGAGTGGAGTAATATAGAGTGGAAAGGCATTGAATTGAGTGGCATAGAGTGGAGTGGTGTGTAGTGGCGTAGAGTAGAATAGCATACAGTGGAGTGGCATAGCGTGAAACAGCATAGAGTGGATTAACATAGAGTTGCATACAGTCTAGTGGCATAGAGAGGAATAGCAAAGAGTGGATTGCCATAGAGTGGAGTGGCGTAGAGTGGAATAGCATAGAGTGAAGGGGCGTAAAGTGGCATAGGATCAAGTGGTGTAGAGCAGAATAGCACAGAGTAGAGTGGCGTAGTGTAGAGTAGAATGGCGTAGAGTTTAGTGGCGTACAGTGGAATAGCGTAGAGTGGTGTGGCGTACAGTGGAGTGGCATAGAGTTCAATGGTGTAGAGTGGAGTGATGTAAAGTGGAGTAGTGTAGAGTAGAGTTGCATAGAGTAGAATTGCAAGAGTGGCATAGTGTGGAGTGGTGTAGTTGCACACAGTACAGTTGTGTACAGTGGAGTGGCTTAGAGTGGAATAGCGTAGAGTGGAGTGGTGTAGAGTGGAGTAGCATAGAGTGTAGTGGCATAGAGTGGAGTACAGTTGAGTGCCATACAGTGGAATAGTGTAGAGTTGAGTGGCAGAGAGTTGAGTTGTGTACAGTGGAACTGCCTACGGTACAGTGGCGTAGAGTGGACTAGTGTATAGAGGGATGGAGTACAGTGGAATAGTGTTCAGTGAAATGGCATAAAATGGTGTGGGGTAGAGTGGAGTTGCAAAGAGGGGAGTGGTGTAGTGTGGAGTGGCATACAGTGCAGTGGCTAGAGTGAAGTAGCGTAGACTGGAGTGGCAAACAGTAGGATAGCATAGAGTGGAGTGGCATAGAGTGCAGTGGAATGGAGTGGAATAGAGTGGAGTAGAGTAGAGTCAACGGCGTAGAGTGGAATAGGGCACAGTTTAGTGGCTAACAGTGACAGACAGTGGAATAGCATGGAGTAGCATAAAGTGGAGTTGCCTAGAGTGCAGTGGTGTACAGTAGAGTGGCGTATAGTGGAGTGTATAGAGTCAAAAAGTGCAGAGTGGAGTGGCATAGACTTGATAGGCATAGAGCAGAGTGGCATAGAGTTGAGTGGCGTAGATTGTAATGGTCATAGACTAGATTGGCATATAGTGGCATAGAGTCATGTGTTGTACAGTGGAATAGCCTAGAGTCGAGTGGTGTGGAGTGCACTTGTGTACAGTGCAGTGGTGTACATTAGAGTGGAGTAGCGATGAGTGGAATAGCATAGAGTTGAGTGGCATAGTGTTGAGTGGCGTGGAGTGGCGTAAGTAGAGTGGCATAGAGTCTAGGGGCATAGAATGGGATAGCATGGAGTGGAGTGGAGTACAGTGGAGTGGTATAGAGTAGAGTGTCATAGAGTGGAGTGCAATGTGTGGAGTTCCAAAGAGTCAAGTGTCTTAGAGTGTAATAGTGTAGAATGAAGTGGCATAGAGTGGAGTGGCAGAGAGTGGATTTGTGTAACGAAGATTGGTTTAGAGTGGAGTGGTGCAGGGAGGAGTGGCGTAGAGTGGAGAGTCATAGAGTGGAGTGGTGTGGTGTTGGTGTAGTAGAGTCTAGTTTAAAGAGACATAGCGTGAAAGTGTCTGAATGGATGTAGATGAAATTTGGCAGGAATATAGATTATGGATTGTAAAGGGTAATTTTTGGTATTAGCTCAAAATGGATAAGTACTGTTACAGTTATAAGTGACAAAACACTTAGTTATATATTGGGCCGCAGTATACCGTGGTAACTTCATGATATACTGCGGTACATGTCAATCACAAGGCAGTATATAATTGGCTAATGACTGCCTTTAAAAAGAAGGCAGCCATGTAGTTTTCACCACACTTTGGCTGTGTTCTGGGTTAGGGCCTTTAGATATAGGTAAGTATCAAGTTATATTGCTGTTCCCTACCTATTTCCACTTTATTAAAGTGGTAATAGGTAGGGAAATGACTGAATATTTATCTATATTTTTTAAATGCTTACAAAGTTCTGCATTAGTACCTACAAATTACTGCTGTAGTTACAGGATAAATCAAAAAGAACTATATAAAAAATACGCTGTAGTTCACTATATCTGTGAAATCTGTGTTTATTTTCTTTTTTTACAAATGACATTAAAAAAATGTTGTAAGCAGCGCAGTACTTACTAGGTAGTAACATGGTGCTCTGCTATTTTTTTTTATAAAGTAAATGTGATAAAAATTGAAAATGCACTGTAGTACCTATGGGTCTGATTCACAAAGGGCCTCCAAACTCGTGGCGGAGGCCCCGCAGCTGTGGGGGAGCCTTCACAATGCAGAATGAGAATACTCATTGCGAAGATTCTGCCCCGAGTGCGGAGACTCCCCCACGACTCCGAGGCCTCTGCCACGAATGCAGAGTGCCTTTGTGAATCAGGTCCTATATTTGTGAAATATAGTGTAGTACAGAGTTATAAATTGGGTCTATAGTTGGCAGAGCTATGCACCTTGTCCAAGTAAGGACCTCAATCCTAATCAGGGTGAGCTAAATATACACTAAAAGATAACCTGTGCACACCCTCTGGTAGCTTGGAACAGAGCAGTCAGGCTTATCTAAAGAGGCAATGTGTAAAGTATTTGTGCAACACACACACACAGTAACACTATGAAAATACCACATAAATACTCCACACAGGTTTAGAAAAATAGAGAATACATTTATGACTAAAACAAGAACAAAATGACAAAAATCCAATAAGTAGAACCCGAGTTATGAATTCCTAAAAATTAAATAAAAAAGTAGTGATTAGAAGTCAATAGCGCTAAGTGATTACTTGAGGTTGTGCTAAACGGAGGCAAAACCAAAGTTCAGGCCAACGGCAATGGAGGGCATGCTGGCTACACAACTCACACAGGTCCCACTGAGAAAGTACCTTGGATGGAGCAAAGCGTCAAAGTCGAAGTCTCAAGATGTCAGTGCTGATCCACGCAGGCGATGAATAAATCCTTTACAAGGCAGACACTGGGTCATCATCGAGCCACACTGTCTGTTGACGTTGGGCTGCACAGTCCATCGAGGCGGTGTCGTCGATCGTCTCCTGCATCGGCGTCGAAGGGCAATGCGTCGGCGCTGATCGGCACAAAGGCGTCACTGCATTGATTTTGATGGTTCTGGAACAGCAGAAATCACCTTTCAAGGGACCAGGACTGGATTGACACCACTTGGCATGTCAGGACTAACAGATGGCAGAGTTCAGATGCTGCTGCAGTGTTGAAGGAAGTCTTTGATAACCCTAAGACTTCAGAACAGGGAGCATTCCAGCAAGCCTTTGGAGTCACTATTAGTTCAAGTGATATGGGTCCAGTCCTTGTCCTCAGCAGGGCAGAGATCAGCAGGCAGAAGGGCAGCTCAGCAAAGCAAAATATGCAGTTCCTTCAGGGCAGGAGTCAGGCAAAGTGGCAATCCTTGTGGCACAGCAGTCTTTACTCATGGCAGAGTTCTTCACAGGTCCAGTAGTGTACTGTCTTGGTAGGGTCAGAGCCCCAGTACTTATACCCAAATGTGCCTTTGAATTGGGGGTGACTTCAAAGCAGGCCATGAAAGTGCACAGGTTCCTTTTCAACCCAGTTCTGTATTGCAGGCTATCTGTGGGGGGTAATAAACCCTTTGTATGGGAATATATACTGCCTGTTCAGGTGTAAGTGTTAGCTCCCCCTCCCTCCCTGCCCAGGAAGAGCTATCAGAATGCAGATGAGTTCTCTGTTACACCCACCCTTTCTGTGTTTGTGACTGTCTAGAGGGAATGCACAAAGTGTAGTTGTCACCCATCCCAGTCGTGTATTGGAGACAGGCTGCAAGGCACACGGAGCACTATGAGCAGAGAAATGTTCACTTTCTAAAAGTAGCATTTCTAAAACAGTAATGTTAAATCCAAACTTATCAGTAAAAACGATTTATCCTTACCATTCAAAAGATATGAAACATGATGCAGTTAGTCCTTTCTAATCTGGAATTACAGTTTAAAAGTGTTTTAAGGAATTCCCAATGCTAGCTTATGAGAGGAGTTGGCCTCACAGTAGTGAAAAACGAATTTAGCTGTTTGTCACTGTCAGGACATGTAAAACATAAAAGTAAATGCCCTACCTTTTAGTTACATAGCACCCTGCCCTTAAAACTACCTAGGGATTACCTTAGGGGTGACTTATGTGTAATGAAAGGGGAGTTTATGGCTTGGCAAGTGGTTTTAAATGCTATGCCTAAGTGGCAGCACACTGCACACACAGGCCTTGCAATGGCAGGAATAAGACAGGTTTGAAAGGCTACTTGTGTGGGTGGCACAACCAGTGCTTCAGCCCACTAGTAGGATTTAGATTACAGGCCGTGTGTGTGGTATGCTACTTTACAAGGGACATATAAGTAAACTAAATATACCAATCATGTATACAACAATGTCACCATGTTTAGGGGAGAAGCACATGCACTTTAGCACTGGTTAGCAGTGGTAAAGCAATCACAGTCCTAAGGCCAACAAAAAGATACAGCAAAAAAAGAAGGTAAATAGGCAGCAAGTTTGGGGGAATACGACCCTAAGGATCAAAGGTCTAACATACAGTGTATTTTGATATTTTTTTTGAGTACTACGAAACTTCATAAGTGGTATCACTGTACTCTGTTACATTTTTTTAAATATAGAGAAACATATAAATAATGTCCCCTACATATTACCACTTTAATAAAGCAAAATATAAAACCTACGGCTTACCTTTATCTAAGGATCTAAGCCAGAACACAGCCAAGGTGTGTTAAAAACAACATAGATGTCTTTTACTTTTGTAAAGGCAGTCATTAGGCAATCATATACAGCCTTGCCATCAGCAAGTACTTTGGAAATACCATGGATTCCCTTAGCTTGAGAAATCATTAAGATTCAGTGCTTTATAAGTTTAAAAATACTTACTCGACTTACCTCTACAGCCAAAGAGGATCATTTGCACACCATATACTACATGCCTGCCAAATTTCATTCAAATCAGACTGCCTGTTCTTCCGCTACACCAGAGTTCAAAGTCTATGGACTTTGCATTGATGGAAAAATGCACTTTAGGACCCTCCTTTTATCTTTGCACCTTTTTGATGAATCTCTGTGAAACTTTGCATCGTCTGCCAATGCAGAAAATCAATAGGTCTGCAAAGGTTCATGGAGATTCGCTGAATGGTGGCAAAGTTATTATCGAGCAAAAATCAGAGAAAATCCTATCTTTGTGAATCCTAACTATAACTACAGATTGGCTACCGCCACTGTGTAGAATATATTCATTGAAAAAAACAAAGGTTAAAGGGATGTTATAGTTAGGTTCATGTTTCACCCACACAAAATAGAAATTCAGCAGTTATAGTTATGCTTATACTTATGTTAAGAAACTAAAACGTGTGGCCTAAAATTAATTAACGGCACAAGTTAGAGTATTTTCAGATAAGTATAACTATAGGTATAACTATAACTGCAGAATTTCTATGGCCATGTGTGGGTAAAAAGTTAACCAACTGGATAGATTTTACCAAATTACAAAAGGGTCTTTTTCTACACCAAGATCTAGCTTTCTGCCAAATTTGGTGTAATTCCGTTCAGCAGTTTGGGCTGTGGGCGTGTCTAAAAATTGCAAAATCCCCATGGACATGGGGTAAAAGCTTTTTGGGCCCCCCCCTTTCCTCTGTCCCCACTTGACGAATCACCCCGAAGCTTTCCAGACAGCAGCTAAAGTGAGTGGCAAACTACTTTTGAAAATTTTTAAAAGATTCGTCAAAGTTATTAGCAAAACAAAATGCTTTGTCTATGGGAAAGGTTGGTCCTCACAATAACGACCTACTGGCTATCAGCAGTAGTATGTATATATATATATATATATATATATATATATATATATATATATATATATATATATATATATATATATCTACTGGCGGTCGCCAGTAGATAGTTATAGTTAGGACCTATTTTCCATAGGAAATCTGCAACATTCTATTTGCAATAACGTTGGCGCCGGTTGACGAATCTTCGCGAAAGCTTCCAAAATTGTTGGGGCGCTCCGGTCCGCTCCTATCCTGAAAGTCTCGGGGTGATTCGTCAAGCAGGGGCCGAGAAAAAACGTGTTTTCCCCATTCATTTTTCCATAGGAACCTTTAGTCGCAGCTACAGCCCGAACTGCTGAACGTAATTACACCAAATTTGGCAAAGAGGTAGCACTTGGTTCAGTGTCGTGCCTTTTGCTTAAATGGTGTAAATCTGTTCAGTAGTTCCTGAGAAAATCAAAAGTAAAGTCACATATATATCTGTGGCCGAGTAGGGTCCGCGTACCCTCCCGATCACGAGCTGCATGCTAATTGGCTGTCAAGTGGCTGTCAACACTCCAAATCAGGAAGTGTTGGCAGCCATTTTGTCCCTCGGTAGAAGTGCGCAAAGCGCAAAAATGGGGAAGGGTAGAAACACCCTGACCCCCTAGGTCTGCTCAGGGGGTCCCACAAGGACCCCCTGGGCAGAAAAAAGCATTTTTTTTTAAATGGCGGGATGCGCAGATCCCGCCGTTTAAAAAAAAACCCACAAGAAACAAGTGCGCAAAACGCACAAAGTGGGCAGGGTAGAAACACCCTGACCCCCTAGGTCTGCTCAGGGGGTCCCACAAAGACCCCCTGGGCAGAAAAAAGCATTTAAAAAAAAAAGAAAATCGGCGGGATGCGCTTAAGCTGCGCGGATCCCGCCGATAAAAAAAAATAAAAAATCGAAGCGAGGTCTCCCGCGCTTCGATGCTAATTTGCCCCCGGGTGGCCCAAGTCCCGGGGGCATGTGGGGGTGGGTTTAGATTTTATGGGGGGGCCTCTAAGGCCCCCCAAGCCCCGGGGACCGCCACCCCCCGGGGCTTTAAATAAAAAATGGTGGGGGAGGGCTCTCCGCCCTCCCGCAGCCCCGGGGACCGCCACCCCCCGGGGCTTCTTTTTTAATTTAAATGACCTGCGTAGGGGGGCTCCAGTCCCTCACATGCCCCGGGGACCACCACCTCCCCGGGCACTAACAAAATTAAAATGGGGGTCCGTTTTGGACCCCCGAAGCCCCGGGGACCACCACCTCCCCGGGGCTTTGCAGATGTGGGGAGGGGGGCCGCGCGGCCCCCCTCCTGGAGCCTGTGGTGGCCCTGGGGACCGCCACCCCCCAGGGCCGGCTCCTGCAGTGTCCCGGGGTGCCTACCCCCGGGACACTGTAGTTTGCTATGGCAGGGCGGGAGCCTCGCGGCTCCCGTCCTGTCATAGCAAACTGCTTTGGATTTTGGAAGAGAGAGCAGGAAACCTGCTCTCTCTTCCAAAATTCAAAGCAGATTGCTTTTCCACACGGTGGAGCTGCATCTTAGCAGCTCCCCATGTGGAAAAGCAATGCCGGCACCCGAGGGACGCGGGGAGCCGGCGGGACCGTGGGGGGATTGGGGACCCCCCCACAGTCCCCAACGGAGAGGGCCAGCCCCGGGGGATGGGGTTCCCGGGGCAAGTAGTGGCCCGGGAGGGGGGCCACGCGGCCCCCCTCCCCCCAAAAAATAATAATAATTAAAAAATTAAAAAAAATAAAGGCCTGCCCCGGGGAATGGGGTCCCCGGGGCAAAAGGAGGCCTGAGGAGGGGGGGCCACGCAGCCCCCCTCCTTAAAAAAATCAAAAAAAGTGTGGCCATGCCCCGGGGGATGGGGTCCCCGGGGCCGGAATCGGCCACGGGAGGGGGGCCACGCGGCCCCCTTCCCGTTTCCTTTTTAAAAAAAAGAAAAAAAAGGGGTAAGGCCCTGGGGGTTGGGGTCCCAAGGGCCCAAAAAAAGGAAAAAGGAAGGGGGGCCACACAGTCCCCCTTCGGGGAAAAATAAAATAATTTTTAAAAAAAACGATCGTGCCACAGGCCCCGCCCCTTTCCTTTACCACTCTGCAAACGCGCCCCCTGGCACTTTTGCAGAGGGGGAACGAATTCCCCTTGAATACTGGGGGTCCCTGGGGGCCAACTAGCCCACCAGGAACCTCCAGTATGCGCCAGGGGGCTGCGTTGCAGAGAGGTGTACAGAGGCCACGCCCCTTTTTACAACGCTCCGCAACGCAGCTCGGTGGCGCTTTTTGGAGGTACATGGTGGGCTAGTTGGACTCCAGGGACCCTCAGGATTCAAGGGGACTTAATCCCCAACTTAAAACGCGCCACGGGGCGCGTTTGCACAGTGGTGAAGGGAGGGGTGGGGCTTCAGGTGACATGTGTGCAAACAGGCCCCGTGGCGCGTTTTAAGATGGGGAATTAAATCCCCTTCAATCCTGAGGGTCCCTGGGGGCCAACTAGCCCACCAGGTACGTCCAGAAAGGGCCACAGAGGTGTGTTGCAGAGAGGTGCAAAAAGGGGCGTGGCCTCTGAACACCTCTCTGCAACGCAGCTCTCTGGCGCATACTGGAGGTATCTGGTGGGCTACTTGGCCCCTAGGGACCCTCGGGATTGAGGAGGAATTAATTCTCCAACTTAAAACGCGCCACAGGGCGTGTTTGCAGACATGTCACCTCAGGCCCCACCCCCTTCCTTCACCATTGTGCAAATATTCCTCTAAAATCAGCCGAACTACGAATTCCGATTTACTCACCTGTTATCAGGAGAGACCTCAGTGCTGCATCTTTGAGCCCAGTACTGATCCTGAAAAGTAATTTTAACCGTACTTACCAGTAACTTGAATTTCCTTCCATAGGATATCATTGCCTGCCTTTTGCTGAAAACGTTTCTAAGTGTCGATTTTTGAAACATACAAATATTCCTCTAAAATCAGCAGAACTACGAATTCCGATTTACTCACCTGTTATCAGGAGAGACCTCAGTGCTGCATCTTTGAGCCCAGTACTGATCCTGAAAAGTAATTTTAACCGTACTTACTAGTAACTTGAATTTCCTTCCATAGGCTAACATTGACTGGTTTCACTTGGAAATTCTTCTAAGTGTGGAGTTTTGTAACTTTATAATATTCCTCTAAAATCAGCTGAACTACGAATTCCAATTTACTCACCTGTTATCAGGAGAGACCTCAGTGCTGCATCTTTGAGCCCAGTACAGATCCTGAAAAGTAATTCTAACCGTACTTACCAGTAACTTGAATTTCCTTCCATAGGCTAACATTGACTGGTTTCACTTGGAAATTCTCCTAAGTGTGGAGTTTTGGAACTTTATAATATTCCTCTAAAATCAGCTGAACTACGAATTCCAATTTACTCACCTGTTATCAGGAGAGAACCCAGTGCTGCATCTTTTAGCCCAGCACTGACCTTGAAAAGTAATTCTAACCGTACTTACCAGTAACTTGAATTTCCTTCCATAGGCTAACATTGACTGGTTTCACTTGGAAATTCTTCAAAGTGTGGAGTTTTGGAACTTTATAATATTCCTCTAAAATCAGCCGAACTACGAATTCCGATTTACTCACCTGTTATCAGGAGAGACCTCAGTGCTGTATCTTTGAGCCCAGTACTGATCCTGAAAAGTAATTTTAACCGTACTTACCAGTAACTTGAATTTCCTTCCATAGGCTAACATTGACTGGTTTCACTTGGAAATTCTTCAAAGTGTGGAGTTTTGGAACTTTATAATATTCCTCTAAAATCAGCCGAACTACGAATTCCGATTTACTCACCTGTTATCAGGAGAGACCTCAGTGCTGTATCTTTGAGCCCAGTAATGATCCTGAAAAGTAATTTTAACCGTACTTACCAGTAACTTGAATTTCCTTCCATAGGCTAACATTGACTGGCTTCACTTGGAAATTCTTCTAAGTGTGGAGTTTTGGAACTTTATAATATTCCTCTAAAATCAGCCGAACTACGAATTCCGATTTACTCACCTGTTATCAGGAGAGAACCCAGTGCTGCATCTTTTAGCCCAGCACTGACCCTGAAAAGAAATTCTAACCGTATTTACCAGTAACTTGTATTTCCTTCCATAGGAATCCATTGTCTGGTTTTCAACAGAAAAGTTTCAAAGTGTCGATTTTCACAAACTACAAATATTCCTTAAAAATCGCCTGTATGACTTAAACGCATTCTTTCAACTGTTTACAGGAGATGCACCAGTGCTGGATCCAGGATCCACCACTGAGTAAGAAAAAAGTAACGATAACCCTACTTACCTGCTAAGTGAATTTCCTCCCATAGGATAACATTGGTGATTCTATGTGAAAAAGTTTCTAAGTGTCAACTTTTAAAATACAATAATATTCCTTAAAAATCACTACTGTAACCAAAACGCTTTTACTCAACTGTTTACAGGAGATGTCCCAGGACTGAATCTAGGATCCAGTCCTGTGGTTAGAAAAGTAATCCATAAAGTAACTAATTGCATTTAACTTGAAATTCACATTGAGGTCAATGTTGCATTGTGTTTGAAATTGTGTTGCCCATTGCAACAACTGTAACTACTGTACTTAAAAGTCTATTGTCTGTTTGCAAAGTATTTAAACTAAAGTAATTCATTCTGAGAAAGTATATTTTGTAATGTAATGTATAATGTAATTACAATGTATTTTAAAAAATAAAATATCTAAAAATAAATAGTTTTAAAAAATGTAGTAAATCAGTATCAAAAAAATAAATATAACAATTAATACATTTAAAAATTGTCATTTACAAAACCTTTGAAATTCACTGAAAAAAACCATAGGTTTCAGACATGTTATAGTTAGGAATTAGCATTTAAAAACCTTTGAAATTCACTGAAAAAACCATAGGTTTCAGGCACGTTATAGTTAGAAATTAGCATTTAAAAACCTTACAAATTCACTGAAAAACCATAGGTTTTAGGGACAGTTATAGTTAGTTGGACATTGCACTCGTACAAAACCCGTGACATTCCCCCGTGATAGTTAGTTCAGGTAACTATAACTCGCGCCCCCGCAATGCACTGCTGATGATGTCACATATTACATCACTCATGACATGGTCAGTGACATCACTGATGACATCACTGATGACATCTCAAATGACATCACTGATGACATCATCCATGTGATAATTTGATGCATCTTCTCACACCCTAATATAACTTCTGATACACCCACTGTAAATTACAGACTGCCATTGTCAAAACCATAGACACTCCAACACCAATTACTATATACACACTCACTGATTCTTAGGTCTACACACACACATCTACTCACTCACCCGTACAGTCACTCATACTTATAGTCACTCAGTACAGGACTATTATATGCACTCATACACCTATATAAACACTCACACACCGCCACTCATCCATAGAGGTACTCACACACCTAGTCAGTCATGCAAAAAATTAAGCACACACCCATTTACTCACCTATACAGTTATACACACACCAGCTCACTTATTCATACAAATACTAGCACATTCTTACGCTCTTATACAATCTCTGATACAAGCACACACTCATCCATACAGTCACTCTCACAATCACACACTCTCGCTTATAGCTATTTATATACTCCAACACACATATATACTGCCTTTCACATATGTAGTTACTCACACATGTACCACTGGGACATACATTCACTCACTAACACACTCTTACACACACTTACCCACCCATACAGTCTATCACAGATGCACTCTTGAAACCATCCACCCAGTGAATCACCCACTCACACATCTATGCACAGAGTCGCACACACCCCACCCACACAAACACTCAGGCACCCATACAGATACTCAGACAACCAATCAATAACTCATATAGACACTCATGTAGCTATTCACAAACCCATGCAGCCACTTACACAGCAACAGACAGACGGATACAGACATTCACCCAGTTTAGTCACTAACCCATGCATTCAGTAAGATACGTTTAATCACTCACTTATAGAGTTAGTCACGCACCTACTAAATCATCCATTCAGACACTTATACACCCACTCATTCTTCAATACGCCTTTCCCTATATATATTAAACATATTTAAACTTTACAGAAACACACAGTCACTGGATGATGTCATCAGTGATGTCATTTGAGATGTCATCAGTGATGTCACTGACCATGTCATGAGTGATGTAATATGTGACGTCATCAGCAGTGCATTGCGGGGGCGTGAGTTATAGTTACCTGAACTAACTATAACGGGGGAATTTCACGGGTTTTGTACGAGTGCAATGTCCAACTAACTATAACTGTCCCTAAAACCTATGGTTTTTTCAGTGAATATATATATATATATATATATATCCAACAAAGAGAAAGCTCATTAGGGAAAGGCCTCCATGGTGAACCCCGTCTCGTACCTGGAATGCAGCGGGTTGTGCACATAATCAATGTCCTGTTATTCTTTCGCCAAACGCGTTTCGGGCTACATGCCCTTGTTCACTGGCAACAAGCGAGACACACACTGAATGGTTTGAACACCTGCTTTTATTAAATTCAGCCCCGCCCCAACAGGCTTCCGGGCATTCTGGTCTTTGCAGTGCTCACTCTATCACTCCGCAGTGGGTATCAGCGTGTGCTCGCAAATATACAAAAATTAAAAACCACAGTGGGCGGCATTGGTTACTGCTGCAAGTCCGTTCTGCCATAAACATAGTCACAGGAGGAGACTTCACCAAGTCTAGTCACCACGTTATCGCGGTTCCAGATCCGCTTGATAGCGGCGGGCGGATCCACGACCGAGACCAGCCATAAATAAATCCAACAAGAGAGAAGCTCATTAGGGAAAGGCCTCCATGGTGAACCCCGTCTGCACCTGGAATGCAGCGGGTTGTGCACCTAATCAATGTCCTGTTATTCTTTCGCCAAACGCTGTCTGGCTACATGCCCTTGTTCACTGGCAACAAGCGAGACACACACTGAATGGTTTGAACACCTGCTTTTATTAAATTCAGCCCCGCCCCAACAGGCTTCCGGGCATTCTGGTCTTTGCAGTGCTCACTCTATCACTCCGTAGTGGGTATCAGCGTGTGCTCGCAAATATACAAAAATTAAAGAGTAAGCACTGCAAAGACCAGAATGCCCGGAAGCCTGTTGGGGCGGGGCTGAATTTAATAAAAGCAGGTGTTCAAACCATTCAGTGTGTGTCTCGCTTGTTGCCAGTGAACAAGGGCATGTAGCCCGAAACGCGTTTGGCGAAAGAATAACAGGACATTGATTATGTGCACAACCCGCTGCATTCCAGGTACGAGACAGGGTTCACCATGGAGGCCTTTCCCTAATGAGCTTCTCTCTTTGTTGGATTTATTTACGGCTGGTCTCGGTCGTGGGATCCGCCCGCCGCCTATCAAGCGGATCTGGAACTGCGATAACGTGGTGACTAGACTTGGTGAAGTCTCCTCCTGTGACTATGTTTATGGCAGAACGGACTTGCAGCAGTAACCAATGCCGCCCACTGTGGTTTTTAATTTTTGTATATTTGCGAGCACACGCTGATACCCACTGCGGAGTGATAGAGTGAGCACTGCAAAGACCAGAATGCCCGGAAGCCTGTTGGGGCGGGGCTGAATTTAATAAAAGCAGGTATTCAAACCATTCAGTGTGTGTCTCGCTTGTTGCCAGTGAACAAGGGCATGTAGCCCGAAACGCGTTTGGCGAAAGAATAACAGGACATTGATTATGTGCACAACCCGCTGCATTCCAGGTACGAGACGAGGTTCACCATGGAGGCCTTTCCCTAATGAGCTTCTCTCTTTGTTGGATTTATTTACGGCTGGTCTCGGTCGTGGGATCCGCCCGCCGCCTATCAAGCGGATCTGGAACCGCAATAACGTGGTGACTAGACTTGGTGAAGTCTCCTCCTGTGACTATGTTTATGGCAGAACGGACTTGCAGCAGTAACCAATGCCGCCCACTGTGGTTTTTAATTTTTGTATATTTGCGAGCACACGCTGATACCCACTGCGGAGTGATAGAGTGAGCACTGGAAAGACCAGAATGCCCGGAAGCCTGTTGGGGCGGGGCTGAATTTAATAAAAGCAGGTGTTCAAACCATTCAGTGTGTGTCTCGCTTGTTGCCAGTGAACAAGGGCATGTAGCCCGAAACGCATTTGGCGAAAGAATAACAGGACATTGATTATGTGCACAACCCGCTGCATTCCAGGTACGAGACGGGGTTCACCATGGAGGCCTTTCCCTAATGAGCTTCTCTCTTTGTTGGATATATATATATATCAAAAACACCTCCTCCAAACGAAAGAGTAGAGGCCACACGGGGGACACCTTGGAGACACCTTTTATTGAGTTTGCGGCATAATGCATTTCCGCCTAGTACGGCTTTCTTCAGACGCCTTTAATATTCAGGAGGCATTAGTACACCTTTATTTAAAAGTCCCGCAACTTCCCCATTGGTAGGGCCCCGCTCCGCCCCCTTCCCAGTGTTCGCTCACCATCCCGCAGTTCGTCGGAACTGCAGGTCCCAGGATGCACCAATGTTCCAGGTAGGTGCTGCACGGGGGATATTCAGTCCAAATGGATAGGCGGGGTGCAGGGCAATCGTCGGTGTTGTTTCATGCCAATTTCCTGCTATAATTCCCCTCTAAGGATCTCCTTGGGTCCCCAACACCGTTTCAGCCCCCGAATTCCAGGGATTACTTCGGGCAGAGGCAGGAGTGTCAAATGCATCCCACCCTACATTTAGATGCGCTGTGTTAATCCTGGATGCAGATGCGGGCCACGGACCATCCGATACCTCGGTCAAAAAAAGAAAGACTGCTGGAGCAGAAACCAGTGACGTCCGGGCCTACTTGTGAAGTGGGGGCCTCCATACCACGTCTCTGGCTGACGCGCAAAATATCAAAAACACCTCCTCGAAACGAAAGAGTAGAGGCCACACGGGGGACACCTTGGAGACACCTTTTATTGAGTTTGCGGCATAATGCATTTCCGCCTAGTACGGCCTTCTTCAGACGCCTTTAATATTCAGGAGGCATTAGTACACCTTTATTTAAAAGTCCTGCAACTTCCCCATTGGTAGGGACCCGCTCCGCCCCCTTCCCAGTGTTTGCTCACCATCCCGCAGGTCGTCGGAACTGCAGGTCCCAGGATGCACCAATGTTCCAGGTAGGTGCTGCCCGGGGGATATTCAGTCCAAATGGATAGGCGGGGTGCAGGGCAATCGTCGGTGTTGTTTCATGCCAATTTCCTGCTACGATTCCCGTCTCAGGATCTCCTTGGGTCCCCAACACCGTTTCAGCCCCCGAATTCCAGGGATTACTTCGGGCAGAGGCAGGAGTGTCAAATGCATCCCACCCTACGTTTAGATGCCCTGTGTTAATCCTGGATGCAGAGGCGGGCCACGGACCATCCGATACCTCGGTCAAAAAAAGAAAGCCTGCCGGAGCAGAAACCAGTGGCGTCCGGGCCTAGTTGTGAAGCGAGGGCCTCCATACTGCGTCTCTGGCTGACGCGCAAAATATCAAAAACACCTCCTCCAAATGAAAGAGTAGAGGCCACACGGGGGACACCTTGGAGACACCTTTTATTGAGTTTGCGGCATAATGCATTTCGGCCTAGTACGGCCTTCTTCAGACGCCTTTAATATTCAGGAGGCATTAGTACACCTTTATTTAAAGGAGGTCATGAAACGCTCGCCAACACATGCTGAGAGTATTTATTAGGCACAAGAAAGGTATGCTGCAATATCGCATTTTAATTTAAATTACAGGTCTTCAATTGCTACCGAATATAATTTTTTTGAAACATTGCATGATGTTTTAAGTGCAACAATGTGGTTAATCTGACAGCACACCTTTGTATTCAAAATGATCACGGTAACAAATCAAGTCTGTTTTCTAGCTCCGAGAAACTGACAAACACCCTTGAATCTGTTTTCACTTTCCATGATGAGGATGTGTGTCACTCAAAAATGTATAAACACGTCGAGTGACTTGGTTTACAAAAAGAAATAAACACGCTGTAAAAGGATTTCTGTGGCCCTGGCATCGTTGTGTTGTGAATGGTGAAAACGATTGTTGTGGACATTTGGGGTTCGCGACCCCGCCAAGGCCCACCGCTGCAAGGGGCTCGGGTTTCTTCGCGAAATCGAGTTGTGGATATATATATATATATATATATATATATATCAAACAAGTCTGGTAACAGTTTTACGTAGATCGAAAGAACCAGTGCCGTGGCCACAAATATACTTCAGCGTTTTTTATTTAAGGCAACGCTAACACCCGACGCGTTTCGGAGTTTAACACCACTCCTTTCTCACAGGTAAGGTGTTTCCTCAATGTTCATACTTTTAAAGGTACATACAATTTAAACACAGTGCACGTGATCATCAAAATAAACAACTAGACTAAACATGACTAGAATTTCACCTAGAAATTGCATCCCTGTAAAGGAGGATTATTATGTAGTGACTTTGAGTTGTGTCCGCAGCCTATGACAAAAGGTTAGCATGCCTGTCAGAGATATGCGAGTGAATTTAGCCCACTGGGGCAGAATTGTGTAGAATAAAAATAATGTGACGTAAACATTATGACATAATAACAGTGTAACACGGTCTAGGGACACTAGTCGTGTTTACTATATAAAGCATTAATTTTGCATGCGAAGACCAACTTTTAGGTGCAATTCTAGTCATTCACCAATTTAAAAAAATTAACTGTGCATTAAGGAGCATGCTCTAATTTGGTTGTGAAAACTTTATTTAAATATGTGGTGAACGAAGTAACAAACACACAGTATTTTGTTTATTTTGATGATCACGTGCACTGTGTTTAAATTGTATGTAAAAAACGCTGAAGTATATTTGTGGCCACGGCACTGGTTCTTTTGATCTACGTAAAACTGTTACCAGACTTGTTTGATTTATGGGGGCTGGCTACCCCGCCGTGTGCCCGCTGTAGAAAGTGGCTCGGGCTACGCCATTTGTATTTGTGGATATATATATATATATATATAAATAAAAGTTGCTGTTTCATGAGAAGCACTCGCTGGTTGGAATACAGCTGACATTTGAAAAGCCTCCGGTTGTGACTCCAATCACCTCACTATAATGCCGACGCGTTTCAAGCTGGACGCTCTTCTTCATGGGCAAAGTGAGCAAAGAAGGACTCGCATTAGCCACTAGAACATCCCCTTTATTTCAGATTCCAATAGCTTTCAGGTGAGTTGTCTCGCTAGGAATTCTGGGACTATTAGGCAGCTGTATTCCAACCAGCGAGTGCTTCTCACGAAACTGCAACTTTTATTTATATATATATATATATATATATATATATATATATATATATTATCTACTGGCGGTCGCCAGTAGATAGTTATAGTTAGGACCTATTATCCATAGGAAATCCGCGACATTCTATTTGCAATAACGTTGGCGCCGGTTGACGAATCTTCGCGAAAGCTTCCAACTTGTTGGGGCGCTCCGGTCCGCTCCTACCCTGAAAGTCTCGGGGTGATACGTCAAGCGGGGGCCGAGAAAAAGGGGGGTCCCAAAACGCGTTTTCCCCATTCATTTTTCCATAGGAACCTTTAGTCGCAGCTACAGCCCGAACTGCTGAACGGAATTACCCCAAATTTGGCAAAGAGGTAGCCCTTGGTTCAGACTGGTGCCTTTTGCTAAAATGGTGTAAATCCGTTCAGTAGTTCCTGAGAAATTCACAATTAAAATCACATATATATCTATGGGCGCGTCGGATCCGCGTACCCTCCCGATCACGAGCTGCATGCTAATTGGCTGTCAACACTCCAAATCAAGAAGTGTTGGCAGCCATTTTGTCCCTCGGTAGAACCGAGGGACAGAAACAAGTCGCAAAGCGCAAAAAGGGGGCAGGGTAGAAACACCCTGACCCCCTAGGTCTGCTCAGGGGGTCCCACAAGGACCCCCTGGGCAGAAAAAAGCATTTTTTTTTTTAAATCGGCGGGATGCGCTTAGGGTGCGCGGATCCCGCCGAGAAAAAAAAAGAAACAAGTGCGCAAAACGCACAAAGGGGGCAGGGTAGAAACACCCTAACCCCCTAGGCCTGCTCAGGGGGTCCCACAAGGACCCCCTGGGCAAAAAATGAATTTTAAAAAAATAAAAATCGGCAGGATGCGCTCAGGGTGCGCGCATCCTGCAAAAAAAAATCGAAGCGCGGTCTCCCGCGCTCGATGTAAATTTGCCCCCGGGTGGGCCAAGTCCCGGGGGCATGCTGGGGGGGTTTATTTTATGTATGGGGGCCTCTAAGGGCCCCCAAGCCCCGGGGACCGCCACCCCCGGGGCTTTATTTGAAAAAGTAGCGGGAGGGCTCTGAGCCTCCCGCAGCCCCGGGACCACCACCTCCCCGGGGCTTCTTTATTAAATTAACATGTGTGGGGGCTCCAGCCCCCACACGCCCCGGGGACCACCACCTCCCGGGGCACTAACAAAATTGAAAATGGGGGTCCGTTAAGGACCCCGAGCCCCGGGAACACCACCTCCCCAAGGCTGTGCATTTGGATGGGAGGGGGCCGCGCGGCCCCCTCCTGGAGCCTGTGGTGGCCCTGGGGACCGCCACCCCCCAGGGCCGGCTCCTGCAGTGTCCCGGGGTGCCTACCCCGGGACACTGCTGTTTGCAATGACAGGATGGGAGCCTCGCGGCTCCCGTCCTGTCATTGCAAACTGCTTTGGATAATGGAAGAGAGAGCAGGGAAACCTGCTCTTGCTTCCAATATCCAAAGACAATTGCTTTTCCACATGGGGAGCAGCATGTTAGCTGCTCCCCATGTGGAAAAGCAATGCCGGCTCGCGCAGGAGGCGGGGAGCCGGCGGGACTGTGGGGGTTTGGGGACCCCCCACAGTCCCCAACCAGAGGCCAGGCCCCGGGGGATGGGGTCCCCGGGGCAAGTAGTGGCCCGGGAGGGGGGCGACGCGGCCCCCTCCCCAGAAATAATTTTTTTAAAAATAAAAAAGGCCTGCTTCGGGGGATGGGGTCCCCGGAGCAAAAGGAGGCCTGAGGAGGGGGCCACGCAGCCCCCTCCTTAAAAATTAATGAAAAAGTGTGGCCATGCCCCGGGGGATGGGGTCCCCGGGGTAGGATTCGGCCAGGGGAGGGGGCCACGCGGCCCCCTTCCCGTATAATTAAAAAAAAAAAAAAAGGGGATAAGGCCCTGGGGGATGGGGTCCCCAGGGCCCAAAAATAGGAAAAGGAAGGGGGGCCACACAGCCCCCTTCAGGAAAAAAAAAAACGATCGGGCCGCAGGCCCCGCCCCTTCCTTCACCACTCTGCAAACGCGCCCCTGGCGCGTTTGCAGATGGGGAAGTAATTCCCCTTCAATACTGGGGGTCCCTGGGGGCCAACTCGCCCACCAGGAACCTCCAGTATGCGCCAGGGGCTGCGTTGCAGAGAGGTGTAAAGAGGCCACGCCCCTTTTACACCTCTCTGCAAGGCAGCTCTGTGGCGCTTTTTGGATATACCTGTTGGGCTAGTTGGCCCCCAGGGACCCTCAGGATTCAAGGGGAGTTAATCCCCCGACTTAAAACGCGCCACGGGCGCGTTTGCACAGTGGTGAAGGGAGGGGCGGGGCTTCAGGTGACATGTGTGCAAACAGGCCCCGTGGCGTGTTTTAAGATGGGGGATTAAGTCCCCTTGAATCCTGAGGGTCCCTGGAGTCCAACTAGCCCACCATGTACTTCCAAAAAGCGCCACAGAGCTGCCTTGCAGAGAGGTGTAAAAAGGGGTGTGGCCTCTGTACACGTCTCTGCAACGCAGCCCCTGGCGCATACTGGAGGTTCCTGGTGGGCTAGTTGGCCTCAGGGACCCTCATGATTAAAGGGGACTTAATCCCCCAACTTAAAACGCGCCACGGGCGCGTTTGCACAGATGTCACCTCAGGCCCCGCCCCTCCCTTCACCATTGTGCAAATATTCCACTAAAATCAGCCGAAATACGAATTCCGATTTACTCACCTGTTATCAGGAGAGACCTCAGTGCTGCATCTTTCAGCCCAGTACTGATCCTGAAAAGTAATTTTTACCGTACTTACCAGTAACTTGAATTTCCTTCCATAGGATATCATTGCCTGCTTTTTGCTGAAAAAGTTTCTAAGTGTCGATTTTTGAAACATACAAATATTCCTCTAAAATCAGCCGAAATACGAATTCCGATTTACTCACCTGTTATCAGGAGAGACCTCAGTGCTGCATCTTTCAGCCCAGTACTGATCCTCAAAAGTAATTTTAACCGTACTTACCAGTAACTTGAATTTCCTTCCATAGGATATCATTGCCTGCTTTTTGCTGAAAAAGTTTCTAAGTGTCGATTTTTGAAACATACAAATATTCCTCTAAAATCAGCCAAAATACGAATTCCGATTTACTCACCTGTTATCAGGAGAGACCTCAGTGCTGCATCTTTCAGTCCAGTACTGATCCTGAAAAGTAATTTTAACCGTACTTACCAGTAACTTGAATTTCCTTCCATAGGATATCATTGCCTGCTTTTTGCTGAAAATGTTTCTAAGTGTCGATTTTTGAAACATACAAATATTCCTCTAAAATCAGCCAAAATACGAATTCCGATTTACTCACCTGTTATCAGGAGAGACCTCAGTGCTGCATCTTTCAGTCCAGTACTGATCCTGAAAAGTAATTTTAACCGTACTTACCAGTAACTTGAATTTCCTTCCATAGGATATCATTGCCTGCTTTTTGCTGAAAAAGTTTCTAAGTGTCGATTTTTGAAACATACAAATATTCCTCTAAAATCAGCCGAAATACGAATTCCGATTTACTCACCTGTTATCAGGAGAGACCTCAGTGCTGCATCTTTCAGCCCAGTACTGATCCTGAAAAGTAATTTTAACCGTACTTACCAGTAACTTGAATTTCCTTCCATAGGATATCATTGCCTGCTTTTTGCTGAAAAAGTTTCTAAGTGTCGATTTTTGAAACATACAAATATTCCTCTAAAATCAGCCGAAATACGAATTCCGATTTACTCACCTGTTATCAGGAGAGAACCCAGTGCTGCATCTTTTAGCCCAGCACTGACCCTGAAAAGTAATTTTAACCGTACTTACCAGTAACTTGTATTTCCTTCCATAGGAATCCATTGTCTGGTTTTCAGCAGAAAAGTTTCAAAGTGTCGATTTTCACAAACTACAAATATTCCTTAAAAATCGCCTGTATGACTTAAACGCATTCTTTCAACTGTTTACAGGAGATGCACCAGTGCTGGATCCAGGATCCACCACTGAGTGAGAAAAAGTCACGATAACACTACTTACCTGCTAAGTGAATTTCCTCCCATAGGATAACATTGGTGATTCTATGTGAAAAAGTTTCTAAGTGTCAACTTTTAAAATACAATAATATTCCTTAAAAATCACTACTGTAACCAAAACGCTTTTACTCAACTGTTTACAGGAGATGTCCCAGGACTGAATCTAGGATCCAGTCCTGTGGTTAGAAAAGTAATCCATAAAGTAACTAATTGCATTTAGCTAGAAATTCACATTGAGCTCAATGTTGCATTGTGTTTGAAATTGTGTTGCCCATTGCAACAACTGTAACTACTGTACTTAAAAGTCTATTGCCTATTTGCAAAGTATTTAAAGTAAATTAATTCATTCTGAGAAAGTATATTTTGTAATGTAATGTATAATGTAATTACAATGTAATTTAAAAAATAAAATATCTAAAAATAAATAGTTTAAAAAAATGTAGTAAATCAGTATGAAAAAAATAAAAATAACAATTAATACATTTAAAAATTGGCATTTACAAAACCTTTGAAATTCACTGAAAAAAACCATAGGTTTCAGACATGTTATAGTTAGGAATTAGCATTTAAAAAACCTTTGAAATTCACTGAAAAAACCATAGGTTTCAGACATGTTATAGTTAGAAATTAGCATTTAAAAAACCTTTGAAATTCACTGAAAAAACCATAGGTTTCAGGCACGTTATAGTTAGAAATTAGCATTTAAAAAACCTTTGAAATTCACTGAAAAAACCATAGGTTTTAGGGACAGTTGTAGTTACTTGGACATTGCACTCGTACAAAACCCGTGAAATTCCCCCGTTATAGTTAGTTCAGCTAACTATAACTCGCGCCCCGCAATGCACTGCTGATGACGTCACATATTACATCACTCATGACATGGTCAGTGACATCACTGATGACATCACTGATGACATCTCAAATGACATCACTGATGACATCAACCATGTGATAATTTCATGCATCTTCTCACACCCTAATATAACTTTTGATACACCCACTCTAAATTACAGACTGCCATTCTCAAAAACAAAGACACTCCAACACCAATAACTACATACCCACTCACTGATTCTTAGGTCTACACACACATCCACTCACTCACCCGTACAGTCACTCATACTTACGGTCACTCAGTACAGGACTATCATATGCACTCATACACCTATATAAACACTGACACACCGCCACTCATCCATAGAGGTACTCACACACCTAGTCAGTCATGCAAAAATTTAATCACACACCCATTTACTCACCTATACAGTTATACACACACCAGCTCACTTACTCATACAAATACTAGCACATTCTTACGCTCTTATACAATAACTGATACAAGCACACACGCATCCATACAGCCACTCTCACAATCACACACTCTCACGTATAGCCTTTTAAATACTCTAACACATATATATACTTCCTTTTACATATGTAGTTACTCGCACATGTACCACTGAGATATACATTCACTCACTAACACACCCATACACACACTCACCCACCCAAGCAGTCCATCACAGACGCACTCTTCAAATCATGCACCCAGTGAATCACCCACTCACACATCTATGTACAGAGTCGCACACACTCCACCCACACAAACACTCAGGCACCCATACAGATACTCAGACAACCAATCAATAACTCATATAGACACTCATGTAGCTATTCACAAACCCATGCAGCCACTTACACAGCAACAGACAGACAGATACAGACATTCACCCAGTTTAGTCACTAACCCATGCATTCAGTAAGATAAGTTTAATCACTCACTTATACAGTTAGTCACGCACCTACTAAATCATCCATTCAGACACTTATACACCCACTCACTCTTCAATACGCCTTTCCCTATATATATTAAACATATTTAAACTTTACAGAAACACACAGTCACTGGATGATGTCATCAGTGATGTCATCAGTGATGTCATTTGAGATGTCATCAGTGATGTCATCAGTGATGTCACTGACCATGTCATGAGTGATGTAATATGTGACGTCATCAGCAGTGCATTGCGGGCGCGAGTTATAGTTAGCTGAACTAACTATAACGGGGGAATTTCACGGGTTTTGTATGAGTGCAATGTCCAAGTAACTACAACTGTCCCTAAAACCTATGGTTTTTTCAGTGAATTTCAAAGGTTTTTTAAATGCTAATTTCTAACTATAACGTGCCTGAAACCTATGGTTTTTTCAGTGAATTTCAAAGGTTTTTTAAATGCTAATTTCTAACTATAACATGTCTGAAACCTATGGTTTTTTCAGTGAATATATATATATATACAACCGCCAAACGGTGCTCGCGCACCGTAATCGCCTTACCCCTTCCTCTCCTCAGCGGCGGTCCACAGCAAGGGGCGAGCCTCATTAACATCCAAATCAACGCCGTTTACGATAAAAAGCAGCTACTGTGGACACAGTTTCCTTTTGAAAGCAGCTTTAATACAAATCAATCACCAGCTCGACGCGTTTGGAAACACTCCCTTGCTCACGAGTGAGCAAGGGAGTGTTTCCCGAAACGCGTCGAGCTGGTGATTGATTTGTATTAAAGCTGCTTTCAAAAGAAAACTGTGTCCACAGTAGCTGTTTTTTATCGTAAACGACGTTGGTTTGGATATATATATATATATATATATATATATATATATATATATATATATATTTCTGGACTTCGCCCAACAATCCACGATCTCCTGGACAGACGAATGCAGACCCAATTCAGTGCAATGTTATTTATTTTTAGAGAACGCCCTGCACCGCCACCATTATGCGTTTCGGCCTCCGTGAGGCCTTGATCACATATATATTTCAATCAATTGCAACGAGCAAGGCTGGGATCAGCCGAAACGCGTCCAATGGCGGTTTGACGAATAAACACAGTTTAAATCGCACATGGCATCGTCTTCCTTGTCTAAGGATTGTTGCAATATATATATATATATGTATATATATATATATATTCATAGAAAAAACCAAAGGTTACAGGGACGTTATAGTTAGGGTGACATTTCACTCGCACAAAACCAGAGAAATTCAGCCATTATAGTTAGCTGAGCTAACTATAACTCGAGCCCCCGCAATGCACTGCTGATGAAGTCACATATTACATCACTCATGACATGGTCAGTGACATCACTGATGCCATCACTCATGACATCTCAAATGGCATCACTGATGACATCATCCAGTGACTGAGTGTTTCTAAAAAGTTTAAGAATGTTATATATATATATATATATATATATATATATATATATATATACGCCACGGTGTATTGAAGAATGAGTGGGTGTATGAGTGTCTGAATGGATGATTTAGTGGGTGCGTGACTGACTGTTTATGTGAGTGATTGAACGTGTCTTAGTGAATGCATGGGTGAATGACTAATCTGTGTGCATGTCTGTATCAGTCTGTCAGTTGGTGTGTAAGTGGCTGCATGGGTTGGTGAGTAGTGACATGAGTGTCTATGTGGGTTAATGATTGTTGTCTGAGTACCTGTATGGGTGCCTGAGTGTCTGTGTGAGTGGGTGATTCACTGAGTGTATGGGTTCATGAGTGCATCTGCGAGGGGCTGTATGGGTGAGTGAGTGTGCGTATGGCTGTGTACATGAGTGAATGGATGTCTCAGTGGTATATGTGTGAGTAAGTACATATGTGAAATGCAGTATATGTGAGTGTTGGAGTATATAAGTGACTGTATGTGAGAGTGAGTGATTGTGAGAGTGGCTGTTTGGATGAGTGGGTGCTTGTGCCAGTGATTGTATAAGAGAGTAAGTATGTGTTAGTATCTTTATGAATAAGTGAGGTGGTGTGTGTATAACTGTATAGGTGAGTAAATGGCAGTGTGATTGATTCTTTTGGTGACTGGCTAGGTGGGTGAGTAACTCTATGGGTGAGTGGTGGTGTGTGAGTGTCTGTATGGGTGTATGAATGCATATATCAGTGGCTGTATTGATGAGTGACTGCATATATGAGTGACTGTATGGGTGAGAGAGTGGATGTATGTGTAGACCTATGAATCAGTGAGTGGGTATGTACTAACTGGTATTGGTGTGTCTATGGTTTCGAGAATGATAGTCTGTATTTTAGAGTGGGTGTATGAAAGGTTATATTAGGGTGTGAGGAAGTACACCAGAGATTAAGTGGATGATGTCATCAGAGATGTCATCAGTGATGTCATTTGAGATGTCATGAGTGATGTTACTGGCCATGTCATGAGTGATGTAATATGTGACGTCATCAGCAGTGCATTGCGGGACGTGAGTAATAATTAGCTCAGCTAACTATAACGGCTGAATTTCTCTGGTTTTGTGTGAGTGAAATGTCACCCTAACTATAACATCCCTGTAACCTTTGGTTTATTCCATGCATTTCTAAGGTTTTTAAATGCTAATTCCTAACTTTAATGTCCCTGAAACCTGTGGTTCTTTCTGTGAATTCCTAAGGTTTTTAAAAGCCTATTTCTAACTATAACGTCCCTGAAACCTGTGTTTTTTTTCAGTGATTTTCTAAGGTTTTTAAATGCTAATTTCTAACTATGCCTACATAAGTCGGACATGTGCAGAAAGAGGAAGAAAGGAGCAGAAAGAAGCAAGAGAAGTGCAGAAAGAGGCAAGAGAGGTGCAGAAAGAGGAAGAAGGATGCAGAAAGAAGCAAGAGAAATGCAGAAAGAAGCAACAGAGGTGCAGAAAGAGGCCTACTTCGACTGTACCTTTCCACAGACTCATACAAAGTAGCCTAATCACTAATCCTTCTCCAAAAATGTCTTAAACCTCACTTTTCTCTTGAAGGTTCACTATTCATCCACTGATCAGAATGTTAGGCATCCAAATGTAAAACAGCAATCCTAACCATATCATTGTTGTAAGTCTCACCAAGTTTGTGAAGGTATGCATGCGTGTGTCTGTGCTTTGACATGTTACATAAAAATAAACATACAAATACTTGAATACCTGTGTTTCAAACAGCATACTCTGTAAATGTGTGTACAAAAAGGAGTATGTATTTCTTTCAGCTCACAATACAGGGCATATGGGTATTTAATAGTATATTTGAGGGGCTCTATAACACCTACATACATAAGACATGTCTTCCTGTGCAACCGAATGACAGAGCAGAACTTAGAAGATTTGGCCACATACAGGAGAAGCTACTCGCTTTTTACGCTACCATCTTCAGATGCATAACACATGTGAGAATACATGTACAAGTAGACATATACCTCAGTCATGAGAGCACGCAGATCTTTAAACTTGACAGCTTGTACTTCCCATTTGAGTATAGAAAGAGGCGAGAGAAGTACAGAAAGAGGCAATAGAATTGCAGAAAGACGCAAGAGAAGTGCACAAAGAGGCAAGAGAAGTATAGAAAAAAGCAAGAGAGGTACAGAAAGAAGCAAGAGAGGTGAAGAAAGAGGAAGAAAGGTATAGAAAGAGGCAAGAAAGGTACAGAAATAGGAAAAATGGTGCAGAAAGAAGCAAGAAAGGCACAGAAAGAGGCAATAGAAGTGCAGAAAGAGGGAGAAAGATGCAGAAACAAGCAAGAGAAAAACAGAAAGAGGCAGAAGAAATGCAGAAAGAGTAAGAAAGGTACAGAAAGAACCAAGAGAAGTTCAGAAAGAAGCAAGAGAGGTACAGATAAAAGCAAGAACAGTGTTGAAAGAGAAAAGAGAGTTGCAGAAAGAAACTAGAGCGGTGCAGAAACAAGCAAGAGAGGTATAGAAAGAGGCAAGAAAAGTACAGAGAGAAGCAGCAGATGTGCAGAAAAAGGCAAGAGAGGTGCAGAAAGAGGGAAGAGACATGCAGAAAGAGGGAAGAGGGCTGCAGAAAGAGGCAAGAGAGGTGCAGAAAGAAGCAAGAGAAGTGCAGAAAGAGGCAAGAGAAGTACAGAAAGACACAAGAGAGGCACAGAAAGAGGCCAGTGAGGTGCAGAAACAGGGAAGAGGGGTGCAAAAAGAGGCAAAAGGGGTGCAGAAAGAAGCAAGAGTGGTGCCGAAAGAAGAAAGAGAAGTGCAGAAAGAGGCAAGAGAAGTACAGAAAGAAGCAAGAGAAGTGAAGAAAGAGGCAAGAGAAGTGCCGAAAGAGATAAGAAAGGTGCAGAAAGAGGCAAGAGAAGTGCAAAAAGAGGCAAGAAGGTACAGAAAGAAGTAAGAGAAGTGCAGAAAGAAGCAAAAAAAGTGCAGAAAGAAGCAACAGAGGTGCAGAAAGATGCAACAGAAGTGCAGAAAGAAGCAAGAGAAGTGCAGAGAGAAGCAAGAGAAGTGCAGAAACAACCAAGAGAGGTGCAGAAAGAGGCTAGAGGGTTGCAGAAAGAAGCAAGAGAGGTGTAGAAAGAAGCAAGAAAAGTACAGAGAGAAGCAACAGCTGTGCAGAAAAAGGTGCATAAAGAGGGAAATGGGATGCAGAAAGAGGCAAGAGAGGTGAAGAAAGAGGCAAGAGACGTGCAGAAAGAGGGAAGAGGGCTGCATAAAGAGGCAAGAGAGGTGCAGAAAGAAGCAAGAGAAGTGCAGAAAGAGGCAAGGGACGTGCAGAAAGAAACAAGAGAAGCGCAGAAAGAGGCAAGAGAAGCACAGAAAGGGCAAGAGAAGTGCAGAAAGGGGCAAGAGAAGTGCAGAAAGAAGCAAGAGAGATGCAGAAAGAAGCAAGAGAAGTGCAGAAAGGGCAAGAGTAGTACAGAAAGAAGCAAGAGAAGTGCAGAAAGAGGCAAGAGAAGTGCAGAAAGAGGCAAGAGATGTGCAGAAAGAAGCAAGAGAAGTAAAGAAAGAGGCAAGAGTGGTGCAGAAAGAAGCAAGAGAAGTGCAGAAAGAGGCAAGAGAGGTGCAGAAAGAGGCATTTGGGGTGCAGAAACAGGCAAGAGAGGTACAGAGAGAGGCAAGAGTAGTTTAGAAAGAGGCAAGAGAAGTGCAGAAAGAGGGATGTGAGGTACAGAAAGAGGCAAGAGAAGTGCAGAAAGAGGCAAGAGAGGTGCAGAAAGAGGCCAGAGAGGTGCAGAAAGTAGCAAGTGAGGTGCAGACTGAGGCAAGAGAGGTGCAGGAAGAAGAATGTGAGATGCAGAAAGAGGCAAGAGAAGTGCAGAACGAGGCAAGTGAGGTGCAGAAAGAGGCAAGAGAGGTAGAGAAAGAGGCAAGAGAAGTGCAGAAAGAGGCAAGAGAAGAGCAGAAAGAGGCAAGTGAGGTGTAGAAAGAGGCAAGAGAAGTACAGAAAGAGGCAAGAGAAGAGCAGAAAGAGGCAAGAGAGGTGCAGAAAGAAGAGAGTGAGGTGCAGAAAGAGGCATGAGAAGTGCAGAAAGAAGCAAGAGAAGTGCAGAAAGTAGCAAGAGAAGTGCAGAAACAACCAACAGAGGTGCAGAAAGAGGCAAGAGGGTTGCAGAAAGAAGCAAGAGAGGTGTAGAAAGAAGCAAGAAAAGTGCAAAGAGAAGCAACAGATGTGCAGAAAAAGGCAAGAGAGGTGCAGAAAGAGGGAAGAGAGGTGCAGAAAGAGGGAAGAGAGGTGCAGAAAGAGGCAAGAGACGTGCAGAAAGAGGCAAGAGAGGTGCAGAAAGAAGCAAGAGAAGTGCAGAAAGAGGCAAGAGAAGTGCAGAAAGAAACAAGAGAAGCGCAGAAAGAGGCAAGAGAACTGCAGAAAGAGGAAGAAAGGTACAGAAAGAGGAAGAAAGGTGCAGAAAGAAGCAAGAGAGGTGCAGAAAGAAGCAAGTGAGGTACAGAAAGAAGAGAGTGAGGTGCAGAAAGAGGCAAGTGAGGCGCAGAAAGAAGCAAGAGAAGTGCAGAAAGAGGCAAGAGAAGTGCAGAAAGAGGCAAGGGAAGCGCAGAAAGAGGCAAGAGAAGTGCAGAAAGAAGCAAGAGAAGCACAGAAAGAAGCAAGAGAAGTGCATAAAGAGGCAAGAGAAGTGCAGAAAGAAGCAAGCGAGGTGCAGAAAGAAGCAAGCGAGGTGCAGAAAAAGGCAAGAGAGGTTCAGAAAGAAGAGAGGCGCAGAAAGAAACAAGAGAAGTGCAGAAAGAAGCAACAGAGGTGCAGAAAGATGCAAGAGAAGTGCAGAAAGAGGCAAGAGAAGAGCAGAAAGAGGCAAGTGAGGTGTAGAAAGAGGCAAGAGAAGTACAGAAAGAGGCAAGAGAAATACAGAAAGAGGTAAGAGAAGAGCAGAAAGAGGCAAGAGAAGAGCAGAAAGAAAAGAGTCAGGTGCAGAAGGAGGCATGAGAAGTGCAGAAAGAAGCAACAGAGGTGCAGAAAGAGGCAACAGTAGTGCAGAAAGAAGCAAGAGAAGTGCAGAAAGTAGCAAGAGAAGTGCAGAAACAACCAACAGAGGTGCAGAAAGAGGCAAGAGGGTTGCAGAAAGAAGCAAGAGAGGTGTAGAAAGAAGCAAGAAAAGTACAAAGAGAAGCAACAGATGTGCAGAAAAAGGCAAGAGAGGTGCAGAAAGAGGGAAGAGAGGTGCAGAAAGAGGCAAGAGACGTGCAGAAAGAGGGAAGAGGGCTGCAGAAAGAGGCAAGAGAGGTGCAGAAAGAAGCAAGAGAAGTGCAGAAAGAGGCAAGGGAAGTGCAGAAAGAAACAAGAGAAGCGCAGAAAGAGGCAAGAGAACTGCAGAGAGAAGCAAGAGAACTGCAGAAAGAGGAAGAAAGGTACAGAAAGAGGAAGAAAGGTGCAGAAAGAAGCAAGAGAGGTGCACAAAGAAGCAAGAGAGGTACAGAAAGAAGAGAGTGAGGAGCAGAAAGAGGCAAGTGAGGCACAGAAAGAAGCAAGAGAAGCACAGAAAGAGGCAAGAGAAGTTCAGAAAGAAGCAAGAGAAGCGCAGAAAGAGGCAAGAGAAGTGCAGAAAGAAGCAAGAGAAGCACAGAAAGAAGCAAGAGAAGTGCATAAAGAGGCAAGAGAAGTGCAGAAAGAAGCAAGCGAGGTCGCAGAAAGAAGCAAGAGAAGTGCAGAAAGAAGCAAGAGAAGCGCAAAAAGAAGCAAGAGAAGAGCAGAAAGATGAAAGAGAAGCGTGTAAAGAAGCAAGAGAGGTGCATAAAGAAGCAAGAGAAGTGCAGAAAGCACCAACAGAGGTGCAGTAAGAAAAAAGAGGGGTGCAGAGAGAGGCAAGAGAACTGCAGAAAGAGGACACAGATGTGCAGCAAGAGGCAACAGATGTGCAGAAAGACGCAAGAGAGGTGCAGAAAGAGGCAAGAGAGGTGCAGAAACAGGGAAGAGGGGTGCAGAAAGAGGCAAGAGGGGTGCAGAAAGAAGCAACAGAGGTGCAGAAGGAGGCAAGAGAACTGCAGAAAGAGGCAAGAGAGGTGCAGAAAGAGGCAACAGAAGTGCAGAAAGATGCAAGAGAGGTACAGAAAGAGGCAAGAGAGGTGCAGATACAGGGAAGAGGGGTGTAGAAAGAGGCAAGGGGGTGCTTAAAGAAGCAAGAGAAGTGTAGAAAGAAGCAACAGAGGTGCAGAAAGAGGCAAGAGGGGGCAGAAAGAGGCAAGAGAAGTACAGAAAGAAGCAAGAGAGATGTAGAAAGAGGCAAGAGAACTGCAGAAAGAGTCAAGAGAGGTGCTGCAGAAAGAGGCAAGAGAAGTGCAGAAAGAAGCAAGAGAGGTCCAGAAAGAGGCAAGAGAAGTGCAGAAAGAGAGAGGTTGCAGAAAGAGGCAAGAATGGTGCAGAAAGAAGCAACAGAGGTGCAGAAAGAGGCATGAGGCATGTAGTAAAAAGCAAGAAAAGTGTAGACAGAAGCAACAGAGATGCAGAAATACTCAAGAGAAGCGCAGAAAGAGGCAAGAGAGGTGCAGAAAAAGGCAAGAGAGGTGCAGAAAGAAGCAAGAGAGGCGCAGAAAGAAACAAGAGAAGTGCAGAAAGAAGCAACAGAGGTGCAGAAAGATGCAAGAGAAGTGCAGAAAGAGGCAAGAGATGCAGAAAGAGGAAGAGGAGTGCAGAAAGAGGCAAGTGGGGTGCAGAAAGAAGCAAGAGAGGTACAGAAAGAAGCAAGAGAAGTGCAGAAAGAAGGAACAGAGTTGCAGAAAGAGGCAAGAGAGGTGCAGAAAGAGGCAAGAGAACTGCAGAAAGAGGAAGAAAAGTGCAGAAAGAGGAAGAAAGGTGGAGAAAGAAGCAAGAGAAGTGCAGAAAGAGGCAAGAGAGGCGCATAAGAAAGTAGGAGAGGTTTGCGCACCATTAGTACCAATTTAACAACCACATTTAGCAAGAAGTAACAGGTGACCATTCCAGCTTTGTAAGGGGCCTTCCACCACGCTGTAATTCGTGTTGCTGCATTTTTGGTAACGTTTGAGCTAGAAACAAGGTTTTTTTGTTCAAATCTGCAGATTATGCGGCAGATGATGTATTATGTGGCAAATGCATAACATGTATAATTATGCGAAAATCGTTGCGGCCTAACAGTCGCATAATTCCAGTAGCCTTGCTCATACCTCTAACTAGGTCCAAAAGTGCTCCTCTGTGGTTGCTTCTTTTTTGTGTCTCATTGAGTTTATATTTTAGCTCCTATGGAAACAAGGAAGACTAAACATGAGGTTACTACTCCCCAACACAGAATACCATACCACATAATTACTCTCCATAACACATAATCCCACTACACATAATTCCTATACACTAAATACCACATACTTTCTATCCACATAATTTCACTGCACAACATACCACATAATTCCACTACATACAACGTACATCCACTCCACTCTAAAAAACATTAGTTAAAAACTTTTACATTTACAATGCCAATAGCTCTAACTCTTGCAAATGCGAGACCTATTCCTTTGCAAATGCTTGTTTAACTAGTAGTCGCGTTTGCAGAGTGGTGTAGAAAGGGGGCTGGGCCTCTAACCAGCGCTCAGGGGTTCTGCTGCGTAGGATTTACAGGAGGGCTTCTTGGCCCCCAAAGTCCCTCAGCAGTAAAGTGGACTTTATCCCTCAACCAATAGTGTGCCAGGAGGTGTGTTTGCAGAGTAGTGGAGAAAGGGGGGCGTGGCCTCTGAAGGCCTCTTAGCAATTCCACTTTGTGGGACTTACTGGACGTAACAGGAGGGGTAGTTGGCCCCCAAGGATGTCCTTGGGGGCCAACTACCCCTCCTATTGCCTCCAGTAAGTACCACACAGCAGGATTACTGAGTTCTAACAGCAGGCCATGCCCCCTGTGCCCAACACTCTGCAAACACACTTCCTGGCATGCTCTTGGTTGGGGGATGAAGTCCCCTTTGCTGCTGGGGGTCATTAGGGGCAACTAGCCTACCTGTTACCTCCAGTAAGCCCCACAGTGGGACTGCTGAGAGGTGGTCGCAGGCCATGCCCCCTTTCTCTACTACTTTGTAAACGCACCACGTGGCTTGCTCTTGGTTGGGGGATGAAGTCTGCTTGCCTTTTGAGGGTTCCTGGGGGCCAACTAGCCCTCCTGTTACCTCCAGTAAGCCCCACACAGCTGGATTGCTGAGAGGTGCTCAGAGGCCACGCCCCCTTTCTACACCACTCTGCAAACGTGCCTCTGCTTGGGGGATGAAGTCCACTTTAGTCCTGAGGTCCTCAGGACACAAGGCGACCTCATCGCCCCACTAGCAGTGTGCAAGAGGGGCGTTTGCAGAGTGGTGTAAAAAGGGGCATGGCCTCTTACTACCTCTCAGCAATACCACTGTGTGGGGCTTACTGGAGGTTCCTGGTGGGCTAGTTGTCCCCTAATGACCCTCACCAGTGAAGGGGACTTCATACCCCAACCCAGAGCGTGCCAGGAGGCGCGTTTGCAGAGTTGTGTAGGGAGGGGGCGGGGCCTCCGGCGAGTTGCCGGTTTCTTTTTTTTTATTTTAGGAAGGGGTGCTGTGTGGCCCCCCTTCCCTTGACCCTTTTGGGCCCCAGGGACCCCATCCCCCGGGGCCTGAGCCATTTAAAAAAATAAAAAAATAATGAAAAGGGAGGGGGGCTTCCTGAGGCCGATTACGGCCCCGGGGACCCCATCCCCCGGTGCTAGGCTTTTTGTTTATTTATTTTTTTAAAGGGGAGGGGGGCCGTGCGGCCCTCCTCCCCATGCCAATTTCGGCCCCCGGGACCCCATCCCCCAGGGCCCGGCCTCTTTAAAATATTTTTAACACTTTTTTTAAGGGAGGGGGGCCACGTGGCCCCCTTTCCTTGGGCCAGTTTTGGCTCCGGGGACCCCATCCCCCGGGGCCTGCCCTCAATAAAAAAAAAAAAAACATAGGCACCCCGGGACATTGCTAGAGCCGGCCCTGGAGAGTGGCGGTCCCCAGGGCCATGGAGGGCTCCTGGAGGGGGGCCACGCGGCCCCCCTCCCATCAGATTTAAAGCCGTGGGAAGGTGGTGGTCCCTGGGGCTGGGGGTCCGCAGTGCACCACAGCATTTTAATTAATGTATGCCCCGGCGAGGTGGTGGTCCCTGGGGCAGTGTGGGGCTCGAGCCCCCCACTTTCATTTTTTAAAGGTAGCCCCAGGGAGGTGGCTGTCCTTGGGGCTTCAGGGGGCCATGAGGCCCCCCTGCATTTTATTCATATACCCTCAGGGAGGTGGCGGTCCCCTAGGCTGCGGGGTGGGGGCAGGAGCCCCCCCACGCATTTTATTAAAAAAATGAAGCCCCAGGGAGGTGGTGGTCCCCAGGTTTGGGGGAGCTCGCGAGGCCACCCCCGCCCATAAATAATTAAAGCCCCGGGGAGGTGACGTCCCTGGGGCAGCGTGGGAAGTGACAGGAGCCCCCCACACATTTTTAAGAATAAAGCTCAGGGGAGGTGGCGGTCCCCGAGGCTACCAGTGGGCCGCGTGCCCCCGCATTCTTTCAACAAAGCCCCAGGGAGGTGGTGGTCCCCAGGGCAGCTGGGCCTCCGCGGGCCCCCGCATCATAACAAGGCATTGCCCCCAGGACCTGGCACACCCAGGGACTTAATAGAAATGAAGCGCAGGAGCCCACGCTTTGTTTTTTTTTGTTTTTTCTGCTGGATTCGCACGCCCAGCGCGAATCCCACCGAAATGTTTTTTAAATATGCTTTTTTGGGCCCTCGGGGTCCCTGTGGAACCCCCTGAGCAGGCCTGGGGGGTCAAGGTGTTTCTACCCTATCCCCTTTTCTTGTTTTTTCACATTTTTTCTTGTGACTCAGTTCAACCGAGTCACAAGATGGCCGCCAACACTTCCTGGTTTGAAATGTTGGCAGCCAATCACATTGCAAGGCTCGAGATCGGGAGGGTTCACGGGTCCTCCGCTTCCCCAGTTGTATATCTGTAAATATTTGATTGTCTCAAAAACTACTGAACAGATTTACACCATTTAACAAAAAGAGTGCACTCTGGACCAAGAGCTACCTTTCTGCCAAATTTGGTGTAATTTTGTTCAGCAGTTCGGGCTGTAGCTGCGTCAACATTTTCCTATGGAAATTAACCCTTTCTATGCTCATGACGGAGCGGTTCCGTCATGAGCCACGGTGGGCGTGTGCTCATGACGGAACCGCTCCGTCAAGTCACCCACCAATGGGGGAAGCGTTGGCGCTCCTCCCAAGGGCAGCCCATCTAGCTCCCACAAACAGGGATGGCAGCGGAAGAGTTTCCGCTGCCACCCCCGACCCCCCCATGGGAATCCCATGACATCAGCGCGCACAGCGCGCGCTGACGTCATCAGGAAGTCCCAGATGCTCTGGAAGCCATTTGCTGCCAGGCGTCCGACGAACAAGGTAGGTTTCTTTGTTCCTAGGGGGGTTTCCTCCATGCATCGAGGCATCGGGGGAGAGGAAAGAGTTTTTCCTCTCCCTGATGTCTCTTTGCAGGGCATTTCTGCTTCATGATCGTGCACAGCATCGCGATCGTGCAGCAAAAATGCCCCCACTAGGCAAAAGGGATGGTATTTTTTTTAAATGGAAGTGACCTCTTGGGCAAGAATCGCTTCCAAAGCTGGTCATGTTTTTTGCATGTTTTTTCTGCCCCCCCCCTGGGGGGCAGATCAGCCTGTTTTTTTGGCCTTTCTGCCCCCCCTGACCCACTAGGCACCAGGGATTGTGTTTTTTAGTTTGTGGAAGCAACCCCTTGGACAAGGTTCGCTTCCAAAGTGGGTCATATTTGTGGATGTTTTTTCTGCCCTCCCTCTGCCCCCGCCCTGGGGGCAGATCGGCCCTTTTTTTGGCCTTTCTTCCCCCAGGGGTCGGGGGGCAGAAAACCCCACTAGACATCAGGGATTTTCTTTTATATGTAATGGAAGCGACCCCTTGGCCAAGGGTCGCTTCCAAGGGGGTTAAATTATGTTTATGTATTTTCTGCTCCCCTGGGGACAGATCTGCCCCTTTTTTTGGCCTTTCTGCCCTAGGGGGGAGGGGGGAGGCAGAAAACCCTACTACACCAGGGATCTATTTGTTTTGCAAGGGGGGCAAATTTCTGTCTGCTGTTTTGATTTCTGCCCCACCTGGGGGACAGATTGGCCTGGCAGAAAACCCCACCTTATCCCCATTTTTCTCCGCCCTATTTGAAGGCCCATCTGGCAGATTGACCATTTGGGTAGTGACATAGTGTGTTATAATTTTAATTGTTTTATTTCTTGCGAATTGTAATTGTAATTTTTTATTTCTCCGTTTTATTCTAGTTCAAGGTTTTTGCTCTTTAGACTGTTCCAGGTTGCGGTTGCGTTACTGGTGGTTCTGCAGTTTGTGTAGTTGCATGTGTTTGGTATGAGAATTTGTTTTGTACTATTTACTCTAAATGAGTTTAATTTCCCTCCATGAATGTGTTTTTTGCAAATGTAATAATAGCAGTATGTTTGGCTTCTGTTTTTTGAGTGTCAAAATCTTTTTGCATTAGTGCTCGATGTGTACTTTGTTGTCTTATGAGTAATTGGTTTTGTTTTTTCTTTCTAGTGGGATATCGTTGCTTTTTGCTGTGTCTCTGCAGAGTAGGTGCTGGTGAGTGTAGCTATATTTGGCAAGAGAGTCATATTGTTTTTGAGTATATAGATCTTTGTGCTAAAGCCACACTTTCTTTATTACTTATTTTGCACAGTGTTGGTTGTTGTTGACTTGTTTGTGAAGTCTCCTTTCTTAGTGAGGATTATGGCTAGTCGCAGGATTACTGCTCAGCAGGTTGTTGGTATGTTTTTGAGTCTTCCTCTGACCATGGTTCAGAGACTGACTCTGCATCTGAGGCAGAGGAGGGAGTGGAAGATTCAGGCAGTGAGTTTTCTGTCCACGAGGAATCATCGGATGATGAAGCTACTCTCAGTGCGGATGAAGCTACTCTTAGTGCGGATGAAGTGCCTGTTTTAGAGGAGGACATTGATGTGCCGATAGTGCAGCCAGAGGCAATTGGTCCGCAGCCTGGGGCTGCAAGGCTCCCCATTGGAAGTGCTGACCTCTGGGTTGCCCCAGGCATGGTGCAGCTGGCATTGCCAGATTTACTGGTGCTCCAGGGTGTAGAGTGGATACTGAAAACTTTTTGCCGATAAATTTTTTTCAGTTGTTTATGGACGATGTATTTTTGGCAGAGATTGTTGAGCAGACTAATTTGTATGCTGAACAGTATTTGAGTGACAGCAGTGCCAGCCTTAGGCCCCACTCCAGAGCTACCCGGTGGACTCCCACAAATCTGGATGAGTTGAAGAAGTTCTTGGGTTTAACTTTTTTGATGGGCTTTCTAAGGAAGCTATCAATGTCTTCATATTGGTCTACTAGTCCCTTGATGGCAACGGCTATATTTCCGGCAGTCATGAGTCGTGATAGGTATTTGCTTTTGCTTCGATGCTGCATTTTGTCGATAATGGTTTAGCGTTGCCATGAGATTACCCTGATTGTGACTGTCTTTTTAAGATTCAGCCTGTCATTGATCACTTTGTAGATCGATTTTCTGAGTTCTATGCTCCAGGGAAAGAAATAGCAGTGGATGAGTCTGTGGTCTTGTTCAAGGGCCGCTTGGTTTTTAGGCAATACATTCCCAGTAAGAGGGCACGCTATGGAATTAAGATGCATATGCTGTGTGACAGTAGGACTGGATATCTCTCTAATTTCAGGGTGTACACCGGTAGGGATTCCAGAATTGACCCCCCTGGTTGTCCGTCCACTTTTGGTTGACTGAGAAAATTGTGTGGGAACTTGGTAGAGGACTTTTTAACAAAGGTCACCATTTATATGTAGATAACTTCTACACTGATGTGCAGTTGTTCAGGAATTGGCCAAAGTGGACACTGTTGCTTGTGGCACAATCCGCTCAAACCGTAAAGGTTTCCCAAAATAACTTGTTTGTCAAAAGCTTGTGCGGGTACAGTGCAGTGCGTTGCGAAGCGAGGAACTTCTAGCTGTGAAGTTTTCAAACAGGAGAGATGTCTACATGCTGACTACCATCCATGATGAAAGCACTTCACATGTGACTGTTTGGGGTCAGGTTGCTGAAGCGTGCAAACCTGTGTGAATTTTAGACTATAATAGGCACATGGGTGGTGTTGATAGAGTAGCTCAGCGGTTGGAACCACACACTGCTCTTCGTAAGGCTTACATTTTGTATAAGAAGTTGGCGATCCATCTTTTCCACTTGGCAACCTTTAATGCTTTTGTTGTATTTAAGGATTGTTGTCCTGAGTCAAAGTTGACTTTTGCTAAGTTTCAGGAGTCTGTAATAGGCAGCCTTGTTGTAGTGGAACAGGCAAGTGTTCCTAGAGTTGGAGTGGTGGAGGATGTGGCTAGATTGAAAGATCGCCACTTTCCTGATCACATTCCTCCCACGCCCTCAAAAGACTTTCCCAGTAGGAGATGTAGAGTCTGTTGGCGAAGAGGTACGCGGAAGGAGACTCGTATGTACTGCCCCGAGTGTCCTTCTAACCCTGCACTGTGTGTGCCTGCTTGTTTTAGAATGTACCACACGCATAAGAATTTTTGGGAGCATTCATGAGTGGTAAAGTGAACTGCCTGGTCTGTTTTGCATTATATTTTTTGTTCAGTTTCAAGGTTGGCATTTGTGCAATGTATTTAGTTTCAGATTTTGTGTTAGTAGATTTGTATCTAGTTACAATTTGTTTGTGTTTTCTTTTTTGTATAAAAAAACCCTAAATGTGATGGCAGTGTGTGTAGGCTGGCGCTTGGCTGGCGGTGTGCGTAAACTGGCACTTGGCTGGCGGTGTGCGTGGACTGGCGCTTGGCTGGCGGTGTGTGTGGACTGGCGCCCGGCTGGTGATGTGAATGGACTGGCGCTTGGCTGGTGGTGTGCGTGGACTGGTGCTTGGCTGGCGGTGTGCGTGGACTGGCGCTCGGCTGGTGGTGTGAATGGACTGGCGCTTGGCTGGTTGTGTGAATGGTCTGGTGCTTGGCTGTCAGTGTGTGTAGGCTAGTGCTTGGCTGGTGGTGTGCATGGACTGGCACTTGGCTGGTGGTGTGCGTGGACTGGCGCTTGGCTGGTGGTGTGCCTGGACTGGCGCTTGGCTGGCGGTGTGCGTGGACTGGCGCTTGGCTGGTGGTGTGCGTGGACTGGCGCTTGGCTGGTGGTGTTTGAGTAGTGACTTGCTGCTGGTCACTACACACACTGCTAGCCAAACACCAGTCCACAAAATCCGTCAGCTGGTGTGGTTGCTGTGTCAGGCATGTGGGCGTGTGAAAGTGATGGGCCCTTGAATGGTGCTGTCTGCTGGTGTGAGTGTTGTAATGTGATGGGCCCGCAGCTGGCGGTGTGTGAATGGTTTTGTATGTGTCACACGTATGAAAGGTGTATGAATGGCCTGTAATGAGGTTGGTGCCTGGTCGTGGCTTGACAGCTCACGAGCTGAGTCAATGGCTCAGTTTCTCGTCCTTTCAATTATTAACAGTGCATTTCATTTTTGTGAAATCTCTTGTTAATGCAATTGTATATACTGAACCATCACTCACCCTCATGCCAAATCCAACCGGTATGTGTGTGTGCTTGAGGAATAGATGGTTGTGCAGTAATATGTGTCTTTTCTGTCTTTCTCAAGCAGGGTGTACCTTGTCCCTTTTTGTGAATGTTGTAATGCGTTGGTTCCGTGCCTTGTGGTGTGAATGGTCTTGTGTGAATCACCTACAAAAGGTGTGTGAATGGCCTGTAAAGCGGTTGGGGCCTTGACGCGGCTTTACAGCTCATGAGCTGTGAGTCACTGGTTCAGTTTTTTGTCCTTTCAGTTATTGACAGTGCATTTCATTTTTGTGAAATCTCTTGTTAATAAAATGTTATATACTGAACCATCACTCGCCCTCGTGCCAAATCCAACAAGTATGTGTGTGTGCTTGAGGAACAGATGGTTGTGCAGTAATATTTGTCTTTTTGTCTCTCTGCCAAGGTGTACATTCCATCTAAGAAAAACCTACCAACTGTAGATATTGTCGTAAACTAAACACCCATGGGAGTACATGGTGATGTCTCTCTTGTGGATCCCAACAAGTTATCTTACCCACAATGTCCTGCAAACCTCAAAATGTGACTGTCACATTTTCCTTGCATTACTGTGCCAAATTTTTCACGCTTCAGAAAGAAACAACAAATTTCCTACCACCCTGCATTTCCCCAAGTATCCCGATAGAAATGGTACCTCACTTGTGTGGGTGGGCCAAGTACCCGCGGCAGGGAAGGGCCCAAAACGTATTGTGGAGACATCAAAATTACCTATTTTGAAAGGACCTGGTTTTGCAAGGGGGGTCACCTGAGTTTTTGGCCCCGGGCTCGGCGGCCATCTTCGTAAACCTACCAAACCCACACATTTTTGAAAAGTAGACACCCTGGGGAGTCCAATGAGGTATGGCTTGCATGGATCTCCTAAAATTTCCCTACCCAGAATCCCCTGCAAACCTCAAATTTTGCTGAAAAAATCAAATGTTTCTCAAATTTCTGTGTGGGAAAGTTGTTGGATTACCGGGTTGACACAAATTTCATCCCACCCAACATTTCCCCAGGTCTCCCAATAAAAATGGTACCTAACTTGTGTGGGTAGGCATAGTGGCTGCAACAGGAAATGGCCCAAATCGTACTGTGGAGACTTCAAAATTACCTATCACAAAACTATCTGCTTTTTCAAGGGGGGTCCCATGAGTTTTTGGTCCCGGGCTCGGCGGCCATCTAGGGAAACCTACCAAACCCACACATTTCTGAAAACTAGACACCCTGGGGAGTCCAATGAGGTATGGCTTGCGTGGATCCCCCAACGTTTCCCTACCCAGAATCCCCTGCAAACCTCAAATTTTGCTGAAAAAATCTCTTTTTTCTCAAATTTATGTGTGGGAAACTTGTAGGATCACCGGGCTGAGACAAATTTCCTACCACCCAGCGTTTCCCCAGGTCTCCCGATAAAAATGGTACCTCACTTGTGTGGGTAGGCATAGTGGCTGCAACAGGAAATGGCCCAAACCGTACTATGGAGACTTCAAAATGACCTATCACAAAACTACCTGGTTTTGCGGGAGGGGGCACCTGGTTTTTTGGCCCCGGGCTCAGCGGCCATCTAGGGAAACCTACCAAACCCACACATTTCTGAAAACTAGACACCCTAGGGAGTCCAAGGAGGTATGGCTTGCGTGGATCCCCCAACATTTCCCTACCCAGAATCCCCTGCAAACCTCAAATTTATCTGAAAAAATCACTTTTTCCATACATTTTTGAGTGGGATCACCGTTCCAGCACAAATGTCCTACCACCTATCATTCCCCTTGTTCTCCCGAGTAAAATGATACCTCACTTGTGTGGGTGGGCTAAAGGCCTGTGACTGGGAAGAGCCCAAAACATAGGGATTAAGGGTATAGCACAGAGAATTCTAAGCGCTACATTTTTTAAAAAAAATACATTTTTAGCTGATTCTGCATTGGACAGCCACACAAGTGAGGTATCATTGTACTCGGGAGACCAAGGGGAACGCTAGGTGGTAGGACAATTGTGACGGCACAGTGATCCCACGCAAAAATGTATGGAAAAAGTGATTTTTTTCAGCAAAATTTGAGGTTTGCAGGGGATTCTGGGTAGAGAAACATTGGGGGATCCACGCAAGCCATACCTCATTGGACTCCCCAGGGTGTCTAGTTTTCAGAAATGTGTGGATTTGGTAGGTTTCCCTAGTTAGCTGAACTAACTATAACGGGGCAATTTCTATGGTTTTGTAGAAGAGAAATGTCCAACTAACTATAACGTCCCTGAAACCTATGGTTTTTTCAGTGAATTTCTAAGGTTTTTTAAATGCTAATTTCTAACTATAACGTCCCTGAAACCTATGTTTTTTCCAGTGAATATATATACATATATATATTCACTGAAAAAGACAAAGGTTTAAGTAACGCTATAGTTGTGGTAGTATGTCAGTGACAAGATTAACATTTTGAACTAAAAAAGACAGAAATTCACCAGTTGCAGTTGGCAGAGACACCTATAACTTGCACTCCCACCATGCACTGCTTATGACCTCACATATTACATCACTCATGACATGTTCTATGACATCATTTATGACATCAATAATAACATCTCAAATGAGATCACTGATGACATTACTGATGCACCCCAGAGACTCATTAGGCCCTAGGAACCCTATCCCCCAGGGCCATATTTTGTAAAAGAGGAGGCGGGCTGTGTGGGCCACTCCCCAAGCCTCAATAGGCCCTGGGTACTCCATCCCCCAAGCTTAAAGTATTTTAAAGGGGAGAGGGCCATGTTGCCCAACACCCTGACCATCATTAGGCCCTGAGGACCCCATACCTAGGGCCTTTTTTGTTTAAAGGGGAGGGAGGCTGCTTGGCCCTTCTCCCTGAGGCTCATTAGGTCCTGGGGACCTTATCCCCCAGAGCATTTTTTTTTAAAGGGGAGGGGGGCAACACAGCCGACCTCCCAAGCCTATTTTGGCCCCAGGGACCCCATCCACTGACGACTCTATTTTAAATTGGTGGGGGCCCCAGTGCCCACCCAAGGCACCGACCATGCACTATGTTGGGGGCGGTAGGGGGAGCTCCATGGCTTGCGACCCCAAGCTGGCTCCCTGCATGCTGCGGGAGCCAGCAGTGCCCCCGTCTGAAGGAAGCAGCTATTTATGCAGCTCTCTCTGGATGGGCGCAATATCTAAATCTGTTTCCTGGCGTGCATCAGGAAAACAGATCTCAAGTCTGCTCCCTACCAGCGGGAGCATTTTTAAAGCTTCTGCCCAATGGGAGCAGACTTTGTGTTTGCTCCCTTTTGGCAGGATTTTTAAAAATGCTTTCGCCAGGTGGGAGCAAGGGAGCAAACATGTTTTCCTGCCCACGCTGGTGCGGGTAGGGAAGCTGCTGTGTCCTGGAAAGGACTCCCCAGGACACAGCAAGTGAACTTATTCAGGGCTCTATCCCCTTTAAGTAAAGATATCGACCCCGGGGGAAGGGGTCCCCAGAGCCCTTGAAGGCTCGGAGAGGGAGGCGGTGCGGTCTCCCTCCTCTTGTGGGTGGGCTCCCTGGTACCTATATTAGCTCGGGGATGGGGGCCATGCTGATTCAGATCCTGTGTCTGAACTTATGTTGCTCCCAGATACCTCTTGTCTTACTCGTTGGTGATTTACAATCTTTCTCTACTAATTTTATCAAATTTTCTTACGAACGTATAAATTCTCCCGTTTTTGTAGTCTCTTCTATCCCTTTAGAACTTGTGTGCTTTTCTGACTGTTAATCCTTCTTCATACTTCTTCATGTGAACCTTCATGTCCTTGTGGAATTTTGTTTCAGCATCTTTATTAGTATACAGATTTAGTTTGCCATTAAGTTCTTTAATACGTGCCATGGCTATGTCTCTATCAATGGATGCATATTTGATTAGTAACATGATCATTCTTTTTGAACTCTCTGCATTCAATTCAGTCCATTCTTTAATCAAATCAGGGTGTGGGTTCTTATAAGTAGGTGTGATCATGATTCTAAGTCCCCTGGGAACTGTTGCACGATAAGAGTGCTTTGTTCCTTGTATTTATACTGACACTGATTCTTTATATCTTACCGCAGGCATGAATTCGAGAATGTACACTGACTCAATCGAGAGTTGTATGGAGCGCAGAAGAGCTGAGATATCTTCTCTTAAAATTATTTGAATTTTGTTTTTTTAAAACTACTGTTCGAGGAAATGTCATCTTTTCCGGAGGGATCAGATTCGTCAGTTAGAGAGAAAAATGTATCCCCTATCCAATCGGTTGAAAATTCCTCTCTGTTCTGCTGCCCCACTCTCACCGCACCTCTCTTTACCAAGGTTTCTTTTACGCCCTGATCACTCGCGGGCTTTTGCCGCAGCATTTCACTCTTTGGAGTAGCTATTTTGTCTTCGTTTTTATCTAATAAATTTATACCATCTCTGTATTACCAGCTGCACCAGCACCCTCCTCTGGGCCGAGGGGTAGATTCCCCGTGGGTAAATCAATTCTCATCAGGCCTGTTTCTTCAGTGCCCACCTCCCCACAGTGCACGCTCTCTGCCCCTGATGTTGTCTGAGTCTGAATAACAGTTTGCCCCTTACTTGTATTCACTGGTGCAGGCCGATTACCAAACATTGTGGTGAGAGTGGGCTGCGCCGGGTCATCCTCCGTCCACCGACCTGGTTTCCCCAGCATCTTCTTAATTCCTTGGTCTTTCTTAACTCCTCTACCCGTCACGGTCCGTTGTTTGGTTTCGCTGGTGTTCCCGCTCCCGTTTACCTCGTTCGTGTTTGGTAGTGCCGCGGGTGCAGGGCCACCCCCAGTAGAGCCACCGACTCCCACGCGAGCCTTAACCGCTTTTCCACTCCTTGCAGCCATAATCCGTGAAGCTTCCCTCTGCGTCCATCGGAGTAACCCAACTCTTTCGCGGCACAAACAATTCTCTATTAGCCGCAAATCAATCACGAGCAGCAGGAGAAGGGCGTCCACTGTCTCACACGCTGGCTCCAACCTCCGGCTAGCCAGTCCAAACAGCCGCTGACCAATACACCGATCCATTCTGGAAACAGATGACTCCTGGAAACAGATGACTCCTCATCAGGGGACCACCTACAAGCAACTCAGAGGAAGAAGAGCTCAGGAGGTCATAGAAGGAAAGAAAGCCAGAGATGGCAAGTGGGGAGACAACTCAAGTGGGATTATTCAGATACCCAAACACTACAGGCTGAAGAGGCGAGGGAGGGCGCAAATGAGATGGTAGAACCTTAACTATCCACAATACTAAGCTCTATTCAACAGATGCAGGAGGAAGTAAGGGCGGATGGCCGCAGGGCCAGAATTGCCAATAAAAAAGTACAAGCTGCAATCAGGAAAATAAATAAAAAATGCGGGGACTTCGCGGAAAGGCTGACAATGGTGGAAACACGGACGGAGGTCCTCGAAGGGGAAGTTGAGGCACTAAGGGAACAGAACACAGGACAGAATGGAACTTTACCCGATGTTATGCTCAAGCTCGAGGAGCAAGAAAATAGACATCGGAGAAATAACCTGCGCTTTCTGGGGGTTCCAGAGGGGGTGGAGGGCTACAAACCGAGGCTGTATATCGTGAACTTGCTGAAGAATACCTTTCCAGAACAAGTCCAATTGGATTGGAACAACGAGATACAAAGAGCCCACCGGGTACCCCTAATGATGAGGAAACAGCCCCAAGATCGACCAAGGGCCTTTTTAGTGTTTTTTGGCAATTTCTTACTGCGTCAACTGGTGTATGATCAAGCTCAACCTAACTCCCCAAAGATGCATGATGGGGTCTCCTTCTTCACTAAACCGGACTTCGCCCACTCGACGGTGGAACGACGGTGGAGGCTCAGACAATTGATAACACCTTTCCAGAAAGCAGGGGCCGGGGCGTTCTTACAGAACCCGGCCAGACTGAAAGTAAAATACAGGGGTACCACTCGAGTGTTTGCTACAGAAATTTTGGCCCAGGGGTACCTAAATGAGATAATTAAGTCAGGTAAAGGTGTGGAGAGCACGAAGACGGGAGGCCAGTAGGTTTCCGAGGCTATGGGTGAAAGGAGAGATGAAAAGCCACTTTTTTCTTTGTTGGTTTGGTATTTCTAACACAGGGGGGATGGCGGGGCAGTTCATCAAACGCACATCATTCAGGCTCCGCCTGATTGCCTAGGTTTGGGGGAGGGAGGCGGGAGGGTTGCTCGGGGATGGGGAGGTATGGGGGGATGGAGGGGGAGGGAAGGGGTGGATATAAGATTGATGGGAGATGGGCACTTGGGTTAGGGAGGACACATGAGGACACCGCTAGAGAGAAAATGAAACAAACAAGTTTCTACTGTATGGTCCTGATATTAATATATATACATGAATAAGTTAAGGATTGGATCAATAAATATTTGTGGTTTGAATGATAGCAAGAAAAGGCAAATGGTTTCCCAAAGGTTGAGATTACTACAAGCTAACATTGCCTGTCTCAAAGAGACCCATGTGGAAGGAAGCCAAAAAGATCTCTTGAAACATTTGGGGTATAGTGTAGTAGGAGCAACATCGCAGGGCGTACGTAATCGGGGGGTCGCAATCTTAGCCCGTAATAAAAATATCCAGTTCTCATCAGTAAAGGCAGACACAGCTGGGCGGTAAGTTATTGCCAGTTGTAGCGCCCCCGGCTCTCCCAAATTTACGTTATGCTCCCTATATGGGAGCAACATTGATGATCCAGCCTTACTGGGGTGGGTCTCAAATGAATTGGCGCATTGGGAACTACCCATAGTGGTGTGTGGCAATTTTAATATTAATCTCTATAGTGACTGGAAATGGGGGGAACCATACACTGGCAAAAAGCCTAAAGTCTATCATGCTCTATGTAATATGTGTCAGGAGCATGAGCTGTGTGATGTTTGGGGAGAATTAAGACCGCAAGACCATGGGTATACATACTATTCCGTGCCTCATAGGAAACGTGAGATTGGACTATTTTTTTGTCTCACATGCGATTAGACAGAGAAGCACAATCGAAAAAGCTCCTAGATATCTCTCAGATCATAGTCCGCTAGTGCTGGAGATACAGGGAAGGGTGGATCAGGCAAAACCATGCTCATCATGGACGTTTGAAAGAGCATTATTGGTGGATGAGATATACCTGGAGCATATGAGGAAGTGGATTCCGGAGTTTCTGGAAATAAATATTGGGTCGGCCGCCCCTGAACACAGTATGGGATACACTAAAATCTGGGGTACGAGGGGAAACAATGCAATTTGCATGGAGGAAAAATAAAATCGAGAAAGCTGAATTGCAGAAATTGCAAAATGGTTTGACTCAAGCCGAATGTAATTTAGTTAAGGTCATACAACAGAAGGGAGATATAGAAACTGCCAGTCTAGGGGTAGCAATAAGCAAAACTTTAATAGGGGAGAAACTGCTAAAAAAAGCAGCGGACAAGGCTATAACCTACCGCGAAGAGATGTATGAATGCAGTGAAAGGGTGGGGCACTTCCTTGCGGTAAGAACAAGGCAGGAAGCTACCTGGAATGAAATTAAGGCAATCAAAGATCCCGTTGAGGGACTGAGAATGAACGCAGGGGAAATTCGAACTGCATTCTGTGCCTTTTACCGGACTCTTTATACAGAAGATCAGGGGGGGGTGTATTGAGGGCAGAACAGATAGAGCAATATTTGACTCCCCCCGCAGAGGCTCTCTTGACGGGGGAAGAAAGGGATCAGTTAGATCGACCGCTAGAATGGGAGGAAATTGTAAATGCTCTTGCTGTTCTACCAAAGGGCAAAGCGACGGGGCCAGATCTGATCCCCACCGAATTTTACAAGGTCTTCTATGAGCAGTTAAGGGATGTTATGAAGGCTTTGTTTGTACAAATTATAGAGGGGGCGGATCCACCAGCCTCCTGGGGGATGGCAAAGATCGTAATTTTTCCCAAAAAAATAAACCCATGGATGAGCTAGGGTCCTACCGGACAATCACCCTTATTAATGGGGATGTGAAGATTTACTCTAAAGCGTTGGACTCTCGCTTGGCATTGGTGATCCACAAGATTGTTTCACAGAGGCAACACAGATTTGTTCCCGGTAGAAGCACTATTGATTATGTCCGGAAAATCATTACACTCTTTGACGTGAAACAAGTAGCAGGAGACCCTATGGCCGCTATTTTTCTGGATGCCGAGAAGGCGTTCGATATGGTCTCCTGGCAATTCTTGTGGGCCACTATGTCTTGGAAAGGGATTGGCGAGCAGTTTATTCGAGCAGTGAAAGCCTTGTACAAAGATCCAGAGGCAAGAGTGCTAGTGAATGGGGGTCTGACGGAGGCATTTAAAATAACTAGAGGCACAAGGCAGGGGTGCCCCTGTTCACCGTTACTGTTTGCCATCTATATCGACCCCTTCCTGAAACATCTGGAACATGCACCCAATATTCCCCCTCTATTTGACACTGGCCCCGTAGAAAAAGTTTTAGCTTATGCTGACGATGTTGCGCTTGTTACTACACAACCTGACATGGACATGAACGCAATTGAAATTGAGGCCCAAAGGTTTGGCTTGATATCTGGCTATGCCTTGAATAGGGACAAAACACAAATAGTTGTTAATAGTTTTGCCCCAAGTACTGATAAAAGAGTTGTTAAAAAAACAACATATTTGGGAGTTGTGATAAACGCTGAGATTGACAAGATAGTTAAAGAAAACCTCGATCCATGCGCAGCTGAAATGAAAAAAATCACTTAAGAGAATGGACAACCTACATCTTACCCTGATTGGCTGAGTAAATATAATTAAGATGATTTGCTTCCCTAAGGTTTTATACTTTTTAAGAGCAAGTCCCCTGATCTTTACGAGTTTTTGGTTTAAAAAATTTGAGAGCATCTTTTCACAGTTTATATGGGCCTATACAAGACCTAGAAGGGCAATAAAACTCTTATATAAGGAATGTGGAGGTTTGGCTTTACCCAATCTTTTAATATATATAGGTGGTCAGCTTCCATTATACATTATATACCCTTGTTGAATGCATCTCCCGGGGTGGAAAATTCAAGTTGGAACAATCCATATGCGTATGTAAACGCTCATGACGTAAGAGGGTGTCTATGGCGCCAGGTTAACTACGGATATTACAAAAGAGTGCGTTTTAAGACTCTCCTGGCGGCTTTTAGGGTATGGTCGGCAGTACGACGGCTGGTAGGGCTATCAAAAGTAAATTATTATACACCACTTGTACAGAATGTAGAGCTACCCGAGATTTTAAAGGATCAATACTTTCAGAAATGGATAAACTCTGGAATTACACAGGTTGGATGTCTCTTTACACCTGAAGGCTTAAAGCCATTTGAAGTAATAAAAGAGGAATTTGCACTATCTAATAGGGATTTTTTTAAATACCTACAGATGAGGGATTTCTTGTTAAAAAAGGCAGGAGGGATGCAGAAATACGAAAGCTGTGAACTAGTGGAGAAACTAAACCAACCCGAAGTACCGAAGATTGGACAAATGTACGTATTATTAAACACCCGTATGAAAGATGATCTGGGAAAATGTTCGTTGAAGTGGCAAGAGTCGTTGGGAATTACAGATGGCGACTTTCAGGAAGCATTTCTTAATTCACTAGAGATCTTAATGCCAGCCAATCTTCAGGCGCAATTTTATAACACATGCTTTGAATTGTACTATACGCCATATCGGATCGCTAAATGGGGGGAGGGGAAAGGCACTTATTGTCCAAGGTGTGCGCTATGCAAAGCAGATTCGATACATATGTTTGCCACTTGCCGGGAACTTTCCCCGCTTATTCGAGAAATAGAGCTCTTCCTGCAGGAAAAGCTACAGACACAGGTGGAAATTACCCCACAGGTAATAATGCTCGGAATACATAATTTGGGTCTAGAAGATGGTGGGGCCTTGATTTGTATAGCTATGGCAGTTTATCGAATTGTCATAGCATCGGTATGGCTAGACCCTAACCCACCAACCTTTCACCAGTGGTTAGCCCGTTTATTGAAAACCTATAGCCTCGAGAAAGCCATATATGATCGGAGGGGTATTAAGGCTAGAAAGAGAGGAGGGAAAATCTGGAAACATTTCTCTACTTGGAGGAGCAAGTGGAGGAATAGGCCCCTTTTCCTTTTGGATCAAGCATTATGAAGGTACAAGTCTGTAGAGATCGCATATGCACTTTATGTATTATTGCACCAACCTGGTTGCTAGAAACTGACGTATGGATGCACTTGTATTTTTGGAGGTGGTATCAATTGAATCTGGAATGGAGGGTGAAGGGGATAAGTGAAATCATGGTTGAGAACTACATTAAGCTCATCAAGACCTTAGATATGTATTTTATCGAATCAATGCACTTTAATAATAAGGCTGCTACAATTAATGCTGGGTAAAATTGTCTTTGCACATTTGTTCTCCGGAACATGGCACTATGCACTTTATTAAATTAAGCTGCTATTGCGCAAAATGGGGGATTGAATAAAATGAATTTAATAAGATGAAATGTAAGCACCAGCACTGTAGAGTAAGAAGGATAGCATAGGCTGCCAGATAATGGAGTTTTATATAGTGTTACCTCTTCTTTTGATTTTTATCTGATGTTGGATAAAATATTTATTTTAGGATTTCAACTTTGTAGATGTTATGTATAAAGGCATGGAGTGTAATGTTTAATGCAATATATACATATGCAAGTCATATCAAGAAGAGAACCTTTAATAGGGAGTCTTTAGCGAAGTATAACTACAAAGAGACATTGAGGTGAAGTTAGAGTACTCACCTATTCTAGGAACCCTGCTATGACTATCAGATTAAGTATGATGGGCTTATAATAGATATAATAGCAGGTATGATTATAAAATGCCCCTTTAAGATCTGACAATGTGGGAAAATGCTGATAAGGCTGTCATAAAAATGTATTAAGAATATTCGAACTGTGAAAAGAAAGAGATTCTGTCTAGGAATTACCGAACCAGACAAGAGAAAGATTTTGGATAAATGTGTCTTAGAGCGTAGGCTTGAAAAACTCATCAGGCAATTTGTTTTGGTTGGTGGTTGGGGTGGGGGGCGGGGGTGGCACCGTCACGGGGGGGGGAGAAAAACGGTTAAAATTTGTGTGAGTTCTCTTGAAGGAGCTCGAACTGTTTTTGTATAAGCTATGTCTTCTCACTCAATAAAAAACTTTTATAAAAAAAAAAAGAAAATCACAATAAAACAAAGGTTACTGGGACATTATAGTTAGGTTCAGATTTTACATGCATAAAACCATAGAAATTCAGCAGTTTTAGTTATACTTAGCTCAAGAAACTATAACTCGTGCCGTATGGTAGCTATAACTCTCGACATTCCACTCCACATCTTTCTCATCGATAATTTTCTTGCAAATGTTTCAGTGATATTATCAATGATGTCATAGAAGTCATGATTGATGTAATGTGTGGCGCTATTAGCAGTGCATGGCGAGGGCATGAGTTATAGTTACCTTAGAGCAAGAGTTATAGTTCTTTGAGATAAATGTAATTGGTGAATTTCTATGTTTTTTTTTGTTTAAAACGTTACGTTGTCACTGAAAATTACACCTAACTATAACATTACTTTAACCTTTTTCATTGAATTTCTATGGTGCTTTTAATGTAAAGAAATATTTTATTACCATACGTAAAGCCAACCCCCTTCTGTCCATGGCCTTTGGCGGTGCACAGCAGGAAGTTATCCACAAGACCTGGCCAGCGGCCAACCCCAGAAGGCAGCCAACCGCACACCACGCATGGCATTCAGCCGTACGCTGCATGCGTTTGGCTGCATGGCCTGGCCTGCGGCCACACCCTACTTCCAAACACTGTCAGGTTCCCAACCCCCTGCAGGCACATAACCCCCTACTTTTTATGTTGGGGTTCCATGGATCCTATAATCCATGCAACACCAAACGTGACACCTCTGGGGATTTGCTCTTTTTTTCTAACTTTAACCCCAGGTGTGCTCCTTTTAGGACCTCCCCACAGGGCCAGGGGGTCAGGGTGCCCCTACCCTTCCCTCTTATATATTATTTTATTTTATTTTTTAGGACACGAGGTGGTGGGCACAACTTTTCCTTCAAGTTGTGGCCAGGGCTGGGCTGGCTTTACCTGGCATCGGGCGTTTTACCGGTGGCCTGGCATGGTGGGGGCTGTTTTTGCAGCTGATGAGGGACTGTTTTATTAATGGGGGTATGGGTCACCCATGTTTCCTGCTTGGTGCACTTCAGTGCTTTACAAGCAAACAATGCAAAAACAAATGCTTTTAAAGCATGCTCGCTTCAAAACCATTTGTCTTTGCAGTGGTTTGGTTCCTGTCTCCTACAGAGTCATCAGCTGCAGCAAATATAGGTCAATTTTGGTGTCATTACTCTCGCCCTGATCATGAGTGCTCACTGCTGCTTTCAAGGCACTAAGAAAAATAATGTTGCTGCTAGCTACCAGGAGCAGGATGAACACAAGGCTGGCACCTCAATGAGAATGTATAGGCTTGGAAGGCAGTAACTACTATAAATAGTCTGTTGCCGTTTTGCTTATATGGATCAATCATTATGGTCCGTTTGTCAAGGCCTCTTTTGCAAAAGTGACACCCACTGTGATCTTGGGTGCATTTCATTGTTCCATGTATTAATATTGTTAACTTGGTTTTAACGCTTTTCCAGATAGATGCACGAGTGCCGCCTCAAAGCGCTGCAACACCAAACATTAATGAAAGATATCTGTTGAAATCTACTTAGGATAGCTCCTGCATAAAGTGCTGCATTGTGCACATATACCCCAGTGTCTATGGTTGCAAGAAGGGGTGACCTACACAGTGAGTATTGAGGTAATTTGTTTTACACTAACTATTGCAACGCCAAGGCTGCATCAGTTGCAGGAGTTAACAGAATATTTGGCCTCTATATTCTGTTGACAAAGGAGCATAATTTTCCCCCACCCCCGCGCCACCCCTGTTCTTCTGCCAGGTGTGATCCAGGAGGCTCGCCAGGCCCCCTCAATACTGGTCTACTTCTGCCCTCATCTATCGGCTCTACCTGCCCATCTGCTGGACCCCTTCATGCTGCCCTTATTTTCCATCTATCTTCTGCTACTCCCTGATCTTGCTCTGGACACACTAAATGCTGCTTTTACAGCCTCCCTGCCGTTCTTTTTGGTGCCTGACTGACCCGCCTGGCTGACCCGCTTCATGCTGTTCCCAATCTCTCCTGCCTCCTGCCATGTTTCTCACCCCAGAAGCCTCTGTCATGCTTCCCCAGTCAATGTCTGTGTGAGTGAAGTGTAAAGGAGTGTTTGCAGTGCTGCAGGGAGAGCAGTTTGTGAGAGTACAGGGGTAGGCGTCTCACTGTAAGCATATAGAGTGAGTTGTGCCTTTGTGAGTGCTGCGTGAGTGATCAGAAGTGTGAGTGTAGGAAGTGCCTATGTGGAGGCAAGGTGATGGGTGTGCATGAAAGTGAAGGGAAGGTTGTGTGCCTAAGTGAGTGCAGGGTGCAGCACATTAAAGCCAGACCTATTGGCATTGCCAATATTATATGCATCAACATGGGAAGTATGTAATGCTGGGTCTTATCCCTGACACGATAAAAACAAATGGAACACCTACCTGCCTTACAGGTGCTTAATCCTCCAACCTGTATTTCTTACACCTTGTATCATCCTTGTATCACCGGCGATCATTGCTTGAACGGCCTGACCCTAAGATGGCGACCATATGAGAAGTGCTGGGAGTGCTTCTCCTTCCCCTGCTGGGCTTCGCGTTGGAATCCTATGGTCCTGGGCAAGTGTTTCAGTTGTGGTGCCTGGTTGTAAGGTGTGATCTATTGCTGAGCCGTTCTCACTTGACACCACATTTCTCATGAGTGCTAAGCCTGACCTTAGGATGGCGCCTGTGTTTTGGAACTTTGTGTATTTGATGAGTGATGTGATCATCCGTGATCAGCACTGGAGCTGCTGCATGACTCCTAAGTGGCTGTACTATACCCCCAATCTCCCTAAACTATGTCGCCTAGTCTCCACTTCTTAAGGATTTCCCCCTTTGGACTCATTTCAAACAATTTCAAATTAGTTGCCGAGATGACCTAGCGTGATGTTTGAAATTGGCAATGGACCAGGTGACTATGTGGCCCCTCCTGGGTTTTGGTACCGCTTACTCTAACTTTTTGGGCCCCCATGAAGTACTTTTCTTCCACTGCCGGTCTTCCAGAACTGATCTGCTTCCCAGCCTCCTGTTTCTACGCCCCTCCCATATTTCCTCCCATCCTCTACTTGGGACTTGTTCTCCTATGTTTGATTATGCAACTGTAACTAACGTAACATGCAATGCTGGTATTCTTGTTATTCCTGACCGCGGAAACCTGAGCAACATGGCTGATGCCCGGTGGAGCTGCTAGACAGCTATAGAGGAGATCGGCCCTGGTTCACCCCCTCGGCCGTCACCTACCCAGCCGGACATTAGGCACAGTTCTCCTCGTCTCCCCGCTTATTTCCCCTCCCTCCGACAAACTACCATAACATTGTTCTTTTTCCTGTGTTTTACTATGCTCTTGTAACGGATGTAATTTGTAACTTGTAACTCAACAATCCTCATGTAAAGCGCTCTGATACCTCCGGGTCTAGCCAGCGCTATATAAAACTCGTAAAAAAATAAAATAAAATAAATCCTATCACACGGAGGCCAGCTATAGAAGTACATTTGGAGCGCTTGGCTGCAAGACAAAATATTTGAAGTGGGATGGCACAGGAGTATTCCTAACGTCACAGGCAGTTGTCCTACAGTGATTATGTCACATAATAGTCACAGCAAGTATTTTAGATCAAGCTTAATGCTTAGTGTTTAATTCTTTGAGGTAATAAAACAGTGTACTGTGTTAAATACGTTCAGGCTATGCAAGTTTCATAAGGATTAATGGTAGTATTGTTTGGGGAGGGTGATGTTTTATTGAAGAAGCTAAAATGAAAACCAGAGAACCCAACCCTGGTCACTGCATTGAGACCATTTGCTGCAGGTATCTAAAAGTCTTTATTAACTGTCATTTATTCTCAAATTAATTCACCCATCCACACCTCACTAATCTAAGTATCAATCATTCATTTAGCCATGTAGCAATGTCTCCAAACTACACACATCCATTCAATGACTGGGCAAGCTTCTTTAATAAAAGAATGTGTTGTATAATGCATCATCTTTGCAATTTTTTTCAAAAATTACTTTGGGAAAGAACCCACACAATCCCACCCATGCAGTGGTCAGGCTCACTCACTGTGCTTCCTTACTCACTATTTGCAGTATGAGGGCTCGTCTGACAAAATTTGCCAGGGCTAGTTTTGATTCCCAGTCCGGTCCTGGTTGCGGCCAGCCAATCACGAGTACGCAAATCCACGAATCCTTTGCGGATCCTCTGCAGCATGAAATGCACAAGGTTTTTGACCCTCAATTGCTCAAAAACTACTGAACGGATCTACAGCAAAATATAACAAGCACTCTTTCTGGATGAAGATGTAGCTCTCTTCCGAATTCGGTGTAAATCTATTCTGCCATTTGGGCTGTAGCTGTGTCTAAATTTCCTGTAGAAAAATGAATGGGGAAAAAACATTATGGGAGCCCTCTTTTTCTCAGCCCTTGCTTGATGGATCACCTCAAAACTATCAATGTCCAAACCAGTCAAAAAGTAGCACTTTTTTGGAAGGTTTTGTGAAGATTTGTCAAACGACACCAAAGCTATAAACAACACAAAAAGGCATTTCCTGTGGAAACACGATACTAACCATGCTCAAGATGGCCGTCGAGTAGGAGCCTCCCGAGGAGCTCCCGGTTTGGGGATTACCAATTTGGTAGTTATCCCTGTATAAACCGTATCACCGGCCTTCCCCCCCGCCTGCCCTGGGACCGGACTGCGCACCCCTACCGAAGCACATCGTTGAAGCTGAATCTGACTTCTAACTTACCGCTGATTCGACCGCCACGGCTGCCCAGGTCCGTACCTACACTGCCTGGACTCCAGCACTGCTCGACGTATCTCCGGCTCCGGGACCAGTCCGTTGCTGTAGGACAGATTTACATTGCATCGAGCCCTTGGTTCTGCCGCTGCTGGCTCTTCCGATCCCGCGCCGCCTGCCTCCAGAGGTTCGAGATCTCCTGGTGCCTGTGGGTGACCCTCTAGGCAGGCGCCATTCGCAGGGACTCTCCCGCTGCCCAAATGATCCGGCGTCGTGCTCCTGCCTTCGGCCTGCGATCTCCGTCCATGAGGACCTGACTGGAGCCCGCCAGCCGCACCTTGGTCGGTGAATCCTTTTCCTCCGCCCCCGAACGACCGACAGCTCGCCTGATGCCAACAGGGGGGCTGGGGGTACCGGCTCCTTTTGGCTCTGACGCCATTTTGCTGCCTCTAACGCTGCTACCCCTATGACCTGCCCGGAGCCCGGTTGCCCAGCAGTGGTCTCCGGCGTCATTTAACCTCAGGCGCCAATCCATTTGTTGCCTCTTCCACTGCTTCGCCCCAGTCCTGCCCGGAGCCCGGTTGCCCGGCAGTGGTCACCGACGCCATTTGTCCTCCAGCGTCAATCTCTTTGTTGCCTCTACCACTGCTTCGCCTAAGTCCTGCCCGGAGTCCGGCTGCCCGATGTGGGCTCACCCGAGCCAGCCTGCATTTGGACCCCCGGATGCCAGTACCACTCACAGCGACCTTCCCTGCGACCAGCGTCTTCGGCTGCGATTACCGCCCTGCGGTCCAACGTTCCGTGCGGCGCCGGTATCCCATGGCTCGGCAGCAGGTGTGCAGAATGTTGAGTCCTTCCCTTCCGCCTCCGAATCATTGACGCGTGCCTGGTGCCAGGTATTTCACCGCCTTTGGCCAGTAGTTATCCATTATGATGATCGTGGGCTGAAAGTTGCCTGCACCTATAATGACGGCGCCATAAGCAATGCTGGGCTCACTATACTGGTCTTGGTTGTAGCATATTTCACACGAGGCGATATGCAAGCGTGTTTGGGAGGCATGACATTTCAGCCTTGTTGTTTGAGCTCTATAACTGGGACAGTTACAGCTTCCATATGTCTGGCATGCTGAACACTGCCTGACTTTAAAATGGCAGCAATACGAAGACATCGCGATCGCCTTACATTGCCTAACTTTAAAATGGCGGCATTACATAGACATTGTGATAACTGTACCCTCTCTAGTTATATCGTAATCGGTATAATATGGTCTTGATGCTAGGCCTATATATCATGAGGAGCACTCCACCACGCTACTGATTTCATTACTAGGGTGATCCTTTTGTCAAGCCCACAATGATTGCAGAAACTCTGGGACCCTTCTGCCTGTCCTTAAAACGGCATCTGTCGGGTACCTTTCATACTAAGTTCACAGTCTTGTGCCCTCGTCGCAGAGCAGACCTCTTTCTGCTCCCTGCCTTTATCATCCTAGATGGGCCTCCCATCGCCCTGTGTGCCGTCCAGTGCCAGTCTATAGAGCCGAGATGAGTTACGGGATGCCACGACTGCAGTGAATTAGGGGGCCCTAGTCACTGGCACTGCACAGCAAGATCTCTGCGCCTCCCAATGTGCTACCATTTCGCCCCCTCACCTTTCCACTGAGAGACCCTGGAGTGATGTTGTGTTCTCTCACCTCCTTATTCTCCTCTCTGGGCTCCCATCCCCACTAGGATTCTTTTTCACAATGGAGATAAGTCCCGACCCCAATGGTTCCAACGCCTTCATCATCAATTAACCAACTGACCTCTCCAAAAAAGCGGCAAAATAATACAAACATCGCATACTCAAATCTAGACCAGAAACCCTATTCTCAGACCCCTACTTCTGCACCAACAAAGGTACTCTGGTTAATGACCTCATCTTCTATACCAGAAAACGGGCTTGCTGGCGAACTGTGCTCTACTCCATGCTTCGAATAACAGGATCTAAGAAAACCTCACATGGCCTCAAACTAACAACGTCTCCTTCGTCCACCCTCAAAGCCACCACCACGATCACCCTCTACATTAATGGTATCATCCTAATCCAAGCCTCCAATATCAACCTAGTTAAGATGGCCAATATTTACCCCACTCTCAGAAAAGCGGTGTACGGCAACTCCTCTGACCCCTACTCAACCACCACGTCTCAGCTGGGTTTAACCAGTACTCCCCCCTTAACAGTTGGGAGTGCCCCACTCTCCCTAAACCCCACACCTCCTTTTGCTGATCCCAGAGCCGCCTTGTCCCCAGTCGGATTATGTCAACCCACTAGAACACCCTCTCAGCTGGTTGGCGGTTCTATGGGCTCAATCTCCTCACCGACTGTCAGTCCGATACAGGATGACTTTTGAGCTGAGAGGTTCCCTCAAGCCCTACAGTCTTCTCGATTAACAGATGATGTCCCTTCCCCCATTCCTATAACTTTGCCACATGCTAGACTAGAGTTTGGGGAACGATCCTCCCCACAGGCCTCAACAGGCTTACAACGAGGCCCCCCGTTGCCGCTTGCTTTTACCTCACACCCTCCACCCCTCGCCCAATACTCAGACTTGGCTGCGTGCCTTGATGATATATCTCTACAGTTGCACCTTCTCACTTCTGAGCTACATGACCTGAAACCCCGCTCAAATGATCTTTTCCCCATGATCTGCTCTCTCCTCACCTCTGCGAATTGGCCCAGAGCGTCCACTAGGGATAGTGATCACATGGGTCAGCCTTTAGCCCCTCCATCTCAAAATCCATTCCCCTACCCAACGCCCCCGCCAGCCACAGAGGATGTGAGTCCCACCCGGTGTCCATTGATCTCCATGACCGTCACAACTCTTGCTCTACTTGGTCCAAATCTAACATGATCCCACAGAGACAAATACATTCCATCCTTTCCAACCCGAACAGAGAACCTCCTCGCAATCTTATATGCAGCAATACTGACAACCTCACCCATGTGAATGTCACCCAGACTCCTTACCCCCTAATCCACTATGACTTAAATGTGTACTACTTAATTGCAGATCAGCCAGTAAACACGCCTCCGATATCTTCGACCTCATCCAACACAATAATTTAGACATTATCATCCTCACTGAAACTTGGCTAAATCCCGCTTCCACTCCTATCTTAGACCTCCTAGTACCTCCCACCCATGACATAATTAGGCTAGACAGAGCTCTGAAGTTGGGTGGTGGCTTAGCCTGTATTCACAGGAACACACTCTCGATTTCTCACTTAGAGTCCTCTACGCCTTCCTCCTGTGAATACCTCTGTCTCAGCATCTCAAGTAAGAACCTACCGGTTTGCAAACTTCACACCTTTTACCACCCCCCGGGAGACAATCTCCCTTTCATTGAGCAACTAATGGTAATCATCACTAGCAATGTCGACTCAGCGGTGTCCCATATCTTCCTTGGTGATTTCAACGTTCACTGGTCTAACCCCAACGACCCCGCTGTATCTTGCCTTAAATCATTCTTAAATGAGCAAGAACTGACTCAGCACTGTGACCAACCAACTCATATTAAAGGAGAAACTCTAGACCTCATCATCTCTAAAGGGCAGACTATCACCCTAGATTCCATTACCCCGTGTGACTGGTCCAACCACCACAGCATCCTCTTTTATATTAACAGGGAAGTGTTGATGAGGAAGGCTCAACCAATGAAATCAAAGATATGGAAAAGGGACCTCAGATCAATAAACTCTGACGAACTAGCTGCCCACTGTAAATCTGCCCTCTCCTCCCAAGCTGACTTGGTCGAGGTGCAATCACTCACCGACGCCTACAATTCGACCATCTCCAACATCATGGATAACATTGCTCCACTCCAACAAAAAAATGCCTCAACAAAAATATCCAAACCGTGGTATAACGACAACTTAAACACAGAACGCCGCAACCTTAGGGCAGTTGAACGTTCCTGGTGATCCAATCCCTCCTTGGACCATCTAAAACTCCTTAGAGATGTCAGGAGCCTCTACAACAAACAAATCAAGAGTGCTAAGGCTGACTATTTCAGGCACCAACTGGATCAAGCGGCAAACCGCCCCAAGAAACTTTTCGAATTGGTCAATCAGTCGTTGGTCCTAACCACTCTGATCCTGGTGGCAACCCACCCTCATGCGACGAACTTGCCGCTTTCTTCACTGAGAAATCAAGACTCATCTCCACTGATCTCGCCTCTAAGAAGGCTCTATTACCTTCTTCCAGTGACGCCTCACCCATTGACCCCTTTGAAAAGCACAAATCGACCACCACGAACACCAAGAACAATGCGTCATGGGGCACCTTTACCCCATTTAGTGAAAATGACATCTACAAGATTCTTCAGAATATCAACCCTTCCAACCACTTCAGTGACCCGTTGCCCCCGTACATCTTCAAAGAAATCAAGAATGCACTCATCCCCACCTGGACAAGGATTGTAAACGCTTCTCTATCACAAGGCTTGATCCCCGACTGCCTAAAAGCAGCTCAGGTATCACCTATACTAAAAAAAACTAATGCTGACAAATCTGATCTCAATAACTTCCGCTCCATTTCCAACATCCCCACCCTAGCGAAACTCCTAGAAAAATGTGTACAATCCCAACTTTGTGCTCACATAGATAATTACCAACTCCTAGACCAGCATCAATCCGGCTTTAGGAAGGGGCACAGCACCGAATCGGCTCTCACTCACGTTATGGATGACATTTTAAAAATGCTTGATCAAAACGAATCCTGCCTCCTGATCCTCCTTGACCTTTCCTCCGCATTCGACGCGGTTAATCATGACAACCTCCTATTCATCCTGCAAAACAGAATGGGTTTTTCTGATCAGGTGCTACAATGGTTCTCATCCTTCCTACATCACAGATCACAAAGAGTCAAGGCAAACCACTCTCTCTCCCAGCCCTCTCCTGTACTCATGGGGGTCCTCCAAGGGTCCGCTCTATCTCCTATCCTCTTCAACCTTTTCTTGGAACCTCTTGCTAACTCACTAAACTCCATGAACATTCTCTTCCACATGTATGCGGACGACACGCAACTCTATCTGAAAATCTCATCCCCGGAAAACATCATCTCACTCAACACTACCCTAACGTCTACTCAAAACTGGTTAACGGAGAACCATCTCCTGCTCAACACTTCCAAAACGGAATTCCTGCTCATCTCCCCTCCAAACCACATCCCCAAGCTAGACCTCTGGCTGAGTCACCTCACTGCTTTCAACTGCACTCCTCTCATCATAGACTCAGCCAAGTCTCTTGGAATCACCATGGACACGCACCTGAATATGAAAAATCATATCAACAATGTATGTAAGGGAACAAACCACTTGATGAGGTCACTCAGAAATATCAAACCTTTTCTCCCACTAAATGATTTCCAGCAGGTGGTCCAAGCGCTTGTCTTGCCGAGGCTAGACTACGGCAGTGCTACCCTATGTGGCCTTCCCAAATACACCCTGACTCCACTAAGGGCATCACTGAACGCTGCGGCTAGACTGGTTACAGACACCAAACGAAACGAACATATATCCCCAGTCCTAAAATCTCTCAAATGGCTGCCCTACGAAGCACGAATTCAGTTAAAGATTGCCGTTCTGATGCACAAAGCCCTTCACTTCAATACTCCCACGTACCTGGCTCAAAAACTTGAACTATCCTGTGGTGTAAGAGCCTCAAGAAGCGCCTCTACCTTCCTCTTGAAACCACTCATCCTTAACAAAAAGAGAACTTGTCACTGAGCCTTCTCCGGCGCTGCCCCAAAGATATGGAACTCTCTTCCACCAGAAGTACGCAGAATCTCCTCAACGACGGCGTTCAAATTGGAAGCCAAAAGATTCCTAATGAACAAATTCTTACCCTAAGAGGGATAGGCTCACTTGCCCGTTGACTTTGTTCCTACTACCATTGTACCTTCATTTGATACGGCTCTTCTTTACTGCATACTGTGACCCCCCCTCGTTGCCTGCTTACACCTGTTTATTGTATTACCCTCCTGGGTGCAATGGTCCTGTAATCTGCGACCATTCCTGTTTTTTTTTTTTTTCTCTCCTACTTGATGTGGATATTGCATTTATGTCCTTCCTTCCATCATATTGTAAAGCGCTCTGATATCCCTCGGGATCTTGTTCGCGCTATATAAAACTTTATAAATAAATAAATTAAATAAATAAATAATTACCTAGTGGCGTACTGGGTAATATCTATCTATCTATCTATCTATCTATCAATACATGTATATATGTATATATATATATATATATATATATATATATATATATATATATATATACATATATACACACATATATCCATAATTATATACATATATATATATATTCTGCTCCAAAGGTTGTCCACCTGGTGAGTAGCACTCGATCAGCAACTTTGTTTATGAAAGGCAGGGACGAGGATCCGCTTGTAGAAGCTGCTCCGTAATGGAAATGCCTGACGCGTTTCGAAGCTCCATATGCTTCTCTTCAGAGGCTTGAACGGAGACAGAGTGTGCAAACGCTGAACCCACTTTGCCATTTTCATATTGCACACCCACCAATGGGAAGCTCGAATGAGACTGTGCATTGTGGGAAATGTGGTCCGGATAGCACACAAATCTTGTCCTGTATGGACCCTGCAAGTGGACTCGTCCTCAATCCTGTTTGCGGCTGCTGACCCACGTAGCCCCCATGACATTACGGGGTGGTGCACACTCCGCGGCAGGACGGCCGCGTATTACATTCTGCTCCAAAGGTTGTCCACCTGGTGAGTAGAACTCGATCAGCAGCTTTGTTTATGAAAGGCAGGGAGGAGGATCCGCTTGTAGAAGCTGCTCCGTAATGGAAATGCCTGACCCGTTTCGAAGCTCCATATGCTTCTCTTCAGAGGCTTGAACGGAGACAGAGTGTGCAAACGCTGAACCCACTTCGCAATTTTCATATTGCACACCCACCAATGGGAAGCTCGAATCAGACTGTGCATTGTGGGAATTGTGGTCTGGATAGCACAACAATCTTGTCCTGTATGGACCCTGCAAGTGGACTCGTCCTCAATCCTGCTTGCGGCTGCTGACCCACGTAGCCCCCATGACATTACGGGGTGGTGCACACTCCGCGGCAGGACGGCCGCGTATTACATTCTGCTCCAAAGGTTGTCCACCTGGTGAGTAGCACTCGATCAGCAGCTTTGTTTATGAAAGGCAGGGACGAGGATCCGCTTGTAGAAGCTGCTCCGTAATGGAAATGCCTGACGAGTTTCAAAGCTCCATATGCTTCTCTTCAGAGGCTTGAACGGAGACAGAGTGTGCAAACGCTGAACCCACTTCGCCATTTTCATATTGCACACCCACCAATGGGAAGCTCGAATGAGACTGTGCATTGTGGGAAATGTTGTCCGGATAGCACACAGACCTTGTCCTGTATGGACCCTGCAAGTGGACTCGTCCTCAATCCTGTTTGCGGCTGCTGACCCACGTAGCCCCCATGACATTACGGGGTGGTGCACACTCTGCAGCAAGACGGCCGCGTATTACATTCTGCTCCAAAGGTTGTCTACCTGGTGAGTATCACTCGATCAGCAGCTTTGTTTATGAAAGGCAGGGACGAGGATCCGCTTGTAGAAGCTGCTCTGTAATGGAAATGCCTGATGCGTTTCGAAGCTCCATATGCTTCTCTTCAGAGGCTGGAACGGAGACAGAGTGTGCAAACGCTGAACCCACTTCGCCATTTTCATATTGCACACCCACCAATGGGAAGCTCGAATGAGACTGTGCATTGTGGGAAATGTGGTCCGGATAGCACACAAATCTTGTCCTGTATAGACCCTGCAAGTGGACTCGTCCTCAATCCTGTTTGCGGCTGCTGACCCACGTAGCCCCCATGACATTACGGGGTGGTGCACACTCCGGGGCAGGACCGCCGCGTATTACATTCTGCTCCAAAGGTTGTCCACCTGGTGAGTAGCACTCGATCAGCAGCTTTGTTTATGAAAGGCAGGGACGAGGATCCGCTTGTAGAAGCTGCTCCGTAATGGAAATGCCTGTCGCGTTTCGAAGCTCCATATGCTTCTCTTCAGAGGCTTGAACGGAGACAGAGTGTGCAAACGCTGAACCCACTTCGCCATTTTCATATTACACACCCACCAATGGGAAGCTCGAATGAGACTGTGCATTGTGGGAAATGTGGTCCGGATAGCACACAAATCTTGTCCTGTATGGACCCTGCAAGTGGACTCGTCCTCAATCCTGTTTGCGGCTGCTGACCCACGTTGCCCCCATGACATTACGGAGTGGTGCACACTCCGCGGCAGGACGGCCGCGTATTACATTCTGCTCCAAAGGTTGTCCACCTGGTGAGTAGCACTCGATCAGCAGCTTTGTTTATGAAAGGCAGGGAGGAGGATCCGCTTGTAGAAGCTGCTCCATAATGGAAATGCCTGACGCGTTTCGAAGCTCCATATGCTTCTCTTCAGAGGCTTGAACGGAGACAGAGTGTGCAAACGCTGAACCCACTTCGCCATTTTCATATTGCACACCCACCAATGGGAAGCTCGAATGAGACTGTGCATTGTGGGAAATGTGGTCCGGATAGCACATAAATCTTGTCCTGTATGGACCCTGCAAGTAGACTCGTCCTCAATCCTGTTTGCGAAGTGGGTTCAGCGTTTGCACACACTGTCTCCGCTCAAGCCTCTGAAGAGAAGCACATGGAGCTTCGAAACGCGTCAGGCATTTCCATTACGGAGCAGCTTCTACAAGCGGATCCTCGTCCCTGCCTTTCATAAACAAAGCTGCTGCTCCTTTTATTAGCAGGGTCACCTGACCGGTGACGCCTGTGATGGGTGGGTGTTAGTGTGGGTGTATTATTTTCTTAAATCTAATACTAATTGCCTTATACACTGTCGGGCCCAGTTCCAGTATTGCACTACTGTGTCTGTGTGGTTCTTTTACCCAGCATGTGGGCCTAGGGCCCAGGACACTACAATGGCGACGAGGGGGTTCACCCCCGCGTGTGACATGGCGGCAGTCTTCACTGTTTGTCATGGGGGTAGTGCAGCCTGCCCGTAATCCCCCGCCTTCTGCCAGCGTGCCTGCGAATGAGAGGGCACAGAGTGAGAAGACGGGCACTTGCCGTGTACATCGGCCGTCACTGATGAGGCCTCAGCAGCCACCTGCAGTGACCCAGTCCATTGACCGGTATCATTACCACCTCAAGCAAGTCCACACGGCCAGAGAGACATCCTTGTAAGGGAGGAGGCGTCGCAACTGGCACCACGCTGCCGGAAGTTCTGCAAGAGGTGAGAGACATCTCCAGTTCCTGGTAGTGCCCACGTGGGCAGACAGAAGAACTGCGCCGCCAGTACATAGGTGAAGGGCCGCAAATGAGAAAAGACAGCAAAACCCCTACACGCTGCCTGCCAACCTATTGTGCACCCTGCTATTTTCAAAAGTACGGCTGTAAAGGGGTGGTGTAATTAGTTTGAGAGAAATCCCGGAGCAGTACCGCCAGCTGAGGTGCGTGTTGGCGAAGCTAAGCAGCCCAGTGGTCGTTAATATGCCACATATCTGCTCCGCAATATGAAAAATCCCCTTCCTGCACGCAACTGACTGAGGCTGTGTGAGGTGGCCCCACCCGCTCAGGACGAGCCTGCTGTTAGTGCATGCCCCCACACTAAATGCCTGAAGCGTACCTCCGCAGTGAGTCTCCAGCTTGGGCCCCGCGCGATCTGCTACACCTCACTGACACGCAGTGAAGAGCGAGCTGCAGGGAAGGAGTACGGCGACCGGCCAGCCGCGGAAATGACGGCCCGAGGGCGTAACACCACTCCGAGAAGCCTGTACCGGCACGTCCCACGGAGACAGTAAAACAGCGGACGAGAAGAATGCCAATGACAGCTGCGGCGCAAAGCAAGGGAAAAGCTGCATTGGCCTTCTGAAGTTGGCGCATCGCCATGTGGTGTGCCGGCACCGCCTCAAAGTTAGAGACAAAAGGGAGCGACCCCCGTGGAAAAAAAGACAAATAACTATGCCGACACCAAGCGTTACCTGCTAATGGGGAGGGACCTCCCTCCATTCTTCTTTTGCCACCCCTCCATTCTTCTTTTGCCACTGTCTGCAACCATAAGCGGTATCGAGGCGACGAGGCCCGTGAGGTGTGGAATGCCTCATCCCAGGCAAGCAGTGCAGCGGCCTCGCCATGAGGCTCCGTCAGAGCCGGTGCAGAGGCCGGCCACAAGTGAGGATGGTAAATGCAGCGCCACCTAGCGGCCGATCGGCCGCATTGCACCTGGAAAAAAATTAATATATGATACTGTCCAGATTTAAAATAAGGCGGCCTCATGCAGGCAAAATAAGCCACCCTCAGCCCGATAAGGAATGGCAAGAATTGCCCCAGTGACACTGCCATGAGTCCGCACCTGCACCAAGTGCCTCCACGTCAGTCTCCATGGCGCCCGCATGGGCAGAATGACCCACAGTTCCTGCACCCTCCGCTGTGCCTGCAGGCTGTGAACCGCGTGTTGCCTAAGGAAATCTGGCAATATGGGCAAGCTAGCTCACAACATAAGGAGAGGTGTCAAGTGAACCCGCAGAGTGATGAAGCTGCTAGGCCTCTCTGAAGTAGCCCATGACACCACCTGGCGACTTTCAAGAGGTAACACTGGAAAAGAGACATGCTGCCCGGCCTAAGCAAATAGCCAGCAGTGCCCCACGACCATCTCCTCAGACAGCTAATGCAGGCCGGATGAGAGGCCCTGCTGCACCGTTAAACTGCCAGCAGTGGCAGAATCAGCAGAAAGCAAAACCGATCCTGGCAGGAGGATCCAGGCTCAGGCCGCCACAGAACAGTTCAACACACTGACCACTGCATGCCTCTAGTGGTTTTGAACAGATAGGACAAACTGAGTGACTTTCTCCCAAAACAGGTAGGGAAGCACTGCATTCTCCATGGTGTTTGTCTATTGCCACCGCATGCCGCCAGAGAGTTGCCCCAATCGAAGAGGTGACTGTTACATGCACAAGGCCCTGCTAATCAGCCAGCAACAACAGTCACCAGGTCTAAGAGTGCACACCGCCACTATAAGAAAGACTACCTGCTCAGGCCCAACTGCTGAAACAGACTGCACAAGGCCCAGCGAGGCATGCCCTCAGAGATAAATGCCCTAGAGAGTGGCCCTCTGACACCCCCCTGCAAGTGAGAAGAGCAGGGACACACCCCCAGTGGCTGCCCGACGACACCGCCAGTGAGGAAATTGAGCCACGCGCACCCAGTGGTGAACAGCCACCACCGCAAGAAGGAAGAGCGGGCACACCAAGTGCAAGATGAGGATGGAGCACACGAAGTCAGAGGTGCGCAGAACAGTCACGGCTCCTGGAGGGAGTGCTGCGGGGGAGGGGCAGGGTGGTGGGTAGTAAACTCCGGCATAGACTGAACAGAGGTAAGTACATAAATAAATAAAACGAATTACATTGCGCGCGCCGCATCGCCATTTGGCGTTGCAGCGCGCGCAATGTAATTCGTTTTATTTATTTATTTATGTACTTCCCTCCGTTCTGCCGAATGCCGGAGTTTACTACCCCCCACCCTGCCCCTCCCCCGCCCCACCGCCCCGCAGCACTACCTCCAGGAGCCGCGACTGGTGCAGAAGGCCACACCAGCGAACCAGACAGCAGGGGCAGGTGCCTGGGAGATAGAGACAATACCATAGAAGGGAAGCAAGGCAGAAGGCAACATGGAGAATCTCTGCTGCACCAGCAAAGCCCCACCATGAGCGAAAGACAGTCGAGTGTCCTCTCACACACTGCCTCAAGACGGAGTCATCAGTGATCCAAGACAGGCAAGAGGAGAGTCGCACACTCCACGTGGCAAGCTGCCACGCAACATGTGCTCCAACGACAGGCGATACGTGGCCGGACGCCACATCGCACTGCAAGCAAGGAGCGCGTCACACGAAGTGACAGACTCCACCAAGCATGCCTGAATGTAAGCAGGACTAAGCACCACAACAGCGCAGCCTCGAGGCGCAAGCATGATGCCCTGGAGCGAAGCGGTAACCCGACATCCTAGCAGAGGAGCACCGCGAAAACCCCTGAGGAGGAGAAGAGGCCATCAAGAGGTCCTCAAAAAGAAGAAGCATGTCCCACCAACCGGACAGACCTGCGACAGGTCAGCAGCGAAGTATAGACTGTCCCAAGAACCAGACACGGCCAGCGAAATGTCCATGTGGTGTAAACATGAGACATGTGGCAAGCCGCCACATCCGAGTGATGAACCTGGTCAGAAGAAAATGAAGAGCATGGCAAGATGCCACTCCGCGAAGAAAGGAAGGAGAGTGGCACGACGCAACATGGCAAACAACCACCACAGGTGCGCAAGAAGGAAAGGAGAAGATCGACAGGACAGAGGACTCGTACTACCACAAGACGAGCGCACCCAGAGACACCAGACAGCCACCAAGCCGGACCGACGTCCCTGGAGAAACCCAATGGGAGAACCAAGTGTAAGCCGCAGCTAGCACGAACCGTGTCTCTCTCCAACGCTTCCCAGTGCGACCGTCAAGTACCGAGCGTCAGCAGTCCAAGTCGGAAGGCATCCCTGCTCCTGACCGCAGATGCCACAGGTGAAGAACAGCCTCAGCAAGACTAAGATATGGGTGGTGAAGTCCCTTCAGTCCTCCTCAATTCATGAGGTCACCGAAAGCAAGAGATCGCCACCTGTTTGCCCAACTGAAGGAAATTACCATGCTCATCATACAAAGTGCATCATCACCAAGAACATCAAAGGAGCATTGTACCACCAGAGTGGATCCAACCACTCAAGACAGCTGGAATTCAACTAGGCATTCCTGGCGCTGTGGGACGCTTGCCACCCTGGAACCTTCTGTGTGTCCCCGTGAACCAGAAGCCTGCCGAAGAAAAGCGTTCCGACCATTGGACCATCCACCTTGGGGTTACACGAGGCTCGGCCGTGGCCCTGTTGGGAGTTCCGCAGCGACCCCGCGTCGTGGCCTACGAAAGGCCCGCACAGCCCAAGCGGTCACGTGGCAATCCAGGGGCAAGGGCCTCAACGGAATTCCTGTGAGAGGGGAATCCGGATAGGAGAGATGCGTCAGCGGCAGCTCCACGACAGGCACCAGGAAGCACGGAGGTCACAGATGAAGACTGGTCACCCAAAGACCACCTGAGGAAGGCTTAGAACTTGAGCCCTGATGGCAAGAACACCCAGACTGAGACACTACCCTCTGTGGCTACATGAGCAACTTGGCTGTGGTCCTGTTGGCAGTTCCTCAGCGACGCCTTTGCATGGCATACACAAAGCCCGCACAATCCACACGGTCCCATGTCAGTCCAGCAGGAAGGCCTTCCAGGAAACTCCAGTGAGAGAGGAGTCCAGGCAAGAGAGGCAATCTGAAGCTGCTCGGCTATTGGGAACTGGAAAGATCGTCAAGTACATCGCCTCCAAGGAAGGGCCTCGTCCACTAAGGTCATCCTCGATAGCTGTAGGTTGGTCATCCACAAGAACCTGATCGCCTGCATGATCTCCAAAGTGGACTTCATCACCGCTCCAGATGCACTGAAATTAGAACTATGTAAATAGACTTCCACACCGTGAGACCAGGCCGGTCTGAACTACATCGCCAAGGTGGACTAAAGCATCCTGACCATGCGGTTCAAAACTCCAGCGCTGCCTGGCAGATGGCCTGAAGAGACTCAGTTGGTGCTGTGTATTGCTTATTTGTTTCCTTATAAGTTGGACTTTTGTTTCTTTCTTTTTCATTAAAGTTTGGGAGGGATGTAGTGTCCTGCTGGACACGTTCTAGTGTTCTGCCTCTGTAATACACCCACACTAACACCCACCCATCACAGGCGTCACTGGTCAGGTGACCCTGCTAATAAAAGGGGCCGGGCGCACGTGCCCTGGCCCAGTTCCAGTATCGCACTACTGTGTCTGTGTGGTTCTTTTACCCAGCATGTGGGCCTAGGGCCCAGGACACTACATACGTGAAGGTGCCAAGCAGTCCCCCCGTAGCTGCCATGTCAGTTTGGGCCAATGGGACCACATCTGATCCCCGGCTTCTGTGAAATCTATGCCAGACATTGGTCTCTCCCACCCGTTTGCCATCGCCCTCCCATTTAGAATTTGTCAAATCAAAGAGGGCACGTTACAAAGGAGTGCTCGAATCACTTACGGTGGGTATTTAAAAACTCAAGAATTCATAATTGGGATTTCTTTAGGGTGGCATACACATCTGGGAGGCGCGTTCAGTGCTAGTACCTGATGGGCAGGTCGCGAGGATGCACCCGTAGGATATGAGGGAGACTAAAGACTGAAGCCTCTATCCGGGTTCAGGCGAGGCTAATCCGGGCACCACAGGGGTTTGGGGGATATTAGCTGCCCAGGGGAACCCCCGTTCCTCTCACCCTCCTAACCGGCTGCAAGGTCTACCTGTCCCTGCGCCAGAAGGACGCACGTTTTAGCGCCAGGTGAAGACAGACGATCTGTGTGCTAGCATTTTATTTTTAAGAAATATGATTTGCGGAAGAGGAGAAGATGGCAGCTGACTAAGAAGTCCAGTCGTGAGCTCCGAGCCCTCAGAAACAACACGACACGGACACGAGCGGATAGGCAACTCTAAACGGCATACGGGTGCGAAAATACAGCATATTAGACAAACTCCGATCTACATAGTAAAATATTTGAGGGAAAAAAAAAAAAGCAAGACCTACCGGCACTCGAGACGCGAGGACGCGGATTGCAGCTGGAGCCTGGACCGGGCAAGACGTACAACGGAAAGGAGAGTTGCATGCGAGGTGTATGCGAAGACACGAAAAGTGAAATTGGAGCTGGAGGGGGCGGCAGAGCGCAGCAGCGCAATCGCATCACCATACTGCGACGTGTGGGTGAAAGCGGCTACGGCATGCCGGAGGAATAGGAGGGCTGCCGCGAGGGTGCCATTTAGAGGTAAAACATCAGCAGCAGTGGAAGGAAGAGGAGCCCCATACGAAAATCGCCACACTGAGGTAGGGAAAGCGGAGAGTGCGGCTGGGGACGTGGAGAAACCACGAGGAGAGCGAGAAAGGGTGAGTGAGCGGGAGTGGGAGAGAGGGGGCTGTCAAGCAGTGAGAGGTGGACAGGGGACAAAGACTGTACATAACCCAGGGGGACAAAATTATTTATTTAACATCGGAGGTTTGCCTAAGAAATTGAAGGAGACAGATTGCGAGGTAGACTGTGAGAGCGAGAGCATAAACACACCAGAAGCCAATATTCTCCCCATATTAACAACGCAGGGCACAGGACAAATAGAGGAGAAGGAGGGGGGGTACTGCTTAAGGAGTAGGCAGCAACTAGCGATAGAGGTGCAGATCTCCCAAAAGGAAAAAAGGAATATTGCTTATATAGTCCCTAAAAGTACAAAGAAAATAAAGAAACACACTGTAACAGCAAAGGCACAATCCCCTTTATCCAGAGCAAGCCAAGCTAAGCTAAAAGCGCCAGTATTAAACAGTAAACAAAGGATAACACCCTCACTGAGGTCCTTCTTTAAAGCCCAAGAAAAGCAAAAAGAAAGCATTGTAGAACCCCAAGACAAGAAAAAGGCGGATAATATAGAGCTGGAGAAAGGCCAAAAAGAAACCATCGGAGAAGAAACAAATAAAGCAAAAATGGATGGCAACAGATACAAGGTACTGATGGCAGCTGACCAAACAGAACAAGTCATGGAACCTGCCAGAGAACAGCAGGCAGCAACGGAGGCCGGAGTACAGTCCATAGATGAACCTGATAACCAGCGGAGTCTGGCACATCTAAACAATACCGAAACAATGATGGAGACAATGATGAAGGAGATGAGGGCTAACTTCGCTACCTCAGAAAAAAAGCAGGCAAAAATACAGGAAGCATGCGAAATGCTTGACCAGAAGATCAACGTGCTTGTAGACAGGGTCACCACGGTAGAACTGGAGGTAGAGGCATTGAATAAAAAGGTGAGAACAAACCAAAAAGAGATTGCCCTACTAAGAACTAAAGACAACGAGATCAGGGACAAAATGGAGTCACTGGAAAATTATTCCAGGAGGAATAATCTTAGAATTCTTAATGTTCCAGAAGGTCTCGAAGGGGAGGAACTCAAAAACTTAACGATTAAGTTACTGGAGGAAATAATCCCCTGGACGAAGACAGCTGACCTCGCAGACGACATTCAAAGAATACACCGGGATCCCTTTGGGAAGGGGAAAACATTGAAATAGACTGGTACTCAAGAAAGCAGCTTTATTTGAGTTTTCAAAGTTAAGATAAAGATGTATTTCGTTTCATTAAGGCTGAATTGTGTAGGTTCGATTATTATCTAAAATTGTGATCTTTTAGAAAGAAGCCAGTCTTCAATTAAAAGTGTCATATAAAACAAAGTATAGATTCATACAGCCCATTCAACTCAAAGAGATCAATTATCACAGTAAGAATTAAGCAACATGACTGACCCAAAAAACTAGGCCTGGGTGAAATTTTATTGCACCAGTAAAAACTGCTTAATTTCTGACTTCACACTGTATGAAATTGGTGAAATTTATCAAAGATTTATATTAAGTAATTATGCATTATTTCCCAACACAATATTTTCTCCTCGAACTAGTCTCCTGCAGGCATTGTGTTCCTATGACAAAAGACCTGTGAGATACTAGCAAAGCATATTTAGCTCCAAAAGCATAATTTTACAATATTAGCATGGAATTTCATAAAATTTAGTGGAAAAAAGGGTATTACTTTGCACACACTGACGCAATACACAATTCTTAAAAGCTCAATAAAATATCCAGTGGCACTATTTAAATCACGTTTGTGACTCAATAATGTAGCATTATAGTTTCCATGAGCGTCAGGTTTATCCCCCATACTTGCAATCCTAAAAGCAGCCCAGCAATACGTTCCTCACTAACCAAGACACTTGAGAAACAGTTTACGAGGAAATGTTGGCTTGTCAAGCGTTCCTGACTCTCTATTCAAGATTAGTCATGCAAGTGAGGGTAGCTCAAAGGAGATAGTGTGAAGACTGATGCTGGATACAGTATAGTAAACTTATCACAGTTGCCATAAAGTTAGAATGTCTGGCCATGTGTAAATAGATCAACACTTTGATAGCAACTTAAAATATATGAATATGTGAAAATGTTTTCAATAAAAAGGTAGAAGAAAACAATGTGCATCACTCAATTTAATGGTTGTGAATGGGCCATTCATTCTGAAGGGTGTCATAACAAGACATACCCGACCCATTGGAATTTTTAGTTGTTTGTGAAGAAAGCCAACAGGATGTCAGGAAATTTTATAAAAATCAAGGGGTGGGAGTGGGCCGTCTTGGTATCGGGTCGTGCCCCAAACCCAACAGTATTTTTGCTGCCGATGGGGGGGCAGTTTGAAAAGGGTATATCCCTTCTCAGGGGCAAAATGTACACTAGGCACCAGGGATTTTATTTTTGAGGGGAGTCAATCCCCTGATAATGGGCAAGTTCTCTCCTCCACCTAAAATTAATAAACAGACGTTTTGCCTCACTGAAAGGGGGAATTGGAGGGTTTCCCCCCAGTATGCCACACTCCAGGTGAGGCAGAAAGCACAGTGAATTTATTTTTAAAATGACAATGGGGGTAGTCTGCTCAGACATGAGGTTATGCCAGCCTCCATAACAGCCTTAGCAGTCTTTCAGAAAGCAGATTGAGGGGACTTGGCCCCAAATCTGCCTCCCCAAAGGGGGTATAAAGCCCATTTTACAACATAAAGTATTTTTAAAGGAAACAATAGGGGGCAGGGGTGGCCTACCTAGTCCCTGGGCCTTAAACTGACCCCCTAAAGACCCCATCAGTCTTTCTGTCCCCCTGTGAGGGAGACTAAGGTGTTGTAGTGTTACACACAATTATGCATTTAAAAAAACTAAAAAAACTAATGCTGTGGGGAGCGTCCCGCATCGGGCCATACTCTCGTTCCTAAAGTCCTAAAAGTCTTTCTGCCCCTGACCTCTGTTCCCTGCGAGGAAAAATTGAGTATTTACCCTTAATGTGCCGGTGGGAGGGCAAGAACCCCACTGGATGCAGTTGATTTTCTTTTAATAAAAATGGGGCAGAGGCCGCCCTGTCCGGACATTAGGCTGCACATGCACCACTATAGCCTCAACAAGCTTTTAGACCCCCTGGGCCTTACAGCAGCCTCATATCAAGTGAGAGCAAATTCAGATTCCTTTGAGAGCAGTTTTGACAGATGGGCTGCCAGAGAGGGGCTAATTCCCAACTTTCTCTCACTTGCCATGAAGAATGGCTGCAATATTCGGGTTATGGGCCAGCTGGTATTCAGGGAACTCTATTAACGGTAAGAATTTATTAAATCTAGAGAACCAGGCAATGCCCTGCAAACCTCAAACATCAATTAAAATCACACATTTTCCTCAGATTTCTGTGTTGGAAACTTCCAGAATCTGAGATGATCCCAAAAAACGTCCGCGCTTGAGTGTCTGGGCCTATTATCTGTGTCTAGAACAAACTAAACCATGGATTATGAGAACTCCACAATAATTGTACATTGACTTTATATGGAACATTCTTATCTGGTCTTGTTGCAGGGGTAAGACCCAAGTGTGGTACTGTTTTTTATTGGAAGAAGTGTGGGAATGCTAAGTGGTAGGAATTCTGTAGATCTCAGCAGATTCCAGAAAATTCCCAAACAGAAATATGAGGAAAATGAGAAATTTAGCCAAAGTTTGAGGTTTGTAGGGCATTCTGGGTAAGAAAAGGAAGTGGGATCCACACATGCCACCCCACCTGGGCCTCCTCTGAGTGTCAAGTTTTTAAAACAAATCTTGATTTTGGAGGTTTTCTTGGGTGACAGCTCAGCCCGGGCCCAAATACCACAACTAAATTTACTAAATTCGGTGAATTTTCAAGGCTAACATTTTCATGTCCCCATGTTGTCCTTTGGGACCTTTCCTGTCACCGGCGATAGGCAAATCACACAAGTGGGGTACTTTTGTAATTGGGGCAAGTGTGGGAAAGCTGCATGGTAGGAGTTTAGTGCATTCCTGTAGAATCTAGAAGTTGCCATCACAGAAAAGTGAGGAAAACATGTGATTTCAGCCAAAGTTTGTGATTTGGGTAAGAAAACGTAGTGAGATTCATGCAGCTATCACAACTCTAGACTCCCCTGGGTGCTTAGTTTCCAGAAATGTCTGAATTTAGTAGGCTTTTCTGTGTGGCGGCTGAACCCAGGCCAAAATACAGCAGCTAAGCACATCACCAAAATAGATCAATATTCAAGTAGAAATGCTCATGTCTCCCTGTTGCATTTTCGGGCCCTTTCTGTTATGGGCAACAGGCACAGCCTCTCAAGTTGGATATAATTTTTATCTGGAGAATTGTGGAAACAAGAATAGTAGACCATTTGTTATTATTAATTGAATTTCTCACCATTTTTGGGTTCTATATGTGAGCCAGTGTGCAAGAGAGAAAAGATTTTGCAAAATGCCCTCTGAATCACAATAGTATTGATAACCCCAACTTTAGAGTTGTACAAATAACCATCATCTCTAAACTTAGTGTCCTCGGCACATTTCAAAAAGGCATAGATTTCCTTCATACCTTATGTGAAATGAAATGTAATGAAAAATGAATTTATACAGTGCGTTAAACCCGAGGGTATCTAAACGCTGTGCCCGAAAAACAGAGCTCCTAAGCACAGGAAATCCAGATCAACGATTTCTTGAATGAGGCAAAGGAGTCAATTCTAGCAGTGTGGGCAGTCAGGAAATTCCATAACTTGGCAGCAGCCCTGGAGATGGACCAACCACCCCATCTGACTTTCCGGAACTGGGACATGGAGACTTTCGTAGCTGAAAAGGATCTCAGTGGCCTGCCTGGAGTGTACCAGCCGAAGAGGGACAAGAGATGTTTGGACCCTTTGTAATGGAAAGCGAGGAAGACTATCCAGATAGCCTTAAAAACAATGTGCTTCTTCACACAACTTGGATGTTTTTATACGACTTTAGGACTGAAATCCTTCGGGGAATTACAATTGGAATACAATCTAGATCATCGGGATTTCTTTAAATTCCTTCAAATTCGGGATTTTCTCATGAAGAAAGGTGGGGGGGAACTTAAATTCCAAATAGCTCAGATTATGGAGAATTTGTCTAAAAAGACCGATATAAAAATAGGAGAAATTTACGAATCATTGAACATCTGTAATTCAGATGACTTGGATAAATACATTAGGAAATGGCAGGATAAACTTGGAGTCTTGGCTAAAACAGTTCACCATTCCTTTGTAAAATATCAGTCCTGTTTAATGTCTATCAAGCTACAGGCTCAATATTATAAAACCTTTTTTTTCCTATATTATACCCCCTATAAAATTGCTAAATGGGGGACGGGGAAAGGAACTAGTTGTCCTAGATGTGCATTACCTGAAGCTGATAGTATACATATATTTGCTACCTGTACAGTATTAACAAAAGTATTGAATGATATTTCAGCGTTTTTATCTGAAATATTTAACGAAAGAATAGAAATTCTAAACGATGAGATTATGCTAGGTGTAGCTAATATCGACCGACCAAAATATATGCGTGGGCTGATATTTGTTGCTATGGCGGTCTATAGACTATGTATCGCGTCAGCATGGCAGGACACAAACCCACCTGTTTTTCAGCAGTGGAGATCCCGATTATTGGCTACCTGTAGTCTAGAAGTTGCAATATATAAGAGAAAGGGGCGTGGTAAACGTAAAAAAGGACTGGCAATATGGGATCCGCTTTTACAATGGTCACAATTACAAAGACCAATGGACAATAATTAAATTAATCCATGATAAATTTCCAATATAGACTGGAACTGCTTAGGCTTGCATATTAAGCAAAATTCTGTTTTTTTGGTTTTTCTTTGTTTCTGTTTTTATACCATAATATTATCGATAATATGGAATGAAATGAAATATTGTTTGTTTTTGGTAATATTTGGCATGTCTGAGCTTTGGTCGGGGTGGAGGGTGGGATATCTGTGAGGGTGTATGTAAAAAAAAAATTTAATAAAGAAATATTTAAAAAAAAACAAAAAAAAAACAATGTGCTTCTTCACAGGAAGCCGATTCAGCACTCTACTGCCATCTCTGACAGACACTCATTTGGGAGATTTAAGAATAAGGTGCGCAGCTGCATTTTGCATCAGTTGTGGCTTGTTAAGTGAGGAGGCATTGGGGGGAAAAGCTTGCCTGGTCTCAAGATGGCCACAATGTGTGGGAGCTCCGATGAGCCATCCGAATATCCGTCAAGAATCCTACATCAGAGCACTATTACCCCGTCCTGCTTATTGCCCCGAGAGAGCGGAGAGGGTGCCCTGCCGATTGCACCGTGTGCAAGGCTCCGCCGCCGCGTAGAAAAGGTAAAACGCGGAGACGTGGAGAGAGGCTGACTGCGGCCTAACTGGGGCCTGTCACGCACAGGCGCAGGACGGAGGGACTAGAGGCGTCTGGAGAGTCAGCGGCCGCGCCCGATCCCTGCGCCCTAAAAGAGAGTCTGGCTGGAAGGGGATCGGTGCGCAAACTAGCAGCGGATTGCCATCCCGCTCTCGAGGCAGGTGCCCTGGAGTGAAGACCGTGCTGCTCTGAGAGACGCCAGGAGAGCTGCCTGGTCTCAACGGCAATGCAACAAGGCCTTGCTGCTCTGGGGGGAGGCAGGGGCGAGCGGTGCCTCCAGCAACGAGTTGGTGAAACGGTGACCCAGACCGCAGGCCACAGAGAGAAGCGAGTCCTACCCCAAGTGTACAGCCGTGAGTTGTAACGTAGGAAATCGTGGGTTGCAGTGTGCAGGGGCCTAACTGTCAATGACGTAATCACCGTGAGACGGTCTCCTATAGATATACGGTGACATAAATGCTGGGAGCGCTGAAGGGAGTCGCAAAGCGGAAGAGATAGCAAAGAAACTCATGAAACAGAGCCTACAAACAGAGGTGAAGTGAGAGGCGTCTGCAATTGCATAGTTAGCAGAGAGTAAAGGAAATGTTTTTGAACGGGCCTCCCGGCATCTGAAGAGTTTTCGTCCCATCAATAACAGTGAAATCTCGCAGCAAGACATAGGAATTTGGCGCGCAGGGCCATCCTGCCCTTTGTATTGCCGGCCTGATCGAAATGCACCTGCCTGGGGCAGACTCCCGCGAGTGTCCGAGAAGAGCCGGGTGCTGGGTGAGAGGGGGCGTTGCGTGCCCCTGCGGCCCTTGAGAGCTGAGAGCAAGCCCGCCAACGATAGCGAGTAACCACTTCTGGCACCAGGGAAGCACGACTCTATGGGCAAAGTGGACAAAACGCAACTTCAACTCCAGTTTGAACAGCGCAAATCGAGGCTGAGAGATACTGAGGTGGATCAGACAGCCGACAAACCAAACGAAATGGGGGAGGAAACTGCGTGGGACATACGACAAATCCTTGCAGCGATGCAAAAAAGCCTGACCACTATAAATGGCAAAATAGACTCGCTAGCATATAGCATGGACCGTATGACTGAGCGACTCGACAAACAAGCTGAGCGCTTGGATATGACAGAGAGAAGAGTGGCGGAAGTGGAAGAAGCCTAGTCTGAAACGGATACAGCACAAAAACAGATGGGGAAGCTTCTAAGTGTACTACAAGATAAGGCGGAGAATTTGGAAGCTAGGTGCCAGAGAAGCAATATCCGAATTAAAGGCCTTCCGGAATCCACCCACATGGGCAATAAGGAGATATATACAGAGAAGTTATTGATATCGCTATTAGGCTGGGAAACCTTCTCAGATATGTTTGTGGTGGAGCGGGCACACCAATTGTTGGGTCCGAGGCCCCCGCCTGGTGCTCCTCCGCGACCCATCATAGCTAAATTGCTGAACTATAGAGACAGAGATGCGGCACTGAGAATAGCCAGAGAAAAACGTGTTTGCAGTATGAAGGCTCTACAATATCACTCTTCCCGGACTTCACCATGAGGGTGCAGGAGGCACAGAGGCACTTTGCTCCCCTGAAGAGGCAGTTACGAGAACAGAATCTGGAATACGCCATGTTATATCCAGCTCGACTAAGAGTCAACATGAATGGAAAATCTAAGATTTTCACGGATCCCAAAGTTCTACAGAAAGTACTCAAGGACTATGCCAAAACTGGAGAACATAGCAAAAACTCAGAGTCACACGACGGCGCGAGTGGCGGAGACCTTGAGGAGCAGGAGTAGCAGGACAGCTTACAAACGCTCAACGTCAACTCCGGTACTGTAGGTGAAGTGATAATTGTCGCACAAATTGCTATACTAGAGATGTATGGGTGATTATCAGATTGTTGTGTATAATTGTGCACCGGAGTCAGAGGCAGGAACACTTGGTGATATTACAGTCGGACTGGTAAAATAGTCAGAAGGGGACTACAAGCTAAAGCTGGTACCCAAGTGCCAGAACATTGACTAGAGGATGGATGTATATTGTTGCTTAGATGGCAAGGTGATAAAGCAAACTTAGTGGGATAGATAAGGGCGAGCTGGCAACATCCTCCCACGAGTGTTTCCCAGTACATGGCGAAAAGCCAGAAATGTTATTTTGATAAAATAGTTATTGTTGATTGTATAAAACAGAGCGGAGGGGGGTGGGAGTTAAATCGACTATGCAAAGTTGGGGAGTGCATAGCGTGGGTGGAGGGGTTAATAGGGGGTTTGTTTATTTGTGATCACAATACTAAATTGGTGTGTTTGGAGCATGCGAAGGACAAGGCAAGACAGAGGAGGAGGGGGGACTAATAGGTTAGTTATAAATGGTGTGACATCAATCAAAGTAATTAGACATGGCACAGAAGCAGGACAGTAGTGTAAAACTGTTAACATGGAATATCCGTGGCCTGAATGACTTCAGGAAATTACAAAAAGTGCCATCTTACTTTACGCAACATGGGATAGATATAGCGCTTCTGCAAGAGACACACCTGCCCACTAAAAGTAAAATGCTAACAAGTAGGTGGTTGCATGAATCCTTCTACGCGGCGGGGTTCACCACCCATGCCAGAGGAGTACTTACATGGGTAGGTCCGAAGTCAGGGATCATGCTGGAGGCATTAGAATCTGACCCGGAGGGAAGATTCGCCATCTCTAGATGCTGAGGGCGAGGGCTAGATATGATAACTGTGAATATATATGGCCCCAATTATGACAATACGTAATTTTACACAGACCTATTGGAGAGAGTAAGTAAATATAAAACGCTGCCGCTGCTTTGGGGAGGTTAATTAAATTGTGTCATGGACCCGGTGCTTGACCGCTCGGGTGGTCCAACTCAACTCTCACCTGCGGCCGCCAGGGCCATTCTGGATGCGGCTGTCCAGGTAGACCTGTTGGATGTCTGGCGGACACGCTCGCCTAGTGAGGGAGGCTTCACGCACTATTCAGCCCCACACGACCTGAACACCAGGATTGACTACTGGTTTGCCTCAAGGGCCTTAAACACCCGGATCCGGGCATGTGAGTTTCAACTCCCCTCTTATTCAGATCACTCCCCGACAGTCTTGGTCATGGAATGCCCATTGAAAAGAATTGCACCCTTCACTTGGAGATTCCCGCCATATTCACTTCTTGATAATGTTTTTAAAACGGAGATGTCAGAGGCTATAGACAATTTCTTTGACATAAACATTGGCTCGGTAGACAAGTTCTCGATGGTATGGGAAACCTTCAAGGTATATATGCGCGGAATAGCCATGGCCAAGCACTCAGATGTCCTAAGAGCAATCAAAGGGAGACTAATCGGTCTAGAAGACCGTCTGAGGGCACTAGAGCTACGCATTCTAACGGGAGAGGGAGACAGGTTGGGAGAGGAATTAAAAGCAACACTTGAGGAGTACCATGACACTGCAGACAATGAAGTGAAACATATGGGAAAATATGCCACAGCCCGCTCCTATGGGGAGGGAGAAAGACCGGGTGCAGTACTGGCGTCTCTGCTGAGAAGTAGACGAGATACGACTGGTGTGACTGAAATATTTGCAGAGGGAGGTGATATTCTGAGAGACCCAGCTGACGTAGCTAACAGATTCAACCAGTAATACTCAAAATTATATAGCTCTAGTGCGGCAGTGGATGAGAGAGAGATCCAACACTATCTAGAATACATAAAACTTCCATGGCTGACTGACGAATACAGAGAATATTTAATGAGACCACTAGACGCTAACGAAATACTGGCTGCGCTAAAAACAATGCAAGCAGGGAGTGCCCCAGGACAGGATGGACTGACGGTTTCTTTCTACAAAGTATTCAAAGAGCAACTTATCCCACATTTAATAACGCTATTCGAAGAGATGGGCGAGGGTGGACAGATGCCCCCCTCGATGAGGGAGGCCTGATAATTACTATTTTAAAGCCAGGGAAGTCCCCCAGCAAATGCTCATTGTATAGACTGCTATCTCTCCTTAACGTAGATACAAAGTTATTCGCAAAAATCTTGGCTAATCGCATGGCTCCCCTGGTTCCATTGCTGGTAGGGCCAGAACAGTCAGGATTTGTGCCAGGGCGCAGCTTGACATATAATCTAAGGACAGTGTTCGGAGCCATACAACACACCAGATCAGGGACTAAAGCGACTGCTGTATTCCTAGATGTAGAGAAAGCCTTTGACTCAGTGGAGTGGGCATTTATGAGGAAGGTGTTGAGGAGAATGGGTCTGGGAGACATGTTTCTGCAATTGGTTGGTGTCCTGTACAAGACGCCCTGAGCCAGAGTTAGGATAGGAGACATGGTCACTGCCCCCATTAAGATATCTAGAGGCACACGTCAGGGGTGCCCCCCATCGCCGGTATTATATGCTTAGGTGGCAGAACCCTTGGCTTGTGCTCTCCGAGAGTATCACAGTCATAGAGGGATACGTTTCCCAGGCTATAACCTAATTATATCCACTTACGCAGATGATACACTTCTGTACATAAGAGACCCCGAAACTAACTTGTCACCAGTGCTTCGGGAGGTAATTAGATATGGGGAATTGTCTGGACTTAAGGTCAACTCGTCCAAGTCAATAATCTTCCCAATGGAGCCTATCGAGCTTGAATACCCGCTGCTATGAACAACGGAACCAGTGAGATACTTGGGCATGAAAGTACACACTGATTCTGAAGTGGTCTTGAAAGAAAACGATGGGACGGCGGTTGGTAAACTAGAGGAAGAAATAGAGCAGTGGATACGCTTGCCCCTGTCCCTGATAGGACGTGTGTCTCTCATGAAAATGGTAATATTGCCTAAGTTTTTATTTTTAGTTACAAATATTCCGATGGTACTCCCGGGACACTTTTTCAAAGAAGTTAAATCGCTATTGGTTAGACTGGCCTGGGTAGGGAAGCAAGCGAGAGTTAAGTGGGATATACTTACATTGCCATATTCTATGGGGGGATGGGAGCCCCAGACCTGTATTTATATTACAGATCTGCGCAAAGTTCGCATGCGCACCGCTGGATACACGAGATACCTGGACTCCCTCACTTGCAGATCGAGAAAATGGTAGCGGCTCCCTCCCCACTCCCGGTAATACTGTTTCAAGCCCCCATACGCAGAACTGGAGTACTAGACTCAGTGAATGCTACCACACATGCCTGGCAGTATCTGGTTAAAAAAGCAGGCGGGTGATATACTTTATTCCCCTCTGACTCCAATAGAATGGTGCCATTGACTACCGCTATGTAGGAAGAAGGAAGTAGTACGTGCCCTAAAGTCAATAAACGTCAATGCAATTGGAGCCCTGTTCATGGCGGGCAAGGCGCGTGGGTGGGCTCAGATAGAGGCTGAAGGGCATGCAAGCACAAAACTGGTACGATTTCACTTTCAAAGGATGAGGCATGCACTGAGGGAGATATTAGGAGACGAAATGCTGGAGCCTCCTGAAATGGAAGCCTTTTCATATATGCTGCGAGGAGACTCGCCCATAAAGATAGTGTCTAACATATATAATATCACACTGGATTACCGTAAAAACTATTACATCAAGGCTAGACTACAGTGGTAGAGTGAGATTGGGGAGAATTTAGATTACACTATCTGGAAATTCTGCTGTGAGACCACGAAGCGTGTCTCATTAAATGGGCGCCACAGGTTAATCCATTTTAAATTCCTTAACAGGATTTATTATACCCCAGCTAGACTGCACCGCTATGGCCTGCGGGACACTGCAGAGTGTGAAAGATGTAGAGTATCCCCAGCAGGATTTCTTCACCTAGCTTGGGCATTCCCGGGGTTTGCCAATTATTGGAAACTAATGTTCAGCAAGCTGGGCGAAATAATTGGCATGACGCTAACCCTGGATCCATTAATGGCATTGCTGGGCTACTCAAAGCGCTTACCGAAAGAAGTTAGACGGCTAGTGGATATGGGACTGGTGCTGGCGAAACGCCGGGTCGCGATGAGTTGGGCTTGTGGTCCGGTTCCCACTATATCTAGCTGGTCTAAAGACATGGTGTACTGTATTACGCAAACACAATTATACAGCGAACTTCTACCCCCTCAGGGCCGCCCCAAAAACTTTTGGGGTTTCTATCGCAGTTATGTGGCTGCAAGGGAGGCGAAAGAACCTGGCCAGGAAGAACCGAATTGATGGTTCTGCTTAAAAGCGGAATAAGGTACAGATGTGTATCTGGCACATTGCCATGCTTAAGGGAATGTTAGCAGCTGACTATATGTCATGTGACTGAGGTTAGGTCGGATCGAATGCACTTAACTAACATTGTTTAATGAGAAGATCTATAATGCAACATGTATGCCTTCCAATCCCTCAATATTGCACAAATAATGTGATAGACAGAATGCTGTTAATATCTGCATCATAATCTAAGTACTGATGTGATCACCTTTATGTATGTTTTCAGTATGATGCTATGCAAATTCCTTACCCTTGTATTTTTTCTTTTTCTGTTTTCTTACTTTGCTTGTTTAGTTTGTGTATGTTCAATACTAATAAAAAAGTTTTTAAAAAAAGTGAGGAGGCATTAATATTCAGCGCATTTCAGTAATCAAATCTAGAGGAGACAAAAGAAATGGTCACAGAGTGACCCAATTCAACTGGAATAAAAGGAAAGACCTTCCTAGGAGTCCTGATGATGTGAAAGAAGGTGCTCATGATACGATTGACCTGTGAGTCAAAGTTCAGGGAAGTGCTGAAGATTACTCCAAGATTTTTGGCCACTTTAACAGGCATAGGTAAAGGGCCACATTCCTCAGGCCACCAACAGCAGGACCATATGGATTCTTCTGCACCAAACACCAGCACCTCAGTTTTTTCTGTGTTCAGTTTAAGAACATTTTCTGTCATCCAGATGTTAATCTTGGTCATGCAGAGATTAAGCTTGTTAGCTACTGAGGCCAAGTTGTCAGAGATGGATACAATAATCTGTGTGTCATTGGCCCATTAGAGTTCTTGAAAACTGCATGAATGTATTAGTTCAGTGAGAGGAGCTACGTACAGATCAAAAAGAGTGGGGCTCAATGAAGACCCCTGAGGCACCCCGCAGGGAAGGCTAAGGGCCTTAGCTTTAAAGCCCCCACAACTGGCAACCTGCACCCTGTTGGTGAGAAAGGAATAGCAGAGATTGAGGGCTTTCCCTCTGACACTTGCCTGATGAAGGCATTGAAGCAGGCGCACAGGTGAGACAGTGTCAAATGCTGTGACACAGAGCAAAGCAATAATGTCAACGTAATGAAACAATTTTCAAATAGGTAGTGGAAATGAAGAGCTGCATAGAGCCAGGCTTGATGGATCTGCCTTTTGTTGTTCTTTTTGCATTCTGGGAGAAACCTCAACGGGATGAAATACTTGTGAATAGAACTGGTAAATGAGAGCTCTGCAGCACTGGCTGCATTTCCTGCAAAAGACAAGTTTCAAAGGTAAACCCAAAAGGGAGTTTGCACTTATAAGAAGCTGGGATTCATGCTTATTAATGAGGTCTCATGTTGGAGATCCTGCTACTATTTCTAAGATATTATTGTTTGCAGCATTATTCTTAATGCAGTGATATTAAGCTAATGACAATGTTCTTTGAGTCTGGTTCATGGTTCCAATAGTAGCCAACCTGTGTTTTAAATCTTGGGAAAACACGAGGTGCTGGCCTTAAGGGGTCAGGCTGGAAATTTAAGTGCAGCAAAGGAATGTTGTAACCAGAAACTGTTGGAGTAAACTTCAGTTTGATGTCGACGTCCAGAAACCATTTAACTTTTTCTTGGTTAGATGGCAGGTTTCAGCGTAGGTCATCGTACCACACCCTTTGCAATGTTGGTTACTTGTGGCAGGGTGCGCTGCTCACTTTGACACAAAACTCAGAGGAGTATATTTACGAAGTTTTTACACCATGTTTGCATCACAAAAGTGACGCAAATCGACGAAAAATCTTTTTATTACCTATTTGCTTTTAAGCGTAAAACATGTTTTGTGCTGGAAAATCACTTGAAAGTAAAGCTAAGCAGCGCATAGATAGCACTGCTTTGCATTACGTAGCGACAGGGGGACTTTCCAAGGGTGGTGCAAGGGCATTCCCATGCAACTACCCAAGGATATTGATGCAAAACCCTAAGGGGCAGATTTACAAGCCCTCTGCGCCACCAGTACGTCACTTTTCGTGACGTACTGGTGGCGCAGGGGCTCTCGATATTTACAAGGAGAGGAAAAGCCACCATGCGTGACTTTTCCTCTCCTTGTAAATACCGTCCCTTCACACGCAGCACTTTGCGGTGAAGGGGCGTTCCATGGGTGTTGCTGTGGGTGTTCCCACACAACACCCATGGAACAAGACACATCTCCAGAATTACGAGAAATCGTAACTCTGGAGATGCGTCTGAAAGCTACGCCACCCTAGAGGTGGCGTAGCGAGGCGCACCGAGGAGAAATGTTTTCATTTCTCCTCGTTTTCCTCTTTCAATGCGTGCTGCATTCTGCAGCACGCATTGAAAGAGGAAAAGCCTGTACTGATTGTTTTGTGCAGAAAGGTGCCCCTTCCTGCACAGAAACAATCTCCCCATGGCGCAGGCATCCTTGCACCATGGTGCAAGGGTGCCTGCGCCGGCGCTTGGCAGCTGTTTGTGCGCCAGCGCAGGGAGAGCACAGGAATGCGACATATTCTTGTAAATATGTCGCATTCCTGTGCTCTGAAAGTGCCGCAGCGTGGCGCAGCCAAAGGGCTTGCAGCGCCACGCTGCGGCACTTTCTTGTAGATCTGCCCCTAAGTACTTAAAAACGTAGACAGGGTTTTGCTGCAAAAAACTGCGCCCATATCAAATAGGCGCTGTGAAGGACAAAATGCTTTCATTTCTCCTTTCTTTTCCTACTTTGCATGTGTGCTACACAGTACAGTACACATACAAAGTGGGAAAAGTTTTAAAGTTATTGTAAGCATAGTATTTTGTAATGAAAGGGTAGCCTTCCAGTACAAAACCTATGCTAGGCTCACGGAGACACCCTTGACTATGGTTCAAAGGTGGGCTGGTACCCCTGTCGCACACTCAGTTGAGAATAATTCAAGAGACTAAGCATGTTTTGTTGTATTTTTATAAGTTGAAAGCGAGTTCTACCCCATTCAGGGAATCTCTGTAGTGAATTCAACAGTTAAAAAAACCTCACAGCAAACTGTTGGGAAATAATGCATGCGTGTTGTACCTAGAAGGCTGAAAACATTGCAAAAAGTTAATGAAAATGTTCAACTTCAGTTCAACAGTGAAGCATATTTGAAGTATGATTTAGTATCATGATCACGTGTGTCAAATGCATTTCATTGCTTTTTCAATGATCATATAGTCAACTGTATTAATTTCCAATACTTAAACAACCAGAGACAAACTTGGCAACTGCAAATGTTATTCTTGTTGCACAGTTTGCTGGTAATCTTTTAGTCTTGAGCTCTCCAATTGATTGTACTAAACCGTAGACTGACCTATTTTTAATTCCCAATATTAAAAACCATCCTTTCCAGAAACACTAAATTCCTATAATCTCATAGAGCCCAATTCACAAAATGAATCTGAGACAAAATCCTAACTTTATGACTTTCAGTATTCACAAAAGGCATTTAGTAGTAGTAAAGTTAGGATTTTGTCTTAAGTTTGTCTTAAGTTTTGGTCTTAAGTTAAACTCAAGTTAGGATTTTGTCTTAAGACCAAAACTTAAGACAAACTTAAGACAAAATCCTAAATTAAACTTAAGCTGAGACAGCTTCCCAGACACACACACACAGACATTTCTTGAGCTTTGTTTTTTTGCAGTTTTATATGGCTCGAACTCCACTCGAAGGTATTGAGGCACTTTGCATGAGCACCAGTTACATTACACAAGGACACATTCATTTTTGAAGGCACAGGGAGATAAACTGATTTGCCCAGTATCACAAGATGTTGAGCTGGCGCTGGGACTTGAAACTTGTTCACCAACACAAAGCCAGCAGCTCTAGGAGTTATGCCACATCCTTTCCACTTTCAAGTCATAGCAATATATCACATATCAAGGCATATAAATAGTCTGAAAGTTTGTTGCAGGACCCACAGATTATTTATTTCCTTCACCCTCCATCCTTGATGGATGTCATAATACAAATTATATCTGAGACCCCAGTCGTTACCATGGATAACAAATATGCTGAGTTTCTCGAAGTGTCTGGCCTGCATTCAGACAACTAACACATCATTCTTAACACTCACTGTGCAGTCACTGCGATCAAACTGTATTTCCAGTGATCACCATGCACTCACACCATTCACTCTCTTCTTACCCTGCACCCACAGGAGCACACCTCTCACCCTGCAGTATCACCACTCATCCTGCACTCACAGTGATCACACTGTACTTACACCGCTCACCATGCACTCATGCCGTTCACCCTGCACACGTCGTTTACCCTGCACTCACATGACACTCCACTCACCTGTCACTCTTACTGCTCACCCTGCAGTCTCACAACTCACCTCTGCACTCTCACCCGCACCCAAACTCAAATGGGCACAACCCTCAGTCTGCACTAACATCACTCACCCTGCACTCACTCCTCTCACCCTACTTTCACACGTGCAAATCACTCATCCTGCGCTTACATAGACACTCTGGTCACTCACACAGCTCACCCTTCATTCACATGGACTCACCACTCACCTTGCACTCACAACACTCAAACAGGCTCAACACTCACCCTGAACTCACCCTGCACTCCCTTCTCTCACTCTGAACTCACACAGGCACACTGCTCAGCCTGCATTCACACAGGCACTGCATTCACCCATCACTCACACAGCTCACTCTTCTTGCACACAGGCACAATAGTCTGCCAGAATTCACAGGGACATACCACTCACCCTCACTATCACAGCTCACCCTTCACTCTTACTGCTCACCCTGCACTCACACATGCATACTGGTCTCCCAGTACGCACACAGGCACATAACTCACTCTGCATTTACACCGCTCATACCACCCACCCTGCACTCATTCCTCTTGCTCTGTATGCACTCCTCTCACCAGGCACTCACATGGGCCCTTCTCTCACCTTGCACTCATGTAGCTCGCCCTGCACTCACATCAGCACACCTTTCACCCTACACTCGCAAATCTCACGCTGCATTCACTCGCACTGTTCACAATCACCCAACATTTATATGAGCTCACCTCTTATGCTGCCCACATAACAAGCATTGGCAAAGCCCCTTGCTGTATAACATATGTCTTGCAAGCTAGAATGCATGCGCAAGCAGCACACTCTCTTTAACAGGCAAGACCTAAAAATTACCCAACTGTCATAAATATACACATTTCTACAAGGCACCTGTGAAATATCTGTTCTTTCTGCAAAACTGAGGGCCTTATTTACAAACAAATAGTGCTGCGCTGCAAGCCATTTTGTCGCACTGAGCTGCGTAGTTGTAAAAGCACAGGTATACGTTGTATTAACAACAATATGATGCATATGAGTGCTTTCCCCTGCGCTGGCACACAAATGGCTGCCATGTGCCAGTGCAGGCACCCTCGTGTCTTGTTGCAACGGTGCATGCGTTGTGGGGATTAATTTTTTGTGCAGGAAGGGACGCCTTCCTGCACAAAAACAATCACTGATGGCATTTTCCTCTTTCTATGCGTGCTGCAGAATGCAGCACGAATAGAAAGAGGGAAACAAAATGAAAAATAAAAGTATTTCTCCTCGTTGTGCCACTCCTTCACCTCCCCTGGGGAGGAGTAGGATTCTGACACATTCCCAGCTTAACAAAACTTTGTAAATCTGGGAAGGTGTCAGGTTCCATGGATGTTGCGTGGGAACACCCACAGCAACACACCATGGAATGCCCCTTTCACACAGAGTAATGTGTGTAAGGGTGCCCATATTTGCAAGGCCATGAAAGGTCACGCAGGGTGACTTTGGGTGGCCTTGTAAATAGGAGCAGGCACACTGCGCCGCCAGTGAGTCACAAAAAAATGATGCACTGGTGGCGCAATGACCTTGTAAATGAGGCCCTAGATATATAGTCAGTCCCATCTGGATCAGTCTGTGGCTGTGGGGATAAGCTGGGAGCAAGGGTTTATTTGGTGCAGGAGGAGAAAGCAGGCAAATGCTGCAGAATGGGGAAGCAGGCACAAGAGGTTAAGGAGGAAGCAATACGACAGAGGCTGTGAGTTGGTGATGGAATAGAGTGGAGACTTAGGTCAACGGTGCATTGCAGGTGGTGAAGTAGCACTGGCTCCAGAGTTAATTTTTAATCCTTCACCTGAGCTCCCTTGGCCTGCAGAGGGAGGTGGTGTTTTCACTGTTGCTGAAGCCACAGCATAGGTCAGTGTTTGAAACTGTTGGCCTGCATGATGGCAGTGCTCTGTGGCGGCAGGTACCACAGTGGAGAACTGTCTGAGGCTGTGCGCACCAGCACCAGCTTCTTTAGGACACCTGGGCTCATGTTTCAACAATATTTCAGCTGAGTGGCTGGGGCTCGTAAAAGCACTCCAAAGCTTCGACTCTGCCTGGGAACACAGGCACCAGCATTGAAGTTTTCTTTTCATCTTCTCAGTTCAGACACATTCAGTTGCTGTTACTACACAGCATGACCAATGGGTTACAAGTGATGCTATAGCATTGGTCCAATAGCTCCTTGGACCTGTCACTGTGGTGGACAGTCCATTTTTAGCAAGCTTCAGTATCTTAGAGGAGTTTGAATGTTTGACATTTATCACTTGAATTCTAACATCTGCACGTGACATGGAATCTTTGCACATTCACCATTTCACTGCATAGCTTTTGATTGGTTCAAAAAAATTAGGCCAAAAATCACAAAGTGAAACTTGTTTATAAACTTTTTGCATAGTTGCCCATTGTACTGTGTGACACCTACAGCCTTTCCTTGCTTTCCATTCAACACATTGCTTTATTATGGAGCGTGTTTTTTTGTGTTTTTTTTTTACATTGTATGTTGGGTCTGAAAATCCCAAGATGCAAAGTGTTACTGGATAAAAAAAACATGTTTGCCAAAGCAGTCAAGCATTTCAATTTGATGCTGTGATATTAATATTTAAAGAGTAGATTAGTTTGTTTCCAATAGTGTTACTACTTTTAAAAAAGCACATCACAGCACTATACAAGTATCTTAATTTTTCTAGACTACTGCATGGAGTTATCCAGAAGCAGTGCAGTGGTTTTTTTAACCATCTCAGTTTTATTCAAAAATAAAGTTTCCATTTCTTTCCTCTCATGCATTTATTGTCAATAATCTTATACAGTTCCTATATGCACCCATTGTGCCTTGGACTCTCATTCAAATCTTTGTAAGTGAATGACATGGAGCTAGGTAGTACATGGTTGTCCTGTCGGACTATGCATTAAAATTATGAGTAGGTAGCAGGGAAAGCTGACTAAAGCCAAGCTACCTAATGCATGCCTTGCTTCAGAGGAACCTGTCCTATGTCCTGTAAAGATGACCTGTGGCCTGAAGAGTAGACCGTGGTCAAGAGACCTAAACATGAGACAGGCCATAGGAACGGGGGAGGTGACGATGGGCCTCTAGATGACAAACCCACTAGAAGAGTTCACAGTTAAAAGGATCCTCTATCCACAGTAACTGAAGTGGCAGTATCTTAGGAAATCCTGATGCCTTGGCAACACAGTCAAAGGCCTATGGACTTTCCCTTGCTGTGTGCCTGGTACACCTGCATTCCTTCAAACCTCCAAATGATTTTAGACCCCCTCCATCCCTCTCCAATGCCCAATCACAATTCCAACAGTGCTGCACAGTTCACTAGAAAACAAATTATGAAAACAACCAACAGTTACTCACCTTTAACCTCCTGACCACAAAGGACTTCAATAAAGCTGCACAAGCTTGTAGACCAGCACCATCACTGGTAGAAATATGTCCGGCTCATATATGCAAGAATTTCCTCCTTAATAGCTCTGCAACTGATCCAGCCAGAACTATCAACAACTCCCTGGATAAAGGTCTCTTCTCAAAAGAACTCCCTAAAACAAAGATGCTTTCAAACAAGATCTCCTTCTAACTTCCAGACAATAATAAACTGTTTATAGGCAAAGAGATTGAAAGCTCAGCAACAAGACAAATAACTACATTCATTGAAGAACGTAACCTTCTCTTAGATTGCCCAAACAGATTCTGGTATTGCTGTGGCACGAAAGCAACACTGACTTTGACACGGGTTGATTTAAACACTGGAATGGATTCAGATGGAGTACCGGCACGCCTATTATTTGACCTCTCCTTTGCCTTTGATTCTGTCCATCTCTAAAAGGACTTAGAATGGGACAAATCTTCATAAAAAAGAACTTTGTAACTGTAGTTAGCTAGGCCTCTGCCCCTGAGAATGGCACCTCTGCCCATAATACTCCCTACAAATCAACTTTTCTGCCAGCTCGTCGATAACCGCCTGTGGTGCATTCCTACTGAATGTGGCTCAATATGCTTACATATATGGGAACTGTTCAATGTGGCATGCTAACAATAACCATTGTTTTTTTTTTAGTGTAGCACAGGTGCGTGGCAGTGCATTTACATGCAGTAATATTACCAACTCATTGGCACACAACTGCGGAAGAAGGAATGGTATTTGGGGAATTACCCTATGATTTACTAGCTACCTACCCCAACTTCACGTGTGGTAACCCACAAAGCAGTCCTTAGTTCATAAAATCATAAAGGCCGGGCCCAAAGATTTGCTCAGGATCCTGTGCCCAGCAATTTCAAATGTCAGGAGAGCGGAATACCAACACTACCAAGGCTTGATTCTACTGTGTGCCGCTTTCATCTACCACCAGACACTCCCTGCCCCCTTATCTCACTCTTGCAGGTTATTTTTAAATTTTGCTTTCTCGTTTTGTCATAATTTTTCCATCTCTCTCTTTCGCCTTTCCCCCTTTTGTGTGTTTCTCTTGTTCTGGAGCGAAGTCTGATGAGGTAAAATTAGTGCAGGACCCCAAAAATTAGTGCAAGTGGGCTCCACCTGCAACCACCGGCTCAAATTAGGCACTGCCACTAAGCCTAATATTTTGAGACTTGTATGTGAGGACAGCTTCACCCATGAATATTTTGCAACCTCCAATTGGGTAAACTAAATTGTGCCTTCAGTCGTTTATGGGGCAGGAGCATATTTCTGGAATTTCAATTATAAATATTTCACAAGCACATTGTCCTGCACAGAAGGAATCAGGGAATTCGCAAAAAGGGAGTTGTCTTGAAACACCTTTGTGAACATGTGTCTTATGTGCTTTGGATTCAACTTTGTAATAACTGTTTTTAATTGTCAGTGCACTCAATCTGTTTTCAAAGATCACTGAGTAGCCTAGGAACAGTGTAATCTGTTTTCCAAAGATCACTGTGAGTAGTCTAGGAACAGTGTGAAATCTACAAAAACATGCTATTCTTATATTGGCTATGAGGATAGCTCTTACTCAACTTCTGGAAATTCTTGCCCTGCCCCATTGCTGGAAGTATTAGCCCCCCCACCCCCCCTCCTGAAATTTGGCTCTAGTTGCATCCCTGTCGTTGATGAAATGTTGCTGGTAGAGAAGGAACCCGCTGAAAAGTGTGCCATGTCTCTGATTGTCATGGGTGGTGAGAGATTAGGACAGAGGCAGACACCTAGCAACATCCCAGTGCAGCGGAAACGCCCACTCTTCACCAGCTCCTGACTCCAAAATTACAATGTGCATTTTAAAAGTATGCAGTACTTCCACTGTTGATTCATGTTACCTGATGAAACAGGCAGAGCAGTACAGCCTCCCCATTAACTGCCGGTGGCACACTGTCCTGAGAAGCTGAGAGGGGGCAATGTTCAATTGCCAACTGAAATTACAATGGGTGTCAGAGAATTTAAAAATCCAAACAGCCTCTGGCTCTTTGCAGGGGCACAGCATTGTGTGTTTATGCCACAGCAAAGAGCCAGAGGCTTTTGTGGTTATTTGTTGGCCTAAGAAAAATACCAAGCAGCAATTCGCTCCTGTTTGGTGCACATTTTTGTGCTCCAGAAAGGAGCCAGATACTGTTTAAATTGGTTCTTAGCCTAAGAAAAATTCAGTCTGTCTCCTTGCTGAGGCAGAGAACTGCACATCGGTGCCTGAGAAAGGGGGCAGACTTTGTTTTGATTATTCTCTTAGGCCAAGATTTTTTTTTTAAATGTCTAGTACTTTGCTGAGGCACAGACACACAGCTCTTTCCTCTCACAAAGCTTCTGTTGAACAGAGCACCATTGGATAGATGAAGGATCTGTGTAAAATGAATGAAGAAGTGAGAAATTGAAGGAGATGAACTAGGAACAATCCTTGCTCGTTCCCTTTCAATCCTCACCTCCTGGTTCATTTTTTCAGTTGAAGGAAGGGTATAACGAGCTGAGCTGCTCCTCTCACCTTCCTCCCAATGTCCCAACAGAAAAAAGTGGATCGAACTGGTAGATATAGCTATTGAGGAACTGGAAGCAGTAATAGCTACACTTAGCTGTTCCAATAACCACATTCACCAGCTCGATTCTTGGATTGACCTGGAAGGGAATAGGGGTACTCTCTCAGTTCCATCTCATATGTTGAAGACATCATTATTGATGTTGCATTCATATCATTGAAGCAGCCTGGAAGTGAACACCATGCTGCCTCATTCTGGAGGTTGCTGGTGCCTGGAACGGTTCGAGCACCAGCAAAGTTCCTCCCAGGATCTCCAAGAATGTAGGAGATTGCCCCCCATCGAGAGAAGCAGAAATAATTAAAAAGACAGGTTGGCTGGGGAACATTTAAAAAATATCACATATAGATCATGAGGGTATTCTGTCAACACCTTTTCATGACAAATACATATGTCAGAATGTCATTCATCTTGTACCTCATCTGTAAAACTGTGCGCTTGTCGGACAACATATATGTCAGGATTGTGTCAGACTGATTCCATGCACACCCTCAGAATATGTTGGCATGTATCCCTGCTAGCCCACAGTGCACCATCTGCACCACTAACCTTACACGTGTGTGCAACCTTAGAACATGAGAACACTGATCCCCCAAGGAAATCGTGGTGACAGATCTAGAACCACTTCGCTTGGCCTTTCATGCATACCCAAAGAAATACACAAGAAATGCTCAGCAAGGCTTTTCAATATTTATTAGAGCATTGTGATTCTTGTAGAAGATACATGTGCTGCGATAATCATTAGAATGAAACAGATTAGAGTAATTAGCTTTACAAGAGTAGTGAAAAAGATGAAAATTCCTACATTGTGCTAATACAGTGAATATATGCGGGCACATAAGTATTGTGTATAGTGCAATCCTACCTAGCACCTCCTAATCTAGTCTTGCCTAGGGGGGTGATCTGCCAAATCCCGGCCCGGGTGGTCTAACTCCCCATTACCTGTGGGTAAGTGTCATCAGGCTGTCCATCTTGGTGTAGAGCTGGGCATCCCTTGTGTTGGTACACAGGAATCAGCTGAGCTGGAATTCAGGCATGAAGTTACCTCACAATGTCAGCTCAGTGCTCCCCTCCCAAAATAAGGAAGTTGTTCAGTATATACAATAAAAGCACCCAAGTGGACATGTCGCAACTAGGCCTGGGCAGAGCTTGCGGAGTTTCACTCTCAGGAATTCCGCTGAGTTACCAAAAAACTCCGCCAAACTCTGTAGAGTGCTGCACGGGGGGAGTATTGCTCGTCCACCCCTACCTTACATACGAACAAATTTAACAGCAGGCACTAAAATGTCATATAGTCACATTAACATAGCGTAGCAGGTAAACTTAATTCCTCGTGTACGCTGCTCTTGACTCAGCAGAGCCTGCATATACGGATCCCACTTCCTTGTACATAAAAATAATTTTCGGAAAAGTGGCTAAACTAAAATCATCGAGGCAAAAGCATACAATGAACTGCCTAAAATAATTTCTCTGCATGTAAACCCCGCCGGCCTTACATATTCTTCTATAATATACATGCCAGCACTAGATGTAATGTAAGGTGTTCAGCTCTAATATGTTGTCATGCCAAGCAAACATAATGTTCCTAACTTTTCTCTGTATGTGTATGAAATATTCCTGCTAAAGTGCGTGCTGCATCACTGATCTGACTCTTAAACCTATTTAACCAGTATACAGCCCTCTTGGGCACCTAAAAACGACCACGTTTTGCAGTTAAAATTTTAAAATAAATCTACCATGCGTAAGTGTGTGTTTGCCTTGGCGATGGGGTTGCTGAAATTCTGTTATCAGAGACGATACATCATGGCAGCAGCGCTATGTGTGAATGAATAACCAGGTGGGTTTCTATCACCCAGGTTAAATGTCACATTTAAATAATGCCCTACTATTAAGCATTATTGGATACAGCAGTGCTGCAAATGTCCTATTTCAGTGAGGGCACTGGTAAACTCCGCTCCGCCAGCGGTTGGTGGATTTTTTGCTGAACTCTGTGCTTCAAGCGGAGCGGCAAAACTCTGCCAACTCCACCGACGGAGCAAGGTTTACCTTCCACCCCTAGTCGCAATCCCTGTGAGGACGCAATTGTTTATTCTAGTTGGATAGCATCATCGGCTACCGGACAATAATATAAATAACATTTGTGCAGTGAACTTTTTCCCTTGTGCTGAATGTTTAATCTGTCATGATAGTGTGCCCATGAAGTGGAAATGTAAGTACTGCAGATTCAGAGAATGGTATCCTGTATGGTCACACACACAAATGTATGTCAAAATTCTTCATGTTGAAAAGAGACGGTAACTTTAGAAATGTGAGCATGTAATGATAGCATTTCTAATTGGGCCTATCGTGACTATGTGACACCCACTCCTTGGACGTGAGTCGATGAAAGCTATCCCTAGGCAAATGCTGAAATATAAGGGTCAAGAAGTATAAAAACCTTACCAAAATCTAAAAAAGCATCACTTTTCTTTGATAGCAAGGAGCATAGAGAAACCCACTTTAAAATCAGTAAAAATATTAAAAGCTGTATTTAAAGCAAATTTCAAAAGAAATTTAGCATTAAAATTAACCCTAATTAAAAAGTTCCCCATGACTCGAAACTGCCAGATTGTTTATGTGTTCCAAGAGGTAGACAAAACATTGCTGTTCCCAGCCATCACAGAAAAAGTTCCCAAAGGCACCCATCGGATCAGATTCAGAGAGCAAATATGTTCCCATCCATCCGCCTCAGCAGTCGCCGAAGGAGGAGCAGCCAGTGCAGGATCCACAGAAGCCAAGCCAAGATCCATATCACTAGGAGCACAAGCATTTCAGGAGGGCTCGTAGAATACATTCAGAAGCAACAGCAAGTGCAAGGGACAACAGTACAAGTTGGCCGTCAACAAGCTCAACAGTAGGTCAATGTCTGAAGACCAAACCAGTTGCATTTCTAGGCATATGTCCAGGGCGCACTTGAAAGTGCACAGAAGACAGCGGAATATGGGCTGCACGCAGTGTAGCCACAGAAGCCGAATGGACAAGAACCAGTGTTCATTAAATTCCTGAAGCAAGGCTGCGCCAAAACACTGTATCATGTGTTCACAACACAGGAGCACATGTGGAAGTGCCAGTTTTATTTTACCTCTTAATGGGACATTCATTGCAGAGCAGAAAACCTAAAAGCAAAGTCCTGACAATAAGGAGCAGGACCAGCGGTAGACCTCCAAAAATGCTTCCCAGCACGGAGTGTATGAATGATGGAATAACTCTGAAGAGTGTCTAGAAGGTACTAACCAAACCAGAGCCTATTTTCTTTAAAACATGTACACTCCCATGGTACTAGACATGTAAAAAATGGGATGCACAAGTTCCCCAAAATGTAGCAGAAAATTAGTGTGAAGTAAGGACTTCATCTTAGAAGAAGACCTTGCAGATCAAACGTCTACTTTGCAGATGTTAAGGCCAATTCCTTCTGGAACAATAAGGCTTTAAGTTTGCTCCATGCATCAAAGTGCACATTCAAAAGCTTTATCATTGGCAAAAGCATTGCCTCCCTAACTGTGCGGGCAGGTGGAAACAGTATTTGTGTGAAACAAGTCACTTCTGCAGAAACCGTCACCAGACAGCGATGCCCAAATTCATGCAGCAGCAAGCCTGACCGTTCAACATCAAATAACTCCTGTTCAAGAGTAATCTGAAAGCCGGATGTATGACAGAAGCTGGAGAACCCTTCAGATAGCAAGACAAATTTGCCATGGACACATTACAAGCATCATGAAGCGAAATCTCCCTACACACCAAGCAATGCCCTAAAGAATTCTCGAAGTCCATCCCGCTAAGAAAGATTTCAGTCTCGCCATTCCTACAGCGATATCTAAAAGGCAATTTCCATGACTCATGAGCATATCCTTCTCCTAGCGCTTCGTATCTGCCTACTCTATGATGTTGTAAACAGTAGTGGAAGTGGAATGTCGAAATTGGCAGAGAAATAAACCCGTGGATAATCCATCCGCGGAAGGTATTTCTGCAACAGTGAATGGTAATTTCTCTAACTTTGTCTGTGTGTAACATAGTGTACATTGCCTCTTTCCTTTCCATGATCGTTTGCTGTTTTGTAAGATTGTATGGTAAAAACAAGCTTGTGGCATTAAGGTGTCGCCATGCTATGTGACCGGAATGAAGGGTCTGCAGAGTCCAGCTAAATAACATAATCGATCTAAGCTGTGACTGCCCATATTGTAAAGAGGACATGACATTTTGTATGATGTCTATCGCTGATGACACAATGTTACCCAGATAGAATATCCTAGTGGAAAATGTAGTCACACCATAATCAACTACTGCTAGAGCCCTTTCCCAATTTGCACTGTCAATTTCATGCAGTCTCTCAGCAGCTTCCTGCTGGGAAACGTTCCACACTTCATTGTATATTGCATACAAGAAGCACTCTGTTTTGTTTTTTTTAAACAAATTTTTATTAAGTTTGACATAGCAATCAGTCAATAACTGCATAGGCGTAAACTGTAGTAACAATTCTATTCCAGTTAGTCAGCTCTTAGAATTATGGACAGAAATCCTAGGGTGCCAGTTAACAATAAGATAATAATCCTACCCCCGCTTAAATGCTTAGGGATTCATCAAGGCGATCCCATTCCCCCAGGTCACCAGTGTGCAGTGCTGCAGTTGTGTGGCTAATGTCGCCGTCGTATTCTATTCTCGATGTATCCCCTAATCATCCTAAAGAGAGAAGAAACCCCCCTACCTCCCCCCCAGCACCCACCCTCCCCACCCCCCAGGCATGTCGCTGTAAATATCAGGCTCGCTGCCGAGTAACGCTGGACGATTCACTAAGGCACCTGTTTCACTGTTCTCAGTGCTGTAGTTCCCCATTGGGGCCTCCGTATTCTGGGGCCCCATCGGGCCATCCGATCTCCCTGGTATCAGTCCGGTCCACCCAGTAAATCAATCACTCAGTCCCTCATCCCAGGGTCCGCATCATCTGGGGTTGCGTCAGTGTCATCTCTCGGCTGTTTCAATACCTCCACCAAAGCCACCCATGCCCTGGCCACCTCTAGGGACTTTTCGCTCCCAGTTCGTTGGGCCGCCTGCATGCGGAGGGTCCCGTCACACTCTGCCCATTTTATGAATTCCCTGATCCACCTCAGCACGTTAGGAGCATTCCTCGCCTTCCAGTGTTTTGTGAGTTCCCTTTTGGCCAATACCAGCCCCAGGTCTATAAACTTACTAGTAACCTTGTTCTTGGTAGTATGTGGAAACCAGTGTAATAGGCAGCACCCCGGTGTCAACGCCACCTCCCGCTCTGTTGCAGCAGCTAAGCTAGTTGTCACCTCTTTCCAGAACACACCCAGAGACGGGCAGTCCCAAAACATATGTAAAAACCCAGCAGCCTCCAGGTTACACCTTGGGCAGTTGGACTGAGTCCCAAAGTATTCAGTAATCTTACGCGGGGTAAGGTACGCTCTGTGGAGAACAAAGAATTGAATCAGCAGGAAGCGCGCATTTCTAGAGCTCTTCCAAGCCCTTTCCAACAGTTTCTCCCATGGCTTCTCGTCAATGACCGCGCCCAGGTCCGACTCCCATTTGAGGCGCAGGGCCGTCAGGGGCCGCCGCGTCTCCTGCGTGATGCGTCGATAAAGGCAGGTGACCACCTTGAGTGTTCCCGCTGCCATCACTATATACTGGCAAGCCAGAGAGGTCTGAGGTTCCGCCAATCCCTCCCGCCAATGTTTCCGGATAGCTGCCGTCAAGGCAGCATGTAAAAGGAAATCCCCTCTCGGAAGGTCAAACCGCTCTAATAGGTCATTGAAGGGGAGTAAAATGTTATCGTCAAATAAATCCCCAATAGTTGAGATCCCCACCTCTCCCCATGCCCTCAGCCCATGCCAATCACCACCGTGAGGTAGAGCTTCACAAACCGACAACGGAATCTCCGGTGCATAGGGGGACCCTATCCGTGCCCGCCCACAGGACCTATTCCAACACCGACGCACCGTCCGTAGGTCCGCAGGAAGCGCCCCATCCCTCATAGGGAGGCGCATCAACACCCCGGACAGGAGCTGCAAACTCGGGTCGAAGTCTCCATGGTGCTCTGCGTTCCGGAGGCGCCCTGCCATCCATTTCGTGAACCACTGCAATTGAGCTGCATGATAATAGGTTTCAAAGTCCGGCACAGCGAACTCACCTTCCGCCCTGGGCCTCATCATGGTGGAAAGCGACACTCTTCTTCTCCCAGTACCCCATAGAAACTCCGTGATCAGGGAGTTGAATTGTGCGAAGAGCTTATGCGGGATCCATAATGGTAGTGACCCAAAATAGTAAAGCAATCTGGGCAGCGTAACCATCTTTAATAATGCCACCCTGCCTGCCACGGATAGTGGGAGGGACCCTCAGAATTCAAAATTGCCCTTGGCATTCCGCATCGCCCTCCCTATGTTGCCCTCTAATAAGTCGGTGGGATCGTGATATATTTTAACACCCAGGTAAGTCAAGCATCTATTTTCCCACAACACTCCTTCCGTGTCTAGTGGGCCAACCCTCCCTGCAATAACCGGGAAAAGGCACGTCTTGGTCCAGTTCACCTTGAGACCCGCAACCCTGCTCAGCCTACCCAACAGTTCTTTGGCTCCTCTCAGAGCAGCACCATCATTAGCCAGGAACATCAAAAGATCGTGCGCATAAAGGGGTTTTTAATGGAGCTGTCCCATCACTTCTAACCCCTGATAGTGGCGGCCTGATCTAGCATGCGCGGCCAATGGTTCCACCGCCAGTGCAAACAAGAGGGGAGACAGCGGGCACCCCTGTCTCATCCCCCTGCCCACCAAGCAGGCATCCAAAATCAGCCCTCCCGTCTTGACCCTAGCGGTGGAATTCTTATATAAAATTGCCGTCCAGGCTATGAAACCATCGCCTAGCCCGAACGCCCTCAGGACTCTAAAAAGGTACGACCATTCAAGGCTGTCAAAGGCCTTCTCCAAGTCGATTGACATAATGCATGCCTCCTCCCTGTTATATGAGTTCGCCTCCAATATACGCAGAAATCTACGGATATTCGTTGCCGTGTTCCTAGACGGAATAAAGCCCGCCTGATCCACATGTACTAGCGTCGTCATGTGGTCTAGTAGCCGGCCCGCCAATATGCGACTTAAGATTTTATAATCCAAGTTAAGCATGGCTAGGGGTCTATACGCAGTGCGGTCCCAAGCTGGTTTGCCTGGCTTTAAAAGCGGAATGATGACCGCCTCTCTCGTTGAAGCGGGCAGATGACCTTCCCGTTTCGCTCTATTGTAGAGGGCCACCAGGTGGGGGGCCAGGGTATCCACATACGTCGAATAGAACTCGACCGGGAGCCCATCTGTCCCCGGCGTCTTATTCCTGGCCATATGTTTGATGGCACCTCGCACCTCCCCAATTGTGACAGCGCTACCCAGGGACTCCGCAGCCTCGGCATCAAGCTGAGGTCGTTCAAGATCTTCAAAGAAACCCTCTTCCTCAATCACTGCTGGGTTAAGCCTACTCCTATATAGGTCAGTATAATATTCGAAAAACTGGAGATTGATGCCTTGCTCACTGTAACATATCTCGTCATTTCGTCCCCGTAGCTCTAGTATCGTCGTCCCCCTGCGTGCTGGGTTGGCCAGCCATGCTAGTAACGCTCCGGCCTTATCTCTCTCAGCATGGGCCCAGGTAACATAGGCCCTATAATCAAAACACCGCAATTGTTCGACTTTTGCAGCTAAAGTTTCTCTGGCTACAAGGAGGTCCGCCTGCCTATCCACCCTCTCCGGACGCTCTCTCTCTACCTCCCTAAGTCGCTGTTCTGCACTCTGTACATCACTCAGGAGGACCCTCCTCACCCCCACCACTTCGCCGATGCACCGGCCCCGGATTACGGCCTTAAAAGCGTCCCATTCAATGAGTGGGCTTGTCGCAGTATTGGCATTAGTGAGGAAGTAATCTTCAACTGCAGTGCCTATCGTGGCCCGGAACACCGGGTCTTCTAGAGCCTCCGGCCTTAACCGCCAGCTAGGAATTTTAGTCCTACTCCGCACCCAATCTAAGGACACCAGCAGGGGATTGTGATCAGAAATCGTCCTAGTCAAGTATTCACTCAGATTGATCCCTCCGTGTACATCCGGGGAACACAGGATCGAATCTAAGCGAACATGCAACTCGTGCAGGGCGGAAAAGTACGAATAATCTCTCTCCCCCGGGTGCTGAGCCCTCCAGGTGTCCGTCAGCCCCCAACGGCCCTGCCATTCACGTCTAGCCTCAGCAAGTCTGTGTGTAGGAGAGTCAGGGAGAGGTGGGTGAGACCGGTCTAAGATGACATCCGTGACACTGTTAAAGTCCCCTCCCAACAGCACCGAGCCCGTCAACATTGAAGCTAGTGACTGTGAAAGACGCGCCAAGAACGCTGACTGATCTACGTTGGGCGCGTAGATATTCCCTATTGCTATGTCTCGTCCATCTAATCTCCCCAGTACCACCACGAATCTGCCCTCCGGGTCTATTATCTGCCTGACACACTGAAAGGGGATCCCCGCCCGCACCCAGACCAGAGTCCCCCTGGCAAAGGCAGAGTACGTAGTGTAAAACACCTGCCCTCTCCATCTTCGCTGTAGGGCAGCTCCTTCCTTTGAAGTTAAGTGGGTTTCCTGCAATAGGGCAATCTGAACCCCTCTCCTAATCAGGTAGGCATGTATTTTATGTCGCCGAATCATGGTGTGCAGCCCCCGAACGTTCCAGGATATACATTTAATACCTATGGCGGGTCCCATTGTGCAAGCTGTGTCCTAATGTGAAAAACGCTCCCCATAGCGACATGCCTGGTCCCCAACCAAATCCCCTCAACAATAAAAACTCCCCAACTCCCCCTCCCCAGGACAGGTACAACCAAACGAGTTCCCATCCAAACTAATACACGTAAACGAGGACTCCCAAGGAGTATCGGAGCGTGAGCTGACCCAGTTGGACCCAGACCTCCGCCAGGCCTCCCCCCCACTCTGTTAGTGCAGGTGGCAGCCCCAGCATCTGCGTCAGTTCACCCAGGTTACCCTCCTTGTACGCAGGTCACAGCCAAAGACATCTCTCGTCCGCGGGAATCCTCCAACCATATGAACCGCGGTGCGGGTGTCAGATTATACTGTCTGCAGCTTGAGGGGTAACATCCGGAAGTTCAGTCTCTGATTCCCCATGGACGCTGCTCGATCGCGAGCTCTCAGATCGACCCATCCCATGTTCGCTGGTGGTCTTGGTCGGGCTAGAGTCTCCATGGCTGATTTCCACCACCGCCTGCACCGCTCTGTCTCGCTCCAGTCGTCGCCCCTTCAGCGAAGGAACCCCCGGGAGAGGCGGGGAAGAGCTCGACGCTCCCCGGGAAGATCTTGGCGATGAAATGCGAGTCCCAGAGGTTCGACGGGCCTCCAGCCATTCCCATACGTCATTCGGGGTGGTAAAGAAGTGCGATTTTGAGTTATCAGTCACTCGGAGGCGCGCCGGGAACATCATTGTGTACGAGATTTGCAGCTGGCGTAGTTTCCGCTTGACGGACATATAGGAAGCTCTCTGGCGCTGCACCTCCCTAGTGAAGTCCGGGAAGATCATCACCCTGCTGTTTCCAATCTGCAGGTCTTGCTTCTCACGCGCACATCGCAGTATGTGGTCCCGATCTCAGTAGTGAAGCAGCCTCGCCACCAGCTGGCGGGGAGGGGCCCCAGGCTTGGGCGGCTGAGCCGGGACTCTATGGGCGCGTTCTAGCACATAGAAGGGGGAGAGACCCACTGGGGCCACCTCCGTCTTGAGCCAGGCCTCCAGGAATTGCACAGCATCAGCCCCCTCCTCTTGTTCCGGGACCCCCACTACACGCAGGTTATTTCTGCGGGAGCGCCCCTCACTGTCCTCCACCCGCAGTTCCAACACCTTGATCTTGGCTTCTATAGACTTCAGCGTACCCTGCAACGTAGAAACCACTTCAGGAATGTCCGCCATAGTTTTTTCATTAAGGATCACTCTCTCTTTAAGTTTTCGATGATCGTCCTTCAACAGGGTGAGATCTGCACCTATTGAATCTATCTTCGCCTCCAGGGCCTCCCTTGAGGAGGTAATGGCCTGCAAAATGTCAGTTAGGGTAGGGTCCCCTGGAGCACTTGCTGCCCGTTTCTGCGGCATATCTTCATCATCATCAGTATGATGACCCGCACCTTCAACGCGCAGGACCTCAAACCCCTTTCTTCTGGATGTTCTCCCCATGGTGGCCAGCTTATCCTCACTTTCTAGGGTGCCTCCGATCAGGCTCACCAGGGAATCCGGCGTCACAGCTAAGAGGGCAGGGGGCACGCGGCCGTCCCGAGAATGCGGCCGCAAGCGTGGGAAGGACTTGGCGGCACCTGCAGCGCAGCGAGCCCCCAGACAACCAGGATAACCTAGGAGCTGTGGCAGGGAGCCGTCCCCCCTGCACTCCCTTGCAATCGCCGCCAACCACCACCAAATAAAGCAGCACTGGAGCGCAGGTGTCGTGATTTCCCGCCCGTTAGCCCCCCAGCCGGACTATCCCAGGAAGGGGAGAGGCTACTCCTACGAGTTCAGTGTGCAGCTCAGGAGGGAGAGTCCCTAGCGAGGCCGCAGGGCGTGCCACGCAATTCCAAACGCCCCCTCAGTCACCTGCTAGTGCTCTCTGTGGTTCAGCCACGTCACAGCAATCAGCCGCCAGCTGGACCCCGTCTTCCGTGCCACCACTAGTTCTCTATTGTCCAAGAAGACCGACCTGGGCACCACCGCGTTCCGTTATTCAGCTCCCCCCCCGAGATGCCAGGTCCCTCAGGCGCCAGGACTCGCAATCACCAGCCTCCGCCGCACTGTACCCCTTCGCCGCTCCGTTCGCCACCATCAACATCAAGCTTCCTCAGTGTGTCCCGCAGCCACCATCCAGGGAGGGCAATTTGTTATATGAAGGCTCTAGCCCCTTCTTCACTTCCCCAGGCGTCACGCAGTGGTTTGTCTTCTCTGCGGCCGGGACCCCACAATTCTCCTCCCTGCCGCTCTCCCGCCATTGACCGTGTTCTGTTCTGGGTGCCCCTGCTCGACGGTCTCCGCCAACTCACCGCCCAAAGCTGATGGTCACAGCCTGCACCTCTCCGCTCCTCCGCTGCAGGCCACACCTCGCCGTTGTCCGTGTCACTGCTCTTCGCCCCGTCTTGAGGCCGCCGTCTTGGAGGCACTCTCCAGCAGCCAATCTCGGTTCACCAGCGCTCTCCGCGTGGGCAGACACCCCTGCAGGATCCCGCTGCAGACCACTCTCAAGCAGTCAGAGCAGCTTTTCTCACTTAGGCCGTCAAGCTTTCACCCCACCAGCCGGGGAGGTACTCCGCCTTAGGACGCGTCCGCCATTTTGGGCACATCACGGCCGGAGCACAACCAGGGGACTCAGCGGCGTTTTCACCCCCTTGGCGGCACTCCTGCCCCTCTCTGGCAAACCAGCATGGGCACCAAGACTTCCGCACTCAATTGTGCAGGAAGGGGCCACCTCAGCAGTACAGGATCATTGCGAGTGGAGGGAAGCCACGGACGGAGCTCCGGAGTCCGCTTCCCTTCACATCGGCGCCAAGCCACGCCCCCTTATACAAGAAGCACTCTTGACGTTGTTTTCGAGGACCTAGTAAAAAGTCCTGTAGTCCCATGTCATCAGAAAGATGGGACAAGTGTAGTTTCACCTGGGACAAGTTGAGGTTTTTAGCCAATCAAGGCACAACTTCCCAACACTGTAAGTTGTTACCACCCCTAGTGTTGTGTTTGTGCGTAAGGTGGGTCGGCCTGCTGACCTTGAACCCTTTGGTGTTACCCAGGAAACGTGTATGACATCTTTTAGTATCTAACGACCACAGTATCCATCCCCCTAATTGGTCCCTGAAGAATTGCATGAACCATTGCGAAGCATGGTGTCTAATGGTTTCTCCGTGTAGATTGTGAACCATTGCCAGTTCGCAAAACGTACAAATGCGGGAATGTTGGGTGAATTTAAATCCTTTAGCTCAGCCAAGACATTGAGTTTGCTGCACAGTTTTGTTCAGGAAAATTAGAAGATGTGGTATATGGCATTCTATAGATAATGCCTCACTCCCCTGAACCTGCCAATTATTAGTTCCCCAAATTGATTTTAAATCAACAGTGTATCTCCAAAAGTTGAACCCTTGTGTGGACAACTAGAAAAGGAAAGATTCAGAATATATGAGCTTTGTATTAGTGAGCATATTTTTATTTGCTGGTGATGGTGTGAGCTTATAATAATAAGACACTGGGTCAGTTGTATCCTGACCAGAGAAATATGCAAACTTTTGTGCAAACATTTGTGAGCTACCCCGTGGTGGTGTGGGGCATTGTTCCCATTGTATGTAATTAACTGCTGCACATGGAGTACTTGCTTTATACAAGAAGTGGTCACCATAATGTTGAAAACAGAACATTTTATCATAATTAGTCGTGCTATCATATATTTCTTCTGTATTAAAAACAGTGGAATTCTCTAGATCGTCAAGCATGTCATGCACTGTATCAATTTCCCAATCATCGGAGACAGCACTAGGGGTGATAAAGTAATTTGAAGAAATGTAGAATTCATATGTTATTTGCAAAAGTTCATTCGGGTCAAGTATATCATACGATACCCTATCCCAAACAATTCCATCAGGAACAGCAGAAAGTTTCACCAGGGAAAGATCGCTTCGCACTTTGTGTGATGAAAAATAGGATGATAAAACCAAGTTCACCAATTGTTCAGCCGAGAGTTCTGGGAGATAGTGTCCGTCCAGAAGCAGGAAAAAGACAGTCACTAAACCAATCCAAGGGACAAGGAAATGTAATGAAATTGTAATCCACAGGTACAGCCATGGAGGATCAAAGTACATCTTTTTTAGCCAAAAGTAAAATACACGCAATCTACCTCGGAGAGATGGAGGTGGCGGTGGCTCTGATGAATCTGAAGAGAAGTCATCGAAGTCGCCAAAGCAGCTGGAGGCTGTTTGATCTATTTTTGGCAGCTCTGTAGGTTGTGTAGAACTGTGAATTGTGGAAAATTGATGTAAACACCATCCATGTTGGGTTTCGGAATAGAAATCTGGGTTTCTGTACAAGTTGTTTGTATTGTAGCTGTTCATGTAGCAGGTAGAAGAGATACTTTATTATTTGCAATCACCAGCTGGGGAGTAGAAGCTTCATCGCTGATCAAAGCTTACAATGGGCCCTCCTGTATAGTAGTGAGAGGAGACAGGTAACTACTGAGGATCCCACATTGCCTACTATGTGAAACCAGCCACATGATGCGGTTTCATAAGATCTATTGACACAAACCTCTTGCTTTTGCAACCAGCAAAGGGTGGTAAAAGACAGTTCTGGTACCTTCAACAGCCAGGAAAGGTACAGGCACTTTGTAAGATTGCCCAAATTCTTTCTTGTCCACTATTCTCCCAGACCAGTTCACCAATCTTGGGGATCCAACCAGGAGTTTCTGGTGCTTCCTTCACTTCTGCAGTAGAGGTGCTTTTTACTTGGACATTGCTCTCCGTGTCCCACAAGCTTCTCAGTACCTGTAAAACAGCCAAACATTCATTGATGTCAAAGGTTGTTTATGTTGCCACTGTGCTTGGACAGTCGAGGTCAGGTACCCACATCTTAACCCCAAACAGGATCTTGTAGGGAGTCCGACCACCCAGAGATTATTTAGGCAGATTGTTGAGTGCTCTATGGTACCCATATAGATGATGGACCCAACTGCAACCTGAGCCTAATATCATTGCTGTTAAAGACTGCTTTAGGTTCCTGTTCTTCCTCTCCACTAAAGCATTTCCCATGGGATGATAGAGGGAGGAGTACTGCACTGTCACACCCAATTTACCCATGGTGTTTTTATAAGCCTTAGAAGCAAACGCCAGCCCCTGGTCCAAATAGAATGTGCCAGCTGCGTATGCCCGATAAAGACTTGCAGATCTTTAATAACAGTTTGGGCGTCAGCCGATCACTGTGGCCATTCCCACAGAAATCGAGAGCAGGAACCCACTGCAACCAAGATGTATTTATAAACCCCATCCGATTGTAAGGGGTTACAGTGGTCCAGTTAAATACAATCAAGCCACTTGTTTGAGATCAACAGAGGCGTCTGTGGAGGACGTGCTGCGGTGGAATCCTTCATCTACTGGAAGATGACCCATTTGAGGACAAAGAACCTAATTTGTTTGTATAGACCTGGAAATCGATAGCGTTGCTGCAATAGTGACATTCTAGCTGCCATACCTGCGTTTGCAAATGCTAAGTCCTCATGTGCTACTAATAATAAACCTAACCTGTGATCTGAGTTTGGTATTAATCTATGTCCCACTCCGGGAATGTGAGAAAACATTGTATGTTTTTTTGCACTTAAATGGTAGGATATGCTGAGAAGCCTTTCGGCAAGTGGGACTCCTCACGTGCTGTGTTGACAGCCATCATAATGTCTCTATCAATTCTTGTACTGAAACGAGTAATCGCAGCGAAAGCAGCAGTTTGTACTGTTGCTTTTGCAGCTTCATCAGACATGGAATTCCCTGCAATGTGTATTCTTACACATTGATGACTCAATGTGTGAATCACATAAGTCTGTAACAAGCATTCTTTCAGCTTAGCCACGTGTCCCCAAAGTGCTTTGTGCTTTATGGTGTACCCTTTGGAATCTCTGAATCCATTCTGGCTCTAGTAGTGTAGATACTCATTGTAAGACTGGACACAATAATACGAATCACACACTATGAGTGTGGGAATTCCTGGATCCATATTCTAGAGTGCCAGAATCAGAGCTTTTAGTTCTGTCTGCTGCGCTATTTAATCACCTAGTGACTGCGTGTAGGTCTTTTCAGGTTAGTATTCACCATCCTACATTCTACACTTAATGGCTCCGCATGCAACTGAGTATTGCTGTTTTTTCCCGACCGCAGGCTGTGCAGAACCATCAGTATAGATGATGTAATCATACTGATCAAGAGGCATGACTTCATTTGGTAGAGGGTATTAATTTTCGTAGTGCAGGTATGCTTGTGTTTGTGGTGTAGAGTCAAATCTGTAATCTAGATCTGTTGTGGTGAGAGAATTAGCCCACTGTATCCATCTTGGTTTAGCGTTGGGAACGCTGGCTTTTGTGACAGCCTCTATGGCCAGCACAGGAGTCAAGACAATTATTAATTTCCCCTGAGCCAATGCTCCCTCTCTCACCACAGCAGTCTGTACCGCTGTCAGAATCTTTTGTGTTGGTGCAAAACGCATCTCAGCATTGGTGTATAAATGTGATTTGTATGCTATTGGTACAGTATCTCTTTTGTTGAATGCAACTTAGATATATCCTAATGCACCCGCAATGATACCGATCACCAGGTTTGTGGTGTTGACACGTGTGTGTAAGTGTTTTGAAGCTAGCATGTCAGCTTGTACTGAATACAAAACTTTGTGGGGCAGATTTACGAGCCCCCTGCGCCACCAGTACGTCACTTTTAGTGACGTACTGGTGGCGCAGGGGGCTGCTCCATATTTACAAGGAGAGGAAAAGCCACCCTGCGTGACTTTTCCTCTCCTTGTAAATACGGCCCCTTCACACGCAGCACTTTGTGGTGAAGGGGCGTTCCATGGGTGTTGCTGTGGGTGTTCCCACACAACACTCATGGAACAAGACACATCTCCAGAATTACGAGAAAACGTAACTCTGGAGATGCGTCTGAAAGCTACGCCACCCTAGAGGTGGCGTAGCGAGGTGCACCGAGGAGAAATGTTTTCATTTCTCCTTGTTTTTTCCTCTTTCAATGCGTGCTGCATTATGCAGCACGCATTGAAAGAGGAAAATGGTTGTAGTGATTGTTTTTGTGCAGGAAGGTTCCCCTTCCTGCACAAAACAATCTCCACGACATGAGGCATCCTTGCACCATGGTGCAAGGGTGCCTCGCCTGCGCATGGCTGCAGTTTGTGCGCCAGCGCAGGGGAAGCACAAGGATGCGACATATTCTTGTAAATATGTCGCATCCCTGTGCTTCAAAACTAACGCAGCGCGGCAAAATGACTTGCTGTACCCCACTGCGTTAGTTCAATGTAAATCTGCCCCGGAGTGTTCAGTTGCCCAGTGTGTGCTTGAAAAGTCTGGACAAATAAAGTCGTAGAATTGTTTAACCCATTCTGCATAATCTGGAATGTAAGTTCTGTCAAAATGTAGGAATCCCAATATGAAATTAAGTTTCTTCAATGTGTTTGGTGGTTGTAAGAGTGCACACTTCTCCAAGAAGTGAATGGCAAGGCTTTTGTCTTAGCTTTACAGCTCGTATCCCAGAAACAGGACACTGAGGTGGGCAATCTTTGATTTTTAAAAGTTGAATTTATAGCCCATGGGAGTAAATTCCAGAACTATGCGATCTACTCTTGTCAAGTGTGTAGAAAGGTCATCATCCGTTAAATAATTGTCATCGACAACTATTCAATGCCTGATAATCAATTTTTTTTAAAGTTCTGTAACCTGGGATGAAAACAACCCAGGGCTGTTCTTATATCCCTGGGGCAAACAAGAGAACTGTTTTTGAGAACCGAGCGTGCTAAATGCAGTCAAATACCTGCTTTCAGGTGCTATATTTTGGCAGAAAAATCCATTCGAGACATCTGGAGGCATACTATCAAGGAAAGTATCGCCGCATTTCCGGCACATATCGCCAGAAAAGCGGTGATATTTCTATCGCACTATCACCACGGACTCGCTAACATGCGTTAGCGCTTGTTTCCTTGAGATAGCTGCCGGTTATCCTGCCGCTTTGCATGTCAGCGATATTTATCGCTAATGATATGCAAAGTAGGCGTTCCTTACTAAAATAACATGAAAACTGTCGCTAACACAACTTCCCCCTATTATCAATCCGGTAGCGAACCCGCGTAGCGATTATAAAAGTAGCGCTAACCGCGACTATCGCTGGTATCTGAACGCCTGATTTAAAACTGACTTAGCTATATTATCCTATGGGAGGTGGATTGTCAGGATAAGTCCACCCTGCCCTATTATCAAGGATTTCCCTATCGCTGTGGTTTTATCGATAGATTTCCAGCGATATTCACGCATTTCGCCCCTATCGCTGGATTTTTTATTGCATTGGAGATAAGCGTTGATAATAACGCGCTATCTCAGCAATGTAATCCAGCGATAGCCGGCGATAATTAAAATCGCGCTAAGCGCGCTTAGCGATAATTATCGCTGGCTGTTGATAATATGCCCCCTAGTGTTGTTTTGTATTTTGTATGCATTATATTGTTCATTAGTACTGCGCTTTGCACATTCTGTACTGCGAATGTTCGTGTAACGGTGTTTATATGTCTGTAATCCAATACTAGATGATATGAATGCTCTGGTTTCATGACTGGAAACAAGGGATTATTCATAGGAGAGGTGCAACCTTCTATTACACCTTGGTATTCAAGTTGTGTGAGAATCTCTCTAACCTGTTTTTTAGCCTCATTTTAATGGGGTATTGTCTTTGAGGTTGTGGGGTCGACCTCACGGGTATAACATGATAAGGGATACCGCCATCCCACCCCACATGGTTACGGTATAACACAGGAGCCAGCACTAACGCCCACTCCTTTGTGTATGAATGTTTAGGTGATGCTAGGATGAGGTCGGAAAAAGCAGGTAAAATTACCGTCTCTCCCTCTGGGCAACCCATCACGAATTCAGGTGGCCAATCCTTTTTGGCAAAGAGAATATCATAGCCGAATGACAAGTTCTCCCAAAAGAGAACATTATTGTATCTTGGTACGTCCCACTCCAATTGGAGTTGCATCTTGTATAAACGATGCGCGATGCTCACCGTAGTGTCTGGTGTTGTCTGGATATGGTCACTCAATGCTACTGCCACCCGACAATCCATCAGGTTCCGGTGAACTATTGTGACTTCTCCTGCGCTGTCCAGCATGGTCAGATACCACTCCCCGCTTAGAAGCAGCATCCTCAATAGCCGTGGCAGGCTTGACTTTAAGTCCTGCTACCTTCTTTTTTAATTGAGGCTTTAACTGTGCAGGTTTGTCTTCCTTTTTGATTATGTAGTGTCGAACAGCATTGGGAGTCCCTCTTTTGTTTTACATATTCCTCTGATCTGCGCTCTGATCGTCCACCCCTCTCCAATTGTTTTTATCGGATGCACCCTGAAAGAAACAAGATGAACGTGCATTAGTATCCTGATAAATGTCAGGTGTTTTAATACGATAACGGTTACACAAATTATAGTGCTTTTCAGCTGCCTCTTGTTGAGGAAATCTGCTCCGTGACTTAGTCTTTTCTTTATGTTTCTTATTATGCCACTTCTTCTTAGAAGAGTCGGGTGCTTGCTTTGAGTTATCCTTTTCAGAATTACTCTTAATTTGTGGTTTTGAAGGTCTGGCTGCTAAATTATCTCTAAAAAGAACAATTGATGGACAGAATGCAGAACAATGTCATACATTCACCCCAGTACAGAGATCTGGGCCTAAATCCATCATTTTTTTGCTCACCATGCCATTCCAGTTTGGACCCAGCCATATGCAAATCAGTCTTGACCCTAAGACCAATGGGAACAGTCCAGCCTAAACTGCCAGGCCAGGTCCTCCCTGGACTGGAAACAAGCATCCTAGGACCAGTTTCGGGCTGCTTTGCTTTGCTAAATTATCTCTGCCTATAGATTCATAGGTTTCTTCAATAATTGTAGGTAACTCTCGCTCTTGTTCTCTCAGAGTTAAGTTAGTGAGTCATTGGTGTACGCCAACGCTGCTGCTTCCCTTTTAATGTTACTCAACATAATGGCGGACACTGCTGAAAAATTGCCCACCAGTTTAATCCCCAAATCCAGAGCACGGGCTGCCCTTTACTCATTTTGAATCTGTTTAAGCACCTCCGGCAAAACAGCTAATGAGGGAGTACCTTGAGTTTTGGTACATAGTGCAGTAAAGACTGTGCCGCAAGTGGTGCAGTCCTCCACAGGGGGAGCAATCCCCATCGGCAACCATATTATAAGAATTCTGTGTTTTTCCTGGTGTCCCGTATGGGAAAACACTGCTTCGAGCTGACCTGTTTTTTGTACAATCCAGAACGGAATTTCCTCCCGTCTGAAGGTAATTTTACCCATAAGAGCAATGATAGTCTGTGGACTAATGCCTGGTGTAGCCAATTGTTGTTGTGCAGCTTGAGCATTCCTCGCAGGATTTACTGTCATTGTTCGCATGACAAACTGTGTCAGACTTCTATACATTCTTATTAGACTTATATGTTGTCTGCATAATTGTGGTGCTGCAATATTAGCTATGTTTGGATATGTTGTGTAACCGGCTAAGACTGGCCATGTTGCTCCCTCTTACCTAAGGGGACCTAGTCTAACTTCTTCAATAGAGTGTGGTAGGGCACCTTCAACCCAATTTTGATGTTCCTGGTATGTTAATGGTACTTCTAAAGCTACGTAAACTGTATAGTTATTTCGAACATCAGTTGCAGTGTAAATGTGAGACAACCTTGTGCGGTTGTTCGCTGGGACTCTAACTCATGAATAGAATACCTCTGTCCTAAATGTTTCATGTGCATCAATCACGAAGGTAACATCCCCTCCCGCAAGTACAAGATCATGTTTCAGCAGTTTCTGAGTAACTGCATGTCTGCAGTTCTTACGTATGTTTATTGCTGCCAGTTCAGCCATAAGAATGTGTTCTAAATTCAGAGAGGGTTTCCCTACGGGGAAATCCTTTGAAAGGTTCAAGCTTGAACAACCTGCAGCCATAATATAGAATTAACCTACTCAGCTGAGGATTTTTCTCTAACAACAAGGATGTCTCCTGTTAAGAGGTGAGTAGGGATCTTTGGGTATACAAAAAAAACCCTACTCAGGCAATCCATTAAAAAGGAACCCTACCTATAACTTTGGCGGCACCATGTTGTATGGCTTGTACTTCATCTGTAAAACTATGTGTTTGTTTCACAACATAAACGTCAGGATTGTGCCAGACTGATTCCATGCACACCCTGAGGATATGTTGGCCTGTATCCCTGCAAGCCCACAGTGCACCATCTGCTCCCCTAAACTTACAGGGTAACAATTGTGTGTGCAACCCTAGAACATGACAATCCTGATCCCCCAAGGAAATCATGGTAACAGATCTAGAACACTTTCGCTTGGCCTCTCATGCATACCCAAAGAAATAAACAAGAAATGCTCAGCAAGGATTTTCAATATTTATTTAAGCATTGTGATTCTTGTATAAAATACGTGCGCTGCTATAATCAATAGAATGAAACAGATTAGAGTAATTAGCATTACAAGAATAGTGAAAACTATGAACATTTCCACCCTTGTGCTGACAGTCAATATATGCAGGCATTTAAGTACTGTCTATAGTGTATTCCTACCGAGTCCCTTCTAATCTAGTCTTACCTAGGGTGGGCGATGCACCAAATCCCTACCCGGGTGGTCTAACTCCCCATTGCCTGTGGGTAAGTGTCATCGGGCTGTCCATCTGGGTGTAGAACTGGACATCCCTTGTGTTCGTACACAATTCCGGTATGAAGTGACCTTGCAGTGTCAGCTGAGTCCTCCTCTCCCTAAACAAGGAAGTGGTTCTGTATATATATAATAACAACACCCATGTGGCCATGTTGCAAACCCTGTTAGGCCGTAATTGTTTATTCTACTTGGATAGCATTGTCCCCTACTGGACAATAGCATAAATCAGGAGTGGCCCATGCAGATAAGAGCGGTGAGGTGGTGGGGCGGGTGGGAGGGGATTCGACAGACGACACGAGGGAAAATTAAATAAATAATTAATTTTCCCTTGTTGTCATCTGTCGAATCCCCCACACCCCACCCCAACACCCCACCGCTCTTACCTGCAAGGGCCACGGCTGACATAATTAACATTTGCGCAGTGAACTTTATCCCTATTACTCAATGTTCAAGGTGTTGTGATAGTGTGCTACGAAGTGGAAATGTAAACAATGCAGATTCAGAGAATGTTATCCTGCATGGTCATGCATGCAAATATATGTCAAAAGTCTTTGTGTTGAAAAGAGAAGCGACTTAAGAAATGTGAGCATGTAATGGTAGCGGTCCTAACCGGGCCTATCCTGACCACGTGGCAAGAAGGACTGTAAGGGATTAAAGCGTATTCCCTCATCCACCCTGAATGCTGAGTGTTTCCCAGAGGCAATTTCAGTCAGGAACAATTTTAGCTCTTGCCAATATCTTGTAGGGAGATTCAGGCTCTCTGATTAGTTCATAGAAAACTGTGATTCGCCAATAGTAAATCTCCATAAAAACTGAGGAAAAGATTGGTCCAAGGCTGTGTTGTGCAGCATAGTGTATCCCTTTGCAAAGCATGCCAGTTTATGTTGTACATGCTGTAATCCACCAATAGCACAATGCACAGCACTCACCAGAAGTTCTCCTAGTCCTCCACCCTCAATAGCCCAACAACACCTACGTCCATCTCAGCATTTACGGCAGCCTCTTTCCATCTTATCCACAGATATCTAGTCACAACAAGAACTTTATAGAAGAGCCCTCAGATCTCATCACACCATCTTCTATACACTGACTTAGCTTTCCATAACACAACTGTGAAAAATGATTTAGATTTAGAATTCACCAAGCCCCGCAGCGAAGCCACCGACATCACCCCCTCCCAAGACCTCTGCGACAAACTTGGCTCCTACTTCCACCTGAAGATAAAGAACCTCTACGACAACTTCAATGACCACACTCCCGACCCCGCAGTCAGCCCACCCGGCGACAACGCCAGCCAGACCCCCATCTCCGCCTGGACACCGATCACGACAAGGAGACCGTCGCGACCATGAAAGGCATCCACTCCGGGGCCCCCACAGACCCCTGCCCTCTGCACATATACCACAGAGCCGCCACCACCATCGCACCCATACTACAAAGCACCATCAACACCACATTCAAGACCGGCTGCTTCCCCGATGACTGGAAACGCGCAGAAGTCAGGCCCGTGCTCAAGCAGCCCTCTGCAGACCCAACGGACCTCAAAAACTACCAGCCCATCTCGCTCCTCCCTTTTGCAGCTAAAGTCGCCGAGAAGACCGTCAACACAGAACTATCAAGATTCATCGGAGACAACGCCATCCTCGACCCCTCCCAATCCGGATTCCGAAGCAACCACAGTACCGAGACCGCCCTACTCGCCGCTACTGACGACATCCGCGCCCTCCTTGACCAAGGCCACACCGCGGCCCTGATTCTACTCGACCTGTCAGCAGCCTTCGACACCGTCTCCCATCGCACACTAACAGACAGACTCCACGACGCCGGCATACAAGAAGCCACCCTCTGCTGGATCAAATCATTCCTCACCGGCAGAAGCCAAAGGATCAGACTGCCACCCTTCATCTCCCAACCCACCGAAATTAACTGCGGAGTCCCACAGGGATCATCACTCAGCCCTACCCTCTTCAACGTCTACATGGCCCCCCTCGCCACCATCGTCCGACGGCAGGCCTCAGCATTTTCTCCTACGCTGACGACACCCAGCTCGTCCTCTCCCTCACCAAGGACCCCACCACCACCAGACTCAACTTCCAGGAAGGAATGCAGGACGTCGCAGCCTGGATGAACAACAGCTGCTTAAAACTCAACTCAAAGAAGACAGAAGTCCTCATCCTCGGAACCACCCCCACGGCGTGGAACAACACCTGGTGGCCCACCGCCCTCGGCAGCCCCCCGACCCCCACAGACAACGCCAAGAACCTCGGCATCGTACTCGACTCCTCCCTCTCCATGAACCGCCAGGTCAACGCCGTCACCTCCAGCTGCTTCAACACCCTCCGCATCCTCTGCAAGACCTTCAAATGGATCCCCCCCCCTGAGGCAAAGAAGACCATCACCCACGCACTCATCACCAGCAGGCTGGACTACGGAAACGCCCTCTACGCCGGCATCAACAAGTCCCTACTCCGCAAGCTCCAGACAATACAGAACACCGTCACCAGACTCGTCCTCAGGGTCCCTCGACGCGAACACATCAGCCAACACCTACACAAGCTCCACTGGCTCCCCGTTGAGAAAAGAGTCATTTTCAAGATACTCACCCATGCCTACATATGCCTACACAACATCGGACCCCAATACCTAAACGACAGAATCACCCTCCACGTGCCCAAATGCAACCTCCGCTCCACCAACTTCTTTCTCGCCGAGACCCCACGGATCTGCAGAGCCAGGGCAGGGGGAAGATCCTTCTCCTACATTGCGGCCAAGACCTGGAATAAGCTCCCCATCGACATCAGACACGCCCCCTCCCTGAACACCTTCAGGAAGGCACTGAAGACCTGGCTCTTCGAGTGATACGGAACTGCTGAACCATCCCCCCCCTCAGCGCCTTGGGACCCTCATGGGTGAGTAGTGTGCTTCCAATTCCCTGATTGATTGATTGATTGATTGATTTCAACATTCTCCTAAAAATGCAATCCAACAAACTCAACCCCTTAGCACTGTTGTGCACCAATGGTCTTACCAAGAACCAGCATACCATGCATAGACAAGAAGAAAATGGAGATGATCAATCTCCCGGATGACATCATTCAAGTCAAAAGAGCTACATTCTACAACACTATCATCAATAAAACAGCCAACAGATGCAAAGCATTATTTAAAGTCAGCAGCACTCCATCAACCCATTCCTAGTCTTTACAAACACTCTATCAGTAGGAGAATGCAATACCATCAATCATGTTTTCACAGAGAAAATTAGCAAAATCAAATAGCACATTGACAACATGAAACAGGTATCCACACCACCTCCTACACCTATCACTCCTCCCTCATACATACAATCTTCAGTCCCATCTCACACACTGATTTCTCCAACATCCTGAACTCTCTCAAAGCCACTTCCTATGAGAACAACATTGCACCATCATCAGATCTCTTCAAGGAGATGTGCTTTCACCCCTCCTCAATGTCATCAACTAGTTTCTTACCAAAGGAACCTTTTCAGACATTCTCAAGCCAGAATCCCTCTGCTGAAGAAATCAATCTTGGATCCAGGTGCTTCGACTAACTTCTGCTCCATCACCCACTTAAACTTCATAGGAAAAAATCACTGAAAAATCAGTCTCCGTCCAGCTGGAGGAGCTGGTCAATAGGACGTGCAATCTACTACAGAACTACTAAACCAGCTTCAGACCATGCTGTGGCAAAGAGACAGCTACTCTTCAAGTAGTAGGCAATAGCCTGCCCATCAATGACAGAAACACCATCTGATACTACTTGACCTATCTGGAGTCTTTAACACAGTTTACCACTTTGCCAGGGATCTACTCCCTTTGATTTATTTCAACCCACTCCTCATAAAAAACATATCACAATGACATTAAATGATAGGTCTGAATATGAGATACTTTGATAGTAAATACTAACATAAAAGTGAACTGCTTTAAGCTGTCATATTAAAAATTAGAGCAGGCCAAGGTTATTCCATACATAGCTCACTAAGTTCATCCTCTTAGACTGTCCTTACAACTTGAGTCCTTGATAATGCACTTACACATAAGTGTACACAACATGATCACCTGGGTGGTTTATAGTTGGGTTTTCCCAATTCTGATGCAAAGATTTTCGGGTCCTTGGACAAAACATTTTGCTGCTTACCCTCTTTTAGATGCAGGGTCATACATGAGGCCTTTTGTTGATTGGCTGCCTAAAGCAATTGAATGCCTTAATGCATCTCTGCCCTTAGTGGTCCACATGACTGGCTCCAACTTCTTTTTAGCACCATGTTATGCCACAAAACCTTCTTTTCAACACAGCAGCTCCACGTGCAACTAGTATTGTTTACCCTAGAATCTTTGGGAATGTGTAAACTATTTCTTGTGTCGATGCAAAAAGGTTGGCATAAAGTACCAAAGGAGGTGTCAACTCACTGTAGTCCAGACATTTGTCGTGCAAAACCAACTAAGCTACATAAGAATCTTTCCCTCCGGTATAAGAAATGCCTGGAATAACGTAGGCATCTATATGACGCTGCGCCAAGCCTATGCCTGAAATGAAAGGGCAACTCCCACGGAATCAAAGACACATTCCCAGGAGCCCTCGGTGATGACTGTGTGGACATAACTGCCTAAGGGATCACCTATGATTTGCCGCCTATTGTAAACTGCTGCCAGAAATGGGGAATTGTGGACTTTTACAAGGAATTAATATTCCCTTAGTTCACATAAATAGAGTAATAACTATAAATATAACTCAGGATGAAGTCACAATAAAACCTAATGATTTACAGAAGTACCTCGAGAGGAAGTCAGAATGTTTGAATTAGAGCTACTTATGTCATTCCGATCCAACTTTATGGCAACCGCTGGAAGTAAATAGACCTGGAGAGAGTCGTTAATTATCATAACCTCCTGACTCAAAAGCAAAATTCAAGATTTCTTTTAAAAAGTACTTGCATACATTTGGAGACCTTATGCAACACTGCGTAGTGAAATATAACATTTATTTTTATTGCTGAGCATGAAGTATGCCCTAAAACAACGTAGGTGCGTGGTCCTCGAGGCGCCATAAAGGCCTCTCCTCGCTATGGGCTCACTTCTGTCTCGTTTGTAGCAAAGATTAAATATTTCTTCAGCTATTGCTTGCTCTTATAATGCACCATCACCAGCAAAAGCCAAACGTTGTAGCTAACGCATAAAGCAAAACAGCGATAAAATATTGTGAAATAGAAATAAACATTACCCAGTCGTCAAATATTCATGAAAAACCATGCAACAGGCACAACACATAAAAATATGTTAAAAGTTTTCTCGTGCATTTGCTTGCATTGTGGTCGTAGTTGAAAAGGTTTCTTTCTATGTTGATTGCGCTGTGGTGGACTTATCCTTCAAGGAAGTGAGCATTCAGAGTTTATATAGGTGGTAGGGCTGACGGTAGAGCTGGCTCATGTTCGGATGGAAATAGGGGTATCTTTAACTTTTTTGTGTTGAATGTTAGGTATCCCTTTTCTCGAAAGAGCTGTCATTAGAAGAGTCTTCGGTTTGCACTGTGAATGCTGGATCCAGCATTGCATTTTTTTTAATATACGGAGTAATAAGATACGTTACATTATTTTTGTCATAAGAACTATTTTGCAGGGGCAGACAGTGATATGTGGATAGTTTAAAACGAATACACTAAGTTATGTCTTCTTCTGTGGAAAGGGCCATTGAGCACAACTTTGCGGCCGCATGTAACTAAATATGATAGCACAAAAAAAAGATTATAATTGACATTTATGATGAAGGAGTTACATTTCAAACATTAAGAAAAAAGTGTGCACATTCCCACTGTCAGAGAAGCCAGGTACATTTAAGTTATTTTAGGTAATCTTACATTAGTAGTGACATCCTGTGAACATGCAAGTAATTAGTTGAAAGTAATGTTGGCAATGTTAAAACATTGATCAGCAGCAACATCTTCGATTTGTCATCCATGAACAGTGATTACATCCCTGCTTATTTCCATTTGCCAAGGATACCAGGCTTAAAACTCAACATGGCAGCTTTTCAAGGGCATAGCCTTTTGTCTTCAACCTTGGAGAATCATGCAGCCAAATTTATAGGTAGACCATCATTACAAGTTCAGGGCTGCATTTCCACCCTTGTGCACAGGGATTAGAACTACAAGCTGTATGATAATTATAATACCCTCTCAATTTCCTCTGATATATCCCAGCAGGTCTAACTTCCAGAAAGTTATCAGGGAAAAAGGACTGGAAAAAAAGATAAAACAGGCAGAATTTGGTGTGTAAGAGTCGATCCTGCATTTCTCCTTGTTTTTCCTTTTTCTATACGTGCTGCATTCTGCAGCACACATAGAAAGAAGGAAGAAGCCTCTTGTGATAATTCTTGTACAGAAAGGTTTCCCTTCCTGTACAAAAATAATCATCCCCACAACGCAGGCACCCTTGCACCATGGTGCAAAGGTGCCTGCGTTGGCGCTCGGCAGCCCATTGTGCGCCGGCGCAGGGGAAAAGGACAGAAATGCGCCGTATCTTATAGATACGGCGCATTCCTGCCCTTTTCTTTTGCCGTAGGGAAGCGCAGCAGGAAGGCCTGCTGCGCTGCCCTATGGCAAAACCTCATAAATGAGGCCCTGAATATGTTAATATCTCATGCTAGGGTATGGTATTTACAAAGTTTGGCAAAATACTCCCATCATAAGTGGGATTGAGGGTATTAAATATTGGACCCAGAACGAGATATTTACCAGATATGTTAAATACCTCTTTTCTTGGGTTCAGACTCAGAAATGGAGCATAAAATGCTGAAGTTGCTTCACAATGCGTTCAATTCCACCTCTCTGTAATTAATGACCATTTTTTAACTGGCATATTGTGCCTAGTTTGACCTGCTGCAACTGACCTGGAAAACATTGTGGGGTCTAGGAGATTATTTCACCCTAATATTACCAGTTATGTTAAGCTTAATTTGTAAAACAATAAGTGCCAGGGCCTAAAGTTTTGTTCAGAAGCCCCGGCCGGCACTATGAATATCGGAGGTGCTAAATACAAGACCTGCATATTCATGATTTTTTTTTCATCTACCACCAGACACTCCCTCCCTGACCCTTTATCTCATTCTTGCAGGTTCTTTTTCACCTCCTAATTCTTCTTTTGTCAGTGGTTAATTTGTAAAAAAGTAATAATTAGTGCCAGGGCCCAGGGTATTTGTCAGGAGACCACTGCTTCTGTTGGAAGGATAATTGCCTATACAGATGCTATCAACCAGCCATCACACACCTAAAAATAAACAATATTTACTGTTAGAGGTCACCCAAAGTTGTAAGAATTGCCTGGATGCGTTTAACGTATTGTTTTTAAAGTGTTTTATAAAACAAACAGAAAGCACCACCATTTGGTGTATGTTAGACCTGTCAGCCTTAGGGTGATATTCCCCCCCAAAATATTTGTATTCCTTCTCCTTTTTTGGCTCTTTATATTCTTTTTTCAAATCTACTCTCATTACTACTACCTGACTGTCTGTGACCATACCTGTAGCAATGGAATTCGAGCTGCCCAACTTGGAAAATTACACCGCAGCAGAGTTCAAACAGTTCTTCAAGGAGAGGGAACTCTCCGCCAAGAAGGGTACCAAAAAGTTGGAGCTGCAGAAAGCTCTGAGGGCCTGGTGGGAGGTTCACCAAACACTAACAGCCACAGAAGAGCAGGATGATGAGGATGAGATGGATGAGCAGGATCAGGACCTAGACCTGGATATCAGCCATGAAACACAGCCTTCAGTGGAGGGGTATGACTCATCTCCTAGGTTGGAACTCTCTGTCAAAGCAGGAAGCAATGTAGCATAGCCTGTCCCCAGAGTAGCTGACGGATAGGAAGGCAGAGAGGGAGTCCAGGCTACAGATGGCCCAACTCAAAATGGAGGAGAGGTAGTTGGCTCTAGAAGAGAAAAATAATAGGCCCATGAGCGAAGTCTCAGAGAGCTGGAAGGCAAAGCAATCGGAATCCAGCAGCAATGGAGGCAGCATACACTCAGTGTCTGAAGGAGGCAAGAAGGTCCGCATATCCAAAGACCTGGTGCCCAATTATATGGTGTGAGATGACATAGATAAATGTTTTTCTGCTTATGAGTGACCCTAAGAGTACACAAGATCCCAGAGGAGCATTCATGGTGGCCTGTGGATGGAAGTATACGCATCCAGTGGGGAGGGACATCCGAGTAAATCGTGACGCCGAGTAAGAGAACGCGTTCTACCACAGTCCCTGGAGCTCCTGCTTGGTGTCCGGATTGACTTGGATTCGGAAATTCATTGTAAAAATTCATGACTATCAAGTCTCCGGCTCACTAGCCCTCCTGGCAGCAATAACGGATAAGGCATCCCGTGCCTATCCCATTTCCGCTCCGGATCACCTCAGAGACACGGCGGCAGCAGCCGCTCATTAAAGTGATGCAAGGTTTACCACTTCAAGTTACGGTTTCCTCTCATCTTGATCATTGATTGACAGCCCTTTTTCGCAAATTTCCTCAAGTTCCTTCAAGATACTAGGTGCCCACATACCTTGTCCTGATATTGCTCTTAATTCTATGAGATCGAAACGTGGTCGACCTCAGATCAACTTTACTCCTTCTTTATTAAAAAAAAAAAAATGCTAAAAGGAGTCTAGCATTTTGTTGTTTTGAATTGATGCATGTTTTCACGCTTTCACTTACCACTACACATTTCTTTCACTTATCTGTGACCACTAGATTGTGATGTACACAGAAAAAAAGTTTTAATAATATGCAGTGAATAATTTAATTGCATTACAACACTTAGGGCCTGATTCTGATGTGGTTAGGAAAGCATTCCCACCTAGGGCCTGATTCTGATGCGGTTAGGAAGGCCTCCTAATGGCATTTGCTCCTTCCAAATCGGATCGGGAACGTGTCTTCCCGACCCAGGGCCCAATTATGATGCGGTTAGGAACATATGCTCCCATTGAAGTCAATGGGAGTCCAACCAAATCGTATCTGGAAGCATCCGGATGCATCGTACTCCGTCAGTCGGACTCTCCCGATCCGAGTGGGTCGGAAACCATTTCCAAACCGATTCGGTCGGGAAGCTTTCCAACCCGCATCAGAATCAGGCCCTAAGTAGTGTCCTGCATTTATACTTGCATTTGGTGTATTATGTGATGTTTGGTCTTCAAAATTTCTTAAGACCATAGGTGTTTTTTTAACACTTTTGAGACTATTTGGCCTAAGTGAACCACTGTTGTTTTTCTAACAATTTTTGGAAATGACTGGCATGAAGTATTCACTTGCTGCATAGTGTGAGCAAGCTGACTGGCTGCCTCTGGGGACCAGTGTGATGTTGGGAATGGGTAGTAGATATCGCTACTATGAGCAGTATGCAGCCTTCTGAACAAAGTTACTAGGCCAGGCCTGCACCCACTCTCAACCTCCAAGTTGACACTGAGAAGCTGCTACTCCATGACTCATGGATTCACTGTTGCACTTGCAGCAAGTGCATACCATTTCGCATAGGCCCTGCTGGTCTACTGTGATCCAACCAACCAAAAGAGTGTGCCCTTTCAACCTCTGCTGTACTATGTGCTGGGTTGATGACAAAACCTTGGCAAGTGATTGCCTGGTGGTTGGACTGATTTGTTAAGATTACACCCTTGTTCGAGGCCACTCCAGATAAGGGACTGACCATGGCCCCGGTTCCCATGGATCTGACTGTCCTTGCTCCCACAGTGTGGATCCCTAAATCTGTGGGTCAACAATACTTGACTCTTCACAGCATAATAGTTCTGTTATGGGACTAATATTCCTATGCCAATACCTGTGATCTCATGCCCAATTTGTTTATAGGGCTCCACAACAGCAACTGAGATGCTGCAACTCTCTAGCCCCACAACTGTGGACCAGATTCACAAAGGGACTTATGACTTGTAAAGGTACAAGTGGAGAATCTCCGCACTTGTGGTGAAAACTGCACACTCATGGTGGAATATCCGCACTAAGCCACAGATTCTGCCACAAGTGCGGAGATTCTGCACTCATAACTTTATGAGTCATAAGTCCCTTTGCAAATCGGGCCCTTGTTGTATAACTGTGGTGCTTGCAGTGTACAAAGCTACCTGAGGCTATATACACCCTTGGTATGGCTGCCTTGCCATACCAAGGGTGTATTATAAAGCATCATGCATCTCTGTCAACTTTCTGCTCACAATGTATTGCTTTGGACACTGGCATTTCATCAGAGGGCACAACACCAGCAACGCACCTTTGCCTCCTCTACAAAGGCCTCCCAGCAAGTCACAGAGTAAGTTACTGATCAAAAACTATACCAGACTACAGTATCTGCAGCACTCACACTTGCCAGCATAACCTTGGAAGGCAAAACAACTCCTCATCAAACCTCTGTGGACCGAATTCCACCCTCTCTTGAATTTGATAGGCCACAATGAATACAAAGCAAACACAAGGAGATGATGGACGGAGCGCTGAAACTTTTCAGACACTCACCCCCATTGACAGATCTGGGTTGTTCCCTTGAGGCACAGGGTCAAGACTGATTTGCATATAGCTGTGTCTGAACTGGGGTGGCAAAGTGAGCTAAAGAACGATGATGGATTCAACCCAGATCTGTGACTGGGGGTGAGTGTCTGAAAAGTTTCAGCACTCCGTCCATCATCTTCTCGTGTTTGCAATGAATACAACACAGGAACTCAATGAAGGACTCCCCGAGGCTGATTTTAGCTTGCTCCTGTGGAACCGACAAGCTAACTAGGGTATTGAGGCTGCACGCAGACATGGTGCTTATTCCTTTTAGAGCCACAACATCACCATATCAGCTGACTTCTCCTTCAACAAAAGATCTTTTTAGCCCTGTGGCTGAGACTCAAGAAGTGGGATATTAGGAACAGCCTTCTAGAACCAGACCCAATGTGGATCACCATTGATGTCAAATCATCTGACTACAGTAAATCAGAATCTTAAGTGGTTCCTTAATAGCATGAAGTAATTTGACATGGATACCACTGCAGTATCTACTGATGACTGAAGCTCTTCCATTGCGGTGCTCACTGCCCATCATTACTGACCAATTGGAGGAAAGTGGAAAGGAGAGCCTGAGTAGGGTCTTGGAAGTACTGGTGAAAGACAAGGATACGTTCTGATCTCCTCTGACACAACTACTCCTGTTGCACTGCATGTAGTTAGACCCTTGACTGAATCTGTGAATGCTTTTTTTTCAAAATCTTTTTATTACTTTTACGGTACACATGGTCAAAGTAGCACAGTTCAACAAATGGAATGCTATGTAGCACAGAAGCATCATCAAATTGACACACTGTTCCCACAGACCCTGATACTCCACAAACTCCCCCCCACCTAGCCCCCAGCCTCGGAGGATGGTCCACAGTCCAGCACGTTCCAGCTGTTCTGCAGCATCATTGGTAGTGACAACAGAGGCACATTAACCCCCTCGATAATCATTCCACTTTCCCAGATCTTCGTCCATTTATCAGGGCAACACCTGCCTACGTAGACAACCCTTTCTGCTAACATACACCAGTCCATGTCCTATTTTCTGGCATCCAGTTGAGGGGCTTGACTTGCTCTCCATAAACTTGCATATTGCATTTGGCAATTATCAAACCCATCATCATCCATAGTTGATCCATGCAGGTGAGGTCATTGGCCCCCCAGATGTTCAGAAGGCACCACTTTGTAGAGGCTCCCTCCTCACACCCACAGACATTGTTTAAACAATGGATGACCCCATCCCAATTATGTTGAATGGCCGGGCACTCCCAGATCATATGGAAAAATGTACCTATATTCCCACAGTTCCTAGGGCAGGATGCAGATGCCGCCATCCCCATATTTTACCATAGTGGTGCATGCTTAGTAGAATCTGTGTAGAATCTTTAATTGCACCAGACGGAATCTAGAGTAAATGGCCACCTCTCGTTGGGAAGCCAGTGCATCAGGCCATTCTTCATCATCTATGCCTCCAAGATCCCTCTCCCAATGTTCACGGAAATGTCCCAGGGCATCTGGGGAATTTTTAACCATCTTGCAATATGTGAGGGAGATTGCTTTGCTGGACATATAGTTTGCAGGGCATGCCGAATTTGTAGACAGTGATAGGTTTCAGTGGGCGCAAGGTGATATTGGTCTTGGAGCTCAGCAAATGGAACAACCCTTCTGTGTGCCCAGAAGGGTTGTGTGACGGAACCACGCATGTGGTTACCAATCATGCCAGTTCTTCAAGGTCTTAACCACGCAAGTCTTAACCACGCATATGCCTTTACCTCGCATGCCTTTCAAACGAAATATGAGTTTCTAAGGCATATGCGTGGTTAGGACTTATCAGGTGAGTGTAACCCCCGACCCCTGCCCCTGCCTTGAGACCTAAAACCAACCCCTCCCGCAGAGCCCTAAAAACGTCCCTGTCCCCCTAAGCCCTAAAAAGTATCCCGATCCCAACCCCCTGCCCTGAGCCCTAAAACGGCCATCAAGCCCTTGCTTTGAGACTTAAAAGTACCTCCTACCTCCTGAAAACAACCCCCTCCCCCAAAACCTAAAATCTTCCCTGCCCCCCCAAGCCCTAAAAACTACCCAACTCCCCTGAGCCTTAGAAACTTCCCCTAACCCCAACCTTTAAAAATGATCCCGCCAAAATTCGGCCCCAGCCCCACTCACTTACCTCACCACATCCTCTCCCAATTCTTCCTGCTTCTGCCATTCTGGCAGCTAGACCGCACACTGCCTTAACCACGCATATGCATGGTTAAGGCATGCGTGTTAGCACTTGCGTTGTTGGGACACGCGTGGCTCTGCCTGCGTTGTTCTGACCCTTCCCCGCCCAGAGGTCCCCCGCCTTAGAGAGGCCATTAAGGCCCCATTTATTGAAACTTGGGTATGTCCCCAGTGTACCCAGTTGTGCAATGTCCCAGAAGGGTAAGGCCTGAATAATACTGCCTCGCCAACCCAGGGTATTAAGTGCATGAGTGTGACTGCTGTCGGATAGGGAAGGGATTGCGATGTTGCACGCCATAAATGGTTCTCAGGTAGCCTCCCAGTTGCAGGACATGTCTGTCGTGCTGGTTGGCTAGTTCTGACAGTGGAAGATGAACCCAATGATTGACAACAGAGAGTTGCGCCACCCAGTAACACCGTTCTATGTCTGGCAGGGCTATACCCCCTTGTACACGCCCCTAGTTAGCTTTTTAATGGCAATACGTGCAGGGCCACCTTCCCACAAAAGAGTCAGGATTTCATTCTGTATTGCTCTAAAGTAGGAGGGTGGGACAGGGTAGGGCATGCTTTGGAGTGCATAGAGAAAGCGAGGTAGCACCATCATTCCAAATAAGGCTGCCCTTGCAAGAAGGGACGGGGGCAAGGTCCGCTAATGTTGAACATCTCATGTTAGGCATGTCAGTGGAGGAATCTGTGAGTTCTTGTGCTTTTTTCCTATACCTTTCTCAGATTCGTGGTTTAGCCCATGCACCTCCCTACCTCACCTTCTGGCTTTGTTTTCAACCGTGACATACACTTTTTACTGCTTTGTTTATTGGCAATGCTCTTGGCTGCTTCTGTCCGGCCTAGGGCTATAGTCGATGAGTAGTCTCCCGATATATGTCCAGTGGCCTACTTCACCGACAAAGCACCAGGGCAAGGGCTTCATATATCCACCAATTCTGTCCTTCACCACTATTGAGCAATCTTTCTACACATAATCAAACCTACTTACATTCTACAGCTGAAGCACTATCCATCTTTATGGGGATCTTAACTACTCAAATGCTGCTCTTGAGTCACTGTCAGAACTATCCTAAAACATTCTTTGCTCTCACAGAGATGTCCATCATGTATCCATCATTCCAATGTTTCTGCAGTTGGTACCCCTAGAAAAGTTTCCCTGCAATGTGGCCAGGAGGTAGATACTCCACACAAAGCTATCACACCTGATCTAGGAATTAATTCAGGGCACTAACACCGGTCATTCACTGTTAAATGGACACATTTGTCACCGTGGACACAAGCACAGAGCTTCTAATGACCTAACTATCTACTCCATCTCCCGCCTAGAGATCTGTCACTCTCCATCTGGAACATATCGTTTGGGTGTGGTTACTGTTTCATACTACTCAACTCTTAGTTAGTGCTCATAGTCTCTCCCGCTTCCCTCCTTCCTATATTCTCCAATCTAGGGACTTAAAATGCCCCACCCAGACCATGTCTCCAAATCCTCAGTATATTGATGCTGAATGTCGAGGGAATGGGCCACCATATCAAGAGGAACAAAGTTCTCCTTTATTTCACCTCCAAAAAGGTTGATATAGCCCTCCTACAAGAAATGCATCTATCCCAGGAAGAATGTGACAAATTATGGGGGGTTTGAGTTGACAAGGTTATTTTGACCAACCGCATGGAAGCCCCATTTGGTACCCTGATGTCAGCTTCTGCAAGCTCCGAGGAAAACCTCTCTGGTGCTGTGATGTTAAGTCATAGATTAACCCAGAAGGCTGGTATGCTTTTGTTAAATCTCCTTATTTACGAAGCATTAATTCTGAAACAAGGACGTCCTACCAGAAACATACCTACCCCTTTGGTCAAAATAATTGATTCTGAGGTCAGTCCATGCACTATCTTACTTAGGACCACTTTCTATCTCACCTGTCCAGGTTATTGATAGAACTCAGAGCCAGAGCTACATGCACACTCATTTCACGAACTTTAGGCCATGAACCCATCCTGGACTGTACCGGGCCAATGGATTTTGGAATGCGACTGACAGGACACTGATCACTGACATGTTTCAGGACCATGGTGTTAGAAATGGGATTCATGGTTGGATGAGTATGCACCCAGGCCAGGCAGGAATCACCACTCTAGTCAGGGTAAGCTAAGTACACACTAAAAGATAACCTGTTCTTACTCTCTGGTAGCTTGGCACAGAGCAGTCAGGCATATCTAAAGAGGCAATGTGTAAAGTATTTGTGCAACACACATACACGCACACACACACTAACACAATGAATACACCACAAAAAGACTCCACACAGGTTTAGAAAAATAGATTATTGTATTCTGAACAAAACAAAACCAAAACGACAAAATCCAATAAATAGAAGTTGAGATATTACATTTTAAAGAAATTCATTCAGTAAAGTGCATTAGAAGCAAGTAGCGCTAAAAGGAGTAATTTAGGTTGCGCTGGGCCGGCCATGAAAAGGCAACATTTGGGCCAACCACGATGAAGCACAGGCCGTCTACAGGACCCACGCAGGCCCCGGTGAACAAAGTACCTTTCCTAGCCGCAAAAAGCGAGATTCATCAATATTCTCTAGGCAGTGAAGGCAATGCGTCAGTTCCAAAGACAGGTGCCGGAATCGAGAGGCATTGAGCGATGCCCCGGATTCTGCTTCGCAGTCCAGGGGATGCGTCGATCTCACCAAGCTGCAGTGGTGGCGACACACTGTCCAATGCGTCCACCTCTGGAGGCAAAGTGCTAATTCCGATGCAATGAGCCCATTTTACTCCCGCAACCGGGTCGATGCACCGGTTCTGTTACACACAGACAGGAGATACCTCAAAATCCATGTTGCAAGTATTTGAGCCACTTCCAGTGAGCCAGGCACAGGAGCCGGTGTAGAGACTTTGACATCCGTGAATCTCAAGCAACTGAAGGCAAGCCAACAAGCCTTGAAGATCACTTGGAGTAAAGGCTGAGTGCAGCTCTCCTTCAGCAGAATCAGAGAGCAGCAGGCAGCAGGGCAACACATGAAAAAAGCAGGCCTTTCAAGACTGCAGTCCAAAGATGAGTCCTTTAAGCAACACAGCAGTCCTCCTGACAGAGGCTCAGTTCAAGATCCAGAAGTGTCTAATTTTAGGGGGTCAGAGACCCAGTACTTATACCCAAAATTGCATTTGATGTGGGGGTGACTTCAAAGCAGCTCTCTGAAGTGCAAAAGTATCGCTTTCAACCCAGTCCTGTCTGCCAGGCTGTCTGTGGGGGCTGATCAGTCCATTGTGCTGGGACAAGACACTGCCTATTTAAATGAAGTGTTAGCCCCTCTCTTCCACCTGCCCAGGCAAGGCCATCAGAATGCAGATGTATGTAGATGGGTTCTAAGCTACACCTATCCTTCCTGTGTTGTGGAAGTCTAGCGGGGATGCACAAAGTGTAGCTGTCGCCTACCCAAGATGTGTAATGGAGACAGGCCATCAGGCACACAGAGCTGTAAGTGTAGAGAAATGTCCACTTTCTAAAAACGACATTTCTAAAACAGTAATGTTAAATCCAACTTTGCCAGTAAAGAGGATTTATCATTACCATTTCAATGATATAAAATATGACAGAGCTACTCCTTCTCAATGAGGAATTGCAGCTTAAATGTGTATTAAGGAATTTCCAATGCTAGCCAAAGAGAGGAGTATGCCTCACAGTAGTAAAAAACAAAATAGGCTGTTTGTCACTACCAGGACATGTAAAACATAAATACATGTCCTACCTTTTACTTACAAAGCACCCTGCTCTTAGGTTTACTTAGGGCGTAGCTTAGGGATGATTGTTATGTAATAGAAGGAGAATTTGAGGGTTAGCAAGTAGTTTTAAATGTCAAGTTGAAGTGGCAGTAAACTGAACACACAGGCACTGCAGTGGCAGGCCTGAGGCAGGTTTGAAAGGCTACTTATGTGGGTGGCACAATTAGTGCTGCAGGCCAACTAGTAGCATTTGAAGTACAGGCCCTGGGTGTATGGTATATCATTTTACAAAGGACTAACCAGTACATCAAATATGCCAATCAGGTAAACACCAATTTTGTCATTTTTGGGGGGAAGCATATGCACTTTAGCACCGGTTAGCACTGGTAAAGTGCTCAGAGTCCTAAGGCCCACAAAAATCAGCAAAAACAGGAGGTATAAAGTCAAAAGGTCTATGGGAAGACCACCCTAAGGATGCCAGTTCTAACACATGGCATGGTGGACACATGGAGGCTGCACAATGCAACCAACGGGAAATTCACTTTTTTATAATATGTCCACAGCACTCTTTCAAGAATGGACTATATTATGAGTTTAAAAACCTTGCTGTCTGAGGTGTCAGACTGTGTGAAACTGGAGAGTGCTGTAATGGACAATGCTCCTGTCCTCATATCTCTGGATTGCGGTCTTGTGCTCCAAACTCAATAGCCATGGAGGATGACTACCTCTAAATATAAACTATCCTTGGAGAAGCAAACTCTATGAGAGCTTATCAAGACACCCAACCTCATGAATCAGAAGACTCTAGAAGCAAGTGAAATACTCTCTAAACCTTCTATAACCCATTCAGCAGAATACATCTTGTCTCACTTCCCGTTACACCACCACGAACAAGGCGAGAAAGCAGTAAGAATTCTAGGGGCTCATTTGAGTAGAGGGAGGCTCAATCCATGGCCTTGCCCATCTGTGATCACACAGACACCTAACGAACAGCCCTGCAGGAGGCAAAGGATGCTGTCACCTCCTTTTAGCATTCCCAGTACACGCAGACAACCTTCCCCAGGCATTGACTTCTTTCTTCTCATCATTGACTATGCCAAGCCTTACCCTGTAAGAGAGAGACCTTCTGAATGGGTAAGAATCCAAAGATGAGATTGCCACTGCTATTTCAGATCTACCACATAGTAAGGGACCTGCTGAGTGATGGCTTCCCCAGCAATTTTATAAATTAGGCAAAGGACACTTGGTGGGAACACTGTTTGATGCCTTGAAGGAAGTTGAATACACTGGTACCCTCTCTAGAATCTCCAGGAAAGCCTCACCAGTGGTCCTCTTGAAACCTGGGAAAGACCCCATCTACTGTGTCAGTTATAGACCGATTTCACAGATCAAAATCCTGGCAGACACCAGAACGTGATCATTAGTATTTTCTGCCTGAGCTGACAAAAGTTGGAATTGTCCATGAAATTACATCTCTCAATCACATGAGAATACTGTGTCATTTGATAAGGTATTTTAGGGAGTCCCCAGAGGATACAATCATCCTATGCACAGATGACTTTTGATAAGGTCCACTAAGATTAACTATTTAGAAAAATGCTGTACTAAAATTGGATTTCATATCAAAAGTCAAGAGATATCATACAAACTCATCAGCTCAGGTGAACTGTGACCCCTTCCTCTTCTGTTTTTTTCCTTGTCGAGGGCGACAAGGCTGTCTGTTTTCAACCTTGCTTTTTCTGCATGCGTTGATGCCCCTCACTGGATCCATATGTTAGCATGCAGGTCTCAAGGATATACACACCAAAGTGGGAAACTCCAACTCTTCCTGTATGCAGACAACGTACTATTGACACTCACTGCCCCTCAGACCTTTTTACTGTCCCTATTACTGATTTCTTTGCTTGACTAGTAGATACCAGGAACTAGGGACAATAGTGAAAATTCTGCCAATGTCCTCGAGCACTACCAAGGTGACCACAAGTGTTTTTCTTTCCATTGGAGACATACATGACTTGAGTACATGGGCATATTGTCAACCCAGACACTAGATCCATGACAGAAGACAACTTTAGACCCCATTACCAAACAGTATTGTGCTTCTTTGAAAGAGCTTAATCTCTTCCTGTGGGGTAGTGCTCCAATTGTGAAGAGGGAAGTCACGTCCAGAGTCAGCCACCTGTTTGCCATGCTACCACTGATCATCCCCCTAGCCGAATCACTGACTAAATAGCGAAGGTCACAATATCGACCTACAAAAAAATTGCAGCAAAAATATCGAAGACAAGAATATTGACATCCTATCTACATTAAGGGAAGTACAAAAATATCGAAAATAAAATATCGATGTCAAAAATATCGTTGTTAAAAATATCGTTTTTAATTTAAGTTAAAAAAATATTGTAAAATAAAGTAAATAATACATATAATTAAAAGAAACATAGGGGCCCATTACGATGTCGGGCGGAAGCACAACCGCCGTTCTGGCGGATGCAAAAAGCACCAGTTACCGCCGGCACGCAGCAGTCCACACGCCCGCCCAATTACGATGCGAAAAGTAGGCCAAACACCGCCGGCAAGCCAGCAACACCGTCCGCCATCAAAGTGCGCCCGTACACGTAGCGGCGCAGCCCAACTGACACACACCGTCCGACGAAACACGTCCCGCCCGGCGCATAAATTACGATGCCGCAAACAAACGGCTCCCACGGCCAAGAGATACCGTACGACAAACCGAAGCGGTAACACGGACGCCGAGCACGGACAACGAAGAAGCGGCTCCCCGAGCATGAATCCAGCACTGCAGGCCCTCCCCATGCTCCTGCTGATGCACCACCAAGGACGCAACGTACCGCGGAGACGCAGGTAGGCACACACACAACAAGTGCACGCAAACAGCGCACACAGTGCAAGGGCGGAAAAGCGGACAACCCCCCACCAGCGCGTGTACACAACACATCCACCATCGCATCCACATATGACACACAGGCCAAATCGTAACATCGCAGAACACATGTGTACACACCACCTGGGACTAGGAACCAACCACCCCGTCACGGCCCCAAAGCGGCGATGACGCCGCCACACATGCGCACAACGCAGAGGCCAACCGCAGCGCCATGCATGCGTCGCACACAGACACAGGGACACAACCAAGCAGCACACACATCAGCCCCACCCCGAACGCACATGACACGTGACAGGCCGGCCACAGACATGTCCCCAACGCCCAATGCACGGACAACACCCAACGCCACACAACCGACGCACACATGTCAGTGAAGACACGCAACAGCAGGACACACCCCAGTGTAACAAACATGGCGTAGCACACAGCGGCGGCAACACCAACTAGGAGAAGCAGGGCTCCTTCGGGAAGAGGAACGCCAGTACCACACAGAAACACCCATACCACCCTGCACATATGAACAAGACATATAAAACGGAACACCAAAGAGCCCGGGGACCGACAACAGGTGGCCCAAGAATAACATCCACACACAAGGCCCAACGCAGAGCGGAAAGGCAGCCTGCCGCCCACACAAGGGAGAGCAGACAGCACTGAATGACCTTCCATTCCAACTCCGAAACCACAGCCCTACGACAGAAGCCGGTGAATACAGCCATTGTCCAAGAATAGACCAACACAGGCATGCCGAGGAGACCGACCACAGGGCAGATAGCGCATATCACAGAAGCACACAACGGACGGGGAAGAAAGAAGAAAATACTCCCCCATGTCGGCCACATGCAAGTTAATTGGAAGGAGTCACACAGCACTGACCTTGAACTGTCTGAGAAGCATGTGGGAAGAGGGCCCGTGTCCTCCAAACAAGCCAACAGAACACAAGTCCTGTCTCCCTACGACTACACAGAGCTCACAGCAACCCCGGAGCGTGCACATTGCAGACTGCACACACAGCCGGAGCACGCCACCTCAACGAACCGCTGCGAAATGGCAACCGCAACACACCTACCCAACTACGCCGAACAGCTCAAGCTGTACAAAACCAACCTGTGCCATACATTGGGATGCGATCTCCTGTCCCTGCTGAACGTAAGTTACCGACTGACTTACCGCATCACATTGTTCAGCTGCGTCATGCCCGTCTTCTACTGTCGGAGGTGTCCCTACCAGCATCCCGTCGAGATATGCCTCTCCAACCCGGCATGTCTGAAGGCGGACCTGCTACCACTACTCCTCCCTCTGGACGCACACGACAGGGCCTGCTCTGCCTATGGGGGCATGGCGTATGTGGCCAACATCGCACCCGCACTGAAATGGGACCACTGTGCCTCCACACGACGGATCATCGATAACAGCTACATCGAATGTCACCCAGCATGCCCCATCATGGTCCTCCAAGGGACAACCTACGAACAACACCTTGACAGCCACCATCCGCTTCATTGGCTGGCAAACATGTACACCACCAATGACATGGAAGCCCTGCTGGACGGCATCGCATACCTGACAACCTGTAAATACGTCGGACCACAACGCAGGTTCCCCGAGTGACCTATGATGTCCAACCCCGCACCCATGCTTCGCTTCCGCACGGACTGGCCAGTCACCACCACAACAGCCATACCAAACGACCGGCAACTGTAACCACACCATCAACGACATCGCCATGACATCGGATATGACCGGGACATGCACACTGTTCCCCATCACATCCAGGAACACCGCATGCATCGTGGGAGGCAGTGGCATGGGCTCTGTGTATCGCACCCACATGGACGGAACTGCACGAACAACCAGAACACGACATGGATCCAGCGCACATGGACACACACACCGCTCAGTGGACATGAATAGGTCGCCTGGAGTCTGTGGGTGCTGCACCCCTCCCACCCCCGCCCCGGGAATCCCATACCAGGACCTTTGCATGGACGACAAGTGCATACAACAACAACACGACCCCAGTGACTGTGACATGTCCAGTAACCACCACAGTGCAACAACAAGTGGCACGCCGCTGCATGCACGCAAGCACATGCCCTGATGTCATCTCACATGCACGCGTGCATGAGGAACAACCGCAGCAAACCTGTCACATGGAACTGAGATGGACTGTGCCCATGATGCCAAGCGGTCTGGTAGGCTACATGTATACCGTCTGTGTCAAAGTCCGCAGCTCCGCAGCTATACGTAAATGTACATTAGCACAGCCTTGGCCAAGCAGATGTCACTCTGAAGCCCACATCCCACATGCAACAGCCAATCACATGTAACCCCACACCCTATCCCATTTGCAATCATGCTCAGTATATCCTCAACATGTATCCCGCTGCCAGTAGTGTCCACTATACTGCATCACAGAGGACAGAAGACTCAATATAATGTTTGAAACCAAAACTGTCTCCGCTGACTCATTTCACAAGTACGAATGAGAGAGGATGAGAGTATGTGAAGTACACGGCAGTCGTGACATGACCATGTAGTCCACTGGTATTGGATGTCAACGCAAATGAGTAGCACTACTGTGGAAGACACACATGTGTCGTGTGAAGTCGTATGGACGCAGTGCTCAGGTGGGTGGGTGCGACGGGTAGATGCGCACATGCCAAGTTGGAGCACGCCGTGTTGGGAGGGGTCATGAACAGTACACCACCGCTTCCCTGGGCATTGTGAGAGGACACCTGTCGGGGGGAGTGAACACGTGTGTGCACAGCAGCCGGGCACACGTACAAAGCGGTACCAGGCGCACCTCAGCCCACCCTCTGTGGACAAGCTGGATCCTGTTGTGCACCCGCCATGCCCCTGACAAGGCACACACAGCCCCAGTCGACCAGGTGTAACCCCAACATAGTCAATCCGCACAGGCGATACAGGGCACGGGATGGCAGTGGAGCATGGTGTGTGAGAGGTCTCCTCGCGCTCCTCCTGGTCATATCACGCAGGCAATAGAACCTCAACGTCTAGCATGGCACAAGTCAGATGGAAGTGTAGGGGGACGCACCACAGCACGAGCAGCACTGACGTCACGGGAGGTGGCTCGCACCATCCCATCCATTGCCCATCATACCAACCACGCCACATGCCATTGCGACTAAGTGCAAGCGCGTGCGCCACCACCCCCGAGCCCTCCCCAGAGAGGCCAAAGAGTGAATGTGTGGGCCATCAGCCACAGACGGACGCGGCCTGGCCGCAAGGGCAGCCACAGCCACTGGGTGTCGCAGGTGGCGGATCCGGAAGGCGAAGACTGTGATGCATAGTCCATGCAGGCCGGGTCTCCATTTGGGGCACCACGCAGGTGGACGGCGTCCCGCGACACATCATACCCTGAGACAGCCCACTCGTGCAACTGGACCCACACATACACTCCTTGCCCTCTCTGGTGCGAGCTTGGGGCTGCCTGTGCAAGCGCTAGCCTCGCAGGTGAGCATGCATATTGGGGGAGCGAGGGGAGGACATGAGGGCTGGGGCGAAGATGACTGTATCACTGTCAGTTAGTACAAGGGATGACCCAGATGTGGAAAGGAAGAGACGTGTCCCGTGTGTACTGCAACTAGTCGCCAATCCAACTACCCCCCATGTCCGGAATGTAAGCCCGCACCTAGGCCCGCCCATCCGCCACATCGAACATACCACCAGCACGACAACCTTCCCATTCGAAACACTGACTGGGGGTGGCGACCAGTGTACAATCATGTGTAGCCTACCCACGCGTACATGTGGGCCCTCCATGATCCATGTCACCTGCGGCAAAGTCATGACATGCGCAATGAGGGAAGTGAGGAGAGCTGTCCGCCCCACGCGCAGAAGGTGCATCAGCTCCACAGACCCAGCAGCGAGTCCAGCAGGGGTCACATGTGCAGGGGCAGCTGTGCCTGGTGTGAAGGCACATGCATATAGACAGCACATCGACCAATGTGTAGTCTGCCCACATCTACAGTCCATCATCATGCGGACATAGGAATTGAACACAGGGCAACACATCTTCAGTTGGTGCACCCACCGTGACCAACAATGCGCAATCATCGACGTACCCGCCCTGTGCATGGCCCCCCACCCAACGGAGGCACATCCAGTGCCACCATCCCACACACACAAGCCTTCCACGGAACATGCTGTGTCCAATGGTCAGTACAGAGTCAGCGCCCATCTGGTGGATCCTGAACAGGAGACACATGCACACACATGCCAGCTCCCACTGTGTACGTCTGCCACCTGGCACGTGCAATGTAACCTCTCACCTGTGACGTGTGACTGCAAGCACACAGCCGTCTTGGCATGGGGCTGTCAATGTGGACACCTGTCAATGTTTCGGGAGGTGTGATCCGTACAGTGCTGTACATAGGGTGCAGTGCTGACACCTACTACTGTCTCATATCCCCTCGTGCCACAGGTCCCACTTGTTTTGGCCGCTCAGCCTGTGCCCACATCGTCGTCGTCGTGTGCCATACTCATCCAGCCGCGGAAGCAGTTCCATGCTCAGCAGACATTCATGTTGCCGTGGCGTTGCCGCTTGACGGATATGCAGTCAGTCCCCATCAGCACGCCCCGCAAGTCATTGGGGCCTAGATCCCCATGTGCATGCACATGGCAGTGGTTTGTATCACTAGCCATTGCCATTGGTGGGAGACCTGTGTAAGTGTATTGTGGCCGTGCCGTCCCAGCTTGACAGCTGGGCTGTGGCTCATGTGCTTGCTCAGTCATGTCAGTGATGTGTATGCGAAATTGCTATGTGTCGTGTTGCTTTGACATGTGTCCTCTGCCATTGTCCCTAGGCGGAGACCGAACATTGACCGCCCATGCCAATTGCTGGCAGACATGGAGGATACGGAGGTCATTAGGAAGTTTCGGCTGGACAGGCCAACCCTGCATCGACTGTGTGCCATGTTAGAACCCCATCTCCGTCCCCGCAGGGTGTATCCGACTGCTGTCACCCCCACGGCTAAGGTGATGGCCGCCATGCATTTCTTCGCCACTGGGTCATTCCAGCACACAGTGGGCAGTGGAGGAGGGATGTCCCAGCCCATGTTCAGCAAGGTGCTGAGGGATGTACTGGCAGCCATGATGCTGTACCGGAACAGGTACATCCGCTTCCCCAGGGCTCGTGAATTGGCGGCAGTGAAGGGTGCATTCTATGCCCTTGGCAGAATCCCACACGTCGTTGGAGCCATTGACTGCACACATGTCGGCCTTGTACCACCACAGGCCACTGAGCACCTGTACCGCAACAGGAAGCACACGCACTCCCTGAATGTGCAAGTGGTGTGCCTTGCGGACATGGTGATCACCCACGTGTGTGCAAAGTTCCCAGGCTCGGCCCATGACGCACACATAATGCGCAACAGCATCTTGCCACGACTGATGTCCAATATGCAACAGGATCGTGCCTGTATTGTCGGTGAGTATGTGGAGTGGTGTAGCGTGCTGGCTGTGCGATGCTGTCCCCTGTCCAGTTGGATTAGCAACGGTTCTCTGTGTCCCTCACACCCAGGTGACTCTGCGTATCCGAATGGGGCATGGCTGCTCAGTCCATTGAGGAATCCTCGCACCCCAGCAGACGATCGCTACAATGAGGCACATGGGAGGACCAGACGTGTGGTCGAGCGTACCTTTGGCCTCCTCAAGTCCAGGTTCAGGTGCCTGGACCGCACCGGGGGTGCGCTGGCGTACTCCCCACAGAAGGTGTGCCGGATAGTGGTGGCGTGCTGCATGCTGCACAATCTGGCCATTCGGAAGCAGATCCCCCTCATCGTGGATGACGGAGACCAACCAGGGCCCCAGCCCGCAGACCAGGACAGCTCGAGTGAGGAGGACAGCGGAGAGGAGGAAGCTGGTAATGTGCGGCAGCAGCTCATCGCCCGCTACTTCACTTGACGGTGAGTGTCCATGTACGACGGCTGATGTGGCTGTATCTGTGCAGGTGTGTGTGTGCTGTGTCAGGGTGGCCGTTTGTTCACTGCGTGCTGTGTGTCAACGCTCCATGGCCAGGGTAGTATGCCACTGTTGGTGGCTGTGGCATTGTGCCCTATAGCTCTGTGCGATGTGTGTACATTGCTTGTAGTTGTTGACATGTACTGTGTGATGGGTGTGTGACACACTCATTGAATGTGCTCCTGTTCTGTCTCCCACCCCTAGGTCCCTACAGGCCCTCCGGATTCAAATGCCATGCCACGCATCAGGTGCCTTTCCGCCCAAGGTGGCCGTTGTATTCCGTACAAATAAGACACAGGGCACAAACAGCAGTTAGTGAAAAAGGTGCATTTATTACAAACTGTGACATGTGATTGTGTGTAAGGTGATGACAAAAGTGGTGCGTGCAGTGACAATGAGCTGTCGGTCATGGCTGCGTGATGATCAGGGTGTACCCACTGGTTCTATGTCCATAGTCCAACACACACATGCCATCCAGATGGCTGTGTGGAGTGGGATCGTAGTCCAAGTCAATGCAGTGGCTGGTCAAGGAAGGCTGGCGGAAGGCTGGCTGGCTGCCTCACTTGCGACTGGAGCGTGCGAAGTCCTCCCGGGAGATCTGTTTCCTCTTCGGACGGCCCCTTCCACGTTTGCGAGGGGGGTGCCTGCTTGCGACATGCTGGTGGTTGAGGTGTGATCACTGGCTGTGGACGCAGGGGAACTGGACACTGCTGCTCCACCCTGCGCCCCGGCAGGTGGTGGCGGAGGGGGAGCTGCTGTCCCTGGCTGTGACCTCACCGCCACCACCAGCTGTCCCATGAGGTCCACGATTTGGCCCATACGGGCGTCCATGGACCTCAACACCCCCAGCACCTCACGCGTGTCTGAGGCAGACCGGACCCATTGTCCTTGGGCCTCTTCATAGGCCCCAAGGACTCTGGCCATGTGAGGCAGGGCATGGCTCCCAGGGGAGGCTGGCGTTTCCCTGACCCTGCTCCTCCTACCAGTCCTGCTGCCACCGGCCTGCCCACTAGCCACATTGCTCACCACGGTCCTCGCTGTGGCTCCCAGGGTGGATCCAGTCGTCCGGGCCACCACCTGCGCTGGGGCTGGTGCCAGCGGAGACGTGGCGGTGGTGGCGGCGGTGGTGGTCGGTGCGGCGATGGTGGCGGTTGCGGCAGTGGTAGTGGCCACACTGACCGTGGGTGTGGCCGCAACGACAGTGGCAGCAGGGGGCTGTGAATGTTCAGCAGCCCTGGATGATGGGTTGGTGGGTAGGAGGGGTCCTGGGGAGCGGCTGGGCCCTGCCACACCAGATGGGCCTGCTTGGTTGTCCGTGTCCGAAGAGGAGGACAGATCCTCCAGATCCGTGTGTCCTCGTTGGGGGCTTGTAGGCTGGCTGTGCTGGCTGCTGGCTCCATCCCCAGCATCCAGCAGTTCGTCACCTGTGGAGAGAATGAGATTAGTTATTGTGTTGCACCTGGCGAAGTATGTATTTGTCGTCTGACATTGACAGTTCGTGCAATCTCGTACATGGGTTTCCCGGAGGCGTGTGTGTGGCTGTGGCATCTGTAGTTGTGTGTGCTTGGCAATGGGACTGTGTGCTGTGCACATGTGGCATGGGACGGATTGGCCATGCCGATGGGTGTGTTGCTGTGCCCCTACTTATTGTGACTCTGGTGTATGCGGGCTCCTGGCCCATCCTGGGTCTGGTTTGTACTTTGCTTTTGGGGTTCAAATGGAACGCTTAGGAACGCATATGGCAACATGGGGGCCATGCCCCAGATTCGCATTTGGGTGGGGATATGCTTTTGGGGTTCAAATGGAACGCTTAGGAACGCATATGGCAACATGGGGGCCATGCCCCGGATTCGCATTTGGGAGGGAATCTGCTTTTGGGGTTCAAATGGAACGCTTAGGAACGCATATGGCAACATGGGGGCCATGCCCCGGATTCGCATTTGGGAGGGAATCTGCTTTTGGGGTTCAAATGGTACGCTTAGGAACGCATATGGCAACATGGGGGCCATGCCCCGGATTCGCATTTGGGAGGGAATCTGCTTTTGGGGTTCAAATGGAACGCTTAGGAACGCATATGGCAACATGGGGGCCATGCCCCGGATTCGCATTTGGGAGGGAATCTGCTTTTGGGGTTCAAATGGTACGCTTAGGAACGCATATGGCAACATGGGGGCCATGCCCCAGATTCGCATTTGGGTGGGGATATGCTTTTGGGGTTCAAATGGAACGCTTAGGAACGCATATGGCAACATGGGGGCCATGCCCCAGATTCGCATTTGGGTGGGGATATGCTTTTGGGGTACATGCTGTGAGCCATGGGTGCCGAACGTGACATGTGTTGTGGCAGCATGACAGTGCATGGTTTGAGGTGTGTGCATGCTTGACATGGCCTGCATATTTGCTGTCTGTTGTGATTACTGGACATGGCATTGGACGCATCGTTATGAGTGAGTGATGGTTGTGTGACAGCCAACGTATTGCAGTTGTCCCATCTCCTTGGTGTGCGTGCTGCCCTGTGCCATGTGCATCACTGCAGTGCTCGGGGGGTGTGGCCCATGTTGTGTGTTGTTGCTCACAGTGTGTCGTGCACTTCATTGACTTCTGGCACATGGTTGGTAATGGGCATGTATCTTAGCGTGACTGCTGTATGTGTGGCAGCTGTGCGGATGACATGCCTTTCATGAGACTGGGGCTGACGGATGGGATGGATGGTATGTTGTTTGTGCATGGTGTGTCTGTGTGTTTGATGGGTTCAGTGGTGTTCGTGTGCATTTATGTTGTTCCGCTCTGTTGCGTCTAGTGTTGTTTGTCTTACATAGGCGTAGTTGTGGGGTGTGTGGTTGACAGGCAGTTGGGGCTACATGGACAGGACTTCAATGGTGTTTCGGTTGTGTGTGATGAGTTGCACAGTGGCTGCCGTGTGGTACTATATTCAGTGTGGCTTGTGCATGCAGACGTGGCTCCTTGGGTGTTGCTATGTATGTGATGGGTCATGTGGGGTGTGAGTCTGTTGTTCATGTCTGTTGTTCATGTCCGTGTGCACATTGTTCACTTGTTCGTGACGGTGGGCGGTGCTGCGTGTTCGTCTGCTACGTGACATGTCCCATGTCCCATGTGTTGGTCGTGTTACGGTCCTCATGCCTCCAGTAATCCGGCCCTGTCCAGTTTCCCACCTGCAAGTTGTTCGTGCGTGCACTGTACTGGATGCCACATGGCTCTACGCGGGGGGTGCTCCATGTTGCAGGTCTGTGGGGGTGGGAGGGTGTTGTGGGTCGTGGGGGTGGCTGGATACCCACTGACACCGATTGCTGTGGACCGTGATGTCTGCCCTTCGGCTGTCGTTGTGCACTGCGGTGGCTGACACGTGGGTGTGGGGTGTGGGGGATGCTCCTCCTTGCTGTGCTGTGGGACTGGGGCCTGGTGTGTGTTGTACTTGGGCTGTCCACCGTCCCACCCACTGCACTTTGTGTTCCTGCCACTTACCTGTTACTTGTCGGTTGGTGCAGCTGTGGCGGACACATGGGTGTGGTGGGTGCTCGTTGTGGCGCTTCTGGCATATTTGGGGACCTGTTGGTGGTTACGTGGCTGGCTTAGTGTACACATGTCCCCACGCATCTTGCAGTTGTTCGGTTTGGGCTGTGTGTGGTGGTGTCTGTTGCATGTGTGTGTGATGTGTTGTGTATTGTGTGCTGGACATGGGGGTGTTTGTCCCTGGGAGCTGTGGCATGGTGGTAGTGCATGTTAAAGAGCGCGGGATTCCCTCCGCCAGTGACGGCAGCCAGCTCTCTGTTTTTGCCCTCCTTCTTCTTGACCAGGCTCTTGACGTCATTCCAACGTTTGTTAATCTCGACTCTGTTCCTGGGCAGGGTCCCGACTGCATTGACCTGGTCTACGATCCGGTTCCACATTCTGTTTCTGGTGGCTAGTGGTGTGTGCTGGACCATGTTCCCATAGATTTGTGGGTACACCTTGATGATCTCGTCGACCATGACCGTCAGCTCCATGGGCGTGAACTTGGGCATCCTTTGTGGTGCCATGGTGTTTGTGGTGCTGGTGCGGTGTGTGTTGTGTAATGTGCACGGGGTTTGTGGTGCCGGTGTTTGGTGGTGGTGGTGGTGGTGTTTGGTGGTGGTGGTGGTTGTGATGTGTGCGTTTCTGTGGTGTGCTGCTGTCCTTGCTGTGTCACTGTGTCCTCTCCTCTCCTCTCTGGTTTGCAATGTAGCAAGGGGTTGTGGTCTGTGGGAGTGCTGCTTTTGTACTCACCTATGTGGGTGTGTCCTCATGGTCTGTTGTTTTCAGGTGTGTTGTGTCTGGGGTTCTGGCCTTTGTATTTTTTGTTTGTCCGGGGGGGTGTTTTCGGGATATGTACTGTGCTTGTGTATTTGTGCGTGCCTTGCTGTGTGGACTTGTTGGCCATGTTGGGTGCTATTGGTTTTGTGTGCGGATGGTTTCTGTGCAGGTTCGTGGGCGCCATGGCTTCTGCCGTGTCGTTTCTCATCGGCGTTGTTTGCGCTGGCGGGCGGTATATTTGTGGTTTTTCCGCGCTCATGTCGGTGCGATCGTAATCTCACGTGCGGTGTGTCGGCCGTGAGGGCGGGCGGTTTTGTGTTGTCGTGCGTGTTTCCGTCCGTGGCGGGCGGTTTGTCTCCGACTCGGACGTTGGCGGGCGGTATTTTGTGTGCTTTTTCCGCCGATGGCGGTATTCGGTTTGTGTAATCGTAATGGCGTGGTCGGTGTTCAGGCGGTGTGTGCGGGCGGATTTTTGCCGCTTCCATGCCTGGCGGATTTATTTACGCCGGGTATCGTAATGGGCCCCATAGTTACAAATATTTTAAAATGCTTAAAAATTATAAGTAATATATATAATTTGAAAATACATTAAACATATACATATAATATATAATATATAATATATATATACTTATTAATATGTTTTAATATTTCTTTTAATAACTTATAAATTGTTTAATTTATTTTTTATCAATTATAAATACATCTATACACATAAAACAATAATATAAAGAAAGATTAAATAAATATAAGTAACAAATTAAAAAAATATATATATTTTAAATCTTTTAAAAAATAATTATACAGTACATTAGCTAAAAAAATACAAAATATTAGATAGCGGAGGAAATCAAATTACTATTCCCACTCCAGTGAGTGCAACAGTAGGGAAAGTGTTGGATAGTGTAGGGGTAAAATTACTATTCCCACTCCAGTGAGTGCAACAGTAGGGAAAGTGTTGGATAGCGTAGGGGTAAAAATTACTATTCCCACTCCAGTGAGTGCAACAGTAAGGAAAGTGTTGGATAGCGTAGGGGTTACAATTACTATTCCCACTCCAGTGACTGCAACAGTAGGGAAAGTGTTGCATAGCGTAGGGGTAAAAATGACTATTCCCACTCCAGTGAGTGCAACAGTAGGGAAAGTGTTGGATAGCGTAGGGGTAAAAATTACTATTCCCACTCCAGTGAGTGCAACAGTAGGGAAAGTGTTGGATAGCGGGGGTAAAAATTACTATTCCCACTCCAGTGAGTGCAACAGTAGGGAAAGTGTTGGATAGGCGGAGGGGTAAAAATTACTATTCCCACTCCAGTGAGTGCAACAGTAGGGAAAGTGTTGGATAGCGTAGGGGTAAAATTACTATTCCCACTCCAGTGAGTGCAAGAGTAGGGAAAGTGTTGGATAGCGTAGGGGTTAAAATTACTATTCCCACTCCAGTGAGTGCAACAGTAGGGAAAGTGTTGGATAGCGTAGGGGTAAAAATTACTATTCCCACTCCAGTGAGAACAACAGTAGGGAAAGTGTTGGATAGCATAAGGGTAAAAATTACTTTTCTAACTCCAGTGAGTGCAACAGTAGGGAAAGTGTTGGATAGCGGGGGTAAAATTTCCTATTCCCACTCCAGTGAGTGCAATAGTAGGGAAAGTGTTGGATAGCGGGGGGTAAAAATGACTATTCCCACTCCAGTGAGTGCAACAGTAGGGAAAGTGTTGGATAGGCGGAGGGGTAAAAATTACTATTCCCACTCCAGTGAGTGCAACAGTAGGGAAAGTGTTGGATAGCGTAGAGGTAAAACTTACTATTCCCACTCCAGTGAGTGCAACAGTAGGGAAAGTGTTGGATAGCGTAGGGGTTACAATTACTATTCCCACTCCAGTGAGTGCAACAGTAGGGAAAGTGTTGGACAGCGTAGGGGTAAAAATGACTATTCCCACTCCAGTGAGTGCAAGAGTAGGGAAAGTGTTGGATAGCGTAGGGGTTAAAATTACTATTCCCACTCCAGTGAGTGCAACAGTAGGGAAAGTGTTGGATAGCGTAGGGGTAAAAATTACTATTCCCACTCCAGTGAGAACAACAGTAGGGAAAGTGTTGGATAGCATAAGGGTAAAAATTACTTTTCTAACTCCAGTGAGTGCAACAGTAGGGAAAGTGTTGGATAGCGGGGGGTAAAATTACTATTCCCACTCCAGTGAGTGCAACAGTAGGGAAAGTGTTGGATAGCGTAGGGGTAAAAATTACTATTCCCACTCCAGTGAGTGCACCAGAAGGGAAAGTGTTGGATAGCGGGGGGGGGTAAAAATTACTATTCCCACTCCAGTGAGTGCAACAGTAGGGAAAGAGTTGGATAGCGGAGGGGTAAAAATTACTATTCCCACTCCAGTGAGTGCAACAGTAGGGAAAGTGTTGGATAGCGTAATGGTAAAAATTACTATTCCCACTCCAGTGAGTGCAACAGTAAGGAAAGTGTTGGATAGCGTAGGGGTTAAAATTACTATTCCCACCCCAGTGAGTGCAACAGTAGGGAAAGTGTTGGATAGCGTAGGGGTAAAAATTACTATTCCCACTCCAGTGAGTGCAACAGTAGGGAAAGTGTTGGATAGCGGGGGGTAAAAATTACTATTCCCACTCCAGTGAGTGCAACAGTAGGGAAAGTGTTGGATAGGCGAAGGGGTAAAAATTACTATTCCCTCTCCAGTGAGTGCACCAGTAGGGAAAGTGTTGAATAGCGTAGAGGTAAAAATTACTATTCCCACTCCAGTGAGTGCAACAGTAGGGAAAGTGTTGGATAGCGTAGGGGTTAAAATGACTATTCCCACTCCAGTGAGTGCAACAGTAGGGAAAGTGTTGGATAGCGTACAGGTAAAACTTACTATTCCCACTCCAGTGAGTGCAACAGTAAGGAAAGTGTTGGATAGCGTAGGGGTTACAATTACTATTCCCACTCCAATTTATTTTTTATCAATTATAAATACATCTATACACATAAAACAATAATATAAAGAAAGATTAAATAAATATAAGTAACAAATTAAAAAAATATATATATTTTAAATCTTTTAAAAAATAATTATACAGTACATTAGCTAAAAAAATACAAAATATTAGATAGCGGAGGAAATCAAATTACTATTCCCACTCCAGTGAGTGCAACAGTAGGGAAAGTGTTGGATAGTGTAGGGGTAAAATTACTATTCCCACTCCAGTGAGTGCAACAGTAGGGAAAGTGTTGGATAGCGTAGGGGTAAAAATTACTATTCCCACTCCAGTGAGTGCAACAGTAAGGAAAGTGTTGGATAGCGTAGGGGTTACAATTACTATTCCCACTCCAGTGACTGCAACAGTAGGGAAAGTGTTGCATAGCGTAGGGTAAAAATGACTATTCCCACTCCAGTGAGTGCAACAGTAGGGAAAGTGTTGGATAGCGTAGGGGTAAAAATTACTATTCCCACTCCAGTGAGTGCAACAGTAGGGAAAGTGTTGGATAGCGGGGGGGTAAAATTACTATTCCCACTCCAGTGAGTGCAACAGTAGGGAAAGTGTTGGATAGGCGGAGGGGTAAAAATTACTATTCCCACTCCAGTGAGTGCAACAGTAGGGAAAGTGTTGGATAGCGTAGGGGTAAAAATTACTATTCCCACTCCAGTGAGTGCAAGAGTAGGGAAAGTGTTGGATAGCGTAGGGGTTAAAATTACTATTCCCACTCCAGTGAGTGCAACAGTAGGGAAAGTGTTGGATAGCGTAGGGGTAAAAATTACTATTCCCACTCCAGTGAGAACAACAGTAGGGAAAGTGTTGGATAGCATAAGGGTAAAAATTACTTTTCTAACTCCAGTGAGTGCAACAGTAGGGAAAGTGTTGGATAGCGGGGGGGGTAAAATTTCCTATTCCCATTCCAGTGAGTGCAACAGTAGGGAAAGTGTTGGATAGCGGGGGGTAAAAATGACTATTCCCACTCCAGTGAGTGCAACAGTAGGGAAAGTGTTGGATAGGCGGAGGGGTAAATATTACTATTCCCACTCCAGTGAGTGCAACAGTAGGGAAAGTGTTGGATAGCGTAGAGGTAAAACTTACTATTCCCACTCCAGTGAGTGCAACAGTAGGGAAAGTGTTGGATAGCGTAGGGGTTACAATTACTATTCCCACTCCAGTGAGTGCAACAGTAGGGAAAGTGTTGGACAGCGTAGGGGTAAAAATGACTATTCCCACTCCAGTGAGTGCAAGAGTAGGGAAAGTGTTGGATAGCGTAGGGGTTAAAATTACTATTCCCACTCCAGTGAGTGCAACAGTAGGGAAAGTGTTGGATAGCGTAGGGGTAAAATTACTATTCCCACTCCAGTGAGAACAACAGTAGGGAAAGTGTTGGATAGCATAAGGGTAAAAATTACTTTTCTAACTCCAGTGAGTGCAACAGTAGGGAAAGTGTTGGATAGCGGGGGGGTAAAAATTACTATTCCCACTCCAGTGAGTGCAACAGTAGGGAAAGTGTTGGATAGCGTAGGGGTAAAAATTACTATTCCCACTCCAGTGAGTGCACCAGTAGGGAAAGTGTTGGATAGCGGGGGGTAAAATTACTATTCCCACTCCAGTGAGTGCAACAGTAGGGAAAGAGTTGGATAGCGGAGGGGTAAAAATTACTATTCCCACTCCAGTGAGTGCAACAGTAGGGAAAGTGTTGGATAGCGTAATGGTAAAAATTACTATTCCCACTCCAGTGAGTGCAACAGTAAGGAAAGTGTTGGATAGCGTAGGGGTTAAAATTACTATTCCCACCCCAGTGAGTGCAACAGTAGGGAAAGTGTTGGATAGCGTAGGGGTAAAAATTACTATTCCCACTCCAGTGAGTGCAACAGTAGGGAAAGTGTTGGATAGCGGGGGGTAAAAATTACTATTCCCACTCCAGTGAGTGCAACAGTAGGGAAAGTGTTGGATAGGCGAAGGGGTAAAAATTACTATTCCCTCTCCAGTGAGCGCAACAGTAGGGAAAGTGTTGAATAGCGTAGAGGTAAAAATTACTATTCCCACTCCAGTGAGTGCAACAGTAGGGAAAGTGTTGGATAGCGTAGGGGTTAAAATGACTATTCCCACTCCAGTGAGTGCAACAGTAGGGAAAGTGTTGGATAGCGTAATGGTAAAAATTACTATTCTAACTCCAGTGAGTGCAACAGTAGGGAAAGTGTTGGATAGCGGGGGGGTAAAAATTACTATTCCCACTCCAGTGAGTGCAACAGTAGGGAAAGTTTTGGATAGCGTAGGGGTAAAAATTACTATTCCCACTCCAGTGAGTGCACCAGTAGGGAAAGTGTTGGATAGCGGGGGGGTAAAAATTACTATTCCCACTCCAGTGAGTGCAACAGTAGGGAAAGTGTTGGATAGCGGAGGGGTAAAAATTACTATTCCCACTCCAGTGAGGGCAACAGTAGGGAAAGTGTTGGATAGCGTAGGGGTAAAAATTACTATTCCCACTCCAGTGAGTGCAACAGTAGGGAAAGTGTTGGATAGCGTAGGGGTAAAATGTACTATTCCCACTCCAGTGAGTGCAACAGTAGGGAAAATGTAGGATCGCGTGAGGGTTAACTTAACATACTTATAAAAACATTTTTTTAAATAAATAACATATTAATAATTATTTATCCAAATAATTATTATTAAATACCTATTAAATTAAATTTATATTTACTTAAATAACATTAAATTACTTCCCACCCTATTCCACTATAAACACACAACGCGTTACACATAAAAAAATAACACAATTAATTTAATTATCAATTAATCAATTAATAAAAATTAATTACCGATTAATAATTAATTAACAAATAAATTAATTAACAATAACAATAAATAAAAATAATAAAACATTAATTTAAATTAATATAATTATAAATTAACCAATTAATATAAATTAATTACCAATTAATAATTAATTAACTAAAAATTAACAATGAATAACAATCAATAAAAACATATTAATTAATTAATTATAATTAAATTACTTCCCACCCTATTCCCTATAAACCCACAACCTGCTACACATTAAAAATAACATAATTAATTTAATTACCAATTAATTAATGAATTAAAATTAATTACCAATTAATAATTAATTTACAATTATTTAATTAACAATAACAATAAATACAAATTAATATAAAATAATTATAATTAATATAATTATAAATTAACCAATTAATATAAATTAATTACCAATTAATAATTAATTAACAATAAATTAACAATGAATAACAATTAAAAAAAACATATTAATTAATTAATTATAATTAAATTACTTCCCACCCTATTCCCCTATAAACCCACAACCCGCTCTGATACTAAAACGCAAAATTTCCTTTAAAAAAAAAAAACTATTTTCTAAACATTTAATACATATATTTAAAAATAATGAAAAAACGTTACAAAATATGTTAAACATACATATAAAATATATAACACTAAAAAAAAATCGATATTATTAACAACTATATATTTGCTAACTATATTAATGACTTCAATATTACTTACTTCGATATTAAAAAAATCGATATTACTTACCTTCAAGTCGATATTCTGGTCAACGATATTCTTGACTTCGATATTCTGTCCCTACGATATTAAGAACTCAATATTAGTGTAGGTCGATATTTAAAATTCGATATTTTGACTGCCCACCCCCTAGCCCTTCTCAAGTGATTTGACTGGGATGTGTTGACTTTTGTGGGACTAGTGAAACCCTGCATGAAAGCTTGTAAACTGTATGCTGACAAGAACTCAGGGGCTAGATACTGCTACACCTGGAATCCAACTATCTGGCTCATAATCTCGCCCAGCTTATGAACACAATTCCACCCCAAGCCCTGCATCCTCTTGAATAAACCTAGAATATGAGGCGCTTGGTCTGAGCAGAAACAGTGGACATATGCGTACCTGACAAGTCCCCCCCTACTCCTTGATAATCAATCCCATTAAACAATCAAACCCTAAAATCTTATCTTGTAGTACTGCACACCACTGCCTTGAAATTGATCCCAAACTGTATAAGTCAGCAATGTAGTTGAATGTGGCTTTCCACATTGGGGGCGTATTGCCACACTGTGATTCTTGGGAGAAAGCTTCATTCATATGCTAGATTGGGTCACATAAAACAGTTCCATACTCTGCAAACTGAATATGTTCTGGGACATGACAAAATCTGGAAATACAACCAAATTGTCAGCTGTCTGAGGGACAGACTGGGAAATGACATGTTCAAATCAACAAAATCCACCTCAACAGAACTACTTACATAGGTGGGGAAACAGTAGGGGAGGGTGCTTGCCTGTATGAAGTGATTGTTTTCCACTCTTTCTCCAAATTAGTTGAGGCAGAACCACGGTTGAAGTAGCAATCTCTAAGATATATTAAAGGATGACTCACCAGATATCCTAGATCATGCACAGATGGTACTGGATACATCACAAATTGTACAGGGCAACGCTTATGGGCAATTCAAGTTGCTGGGGATACTCGAATGTGGACTGTGAACTCTTACACATCTTGTGGACCAATTACAGAGTGAACATGTACTTGGACAGATCTGGGAGAGACCTTATGGGGGCCTTGCTAACTCTAATACAACAGACGGGTCGCCTCGACACTCTCCACAATTTCTCTGACATTGTGGGAATGAATCATCAAAAGAAGAGATGGCTGCCTGTGGCGTTAGCGGCATCAAAGACATGCATGGCAGACACTGGTGCACACCTTCACTGGAGAGACACTGGTGCATCCATTCCTGGAGAGAACGTAGGGTCTGACCAACCTCCTGCCATGGTAGCAGACTGGGGCTATTAATCTCCAGGTGAAAGTACTGCCATGTTATTTCGGCTGCAACACTATGCCCCAGGCCCCATCTGCAATGCCCATGACAGCCCGGTCCAATGGGAATTCTGTCCCCGGTCTCCTTACTACATAGCCATTAAACACAGGCCTTTATGTCTCCAGAAGACATTGTGACATGAGCTACTAGATTCTCTGGATCTATGTATTTGGGAAGAAAGCCATAATGAATACTCTTTTTGATGAAGACATTTCACCCTTCCATTTTCATATTCTCCTTGTAATTTGATTCTTTCCTCTGTCGATCCATGGTCCCTCTAGTTCTCTTTCGAGGTTGTTACCATTCACCTCTTTAGATTCTGGGGCCTAAAGCCTGTTAAAACAGTCTTTGGCTAGCCCTTCTTTATATCTCCTCTTCGAAATATAAAGACTTATTACTTTTGCGTGAACTGTCCAGAGCCTGCACTACCTGCTCTGAGACTGAGTCCCAGAATTACTGAAACACATGTCACAATTTAGTCCAATAGACAATCAATATGTTTCCAACAGGAAACATCATTAACAACAACTCCGGAACAACGAGTTCCGGAGTCACGCAAACCGAACAATGACTTGCACAAACAACGACTTAGCCTGAACCACGCATCTGCGTGGTTCAGGCTAAGACGGTCTAGTGTTTGTCGGAGCGTCAGAGGAACAGGAGAGGTAAGAGGGGTTCGGGGGCGGGGAGGGGGGGTTGTATGTTAGTTTCTAGGGGGTGGGAGGGGTTTGGGGTAGATTTTGAAGGGGATGGGATTAGTGTTAGTTTGTAGGGGTTGGTGGGGGGTTCATATTATTTTTTAGGCGTTGGGGGTCGTGATCACTGGGAGGGGTTTGTGTAAGTTTTTAGGGGTGGGAGGGGTTGGAGTTAGTTTTTAGGGAGTGGGGGTTCGTATTAGTTTTTAGGGGGTGGGGAGTTCATGATAGTTTTCAGGGGTGGGAGGGGTTTGAGTTAGATTTTAGGGGGTGGGAGGGGTTAGTGTTAGTTATTAGGAGGTTGGGGGGTTTGTGTAAGTTTTTAGGGGTGGAAGGTGGGGGGTACAGGGTAGATTTTAGGGAGTGGGAGGGGTTGGGAATAGAATTTAGGGATGGGTTTACCATGCATTCCTTTATCATGATTTTCGTGGTAAAATAATGCGTGGTAAACAAAAGTGTTGTTGAGACGCCATCGTAGTATAGACCGCGTGGTTTAGGGAGTCGTTGTTGAGGAACTCATTGTTCCAACATACAGCCGTTTCCATCACAACTGCTTTTCATTATGTTTCATTATGTTTATTTTTGTGGTTGTTTCTTCATTATGGCGTTCATTATAATTTTGATCATGATGACATAAGTTCAAGTGGCTACAAGTTGCATTTAAAGCTATCCTCACACTAATGATAAAGGGGTGCAATACATTACAAATCCACAGCAAAGCATCACAAAAAGACTGCAAAGCCCTTCGGTGACAAGCAGTGATAAGAGGTTGGCATTTCAATATTTCTATTGTGAGGTGACCCCTTGAAAATGAGTGAATCTGAAAATAATTTGTAAAAAAAAATCAAATGCCCTCATTTACAATATTTTGAAGCAGGGTAACGCTGCACGGCTTCTTGCTGCGCTGCCCTGCGTCAAAAGAAAAGGGCAGGAATGCACAGCATCTATGAGATATAGCACATTCCTGTCATCTTTCACAGTGCTGGTGCACAAATGGCTGCCATGTGCCAACGCAGGCACCCTTGCACCATGTTGCAAGGGTTCCTGCATTGAAATCGGGTTGTTTGTGCAGGAATGGACACCTTCCTACACAAAAACAACCTGTGTGCATGCCTTGGGCAGGCGCAGGGTTTTGACGCATTCCCATATTTACTCTACGTTGTAAATCTGGGAATGTGTCAAAAACCATGGGCGTTGAGTGGGAACACCCTCTGCAGCACCAACGCCACACCTCCTCCACACAGTGTGAGGCAAAGCATCAACTTGCACTGCGTTGCCTTACACCATATTGACGAGGCCATGAAAAGCCATGTAGGGTGACTTTTCGTGGCCTCGTAGATGTGGGTAAGCCTAGTGCTCTGCCGCAATGTCGATAAAAGTGATGTTCCTGCGGCACCCTGGGCTTGTAAATAAGCTCCTAAGTGCAGGGCCCAAATCTTTTCTTAGAAGCATACTCACACAGTGCAGAATGCCGAGGTTGCATAATACCAAAGCAACCTCAGTTGAATCAGTCTTGTGTGTCTTTCTTCACCACCCTAAACTTCACCTCTCTTTAGCTCACTGTTTCAGGTTCTTTGTCTTCCCAGCTTTATCCCGAAGTAAGTTTTTTGCTATTATTCTATGTGTCTCCCTTCCTTGACTGCAGGGGCGGCTCTTCCACTAGTGCGGAGGAGCGTCGCCCCAGTGCTTTCTCGCAGTTCAAGAAGCAGGAACATAAAATGGTAATAACTTCCTGTTATTACCATTTTATGTATAGTTGTGGGTAGCTGCTCTGCGAGCAGGGGAGGAGTGGCGTGCCCACTTCTGAGTACGCAATGACTGTTAGGTCGGCTCTATGGGGCCGCCCAAACCAGTCATGCACACTCTGCCCTTTCTCCATGCAGGCTGCAATGGAGAACATGGTCTCCCCATAAGCCCCTGACTGGGCGGCTGCCCAACCAATCACAACGCTGCCATTGCAGCGTTTGTGATTGGCTATGGGGAAGGGAGGGAGGCTGCCTACATCCTGTTCCTGCCAGAGGCAGGAGAGCAGAAGCAGGATCCGAGAAGACGCGGGACCAGGCCAGCAGAAAGGTACGTTTTTATTTCATTTCTTAGGACTATTTTAGTGTATTTAATACGGACACATGTGGCCTCATATTATTATCATGTCCTACTCCCGCACCTGATAAGTCAAGGCCCCTGGAGTGAACCGTAGATGAGGTCCCATAAACTCTGGAGTAGCCGAGTTAGTGTGTATTCTCAGTGAAACCCCGACATTAAACTGAGAAATGGGGAATAACTGGATGAATCAGTAATTGCAGGTCCATTTCAGATGGCAATTCTGCATTCTTCCACACAGTTTCCCGCTTGAGTTTTATGCTGTTTAACACAGCTAAAACCTCTGGGAGGGAAAAAAGGCAGGTCTGTGATGTTTCTGCAGACCTCATAGTAACTCCATTTATTGAGACCATTTGAATTAAAGGGCGTACTCATAATAAGGGCCTTAATATATTTCTGCCATTTACTTTATTCACCCCTATTCAAGTAATTCATCAAGGTTTTACTTTAGAATATTGTGTCAGAATATCATATACATGAATGTCCTAAATAGCGATTAGACAAATTACATCTCAATGGATGTAGACTTTTCATTATTAATGACCTTAGGACACAAGCCATAGTTATTAGAGATAACTATAACTGGTGAATTGTAGTGGTTTTTACAGTAATTTGCATCTAACTAGAGCATCACTTTAACCTTTGGTTTTTCCCAGTGAATATATACATCTATATATATTCACTAAACAAAACAGAGGTTACAGGGACATTATAGTTAGGCTGACATTTCACTTGTACACAACCAGAGAGCTAACTATAACTCGCGCCCCCGCAATGCACTAATTATGACCTCACATATTACATCACTCACGACATGATGAGTGACATCACTGATGACATCTCAAATGACATCACTGATGACATCATCCAGTGACTGTGAGTGTTTAAAAAAAAGTTTATGAGTGTTAAACATATATGCCAAGGTGTATTGGTGAATCAATGGGTGTATGAGTGCCTGTATGGATGATTAAGTGGGTGCGTGACTGACTGCATCAGTGAGTGATTAGGTGTCTCAGTGAATGTATGGGTGAGTGACTCGTTAAGTGAATATTTGTATCAGTCTGTCAGTTGGTGTCCAAGTGGCTGTATGGGTGTGTGAGTGGGTACATGAGTGGATGTATGGGTGATTAATTGGTTGTGTGAGTACCTGTATGGGTGTGTGAGTGTCTGTGTGGGTGGGTGAGGGTATGTGTGACTGCCTGCATAGATGAGTGAGTGGGTGAGTCAGTGGCTGCATGGGTTAGTTAGTGCATCTGTGAGAGGCTGTATGGGTGACTGAGTATGTGTATGGCTGTGTCAGTGAGTGAATGGATGTGTCTGTGGCATATGAGTGAGTAATTGCATACGTGAAAGGTAGTATAGGGGAGTGTTGGAGTATACGAGTGACTGTATGTGTGAGTGAGTGATTGGCAGAGTAGCTGTATGGGTGAGTGTGTGCTTGTGTCAGTGACTGTATAGGTGAGTGAGTATGTGTTAGTGGTGTCTGTATGAGTAAGTCAGTGAGTGTGTGTATAACTGTATAGGTGAGAAAGTGGTTGTGTGATTGACTCTATGAGTGAGTGAGTAGGTGTGTGAGTAGATCTATGGGTGACTGACTCAGTGTGTGAATGGCTGTATGCATGTATGAGTGGATATGTCAGTGGCTGTATTAGTAGATCTGTGAATCAGTGAATGGGTGTGTAAGTACTGGTATGGATCTGTGAATTGGTAGTGTGGTAGTTGGAGTGGGCCCATGAAAGGTTACATGATGTGCGATGGGGTGCGTCAGAGATTCTGTGGATGATGTCATTAGTAATATCATCAGTGATGTCATGAGTGCTGTCATCAGTGATGTGACTGACCATGTCATGAGTGATGTAATATGTGAGGACATAAGCAGTGCATTGCGGGGGCACGAGTTATAGTTAGCTCAGCTAACTATAACTGCTGAATTTCTCTGATTTTGTACGAGTGAAAGGTCGGCCTAACTATAGCATCCCTGCAACCTTTGTTTTTTTCAGTGATTTTCTAAGGTTGTTTTAATTCCATTTCCTAACTATAACGTCCCTGTAACCTTTGTTTTTTTCAGTGAACTTCTATGGTTATTAAAAATCTATTTTGTAACTATTATGTCCCTGTAACCCTTGTTTTTATCAGTGAATTTCTAAGGTTTTTTTATTCTATTATATAACTATAATGTTCTTGTATTTTTTTTCTATATTTAGATATTCAACATTACACATGCATGGTGCACCACTTATTGTTGTATTTGTCATCTATTAATTTAAAAATTACATTAATCATCTTACTTGAAGATATTTTTGGTTTTCGCGATGACGTCGCAGTTGCCGAGGACACACAGCGAATCTCGCGTGTTTTTGATAAATTAAAAAATACATATATAGACATATTTTACACAAAGTTTGAGTCTAGCTGTTTAGTAACGTTCCCCTTTGTATAAATTTGTTGAAAAAAGAACATCTGAAATGCTTTTTCCTTGTTTGCTGCGATACCGGACAGTTGTGATGACGTCGGTGGTTGCGAATACTGGGTGTTTTTGACAAAGTGTAAAACACATATATAGATATGTTTTATTTAAAGTTTGAGTCTAGCTGTTTAGTAAGATATTGATTTAACTTTCCCAGTTGTATACATTTGTAGAAAAAAATGCATCTGAAATGCATATTCCTTGTTCGCAACGACACCGGTCAATCGCGATGACGTCACGCATTACTAACTACATCACTGCTTAAAAAACATGTTGGTACACATATTTCTCTAGTAAGTATTTTGAAAAACCCTACTTTCCATCTCCGCAATGACTCCGATATTCTTCAGTAACCGCTACAATCGCACCTTTTTTAAGAGGTGTAAAACAGATATATGCACACATTTTACAGTATTTTAGACACTAGGAGTTTATTATTGCACCTTTTTAGTGTCAGATATTTATAGGGAGTTTGAATAAAAACAATCTTTTAAACCAATTTTCCAATATCGCAATTACTCTTTGAGTCGCGATGACGTCCGTAACCGAGACGATCGTGCTTTTTTTTATAAAGTGTCAAATACAAATAGGCACACCTTTTACAGTATTTTAGACACTAGGGGTTTATTAGTGCACTATTTAGAATCATATTTTTCTAGGGAGTTTGTATAAAAACCATCTTTAAAAAGCGATTTTCCGTTTTCGCGAAGATGCCAGGCGCTGCGATGATATTGGTAGCCGCGAATATGTTGCGAAATGTCAAAACAAAAGCACACATTTAATAGCCACCACCACATACAGAACTTATAACTGCAAAATAGATTATAACCAACACACTAAACTCATTACTATCTAAAAGACTCTATAATAGCATGTATAACTCCCTTAATATCTCTGTAACACAGTTTATAACTCTTTCAGTGGAATCTGTGACTGCATTCATCACTGTATCAGTAAGTCTCTAATTCACTGTATAAGTATTTGAGTGGATCTGTGACACAGTACTCCAGTCTATCAATGGTTCTGTAACGAACTACGTGACTGTCTCAGTGCATCCATGACTGGGTGTATCAGTGTCTCAATGGATGTGTGATTGGTTGTATGAGTCTCTCAGTTGATATGTGAGTAGGTGCATGAGTACCTTTGTGCATTTGCAAGAAAGTATTTGACTGTCTGCCTGGATCTGTGAGTCCATTGATGAGTGTATAACTGGGTGTCTGGGAGGGTGAGTTAGCGGGTGCATGAATGTCTGAGTGGGTCTGTGAGTGAGTGCATGAGTCTCTCAGTGGGTCAATGACTGGGAGCATGAGTGGTTCTGTGAATGGGTGTATGGGTCTCTGAGTGGGACTGTGGGTGGTCGTGTGAGTTTCTTAATGTATGAGTGACTGGGGGCATAAGTCTCTGAGTAGGCCTGTGAGTGGGTGTGTGAGTGACTGTATGGATGTGCAAGTGTCTGAGTAGGTCTGTGAGTGGGTGTATGAGTGTCTCAGAGGATCTGTGAGTGGGTATATGAGTGTCTCAATGGGTCTGTGAGTGAGAGCATAAGTCTCTGAGTGGGTGAGTGAATGGGTGCATGCATGAGGTACTGGAAGGTCAAGTGTCTGGGTGGGTCTTGAGTGGATGTGTGAGGGCCCGATTCACAAAAGTAATCTGAGACAAAATCCTAACTTTACGACTTTCAGTATTCACAAAGCGCATTTAGGAGTAGTAAAGTTAGGATTTTGTCTCAGTTAAACTTAAGTTTTGGTCTTAAGTTTAAAATAAGACCAAAACTTAAGTTTAACTGAGACAAAGTTTTGGTCTTAAGTTTAAGTTTTGGTCTTAAGTTTAACTTAAGACCAAAATTTAAGTTTAACTGAGACAAAATCTTAACTTTACTACTCCTAAATGCCCTTTGTGAATACCGAAAGTCGTAAAGTTAGGATTTTGTCTCAGATTACTTTTGTGAATCAGGCCCTGAGTCTTTAAGTGAGTGAGTGCGTGTACATCTGAGTGAGTCTGTGAGTGGGTGTGTGAGTCTGCGAGTGTATGAGTGAGTGACTGAGTGTATAACTCTTTGACATCTGTGACTGAGCATGTGAGAGACTGTGTGGGTGTGTGAGTGGGTGTATGAGTATCTGAGTGGATCTGTGATTGGGTGTATGAGTGTCTCACTGGGTCCACAGTGGGTGTGCAAGTGTCTTTGTGAGTACATATGTGAATAGGTCTGTAATTGGGTGTGAAAATCTCTGACTGGGTCTGTACATGGGTGCGTGACTCTCCGAGTGATCCTGTAAGTGGGTGTATGAGTATCTGAGTGGTTCTGTGAGTTGGTTCATGAGTGCCCAGGTGGGTCTGTGAGTGGTGTAAGAGTCTCTAAGTGGGTGTGAGACTGTGCACATGAGTCTATAGGTGGGTCTCTAAGTAGGTGCGTGACTCTCTGTGGGGTCTGTACTTGGATGCCTCACTGTCTGACCAAGTCTGTAGGTGGGTGCATAAGTACCTGAATGAGTATGTGACTGGGTGCATGGGTATCTGAGTGGGTATGTGACTGAATGTTTGTGGGTATGTGAATGAATGTATAAGTGTCTGAGTGAGTTTATGAGTGTGTACATGAGTCTGTGACCAGCTATGGTGTGTATATAGATATAGATACTTTTTGTTTTATATTTCCGCCAATATTCACAGTGTCGCCGTGATACTCATGACATCCCCACGACGGTACATGGTGGGCCACGCATGGCGGTCGCAGTTTTGTCACGAATATCGCACGTGATTAAATAAATAAATTTTGGACACAACTTGTGTCACTAAGACACCCATTTCTCAAACATTGGGTCAGAGTATCTCCACCTTGACCCCTTATCTTAGCTCCGACACAACTTTTCCGCAGCGTGAACCGCTCCCGGAAGATAAAATGGCAGCCGCACTTTCTGTTCTTGTTGCTTCCAGCCAATCAGATCAATCCCGCTGGTGCGTGCTTTTCCAATTTACCTCAAACACGTCGCATTGTACCTGCGATCACAGCAAAACCATCCGCAACTTTCTGTTCAGGTTGTATCCAGCCAAACAGAGCATTCTCGCTGGAGCTATAAAGCGATTTACCTGGAAAACGTTGAGATTTAACCAGAGCACAACCGCCATGAAATATCCATGAGAAGACAAATCGTTGTATTGTTCGGATTTAATTTTATGAAAACTACTGAAGAGAATTGCACCTAATAACAACAAGCATTTGCAATGCAATCGGTCTTGCCTTTGGGACCTTATATGTATTTAGCTATGCAGCACATTAGCCTGGGTGCTGAAACATCTACTGTTCTTTAACATGGAGGGAAAGTAAGCATCAAACTGCGTGACACGCCGGTATGGGAACACGTGGAGAGAAATATTGCTTTTCAGCTGGAAATGGTATGTCCAAAGCTTTGTTTTTTAATATAAAATCAGGGCCTTAGGTGGTCATATCACTGAAAATACAAAATTTGAAAAAAATATTATTGTCTACAGGTGCTCTTGGAAGACAATTTCTATGGACTGGAAACTAGAGAATGCTAAAGTGATTCTGATATTTTACTGACCTCTGCTGGTCGTTTTCTATCAAGAAAGTTAAATAGAGGCAGTTGCCAGAAAAATTAAAAAAATAAAATCCCTCAGCAGAAAGGAATTCTGTTATTTTACTGACCTCTCCTGGTCGTTTTCTATCAAGACAGTTAAATAGAGGCAGTTGAACAAGCAGAAAGCAATTCTGGTATTTTACCAACCTCTACGGGTCGTTTTCTATCAAGACAGTTAAATAGAGGCAGTTGAACAGAAAAAAACGTCACTAAGCGGAGCAGACAAGTTCTAGGGCTGATCTCCAGAGCTTACAAAGTACATACACATATAAGTATATACTAAAGTATATACAAAAGGTCTCGAATGCTCGACCTAAAAAGTACAATCTGCGTAACAACATCTACCTTTCTGCCAAATTTCCTGTAATTCCATCCAGTGGTTCGGGCTGTAAGTTTGACAACGCGTTCCTAAGGGAATTAACATTACAAATGCACCCTTATTTTGTGCCCCTATTTCTCGGCCCCCACTGCACGGATCACCCCCAAACTTTCCATGACACACAGAACCTACTTTGACACTTTTTATGCTCACCCCCTTGGTAGCTTGGCAAAAGCAGTCAGGCTTATCTCAGAGACAATGTGTAAAGCATTTGTACATAACACATACAGTAAAACAGTGGAAACACAACAAATGAACACCACACCAATTTAGAAAAACAAACACTCTTTATCTAAACCAAACAAGACTAAAAAAACAAAAATCCAACATACAGAACTCAAGATATCACTTTTAAAAGGTTTAAGCAATTCTGTCCATAGAACTCTAGGGATGCGGTGATTTTAGCACAAAGTACCTTTGATGCGTCAAAATCCTAGACGAAAAACAGCTGCAAAGGAGAGAAGTGTCAGAAAACACAGCAATGTGTCGATTCTTGAGTCCCTGGGGAATGGATGTGTCAGTTCTGCTGCACCCAGGAGAAGTGTTGCATCAATTCCTTACTGCGAGGAGAAGCAGTGCATCAAAATCTGAAAGCAGGTCCTTTCTGCTGTGCAATGCGCTGGAAGCTTGGCACATAGATTAGGTGTGATGTGTGGAAAATCTGGATGCGCTGGGGTCGATGCTCCCAGTCGCGAACAGGTGCTGCATCGATCCTTCGGCTAAAGTGGGATGGTTTTTCAGCTGCACAGCTGGGCCTGCATCAGAGTTGGAGCGGGTGCCTCGGTCGTCAGAGACACGGTGCTTGGGCTGTGGCAAACTTGGAGCCATGCAAACTGGCATGGCTTCAATTCTCCCAGCCACGAAACAGGCGCTGCCTGAATCCTATGGCTGCAGCATGGCGATGCATTGGTTTTTCAACTGCACAGCAAGTTTGCGATGGGAAAAACAAGCGCGTAGGGTCGTTGCATGGATTTTCTTCTGCTTTCTGCAGCAAAGCCACCTCCAAGGGTCCAGAACTGGAATTCACAGCACTTGGCAGATCTGAACTCCCAGCAGAGAAGTGCAGGGGCTACAGGTGAGATTTTTGATGTCACTGAGATTTCTTAACAGGAGACAAGCACACACAACCCCTTGGAGAATCTTTCAGCAGGATACAAAGCAAAGTCCAGTTCTTATCCTCTCCAAGACAGAAGCAGCAACTGCAGGCCAACCCATCAAAGCAACACAGCAAAGGGAAAGTACTCCACCTGAAAGCTCTCCATATCTTCCTCATGTCATATTCTCCTCTTGATCCAGAAGTTTTCTAAAATGTAGGGTTATAGGTCCAATACTTATACCCCTTTTGTCCTTTGGAGTAGGCAGACGTCAAAGGATAGTCTTTGTAGAACACAGGTCCTGCCTTGCCCTGTCCTGGCTCCAGACACACTACAGGGGAGTGGAGACAGCATTGTGAGAGGACAGACAGCCCATTCAGGTGTAGAAATAAAAACCTTCTTAGGGGTTCACTGATACATCTGGTCCTTAAGACCAACAAAGAAGAGATTGGCACAGAAGCTGTAATATCAAAAAACATGTTTTATTAACCTCAGATGAGGGAGATTGCATCTTACGGTACCCGCAGGCCACTGTAGGAGGCATTCTAATGAGTGCAGAGAACAGGGTCCTTATATATGTATTTGTTACATAGTCAGCATAAAATCAAGGGGAGGTCCTAGCACATACAAGCATGCTTATTGACTAATATGGGTATACAAAATTTGCTTGCTCCACAAAGTGGGAGGGAGACTAAACTGCTTACATGAGTAAGAATAGCCTGACAGTTCTATACTAGGAGCAGGTGCATTCTACCAGCTAGGCCTCTCTGAGCATGTGCAAGACTCTGGAAGAGGGAGAAAGCACATGGCGAGCACATGGCTAACTAAAATGGCTGCCAAGTACAAAATGGCTTTCAGCTCATGCTAACAGCGATTCCTGCAATCTTTAACAGATGATCCTTTTAGCATGAGCTAAAGACATTCCCATGATCTAGTAGAGACATAGAAAATATTTTGCACATTTTCTTCTCATAAATTCATCAATATCCTATGCTAGGTGGGCATTTACATTCTAAACATTTCATTAAGCAGGTATATACAAGGTATAAGCAGGAGTACAAAGTGAACAGAGCATTGGGTCATACAGGTAGCAAGAGAGAATAATGACTATTATCTCAAACAGAAATCTCAATATTTTCCAATCCTAAGCAGAAAGCAAATACCAAAACCATCTAGTCTAATTTTAAGTTTCAGGGCTCTGATGTATTTCAGTGACTATTTATGTCAATTTCAAAATAGCCAACAGCACATACCTAATAAAAACATTTTCAATAGACTTTCTCAGTATTTTTTATGAGGGCTAAATTATCAATTAATATACTTAAGGAAAGAGTAAAGTAACATGCTCAGATGAACTTTTCTCGTGCAGAATAAACATTACTCTTAAAAAATATTAAAGCAATCAGACATATTATTACAAAAACAATCCTGGCTCCGGGGGACCAGGAGGACCACACAGGGCCATAGGAATTAGGACAAGGAGCCGCAAAGGGCTGCTCCTCCCAAAAAAATGGGACGACCAAAGGGGTACATTACTAACAAAAAAAAAAGTCCTTGGGAATTTCTAGAACCAACCAACCAGAGGGGAGTCTTCTCCCTGTGTCCGTTTGAGCCTCACAGGCAGGCTCTTGTTGTTCCAACGGTGGAGCCGAACAACTCGCAACTCAAGAATCACAGAGAAGGAAAAGTCTTTCTTTCAGGATAGGGCAATCACCCCCCCCAGGGCAAATACCCTCAATGATCCTGTCCAGTGTCTCAGGCAGTGCACCAGTTTTCTTCACTTTAATCTAACAGGCACCAAGGGCACAGCACCTGTACCCTAAACTCAAGTCCTTCCCTAACTCCTGTATTGCACCTCTGGCGCACTGCTCTTTTGTTAGGGCCACAAATTGTACCCAGTGTGCTCGGGCATCTCTTGATCAACAAACAAAGGCATAGACTTGCATTCACTTGGGACCAGGACTCAAAGGCCTGAAGCAACCCTTGTTTCAAAGGGGGTCACCTCAAGCAAAAGCCTCCTTGCCGTCCTTGTCGTTCTGTGACTCTCTCAGCTGGGCATCAAAAACTGGATCCACACAAAGATTTCTCCATCCTGATTTGTAACCCCGTCTTTCGCCCAAGACAGTGGCAGGGGTACACACTTCACGTCCCAGTGCTTCCGCCTTCACTGAGGTCCTAGATGCCAGCAACGCCTGTGCTGGTTCCTTTCGCTTTGACTGTAGGCTGGACTGGTGCTGACTCCCAGGCTGGATCTGATGTCCGGGCCCCTCTGGCAATGGTTGTAAGGCAGCAAATATCTATTGGTGGACAGAACAAGAGGTCTTTAGACAAGGCACAGAAATAAACTAACAACAGAGAGGATAGTCTCAGAATACTTCCTTAGTCTCGGGCGCCCCATACATTAGCAAGGCACCCAAGAGCCACTTCATCTATCTGAGAGTAGAAAACCCTGGACCTATTGGCAAGTATAAAAGGAACGTTTTGGTGAACTGACAAGAGTAATACATCACCCAATCCCAAACAGCCAAGGAAGTCTGTGTTCATTTACTAAATTCTGAGAAAAAGAGAAAAACAATACAGACATACTCCAAATACTTACATTGGTGTATTCCTATATTACCAATCTGAAGAACCCTCAAGAAAAAGGAAATGTTCTACACTTTTACTCATAGATTTTACATTACTTGTACAGGACTGCAGACACTTGTAAAATAATTTCTCTTACATGTTATGCTTAGGACCATGCTCTCATGTTATAGGTGCAGCAGGAAAATCTAAAACTGCTAATTTAACAGGGATTCTTATTGCAAAAAGAACTAAACTTCAACATAGTGAGTACATTTTCTCCAGCAGAACATGTTATGACAAACAAATTCCTATAAAACAATATTTTCCTTCAAAATGTTTGCTAAGGATCACATGAGCGTCTTTCCTGCATTGTACTTTTCACGATCTGGACTATGCAACATCATTTTCAAAAGGAAAAAAACCCTATCTCCAGCTCTAATAAGGGCTGTCAGCTTATTGACAGAGACTAGCTAATAAAAACTAGCAATGCCCTTGCAAAACTGTATAGAACATGAGAATAACATAAACAATAATAGTGTTGCCACCTGAGATTTTTGAACAGAAACCGCCACTATACAGTTCTCCTTAAAGATCAAATAAGGGAACATCAATCTGTTCTACTCATTCTTTCATACAGGATGGGCAGTAACATAGCTTATGTGTTTCATCTTTTTATTAATTCTAACAATTTTAAAACAGTATTACAGAATAGCCAATGAAATGCCTCATGGCTATTTCACAGACAGCTTAGACAGACTAAAAAAAGTAAGAAAAAGAATTTGTAGAGGAGCTAGCCTCCTTCCCCCATTTTGACAGTAGGAAAACCTGAAACAGGTTTTACTTCTGTCAACACTTTCAACCCCTATTTGTAGCAACTGGGCACAAACAAACTTGTAGGAGATATCTTAGAAAGTGGCTATTCTCTGATTCAAGCACATCGAGTACTGTAGAAAGCGTCAGCAACAAATGTATCAATTCCTTGAGCAATTGTACTTGATTAACATGAGGGCGCATGAATGTAAACTAAAATCCATTTCCTCCTTATCGTAGCCCCTACACAGTATTCTTTAAACTAAAACCATTATTTTGATATACATGGCAGATCAATGCTCAACTGAGGGTTGTCTTCCTTCGTTTCATATGACTGCGCAAAACGTGTGTTTGCCAAAAATAGGAAGCAAAGCTTCTCTTCCTCTCTTTGCGCTATCATCTCGTCTTTCAAAAACTTTTCGAAGGTCGAAGTGTCCCAGCAAACATTACCCTTCACCCTGCTAAGTTGCTAAATGCAGAACTCCGACCTTTGACCCGTTCAGCAGCTGCTCATTTTGTTTGTGCAAGGCTTGCCATGCGGTTTTCGTAATGCAAAGCAACTCTGGAGAATCACAGCTAAAAGGCAGTCCTGTCCGATCCGTTTGCCAGTAATTTAAAGGTAGGATAATAACGTCTGCTGGTTTCTGTATACTTATTTTCATTTATGTACAGTGTGTGGTGTGCAATCTAGTAATGCAGAGGTCAGCTGTTTGTTTTATACTTGCATATACTTTATTGAAGCCTGAGAGCACGTTAAAACTGCCTTGAGTGGTAGAACTGCTTGTAAAATTGTGAATTTAGCTCAATTTCGACTTTGGTGGTAGGGGCACTTAAAAATGAATATCCTACAATATTTTTGCATAATAGGAACCCCCAGAGTGTTCTCTAGATAGCCCAGGAATGGGAAATCAGAAATGTATAAGATATACCCTTATAAAAATGAGTTTTGTACGGCTGGGTAAAGTGACATTTCACATTTAAGTTCCCTTCTTATTGCGGTACAGCACTGCTTAAATTCAACTTTGATACTAGGAATTCACAGTATGATGATTAGGCTTTATAAAGATGAAAAAACGAATTTAAAGCATTTATGTTTAACAATATATATTTTTTCATATAATTAATTTTATTTATTTTTTTAATCAAAACCAACCATTTTGATGATTCCACATTTGAAAAGCAAGCTTCATTCGTAGCCTATCATATTTAAACGCATTCATTCATAACCCTAAGCACAGAAGCCTTACTTGAAACAGGAAAAGTCTGCGCCACTTTTTAAAAGGACAGTTATCATTTAACATCAGAACCACAGATGTACTTATGTAAAAAAGGCATTAAGAAAGGAAATCCCTACTTTCAATTTTGTTCTCTGTTATCCAAAATAATGAAACTGGTTTTTTGAAACTTTTAAAATAATGCAGGCCCTTATACCAGTTTTACACTGACTTAAAATTTCGCTGACTCAGCATTCCTGTCTGTGGCCGTGATCAGGAATAGCCATATGCTATTTATGCAGCTGTTGTTTGTCAGCAGGCGTCGAATTTTCACGCCTTTCTCAGGAAAAAACCCCTTTATTATTTGAAATACCCTGACAGAGTTAAATCCCCATTTGCTGTGTCAAACAGTTTCTTTTCAGTTAGTCAGTTTAAACACAGCTGTTGGAAAGCTTTTTCCTCGGGTGCTGAAAGAAAAGCATGTCACAGTCTATTTAAAAACTGAGGCATTTCAATGCAGTCAAATCTATCTTTCTATAATGTGTATTTAGTTCAGCAACGACCAAATTCACTCATATGATGTGCATGCCTTTTAATGTCTAATACAATGTATTTAAGGAAAATGCTGTAACATGTATTTTAGTCTATTGATTACAAAACACACAATTTCGTTTTTTTTTCCTCTGTATGAGGCCTATTTTAATCCTATTGAATACGAATTCTAATTTTATCTTTAGCATTGTGGCAATTTGCACACATGTACAGTGTCGTACTCTGTCAATTTAATAGTAACATGCAGCTGTTTAGCGTATGTTATATAATTCATTTCTGGATTTTTATTTAATATGTAAGTAACTAAATGACATTTTGCATAACAGAATGATGACAGCAAAAAACATAAACAAACTCATTGAGCTCATTCAGATATTTACAGAAGGGGGGTCATATACGCAGAGCACACAACACAGCGCGCTTAAAGCTAGCCATTCTTTCACAAAGAGTACTCACACAAGTATTACCAATGTCAAACCACAAACCCCACATAGACATTTAAACACACATTTAACCCACAAATCAACACTTAGGACTGCTTACAAAGTGTACGCAAGACCAACCTATTTGTAAATACTAATTGTAAGTCATATTTACAAGAAGAGCTCTCAAAAGTAGCCCAAAAAACTGTTCCATGGTGAAGAAGCCAAAATACACCAAATTCGCCAGTTTTGGCTGGTAGAACACTCAAAAAGCGCTCTGCATATCACCACTTATGAATGTTACTAAGTGCGCAGATCCGGATCCGTTTTATGTACATATTTAGTTCCATGGGGTACTTAGTCACCAAGGAAGAAATATCTTTTTACTATACGTAAACCTATTTAGGTATCCCCTCTGAGGGGAGTCAACTAAGTACTTACTAAATCCATATCGGTACCTCCAAAACAGCAACACTTTCTGCGAAGTGTACTGGAAACAGGCATGCCAAAAATAGTGCAGAATATGCAGTATTATAATCAAAGTAGCGCTTAAGGTACTCTTCGTATGTTGCGCTGTTCAAACAATTTCAAATAGAGAAAATTCTCCTCATTACCCGCCTATATGTATTGCAATGCATATATAATTACAAAACAAATTCCAAAATTGGCCAATCATACAAACAAAGCCACAGTAAGTGTTACTAAAACTACCTTACCAATCAAAGGCATCAAACCAACAGCAAGTGCCGCAAAACGGCTCTTACCAATCAAATGGTGTCCAGGTTCCAACTGCCAAGTTCTGAGTGACCTAACGGTCGTTTTAAAATACTCACGCCAAAGAAGTTCTCAGTCGGGAGCGGCAAACACTTGGAGGATCAGATCAGGAAGACCAGAAATATACTGGGCTGGAAGACAAACAATCTCCGTGCGCAGGGTACCTCCTCAGTAGATTCCTGTCCTGTACTCCTCAGTAGATTCCTGTCTCCCTTCAAGACCACTCCCTTGGATAGCCGCTGCACCGATGAGGTCCACTTTCGGGCGCCATTTGTAGAAATAAAAACCTTCTTAGGGGTTCACTGATACATCTGGTCCTTAAGAGCAACAAAGAAGAGATTGGCACAGAAGCTGTAATATCAAAAAACATGTTTTATTAACCTCAGATGAGGGAGATTGCATCTTACGGTACCCGCAGGCCACTGTAGGAGGCATTCTAATGAGTGCAGAGAACAGGGTCCTTATATATGTATTTGTTACATAGTCAGCATAAAATCAAGGGGAGGTCCTAGCACATACAAGCATGCTTATTGACTAATATGGGTATACAAAATTTGCTTGCTCCACAAAGTGGGAGGGGAGACTAAACTGCTTACATGAGTAAGAATAGCCTGACAGTTCTATACTAGGAGCAGGTGCATTCTACCAGCTAGGCCTCTCTGAGCATGTGCAAGACTCTGGAAGAGGGAGAAAGCACATGGCGAGCACATGGCTAACTAAAATGGCTGCCAAGTACAAAATGGCTTTCAGCTCATGCTAACAGCGATTCCTGCAATCTTTAACACAGGTGTCAGTGACAACACCTCCCACCACTCTAGCTCAGGATCAGCCTGGTGAAGGGCTATCAGGATATTAAGGGCACACCTCAGCTCCCTAAGCGTGGCTGTCTAGAGTGAATGCACAAACAGCCCAACTGTCAGTCTAAACCGGATGTGGATTCCATAAACAGGCAGAGGCACAGGATGGTAAAGCAAAAAAATGCTTACTTTTTAAAGTGGCATTTTCAAACGCACAATTTTTAAACCACCTTCACAGAAAGATGTGTTTTTAAATCCTGAGTTCAGGAAACCCAAACTCCAAATATATATCTATTCCTAATTAAAAGTTACACTTGTAAGATGTTACAAGGCAGCTCCAATGATAACCTACGGGAGAGATAGTCCTTGCAATAGTGAAAAATATAATTGGCAGTATTTCACTATCAGGACATGTAAAACACACCAGTGCACGTCCTACCTTCTAAATACATTTCACCCTGCCCATGGGGCTACATTGGGTCTACATTAGGGGTGCCTTACATGTATTAAAATAGAAGATTTGGGCCTGGCAAGTGGGGTCACTTCTCAGGTTGACCTGACAGTTTAAAACTGCACTTGCAGACACTGCAGTGGCAGGCCTGAGACATGTTTGCAGGGCTACTCATGTGCGTGGCACAATCAGTGCTGCAGGCGCACTAGTAGCATTTGATTTACAGGCCCTGGGCACACAGTGAACTTTATTAGGGACTTATCAGTAAATCAAATATGCCAATCATGGATAACCAATCATAATCCCAATTTACACAGGGAGCATATGCACTTTAGCACTGATTGGCAGTGGTAAAGCACCAGAGTCCTAGAGCCAACAAAATCAGGTCAGAAAAAATAGGAGGGAGAAGGCAAATAGTTTGGGGATAACCCTGCAAAAAGGCCAGGTCCAACAAAAACAAATTGGTTGACCACAGGGAGAATTCATTATTTTATTTTTATAAGACGTTATAGCTCTCAGGCTTGACAACGACTTTCCAGTGCAGGGGTTGGGTCTTAGGGATTGTTGTGCATAAGGGTGCTTACTCTCTCTCTCTCTTTCTCTCTCTCTCTCTTTCTCTCTGCTCACCTCAGACTGCGCTTAGCACCTGCAGAAGATCACAGAGCCTGTTCAGATCTACTAAAGTTGGGACGCTTCAAAACCTGCACAGCATCGCTCCAAACCAAATATAGTTATTTCTCTGCTGCCCTGACCACCAGCGAACGGTTTTATACATTCATAACCATGTATTTCTTTTGTTTAGGAATCATTTTCCGTACTGTGAGAAAAGGCCCCTTTTTTGCTTAGTCACCCCCCTTTTTATGCTACATTGTATTGCTGGTTTATAGTCTCTGTACACAGGGGCAGTGCTGTTCAGTGCCCAGTGTATATGTTCCGACCTCTAAAACATGTAGAAAGTGGCAAATCCATGATTGGCTTATTTAACTTTCTATACAAGCATAGTATATGGTGCAGAAATACACTTAAGGCATAAAAAGGTAACGGTCGCCTGTGGAATGCAACACTTATTTTGCCACCCACTGATGGTACAAGGAAAACATGGCATTAGACCTGCTATTGTAGCCTGACTGGTGCAGTGTAAAATCTTCAGTGGGACCTGTTCAAATATCTCTTTTTAACATTTAAAAACCTGTCTTTTATAAATGAGTAAGTCACCGCTAAGTAAGCCTTGTATCTCACAAGGTAGGGTGCATGGTTTTTAAAAGTGGGACATGTGTAAAATTAATGTTACTATGTCCCTACAGTGGCGAGGCCCTAAAAGCTATTTTCTCCTTGGCCTAGCTGTCCTAAGTAGAAAACCAAAGTACAGATTAAAATACTAATACTGTATTTCAGGAATGGGACAAGCTAGAAAAATAAACTACGATTCTTAATTAGTTATTAGAAATCTGAATCACTGGTGAAAAGTAACTTTTATAAAGTCACCCTTTACCTGCCTTAACTTTCCAAATGCTAATTAGCATAAGCCTCTGCCAACTCCCAGCCTGTGCTCTAGCCCGATAGTAAGTGTGAAAAAGCGTGAATTGACTCCCAGGAACAAACAGTAGGCTGACCTGAATTGGCAGAGATGACTCCTCCGATCACTACATAATATTCTGAGTGGAGGCTGTGGACATCCTGTTGACACCACACTGTCAAATCCTGCATAACAGGTCTATTGGGCCACATGTATAACTTCGGGCACGCTTGAAAGGGAGAGAACAGAATTGCAGGTCACTTCTTATCTATCCCCTATCTGGGTGCGATAGGCTCCTGCTTTGGTCCTGCCAGACTTCTGTCTATGGGTTTGTTGTGGTTTCAGTTCCTGCTTCAACCATGAGTTTAGTTTTAAATGTGTGAGGACACTACGATTAACATGGTACACTCCATAGTGCACTCTCCACTCACACCCCTAGCCTCAAAGCCCGAGCTTATTGTGGCTAAAGACCTTCACCATCTTGGATTTGCTTAGACACATTTCATTTTGTGACTGCAGTAAAGCAATCAGGAACTATTGCAAAGGTAGGAAGGTCAGGGCATGAGAACCTTTACTCCATTGGTCGGAGAAGAAATAGGAGTGTCTTATGGTGGCCCCCCACCCAAAGGCTGGTGAATCCTACATACCTAGATCCACACCCAGCCTTCCTCAGAAAACCTCTGGACTTTCAAAAGGATACCAAGTGGACTGAAGATGCTGCACTTGGCATCTGTGACCTCTGAGAAGGATATGAGGATGTTGGGCCACATTCCACTTGAAATCCAATTACCGAAAGATCTCCAAGGATCAAAAGGCTCATCCCCTTGGTAGCTCCAGGAAGATGAAAAAGCTAAGGAGGACAAATGAAGAATCCCAGCTGGCCAGTGGGAACTGGACCAGGACTGGACTTTGCTGTTTCCCTCTGTGTGACACCCTGAGAGTCTTTAAGTGCTACCCAGCGGTCCCACGGACCTTAGGAGTGTACTCCTGTGGTTGTGTGGGCACCAAAAGAAGTTTGGGAAATTCTTTAAAACGTTTGCCCCAGAGCTAAGGGGACTGACAGTGAAAAGTATCCAACTAGCAGTTCCACTGTGTAAGATTGAATTTGAGGTTTGTCCTGCATGAAGAAGAGTTTTTGCTCATAAAAAACAACAATGTCCCTTCTCAGATTAGGACTTAGAAATATTTTCGAACTTCTCCACTACTAGGCCCGAGTGTGGCCAATATACTTTGAAAGATGTGAGGATGAGGAAATTCACTCGAATTCAAACCTGTAACCGCAGATGGAACACAGATTTCTGCAGGAAGATTAAAACTCTTTGAGCTATCTTTTCAACAGTGCATGCAAGACAAGCGACAATTCTTCTTCAGACAGTGTCTTCTCACCTTGAAGCATATAATGCATGACCACATCCACCAGTGATTGCAGAAGCCAGTACCCTATGCAGCTTCACGACATCAGCTAGTCATATGTATGGATATGAAAAACGCAATTCTAAGCACTGTTTGCCTTGATTTCGTGCCAGTGGAGCAAAAACATGCTGTCAATTACTGTATTATATCTTCAATATAGACATCGAAATAACATCTGTTCAATAGCTACTGACTGCAGCAGCCTACTTGTAAACACTATATACTACACCTTGCAGTGCTTTCCACTTGCTCTTGATTTTGTGCTAGCCAAGCAACTACTTGTTCTTCAGTTTCTTATTACGATGACCTTTCAGCATCATTACTACAGTTGTTCATAGCGGAATACAGTATCTAGTCTACGGACATAGATAAAGAAATTGGCACTCATCCATGTACAGTCCTTCTCCTTTGTTTCCTGGTAGCCATGCGATAATTTGTCATCCAGTCAGTTGCCTCTTGTCAAAATGTATAAGCAGCATAGGCACTGCCACGTCACTCTCCCCAGTAATGCATCCAAAGACAACCAAACAACATCTCCTGTGTTGCTAAGTATTGGAGACCTCAACTTGATTTCCTACCGATCAAACAAAACGTGCTATCCACCAAGTCTTTTATTTTCTCATGTAGACTGCTAAGCATATGTTCATCAACTATTCTTTGTCTATCTGCTAAAATCGTATTTAGATTTATGTAAACTGTATGTGCTGCACCATCAGCCACCTTTTTGATTTCATACTTTTGAAGTATGAACTTACCTTTGAGTCAGTCTCTTCATAGCAGGATGCCTAATCATAATCAGAACTAAAACTGCTCATGGCAGCAGAAAACATTCCCTCTGGGGGCATTTGATCACTTGCCCTCTTTGTTTCCTTCCAGCGAGGCTACATTTACTTTCCATTCAGTGCCATCTACTTTTGAAGAAAGACAAGTAGCAGCATCATAACAACTATGGCTGTCAAACTCTAGAATTCCATCCTTTAAAGTACTACTTGACAGCCACTATTCTCTTCTCAACCTCCATGAAGTATCAAAATGGCAGTCAGTATCTTCCATGTGAGTAGCATCTGTCTTTCCATCTGGTAAACAACCCTTAACTCTCAAGTCAACACTTTGCAACAGAATTTGGTGCCCTCCTATTCTTAACACTTAAAAATACTATAAGTAGACTAATGGGGAACAAGCATACTACCGATTGACATGTACTCTACCAGTGATGTGCACTTTAGTCTGCAAAAGAAATTATTGAAGGCGCAATGTCTACTCACCTGGAGTAGCAAGTAATCTTATGTTGCCCATTGACCGTCCATTATACAACACATTTTTGATATTGGTGATTTGAATGTGGCCTCCACATTTTCCATTGTTGTAAACTATTTAAAAGGTTCTAAAGCCATGCTGTATTATCTCAAATGTGTATCTGAAGATACTGTCTGACAGTGACAATGTATATGAAAGTCATTTCAATAGGAATTGAATAACATATATTTATGTATAGTGTATTTAATTTGTACTTGCTTGAGATTTCCCAGCCTCATGATGTTCTGCAACCAAACAAAGGTCATGTGCCAGATGGCACTGGGTCAAACTGCTGTGTCACGTCACTTTCTGTGATGACATACGGCCCGAAGGTAACACAGTGTCACTTCCTCTGATGTCTTCAGGTCAAAGGTCTTGTGATGTAATTTCCTGTGATATCATTGGAGGGGGTCAAAAGGTATGTGATGTCACTTTCACTTCCTGCTGTTATTTTGGTGAACCGACGTCCATGATCAGCACCCATGCATTTGAACCCTGAGCACTCATTCGAGTGACAGAAATGTGGGAGATGGCCCTTGGGAGTGCAAGGGCCTCACCTACGGAACACCACGGGCCCTCAACTGGGAACATAGTCTAACTAGCTTCATTTCAGGTACCTCCAAATAAACAGATTATTCAGGATTAGGTTACAGAGGGTGGCCAGTCGCTTGTGGTAGAAGAATGTCAGATTTGGGTAATACCACATCCTTCTGGACTGTACTGGTAAAAATAATTCTGTTTGTTTTCCCTTCCTTATTATGTACATATCATGGCTTCAAAGTTATAGCAAAATGACACCTAAATAAATGAATATTTATATACAACCCATTCTACTTAGCAGAGTACTTGACAAACCCCAATAACAATTCCTGCCACTTTGTAAATATCCTTTATGTAATACTTTTGGCTGCACTTTTCCTCTGACCATACTCTTGCAGCGGTCCTGAGAGTTCCAGGACACATCCAGCTTTGAGGTCTCCAGCCATAATGTCAGCTTTATCGAATTTCAACAGCAACACACCTCTTAATGTAAGGTCTTGTTTGACCTTGAGGTCATCGACAAATGGCCCTTCTGGACCACCATCCTTGGGTAGCTGCCTGTGATCTAATGCTACTTTTCAAACACACTAGTGTGTTCAGATAAGATAAAATGTCTTCCCTATCAGACGTTCCTTTCGCTGCCTGGGTTCTCTTGCAACATAACTGAAATCATTGTCCACTGACATGCATGACTGCCTGTGTGATATCTTGCATTCACAGAATGTGGAACAAATTTCAGATCCAAAAAATGATGCCAGTTGGGAAAAACTGACCACAAATTAAACCTACAGTACATTCAATGACAAGTGTGTCGCTGGAAGGTATTGAAGAGCCCTTCAACCCGAGTTCCTGGTCGTCCTATAGACACATGCTTCCACTGTCCTCGTTAGCCGCCGCTACTCAATAAGGAGGTTGGTGGATCTCCTCCCATTCGCTGTACAAACCCATTCACAGCCTCAGCAGGCTGATTTCAAGTAGAGATAATAAGGTATTTATTTTATCCAGTGGTTTTGCAATCAACACACCACATGATACAGTGGGTTCAATTAGGATTCCCCTCGGGAGCCAAAGTGCCATTTTGAAGATAATTATTTCTGAAAGAAAGTCGGGGAAAAAAAAGCACTGGCAGCTTTCATGCTCAAAGCCACTACATCAGAGATTTCAGAAAAGTACACCGCGTACTTTAGACGACATGCTGCCTTTTAACAAAACAAAAAAAAAGAAGCCAAGGAAGTGATTGCGAAGAAAGTTATTTTCTAAAAAACATTAGTCGGAACAGACTGCTATAGAATCCATTAGACGGAGATTATTTTTTCAAATACTACTCTGCCTTCTGCACTTATCAAATGATTGAACGTTTTCACCAGTGAAAGGTACTCAAGTGAATGCCCAAGCCAACAAGTAAGGCTACAGACGTACTTCTAGAAGGTTCAATCAAAATTAAGTGAGTGCAGAACTGAGCTTTAATTTCTCCTAATTGCCATGCTTAAGATTGACGTGAGATACGGATCCATATCTTTATAAGTATATATATATATATATATATATATATATATATATATATATATATATATATATATATATAGATATGTAGATCATTTGTTATGATATCACTTGACTTCCTGAATGTCAATTCTGACCAATATTACATTGATATATACAGGGTTCAAATCCCCCAAAAAGAAGTGGGGGGACTCATGAAGTTAGGCAGAATGGGTGTGACATCACCACATGTGATATCACCACTTGTGACATTACATTGTGTGACATCTCAGGAAGTGACATCACCGCATGTGACACCACAGGAAATTACATCACAGCACATGACCGCATTTGGCAGCACAAGAAGTGGCATCAGAACCCATGACCTCACAGGAAGTGACATCAGATCTTAAGACCTCACATATATTTATCAGGTCTACCATGAGTACATTTGAGCGCATTACAATATTTAACAAATTAGATTTTCAATGGGGCTGTGCCAAAATATTGACGCAACCCCAACACAAAATCTGGGCCTACACTGGTACATTTATTTTTTTTAAACCCTGCCACAACGAAATTGGCAACAAGGAGAAATGTGTCAGTAAATCTGTCCTGCTTAATTGGTTGCAATATCTGTATTTTAAAATATCTCACGAGGTTAAGGCACTTGTTGCAGAGATCTTTGTGTGCGAGCTTAGTCTCAGGGAATAATATTAAAGGTAAGATAGCACAGGAGGTTAATGGATTTGCTGGAGAGATCTGTTTTTTGTCTAATTCTAGTTTTGAATCAAAGTAGCATAAAGGGTTAATATATCTCCCGCAAAACACATTATGTAACACAAAGATGACAGATTTTAATTTTTTGTATATGGGTAAGATGTTTACTGCTTTTAAGAAAGAGATCATTTTGTTACTTGAAGTTCATACATTGTAATCCTTCTAATGTAGCACAGTGAGCTATGAAGGACATGTGGCTCCTACACCTTGTAACTCTTACTGTCTTATGTAGCACATCCTTTAAAATGATGTACACACATGATTTAGTATCAATATATAATCTGTATGTGTGATGTAAAGCGCTCTGACACCCTCCTTAGGGATGAGTAGTGGCACTATTCATCCAAATGCAGGGTGTCAGAGCACTTTACATCACACGTACACAAATAACAATTTAAATACCACTATTTTGTTTTATTTCTTTTATAACGCTTTAGCAGTACTGGAGTGCTAAAATGGAATAAAAGAAATGAAACAAAATAGTGGTATTTAAATTGTTATTTGTGTAAATACTGGGGCAACCAACATATCTGACATTCTTACAGTGCATGCATGTCTCCCATTTACAGGGACGGAACAAAGTCAAAAGCATGCCTCTCTTAAGTACCTGTGAAGTGATAAGATGTGAGCCTTTGTTTTCTCTCCATTGCATTTAGGTGTGAGGCTCCCAATAGCTCCCAGCCAGTATACGCCAACAAAAAGAGGCCTGATAGCCCCTTAAAGTCGGCTTTTGTTATGGGTGAAGCTGAAATCTGATAAGCACCCTCCCTGCCTGCACATTGCTGCTCAGAACAAACGCAGACAACGCACAGGCACTGCTGAAAGTGCCTCGGTGTCAGTAAATTACACCAGAATGAGTTTTGCATATCTCTGTGGAGCTGAACCTCTTGACAGGGTAGACAGTGTCTACCTTCTTAAAATAGTGGGTAGACAGCATTTACCCTCGACTCGAGCCTTGGATATATATCTATATCCTCTTTCACAGAATAGGGAACTGAGAAAAGCCCCTAGGAGGGCAGAGAGATCCTCGCTTAGAGAGGTTGGAGGGGATACGTCCTCCCTAGTAAGTATACTTGAACACAAAAAAGTATCCCTTCTGAAACCAGACTGGATCCTTCAAGAAAAACAAATTACAGGGGACATCAAGGAAGTTTACGCCAGATTTTTGCCAACCCACTTTGGTGGGTGGGAAGGGAAAAGAGCCCTTTTCTTAATATAGCCCTCACTCACTCTAATAGTGACATGCTTCATCATCGGGTTCACCCCAACTCCTAAAGGTCGGGGTGGGCTCAACCATATTTCAGGGAGCACTTATGAAGACTCAGTGTATGGGGGGGCATAACTTTAAAGATGAAATTCCTCACCCACTCCTAAAGTATCCTTTGTTGATCTAGTGGGAGGGAAGGTTAAAAAACAAAATTGTAGGGCTAGAGGATGTAATGGTCCTATGACTCTAACTGAGACACAAACATGTTTCAGCCCTTCCTAATGGCCTAACAAAGGTCTGAGACTTTCGTCAGAGTGGGATGCGATGAAGTCACTTTCCCCAAAGACTTGAGTGTAACACTAGAGGTAGGGAGCATGCAACTTGCATGTGTGATGTTTAAAAAAATGTCTGTTTTGGATCAAGTCTAATACTTGTCGCTGTTCCTTCGAGGAATTACCTGTAGAAGAAGAAAAGGACAATCATATACCCAGGACCTAATGAGGCTCGGGAAGAGGAGCCACACAGCCCCCTCCCCTTTTTTATTGGTATGGCACCGGGGATGGGATCCCCGTGGGCCTAATAAGTCGCGGGGTGGCATGCTGCGCTGCATTTCCCTTTTTATTTTAACTGGCCAGGTAGGAGTCCCCGGGGCCCTAAGATCAATCCTACTCTGTGCACACCAAAGGCTGTGTGTGGTGGGTGGTTAGTAGCCTGCTGGGGTTTTGGCTGCCTGTGGGGAGCTGGAAACAGGAAGACCCTGTGACTAATGCCAGACACAACCAAAGTCTGTGCGTGGTGTGGGGTGGTTGACTCTGGCTGGCTGCCTGTGGGGAGTTGGACGAAGGTCCTGAATGCAAGCCAGACCCTGTGGTCAACCCCCAGACTTCGTCCATGAGCGGTGGGGGGTAGATTTTACTTAATGTAATAAAATATTACTTTATGATAAAAAAAATCACTGAGAAAACCAAAGATTAAAGTAAAGTTATAGTTAGGTTTGATTAATAGATCTGTTTTTGTGTAAAAAACCTTAGAAGTTCACTGGAAAAACCAAAGGTTAAAATAACATTATAGTTAGGTGAATATGTCAGTGATAACATTAATGTTCTGAACTAAAAAAAAAAACATAGAAAAAGAACACAGAAATTCACCAGTTATAGTTAGCAGAGCTAACTATACTTTGTGCCCCCACCAGGTACTGCTTATGATCTCACATATTACATCGCTCATAACATTTTCGATGACATAATTTACAACATCACAGATGACATAATCTAAACTTCTTTTGCACACATTGCTCTATAAACAGGTATGGCATTAGAGCTATAAAAGCAACTGCAAAATACGTCAGAATAATATGAAGCATTGTTAATGCCATGATAGATACAACTCCCTTAGGTGCAGCAAGCATACCATACACTTTACGGGTAGCCGAGTTCACATTAACAGTCAATCACAGATATATGGGAAACCCTCACTGAACAAAGTGTTCAATATTTATACAACTGTTCAGAGAAAGCCAAGTTCCTCAAAATACTCAAAATCTGTTCCAAAATAAATGCCCAACTAGGGACAGCTTTTATCTGTATCAAACGCCTGTCAGTCACTGAACCTACATTGAGGAATTAGGTTGATATGAGCAGAAAGGTTGATACTGTAAACAGTGTTCTTTCTAAGGAGAGTTTACTCTGTACAAAACTGTTTGCAAACAGTGAAACTCCCATGAGAAATACACTACAGAGTATTAACAAGTATCTACTAACAGTGTACACTCCATGCAACACTTGGCCAAAAGACACTATTCACTTAAAGTAACAAAGGCCTGAATGTGCTAAAGATAATACTACCTGCAGCCTTCACACTGTAGTCAAAACGTTACAGATAGTCCATCTTCTGAAGCAAAAGAAGCACATCTAGATAGGTTAATACTCGTGCACACTGTCTTCTATGTTAAGTCGAAGACTAATGTTAAGTAGAAATTGTCATGCTGAGACATTTCTGTCAAATAACTCATGGCTGCTTACAATACTTAGGAGCATATTTACAAGTCCCTACCACCACCACAACGTCACTTTTTCTGATGGCGTGGTGGCGATAGGGGCTTCGCCTTATTAACAAGGCAGCGTTAAGCCACTTAACATGGCTTAATGCTGCCTTGTAAATAAGGCAACCTTCCACAATAAACTTTAGCATCAAAGAGGAGGGCAATGGGTGTTGTGGTGGGCGTTTCACTGCAAACCCCAATGATTTTGACACTGCCCCATATTTACAAATGTGGCATAAATATGGGGCAGCGCCAAATTTAAGACCATGGAAAACCTGGTATTACCTGGCGCAATGAGGAGAAATTTTAATTTCTTCTTGTTTTTTCTGTTTCCATGTGTGCTGTGTTGTGCAGGACACATGGAAACAGCTAAATGCAGTTGATTGTTAATGAACAGGAAGGAGTCCCTTCCTGCACATAGCAATCATTGAATAAAAATGAAGTTTTGCAACTTTTATGTGTGCTGCATTAAGCAGCACACATAAAAGTTACAAAACACCATTTCAAATTGTTTATATGCAGGCAGGGACATCTTCCTGCACATAAACAATCTTCCCCTGCAACACAGGCACCCTTGCAACATGGTGCAAGGGTGTATGCGTTGGCGCTAGGCAGCTAAATTAATGCCAGCGCAGGGGGAAACGCAGGGCTGCATGGTATACTTGTAAATACGGTGTAGCCCTGCATTTTCAGAAGTGGCGGAGCGCAGCGTTAAGCCAAGGAGGCTAATGCCACGCTCCGTCACTTTCTCGTAAATATGCCCCTTATTATGTAGTACGTAGAATCTTTGCCCTGTTGCATAATTTTTCTGCCCATATTAATTATAGGGCTTATTTTACTTTCCTTATTTGTATTCTTCAAGGGCTGTAGATATTGCATTAAAAGACAAAAGAGCAGAGAAATGAGAAAGAGAATGGAAAAAGAAAATAGAGTTAAATTACCATCTAAATGACCAATACAGAAAATCATTGAAATTCAAAAGTGCCCTCTGAAAGGACTTGCATGCGAAAGGTGAAGGGTAAGATAACCATCAGAGGGGGGATTGAAAGAGTATTCATTAAAATATAATATTATTATAGTAACAGAGGCATATGCAATATTAACGTGCAACTTATATTGCACTGACCCAACATTAAAATGTACAATTTCGTAGTACCCAGTTATATATGTTGGTGCATGGCCTTACCATGTTAAAGCAAGCTTCATTATTTTAGCAGCAAAACTAAATGCGCTGAGATGTGCATAAAATGCTCGATGGTTGACCGAATCCTGACAAGTAATTTGTTCTTGAAAAAGCATCACACTATAATATATTAGAGAAAGTGTTTGATTTACAATAGCATTTTGAAATGTTTTTGCTAGAATCACTTTCTCATCGAATAGAATGACTTCATATTCTTTCACACAGTTAATACAATGCATGAATAGAACATGTTAATAATTTAAGCTATTTCCTTTCCAATTTATAATGAAGAAATTTGGTGCTGAATATTATTCATTTATGAAAATGTTTTGTTTTACATAAGTCTATTGTTTAGTTTGACTTTATTAGAAGTTCAGAATGTGCTCATGCTCATGGAAAAGAAGGTCTAAGAACCAAAAAGCCTGATACAACTTACTTGTAGAAAAGTTTGTTTCACATTTCAAGGGGATCCTTTGTAAGGTTAATGAGAAAGTACATAGAAAGAACAGAACGAGACGGTTCTCGAGAAGAGTCAACATCCTATTGGCTGGAGAAAATAAGAAGACACAGAAGGATTGCAACATTATTTTCAGCTGTTTTTATTCATGTGTGTTCCTAGAGTAGGTAGCATTTCTTCTCCCTCACCCACTATTGCCATAACATACCCACACCACTTGGCTGCATTGAAGCTGAATGCTAATAGCTTTATACTGATGGCTGAATGCTGATTTGCAAACTTACCTTACCTGTTGTTGATTGCAGTCACTACTGCTGCTGCATGGTGATTCTGCTTAGTGAACATCTCTCTTTATGGGAAGTTCAGCTGATTTGACTAATTGATCTTGAGCTTTATGCTCACACTTACTCCTGATTCTCGAACTGGAACTCTTCATGGGATCTTGCTAACACCCATTTTTGCCCCATTCTCTAGAATAGTGATGCCTTTCCTTTATGGAACATGCTGTATTGCCTTTGGATGACTTGTTTTAACTAATATTTTACTATCAATTCTGTAAATTGATTGATGACTTTAACTAATGAAATAAAAAGAAAATCTTAATAACTCTTAACGAGAATGAAACCCTTAAAACTGATCAAACCTCTCTTTATTCACTGAACTTTATAGTATTACTGTGATTGCTGATTTTGTGATGTAGAACTCCTGATTTTTTCATAAACGAAGGCAAAGGTCTGTCACAGAGAAGTGAGAGGAAACTCACACGTGTAAATCTGAAGCTGGGATCTGCCCTATTTTGGTGCGAGATAGAGATGTTAAACCATTTTTAATTAAAGAAGATTTCCACTCTAGCAGGCACCACATCAGACTTGTCTTCACAACTACACCTAGTAAATCAAGCATGCTACAATTCAATTGAACTTAAATCTTTTCACAATCTTCTACTCTTGCTGAAGTGGAAATTGTGGGGTACAAGTGATGTGACATGTAGGAAATGCAGATAAATGTCATCCTACTCAAAACAGATAAATTAGCAGATGAAAATCATGGTAGATACCTTGTAGGTAGCTGTATAAATCTAGGTTTTCACATGAAAGGCATTAAGATAGCCAAGCGGGTATCTATATCTATGTATGTTTCATTTTACCAGGGAATTCGAATTACAGAAATCGTTTGCCATTGGACATTCCTGGTAATAGACCTAAGACTAGTAAGCTCGATATTGGGATATTGACCTTCTCTTGACTATGTCTGAGCTAGGCCTAGATGCAGTAGCGGTCGGTGGTGAGAGTGCCGCCGGGCGCTGACGTGGGGCGTGGGAGGGGCAGGGTGGGGGGTAGTAAACTACGGATTATGGGCGATTACAGGTAAGTACACAAATAAATTAATAAAACGAATTTCGTTTCTTGCGCTGCATCGCCAAATGTGATGCAGCGCGAGAAACGAATTTTTTTTATTTATTTATATGTGTGCTTCACTGTAATCGCCCGTAATCCGTAGTTTACTACCCCCCACCCTGCCCCTCCCCCGCCCCATGTCAGCGCCCGGCGGCACTCCCACCACCGACCGCTACTGCCTAGATGCATCCGACAGTGGGGACACATTTATATTCTTGGATGGTTTGGGGATTGACTTAGGTTACAATGAGTCTAGCAGATTTAATACAAGATCGATTGATACTTTTGAGGTCCTTGTCATTTGGGATGTCAAGACTCTGGCAAAAATACGAAGATGGCATTCTAATAACCTAAGTAAAGAGGAGAGGATTGCTGTTAGAGATCTGAGGGGAGACAACAGCATTGTCATTCATCAATCTGACAAGGGTGGCAAAGTTGTGGTACTCTCGACAGAGAAATACTTGAAGGAGGGTTTTCTCCAATTGAACAATACTGATTGTTATGCTCTGGTAATGAAAAATTATGTGACCAATTCTAATGCTCTATACCAGGATATGTTGATTGATTAGAGAGACCATGATTTAATTGAGTGGGAGGAGTATCAGTTACTGCTTCACAAGTTTCTCAAGATCCCTATACTCTACCTTCTGCCCGAAATCCACAAAAAACCCATCAATCCCCCGGGCAGACCGATTGTGTCCTCTTGTGGGTCCCTATTGGAAAATACCTCTAGGTCTATTGATTTCTATCTTCATCCCTTCATCATTTCTCTTCCCTTCTACATTTAAGATAGTAAGGACTTCCTCAAGAGAATCTATGATGTCCCTTGTGAGGAAGAATATCTTGTAACAACACTTGATATGAGCAGCTTGTTTACTAGCATTAGACACGAGGATGGAATTGCAGCTTGTAGGCATTTTCTCAGAGCATGCTCCCTATCATTTTTCTTCCATACGGAGAAGATACTTATAATGATACAATTCTTCTTTGAAAATAACTGTTTCTGGTTTTACAACAGATTGTTTGGGCAGAAATAGGGCACAGCAATGGGCACCTGCTTTCCCACATCAACCTCTTCATGGGGGAGGGTGGGAGCAACAGGTGCTGGTTCCATTGAGAACTTTAACACTCTGGACATGGTACATAGACAACCTGTTCATGATTTGGAAGGGCAGTGAGGTGCAGACATCTACTTTCTTTGCCAAACTCAATGACAATGATCTTAATCTTAAGTTTGGGGAGTCATGAGTAGAACCAGTATGGATGTCCTGGATATTCATATAGAAGTGGAGGGTCATAAGCTGATTTGCAAGTTGTTCAGAAAAAGTACAGAAAGCAATACCCTTGTGCACGCGCAGAGCAGTCACCCTAGTAGCACATCAATAGCCTTCCTTATCGAGAGTTTCTTCAGGTGCTTAATACATAAATGGGGTGAATTTACCCTAGGTGAACACTGGCGCTCACTTCAGATGTGGTGATTAATTTGTATATATTGATCTTATTGCGGTGCCCAAGGGGAGGGGGATTACCCTAAACACCTCCACAATCAAGACCCTCTGGTCTTTTCAACATAAACCCCAATCCTTGGCACACACTGAATAAAATACACAGTCTTTCAGTAATGATAACACAGAGAACTTCTTCTTGGTCTTTGTCTTTTAATTTTCTGCGCCCAGCCAACACGTGTTTCGTGGTTAGGGGTGTACCCCTCACTTCTTCAGGGCTACAAGAATGTAAGAAGACCATTTTCAAAGGCAATAGGGACAAGGTACTTAATTCTGCCATGTCCAAGGCTCAAACCATTAACAGAGAGAGTTTACTTACACTGGGTACTGGGGATGTTAACTCAGATGACAAACTGGCGAGGTTCATAACCACCTTGAACCAAAAATCCAGAGATGTGAGGAATATTCTAACAGACATTGGAATATCCTACCCACTGAGAGCGCCTTTCTGTATTTCTATATTAATGATCACCCCAATATCACATTCAGAATGGGTGCTTCACTCAAGAACAGATGCAACTGCAAAGCGTGCAAGTATAGCCACAATGTATGTATATATATATATATATTGGTTGTGAAAAAGACCGCATGGGCAGTCGAAACGTGTTACCAGTTGCTGCATTATAACCGCTGAACTAAAACCCCAGTGTGTCGAGTCCTGGTTTGGAGGAGAAACGGGATGTTGATAGAGATATAAATGTGCATATATATATATATATATATATATATATATATATATATATATATATATATATATATATCTATATATCCACTCCATACTTCCCTGAAACACAAGAAAGTTGAGCACACACGGGTCTTACAGAGGGCTGCTCCTTTATTATGACCATCAGCATGACGCGTTTCGTCGTGAAATCGACTTCTTCAGATGCGGTCACAAAACAAATGTTCTGCCGGTCCACACATTTAAAAGCAACATGCCCCTCTACGATTGGTCGCAGCACAGCATACAGATTCACTGGAAAACAAGGACTCGGAACTCCAAGTCCATGTGGGAGCAGGCACCAGACGTCAGTACTAGCCCCAGTGGGCGGTGTCTGCTCCTTTTACAATGTCTGTCAAGATCTAAGTGTGGCGGTGAGCAGCTCTCCAAAGCCCTCACCCCGCCGCTGGCGTCCCGATCTCCACCCGCAGGCACCACCTCGGTAAGTAGCAACCCCCTGCGTAGTCGCAGTCCATACATTGATGGCAGGGCGCAATCACGGTGAGCGGCGGTTCAGCGTTTTCAAAGTACTTTTGAATTGTCCACGGTTTGCCACACAAATCCGCCGAACTGCTTATGGGGTGGGTGCTCCCAAGACGCTTGTGGCCGTGCCAAATATCCACTCCATACTTCCTGCCCACTGAGAGCGCCTTTCTGTATTTCTATATTAATGATCACCCCAATATCACATTCAGAATGGGTGCTTCACTCAAGGACAGATGCAACTGCAAGGTGTGCAAGTATAGCCACAATGTATGTATATATATATATATTGGTTGTAAAAAAGACCGCATGGGCAGTCGAAACGTGTTACCAGTTGCTGCATTATAACCGCTGAACTAAAACCCCAGTGTGTCGAGTCCTGGTTTTGAGGAGAAACGGGATGTTGATAGAGATATAAATGTGTATATATATATATATATATATATATATATATATATATATATATATATGACGATTCCTCGCTCACATCTGCTGTTCCAAACAAACGAGAGTGGACCCAGGTATTGTGCATATTTCTGTTTATTCACGCACAAACAGTCTCGCCATTACGCGTTTCGGCAGTTACCTGCCTTGATCACATGACAGCGTTAGGAGGTCTGATCGCCATTTTTAAAAGTGACAGTGCAACCAGTTAATTAATAGAAATGGAAAAAATATGTATATATACGCTTGAATGCTTCAATTACTATACAATCATTGGTGATACAGTTGTTGGCCTAAATGCATTTCGTAAATTTCTAAAATGTGCATATAAATTTCATTAAATATAAAATATAAACACAACTAACCAGGTTTAGTATTAATACAAATAACTAAAACTTCATTGGCTCAGATGCTACTCTGGACCATCACCAATACTTCACTTATTTCCAAATCTCATCACATAACTGATTAAAATAATATAAAACTGTTTATACTTATAAATACCCTAAATGAAGTGCTAAAACCTATAAATCGTGCTAGTGATATATATATATCTATATATATATCTATATATATACTGATATACTGAAAAAAACTAAAGTTACAGGGACGTTATATTTAGACTGACATTTCACTCGTAGAAAACCAGAGAAATTCAGCAGTTATAGTTAGCTGATCTAACTATAACTCGCGCCCGCAATGCACTGCTTATGACCTCACATATTACAGTCAGTGATGACATCTCAAATGGCATCACTGATGACATAATTCGATGACTGAGAGTGTTTTTAAAAAGTTTATGAGTGTTAAATATAGATACCAAGGTGTATTGATTGATCAGTGGGTGTATGACTGCCTGTATGGGTGAGTGATTAGGTGTCTCAGTGAATGTATGGGTGAATTACTAGGTTGTGAGAATGTCTCTATCAGTCTGTCAGTTGGTGTCTAAGTGGCTGTATGGGTTGGTGAGTGGGTGTGTAAGTGGCTGTATGAGTGATTGATTGGTTGTATGATTACTTGTATGGGTGTCTGACTGTCTGTGTGAGTGGGTGAGAGGGTATGTGACTGCCTGCATGGATGAGTGAGTCCGTGGCTGTATGGGTTAGTGAATGCATAAACTAGGGGCTGTATAGGTGACTGAGTATGTGTATGGCTGTATCTGTGAGTGAATGATGTGTCAGTGGTACATGGGTGAGTAGCTGCAAATGTGAAAGGCAGTATAGGTGAGTGTTGGAGTATATGAGTGACTGTATGTGTATGTGAGGGATTGTGATTGTGGCTGTATGGTTGAGTGTGTGCTTGTGTCAGTGACTGAATAGGTGAGTGAGTGTGTGTTAGTATCTGTATGAGTAAGTGAGTGTGTGCGTGTGTATCTGTATGGGTGAGTAAGTGGCTGTGTGATTGACGGTGTGGGTGAGTGAGTAGGTGTGTGAGTAACTCCATGAGTGTGTGACAGTGTGTGAGTGGCTGTATGGGTATATGAGTAGATATGTCAGTGGCTGTATTAGTGAGTGAGTGGGTATATGAGTGAGTGAGTGGATGTGTGTGTAGACCTATAAATCATTGAGTAGGTGTGTAAGTACTAGTATGGGTGTGTCAATGGTTTTGACAATGGTAAGTGTGGAAGTTGGAGTGGGTGAATTAATGGTTATTTTAGGGTGTGAGTGGGTGCGTCAGAGATTCTGTAGATGATGTTATCAGTGATGTTATAAGTGATGTCATTTGGGATGTCATCAGTGAGGCCATGAGTGATGTCACTGACCATGTCATGAGTGATGTATTATGTGAGGTCATAAGCAGTGCATTGCGGGGGCGCAAGTTATAGTTATCTTAGCTAACTATAACTGCTGAATTTCTCTGGTTTTGTATGAGTGAAATGTCATCCTAACTATAACATCCCTGTAAACTTTGTTTCTTTCAGTGAATTTCTACGGTGTTTTTAATTCTATTTCCTAACTATAACGTCCTGCAACCTTTGGTTTTTTCAGTGAATTTCTAAGTTTAAAATTTTTTTAATTCCTAACTATAATATCCCTGTAATCTTTGTTTTTTTCAGTAAATTTCAAAGGTATTTTTCATTTTATTGTAACCTGTACATTTTGAGAGTGGGTGTATGAGTGACTGTATAGGTCGGTGAATGGGTGTGTGAGTGGCTGTATGGGTCTGTGAGTGACTGTAATGTCTGGGTAATTACGTAAGTGCATGAGTATTGCCTGGGTGATTGTATGAGAGCATAGGTAGTGCCTGTGTGATTCTATGAGTGCAATTGCCAAGGACCCACTGTGAATACCGGGTGTTTTTGACAAAGTGTAAAACATATATATAGACATATTTCACATAAAGTTTCAGTATAGTTATTTAGTAAGATACTAATTTAACCTCCCCTTTGTATTCAGTTGTCGAAATTAACTACATCAAAAATGCATTTTCCTTCTTTACAGTAACACCGGAGGTCGCAAAGACGTCATAGTCACGAATACAAATGACAAAGTGTAAAACAGTTATATAGACATATTTTACACAAAGGGCCCGATTCCGACATCGTTCGGAAAGCAAACTGAACGACTCGTGTCCGGATTGCTTTCCATATGACTCGTGTCAGCGAAGTCCAACCGAACAAGTATGATCCATTTGAATGCATCCAGATACGATTCGGTTATATACCGAACGCGTACACAGGCTCCCATTGACAAAAGGGGTGGTTGGGGATCATCGTGCACCCTGTGGCGGGCGCCCCTTGGTGCCTGCCACATTGTGCATGGTCTGAAATGGGGGACCCATGGGTAGTCCCACGGGCACGAGTCGGAGGGCCCCAGGTGAAGGGGGCCTGCTACGGGCCCCCAAAGACTAATTCCGGCAGCCTTTTCGGTCTGGGCAAAAGGAATCGTAAAGGCTGTCCGAATCGTTCATCGTACTTGCTCACTTGGAAAACCTACTCCAGGAACTGCATGAGGTGGGATGGTGACAAAGCCCAGTCACCCTTTTCTCAGGATTGCTAAGGAGAGTCCAGTGCTAGCGCCTGTGGGAGAGGAGTGAGGAGCAGGACTCCATTTCCCAGCCTCCCCGGCGCCACCGTCATCATCGCTGCGCCTGGAGGTGCATAAATTACACCGGCGGCTCCCGCGGTGCGGGAAGCCAGGAACTGCGTGAGGTGGGACAGTGACAAAGCCCAGCCACCCGTTACTCAGGATTGCTAAGGAGAGTCGAGTGCTAGCGCCTGTGGGAGAGGAGAGAGGAGCAGGACTCCATTTCCCAGTCTCCCCGGCGCCCCTTGATTTCGACTTCACAGGGAAAACTGGCGCAACATCAAGGCTCGTCTAACCCCCTTCCACCAAGGTTTAATGCGAGAAAAACCAAGTTTCAATGGTAACCAATTAAGCGGTTGGTTTACTGGGACACTGGGACTCACTGGGACTCTTCTGGCTTAAGGTATTGTTATCAGTTTTATCCCTTGGGGCTTTTACTAAGAGACTTACCCCGTCAGGTCCCTTCTCCTCTGTCTAAGGTGTTTGACAGACACTGTAGGCGTATCTGACTGTTTGCATGCACATTAGACCATTTGTGTAAAATACTGCGTAGGTAGGGAAGGGGGCCAGGGGTCAAAGTGTATCCATACTTAGGTAACAACGTGCAAGAAGGTGGGTGGGGGACATTCAGAGTTACATTGTGATAAACCCCATATTTGTATTCCCCTCAATTAAAGCCCCCGACCATCAACGAGACCTACTTGTTCATTGACTTTTAATGACCCCATCCCTAAGACAACTGTACAATAGAGGCATTAGAGATATTGGATGTCAACATGGGCAAACTCAAGCATCTAGCTACTGGTTGAAAAATCCCCTCCCCTGACAAGACACAATCATCCTTATTAAAATATATTACTGGAGCGATGGGAGCTATAGAGAAGCAGAATTCAACGGTAGAAGAAACCTTGTTATCAGGAGGGGGAAGTGAGACTGTTATATTCCATATAGGTACCCTATATAGGCGCAGGTAACATCACAACCTTTTACCTACATCCTTCCCTACATTACATACATAACGGTTCTTAGGCACTGACCTTTTACCTAGATATGACACTGCACTCAGAACGCAGGTTTTTCCATGGTTCGATTCTCATACATTATGCATGAGGCTTCTTGGAAGCACAGCAGGACTAACAGTAGGATTACCATCTCCTGTATAATATCTCTGTATAGAGTTCAGGCCCGACGTCATCCTTTAGGCCGACACAGTAACTCAGCAAGGTAGGACCCCTGGGGAGACCTATGGGTATATATACAACACATCTTGCTTAGGAAGATAGAGGAGACCGTGACTTCCTGGCTGACACACTGACCAGAGATGCTGAGGTTCCTGCATGCAGACGCTCCAGCTAGCAGTGGGCTAACATCCCTCGTGGGGTGTCCAACTCGAGACCAGGACGGGGTCCCATATTCTCTAAACTCTCAGGTAATGGGGTGGACTAGATCCTAGAGGGATTCTTGGCATTACACCTACACAGATGCTAGGTACATTTAGGTACATCTAGTTAGGGAGACATCGTAGGAGTACGCACTTTTATCATGTGTTTTATGTGCATGTATATATTCATGATTTCTGCAAGGTGGTAGAACTATACCATCCTTTTACTTTCATAGTATTGCTAATCATATATCTCTGCTAATGTCTAATGGTTGTTGCAGCTTATCTGTTCTACACTAGAATAACAACTGTTCAATAAATACTTATTGAAACGCCCAGCCTGTTTATTCTGTGTATCTCTCTGAGACAAACTAAGTGAGCACGAGTGACTGAGCGAAAGGTAGTATATTTTTTCCACTATTCTGAGGGATCAGGGTTGTCATGTTCTGAGGTTGCCAGAAACTATTCTCTCCCCGATAAGAGGAGACTCTAGTGGCACTGTGAGCTAGCTAATACAGACAGGCTAACGTATCCGGTGGGGGGTGCACGGAATCCGTCTGTCACCAATCCCACAGTTTATGTTATCCAAACACGCAGGTCCTGTATAGGTAATATAGGAACTACACGACAAGATCATTATAACAACAAAAGCTCAGACCCTAACTAAAGACCCTGACACAAGTGGAGAAGTTACACGGGGGAGGGGGTCCTCAAGGGAGACCGAGAGCAATGTTCCCACTAAGTCCACCAGCTTAAGTGAGGGGATCGACACCAATGTTATTAATATCATTGGAGGCACATCAACAGGAAAGGAAATCAGGAGGGGGAATAGAGGGGAAGGGGCCAACAAGGCAAATGGCTGCATACAATACATAGATGGCAGTGTCTCCCCAACTAAAACTAATTCCCCCCCACCTAAACAGGCTAAAAATAAATCTCGCCCTCACAGTGTAACCACCACACCTAGTAGAGACCCAACTAGGAATAAAAAGGGCAGCTCTCACATCCAGGGTGCGGTCCAGAAAGAGTTACCTGCACCAGCTACTCTCTCAGGCCCCAATATCAATACAATCATTGGAAAGCTAGATGCCCTAACGGAGGCTTTCCATATACTCAACCAACATGTGAAAGATACTATGGGGATAATACAATCTAGACTAAGTAAGGTTGAAGTAAGAACAAACGCCTGTCTGGAACTTCTGACTATTTTTTCCGCAGGTCAGAAGCAGAAGGCCCCTTATAATGTAGATCCCCTCTCGCCTCCAGGATTACCAGCTGCACCTTTAATTGATTATACAGCTGATAATACTATACCAAAAGGAATCCTTACTCATTCCTCTAATAAAGAAGGTACAAAAAACATAGGAGGGGCGGAGGGGGTTAGGTCAAGACCAGGAGGTGGGGACAAGAATATTAACGAGAATAGAAGCACCTGGGAAATCGCAGCGGTTTGCAACAAAGGTGAAGAGTTAACAGAATATACACCTGATCGTTTGGACTTTCCACCAGCAGCTGCCCCATACGAGGTAGTCCTGACTAACGTGCCTTCACTTCCCATTAACGACAAGGAGAACTGGATCTCGCTGAGAAACAAGTCCTTAAATTGGCTAGGTGTGAGAATAGGGTTGACCGACCAGCTATTTAGAGTTTTCAAGATGGTAAGTAGAGTTAACTGGGTAGGGAGAGGGAGCAAAACCCAGGTTGGTGATTGTTTAGTATTGAATTTTAGATCTCCCCAGCTGGTGGATGCGGTTTTGTATAGGACGGGGTCACCAGCACCTATGCAAATGGTATTACAGCACGTCCTCTCGGTTACTTCTATCATCCTTCATATCAAAGAAACTACTTGCTACAACAGCCGAGGGTTGAACAGAGGTCGAAGCTCTTAAATTTCACAATTCTGACCTACAGTAGGTTCCAATGTTTAACGTCGTTGGAAGGCCCCGACTGAGTTAAAGAGTGGGCAAATCTGACAAGAGAGGTAATGCCACAGACAAGCAATGACATCAAAAACACAGTTGGTACTGCCTCTATTATTACCCCAGTAACACTACATGGAGATATTGGAAAAAGACATCAAATAGCTCCACATTTAGCCATTCCTAAGGGGCAACTTCTCATGATAGATACCCACTTAGAGAAAGTAGCACAACCTAAAAATTAATTCTTTGGATGCATGTTCTGGAACGTGGTGGGTCTACGTTGTAAAATACAGACCACAGAATGGTTAGATTTTGTAAGCAATTACCAAATTATTTGTCTCCAAGAGACATGGCTTACTGAGGCCATCCATATAAACGGGTACAGGACATATTTTACTCAGGCAATACCATCCCCCCATGGAAGGGCCAAGGGGGTCTTGTGTACTTACGTAGCAAATACTTTACAATTCACGAACATTGACTTTATCACCAATAATCAATTTTACCAAGTAATGGTATGTAATTCGAAAGGCTGTGCCAGCTTAGTAATAATTAACTTTTATAACAACACCAAGTTGAGAGAAATAACGCAGGCCCTGCAGGAATTAAACAATGACCTAGAACGTATTAGCGTGGGTAATAATAAGTATATTTCATTCTTATGGGGGGGGGATTTTAACAAACGACAGTGCAATGCCCGGTCAGCAAAAGCTTGTGGAATGACAAACATGGATGATATAGATCCTCCACACTAGTATATATGGCAATAAATTAAATGAATTAATATTTAAATTTGACCTGTCATTCGCAAATGAAATTGCAACACCCTATGCGTACCGAAAGAGAACCTTTAACGGGTCAACTAATAATAGCATCATAGACCACGTTTTATTGTCAAACTATTGCGCTGGCTCTATTTTTAATTTTTGTACACACGAGATTGCACTAAGCGACCACTTCCCTCTGAGCCTTCAACTAGCGACTGCACCCTTTTTTAAACAAAGTCACAATAATGTTTTGCCACAGGTAGAGGGGATCAAAGTAGCACGGCGCAATGGATATATCCTGCACTGGACACAGATTAATTCTGAGGATCTTTTTAACCAGCTAATAATTAATAATAAAGGTGATTTCGACTTATGTCTAAACGAAAGCACTCCCCCAAAGGATATCATTGGGGCCTTTTTGGCCATTGCAAAGGGAGTAAAAGAGAGACTCTTTGCTACTAGAGGGAAGGGAGAAAAGGGATGGTTCGACACTGTCTGTAGTAAAGCACATAAGCGCTTGAAGGAGGCATTACATAAAACACCAAGGTGTAAAAGAGAGATCCACAAATGCAGAGTAGAATACAAACAGGCTGTAAAGAAGAGGAAATCACATTTAAGAGAGTTTGCTTGGGAGTCTCTACAGGAGGCTAGTGCTAGGAATGATGAGAGAATGTTTTGGAAGATAATTAGTTCCTCCCCATGGAGCAAGGAGGTGTCCCCTAAAATCGAGTCTGCTATCCTGGAGGAAGAATGGATTGAGTACTTTGTCGGTAATTAGTCACCATCCGACATAACAAATTCACAAGGTCAGGGGCAAACGATCATTGAGAATGGAATTTCTTCCCAAACCTCCTCTATTCTCCCGTTTTCCTTAGAGGAAGTTAACAACGAGATCCAAGTCAGTAAGAACAGGAAAGCACCAGGGCCAGACGCAATCCCTGTCGATTTATATAAAAACAATATTAACCTTTGGGGAGCGCTGCTGACCCAAGTGTTGAGGCCTAGTTGTTTAGTAGGCTTCCTCCCGTCATGGGGAGAATCAATCATAGTACCTATTTTTAAAAAAGGGGATCGGCTAAATCCAGCATGCTGCAGGCCAATTTACCTGATTGACTCCTTAGCGAAAATAGCAGGCCTTATAATTCTTGAAAGACTACAGCAGTGGGCCGAAAGCAACGGAAAATTGTCAGATCTGCAATACGGATTTAGACCTGGGGTTGGGACAATTGAGCAGAGTATCAACCTAAACATGCTTAATGATAAATATGTAAGAATAAAGAAGGGGAAGCTGTACCTAGCCTTCGTCGATTTGACATCAGCGTTTGATTGTGTAATACACGCTAGGCTATGGTTAAAGTTGAAAGAAATGGGGGTGGAGGGCCCAATCATCAGCTTTTTAAGTGATTTATATACGGAATGCAGAGCCAGGGTAAGGTATGGGGCTGGAGGGGAATGTACTGGAGCCTTTGGCGTGGAGACAGGGGATAGACAGGGGTGTGTCTTGACTCCCTTCCTGTTTTCTTTATACATAAACAGTGTGGGGGAGGAGCTGGTGGCTACCTAGAAAGATCTACTGCAAATAGGCACGTGCCCTGTCCCGGCCCTCCTCTACGCCGACGATGCAGTTTTAATGGCCCGCACCCCGTTGGCTCTACAGACGCTCCTCACCAACTTTGTCGAGTATATGAACAAACTGGGGGGCAGATTTACAAGCCCCTTGCAACACTTTTGCACTGCCGTTGCGTCACTTTTGTGACGCAGCCGTGGCGTAAAAAATGCGGCCAATTTACAACGTGACGCATCTAGGGAGATGCGTCATGTTGTAAAGCCCTGCGTCACATTATACCTGCGTCAGGTATAATGTATGCAGGGTGGGCATTCCCACGCAGGTAAGCCTCGTAAAAGTGATTCAGTGAAATCTACAAAACCTTATGCCTGCTTGAAGCAGGCGTAAGGAGTGACGCAGTGTAGTGGGAATAGGCCTCAAAATGCATTGCTGAGTTGCGTCGTGCTCGCGACATGACACCAGCAATGCGTGACTTTTGCCCCGACAGATGCGTCAGGATTTCTGACGCATCTGTCAATCCTTGCATCATGGTGCGCCTTATTGTAATTACGGCGCATCCATGGTGGCGCAAGGGTTTCTCAGGGTGGCGCAGGGAAAGTGATGCATCTCTACAGATGCGTTACTTTCTTGTAAATCTGCCCCTGGGTCTCCAAGTTAACCAGTCGAAAACTTTTATTATGAACTGTGGCAAGAACAACCAGAAATGCAGAAATGTAACTATAAATGGATTAAAGATTAGTTTCACTAACACTTTTTCTTACCTTGGAGTCCTATTCGACAAAGATGGGGCATGGAACAAGGCAATTGAGAATAGAAATAGCCTATTTAGTAAGGCTTGTTGGGCCCATAGAGCCTTTGACCGTCGACTTGGTACTAATCCCCCAGAAATGATGTTGAAGATATATAAAGCAAAATGCACTAGTCTAGCACTTTACGGGGCGGGCATATGGGGACATAAGAAATGTGCAGAGATGCAAGTAACTGAAAATAATTTTTTTAGATATCTTTTAGCAACCCCCAAAGGCACTTCAGCATATGTTCTCCACTCCGAACTTGGTGCCCCTTTTATTACAAATTTAATCAAGTCAGAACCAATCCTATTGTGGCACAAAATTTGGACCTCAGATTACACAGCTCTCAATCGAGCAATAATTGCAGATTGTTTGAACTCAAGTGAATATAAGTCCATCCCATGGCTAATGTATGTCCAGCGGTTCCTTGATTATATGGCTCACCCGGAATATTTTGAGAATCCAGAGATATTAGTCACCATCAGCAGAAAAACACTGAAGGGAGAGGTGATGGCTTATTTAGACAAACTTAGTCTGATAACCGAATGTCCAAAATCTTCCGTTTTACATAATCAACTGATTTGAACTACTTTTAACATGCAGCCTTATCTTAGGACTGTTTTAAATTCACGGCACAGGTTTGTTCTTACATGCCTCAGACTGGATATCTTTCATAGGCTATGCTCATTCCCTACTATGAACGACTGGTCAACAGATTTGGTAAACTGTCCCTGTAATGAGAGGATGTCTCAGAATACTATGTACGTGGTCCTCTTGTGTAAATTGTGTTCTAAATACAGGAAGCAGTATATTTTTCCAATAATAAGTCAGTTACGTTTTACACAATGTTGTCCTGTGTATCAGTACCTGCAATCATTGCCAACGCTTGAGATCTGTTGCAGAATGTCATCTTTCCTCTGGGCAGTTTTTTATGCCAGACAGAAGATGCCATCAGGTACTACCTAGACTATGGTAAAGTGATTATGTACTTAAAGGGAATGGACATTAAGGTCTTGGGAAACAATCAAATCGGGAAGGCAACATGAAGAATACTGCCCTAACTCATTTTATTTTTTAGGATTACATCTGTATAAATGTGTAACGGAAGCTATGGTAGCTAGTTGTCTTTTAGTCATTTCTGATCACGTTTATAATACTTTTAAATGCTCCTGAATGAACTTAGCCAATTGACTCGTTAAATATTTTGAACTTACGTGTATATTGTTTCTTAATCCATTGTATGTGTAATGAAATGAAATTGATTGATGCGTGTTGTCCTTTCCCCTTGTTTATTATCTGTGTAAATGCTTTTATGGATGCTTTTTTGTAACTCAGAATAAAGCTATATATGACTACTCCATAGAGCTGTACGATTCGGCTCCGGTGGGCTCTATCATTCCGTATGCCTTCGGAAACGATTCGGTCAGCGCTAAGGGTTTCCAGGCATTGTACTTGGTTGTTCGATATTGGGAACGAGTTGGTCGGAAACAAGGGCTCCGGATCGGTTTAGGTAAAACCAAATCCGATTCGGAGCCCTTCCGACCGAGATCAGAATCGGGCCCAAAGTGTGAGTCCAGCTGATTAGTAACATATTGGTTTCACTTGATCTTAACAATGCATTGAATAAAAATAACAATGTCAAAAATAACTTTTGAACTCATTAATACAATAGAGCTACCAAACAAAGAAATGTCATTGCTTTGCACAGTTTCCTTTATGAAAGTGCACAACCATTTCTCCCTTCTTGAACTTTCCAGGCACTGGTTAGTTTCTTGTAGGAGCTGTCCCAAACTCATTTTGAAAATTATGCCGGTTTTTAACTTTTTTGGGGTATTTTTACCTCCAGCCCTTGCTCCTGGAGCTGAAGTGACATGTCACCAGAACTAAAGCATTTTGCTAACTTTTTCATGAGCAATAACAGCATCGTAACAGCTGGAAGCAGTCTGTGGATCTAATTTTCTACACTGTGATAAACCTTAGTTATTAATTTTCATTCTTTTGTTATTGCAGCTATTCAAACACTGTGAAAAAATGTAAAAAAAGAAAAATGTATTAGGATTTTATTTTGAACATTAGGTAACCAAAACAAGTTATAATGGTGAAGTGGAAAAGAGACTTCTTAGATGCAACTTAAGGCTGCTGGTATTATAGTACCTCTGTTTAGTTTTTATCTGTAGTAACAGAATGTAGTCCTGTAATGTTTTATAAATCCATTTCCTTCATTTAAAAAGAGTCTTTAACTTCTAACAACATGCTGTAGACAATACCCCTAATAGGCCAAATAATGTCTCAGAAACTCATAATTCATATACATTTTATCACAATAACACATTTTGTTATCGCAAATTGTCCTAAAAACTTCGGCTCTACAAATAGCAGATATAAGTATGTTAGCTTTTTACATAGTCTTGATTTGAATGACATCTCTATGTCATTTCACTCTGTCCATCGTGTTTGATGTCTTTAGTATACTGTGCAGTGTGTAGAGGTTATATTAACTGCTTGATGGTATATGTTTGCCATAGTTGTGAAACTTCTTTTTTGAATGGAAATGTGTCCAGCTACAAAGTTTGTAATTTCAGTTGTTAATTTACTACCATCCACTCTGCATCATTGTAGCATGACTATGACATATTTCTCATATATTTGTAATAACAACGTCCACCTAAGTTCCAATCTGCAGTTTGGACAGGTCATAACTTGATGGGCATTTTTGGTTACATTTTTAAAGGCCACAGCTTTATAACCTGGTAACATCAAGTAGAGGAATCGTTTAAGTGCTAAAGGTGAATTCACAATGTTCGCAATTATTGTTCCATTTATAACTTAAACCAAATAATTGATTGATATTCACATCCTCTTCCTCTAATAGTCCTAGCATTATCATTAAAAATTCTTGAGCATCCTGCTGAACATTTTGAGTAATCCAGTACAGTACTCTACCTCTTAGACCTTTCTACAGCTCTGTTGGTGTTGACTTTCCTGTCTTTGGCTCCATACAGACTATAGCTGGAAATGGATGTGTACTTTGAATAAGAACTGCCTCACAAACATTTAAAACCTTGAAGTGGTTCTGGAATTGAAACCAGTATTGACTTGTTATGCACAGCTCTAGCTGGCATTTTATTATCCTCTAATTTATTGTAACAGTATTTACATATAACTTACTGTGTGGATAAGACAAAGCATTCCACCAAAAATAAATACAGAGCAAACCTTTGCCAGTTATCATTATTTTCTTTTTTCACTTTTTACATACAAGTCAACAGTCCGTGTTTCCATCTTGTAGTGAGTGTGTCGACAACATATACAAACATACTCTGATTTTTCAGAGCACACTGTTAAATTTTGTAATCTCTTCTTCAAAGCTATCAGCTATATTACCTGTGCGCAGTTATACAACTCCTCCTCTTATTAACTCTTCATTTTCCATAGAGTCCTGTTTTGGACAATAGAAATGAAACTGCACATCATCACAAACCTTTTCTACCTCTGCCACAATACCATAGAAAAAAAGTTCTATTAATTTCTTTTAAACAAAACGCAGGAATTTTCACATAGTACAACCTCCTAACTAAACTTTGCATTGTTGAAAGGTGTACAGCTTACAACATGAAATGATGAAAGGTGGTTTGCCACACTATCTTAGATGAACAAGGTACTGAGTGTCCCTCCAAATTTGTATGCTTTCTAACCTTGCAAGTATCCAATCCTTGTAATTTTCTTAGAATATCAATGGATTACTGACAAATACTACAAACACTACTACAATACCATTTGTATACAGGGCCTGACTATGCCTTCCCTTTTTCCTCTTCTGCAATAACTTATTCTACATTTCTAGATACCATCTCCTCTTTCGGTATAGGAGTGCCATTCTTCATTTCATAACATCGCCCTCTTTAATCAATAGCATGAATTAATGTGTTATCCTGAAGATAGCTTTCTTCATTAAAGAAAGGCTCTGTAGTAGAAGTATGTATCCATTCTCCATTAAAAACTGTACAAAAGGTACTTCTATTGACTGATCTTTTCTTCTGGTTTTGTCTCCTTATGTACAACACTATTTTGTCAAGAGTTCTCATTCTATTTATAATCAAAATGAAAAGCTTCCTCTTCAAAGCAAAGGTCTTATCTACTACCCCCCTCAACTTGTTCTTTCTGTTTCAGTGTGTCTGTCCTTCTTCTATACTTCTTCATATTTCTCAATACACTTACAACCACTCTACTTCGAAACATCTTAGCTTTGATTTACTTAAACTGCTACTGTATCCTGGTTAAGGAGTGTCCATCCTTGTTACAATCTTTCCCGCTCTTGTAATATAGATTGTGTCCACTCCTATTGTTTCTCATAGTTTGTTTTTTATTTACATTATTTTCAAATCTTTGCAGGTGTCAAGATATATATTCTTAAGAAATGACTTTGTCCTTAGCTGTTTTTTCTTTCACCACTTTTTATGCATCTTTCCCCTTGTGTGTGTCAGTTCTGCAGAGATACTGTAGTTGCTTCTGTTACTTTTTCCTCTGAACCTTTGTAGGAATTCTGCTGTAGTTATGTATATATTGTTCTGTATTAAAAAAAAAGTATATTTTAATTTTTACTCTAGCCAACATACCAACTTCTTTACTATTGACTTACACATAATACAAAAACAGTTTTTATGTTATGTTGCAGTTTTAAATCTACAGATGAACCTAGCTTTATACCTACATGCACTTACTTCAATATACCAAACCCAAAGCAAAACACAAAACGTTATTTATTAGTTAACTTTTAACATTATAGCACCCTTTCCTACAACACAGCTGCACAATATCTCAGTTCTCACTTATAGATGGTGAAAGACTAGTTTATCCCTTCTGTAATAAATTTTAAATTGAACATCAACCAAAGTGTAGAAGTGCATAGAGTGTCTCAACACTGTAAATCCGAAAACACAACATAAGACCTATTTGTGTGCCTTTGTACCACTGTGTCACTGGTGTAGTTAGTATCTCAGTACTTTTCTCCTTAAATGTGTAAAATTTAAATTTTGCAAAACGGTACATATAAAAATCTGCACATTATTCTCTATCAGAGCATAAAGCTCACTAATTCGTCTGAGTACTTACAAAGAGTGTGTGACAGGTTGCAAATATAGGGCCTTATTTACAAGCCCCTTGCACCACCCCTACGTCACTTTTCCCATATTAAAAATGACGCAAAAGTGGCGCAAGGGGATTGTAAATAAGCCCCATAATTCACTAGATGGTTCTAAAAGACTACGTATTCCTCACTAAAACTGATAAATGCATGTGTTTATGGTTGAATATGACTACTCCCTGGATGATTGAATGAGTGCATATGTAGTGCCTCCAGGGGTCTCCAACCTTTTCTGTATTGAGAGCTACTCATGTTCAATGAAACGCATTTACAGCTACTAATTTTATTAGTGCTGTATAATTTAATTTTTTTTTTAAGTATCATACTTCAACCTAGCAAAAACTTTCTAATTTAAAAAGCTGGGCTGCACACAGGTGAGCTACTCAGAGGTAGCTGGAGAGCTACAGTAGCTCACAAGCTACTGGTTGGAGACCCCTGCGCCTGAGGATACAGGTAGTGCCTGTATGATTCCCTGAGTATGTGAGAACTCCATGGGTCCTTCCATATCTGCATAGCTACTGCCTGAGTGTTTGCAAGGATACAGCACTACTATCTGGGTGTTTGGATGAGTGCATGAGTAGTGCCTGAATCATTTGAAAAGTGCATCACTAATGCCTCAATAATTCAATACATGCATACATAGTGGGTGGGTGATTAAATGAGTACAACTCTAGTGCCTGGATATTTGCAGGAGAGCATGCATAGTATATAGGCGACTTATAGAGTGCATGGATAGTACATATGTGATTACTTAAGTGCATGCATGGTACTTGGCAGATTGAATGAGTGCATGAGTAGTGTTTCAGTGATTGGATGAGTAAAAGGCTGCTGCCGCTGTGTTTTTGGTTGAGTGAACAGGCAGTGACTGGGTGTTTAGATAAGTACATGGGTAGTGCTTGGATAATTGAGTTAGTGTATCAGTCGTGCCTGGCTGATTAGATGAATGCATGACTAATGTCTGAATGATTGCATGAGTCCATTGTTAAAGTTTGGGTGATTCCATGAAAGCAAGTGAACTACTGGGGTGATTGTATTAGTGCAATAGTATTTCCTCAGTAATTGAATGAGCGCATAGGTACTGGATGGGTGATAGGTTCACTGCAATGGTACTGCCTGTGTAATTGGATGAGTGCATGGGGTGTTCCTCTGTATTACGATGAGTGCATAGGTTGTAAGTGGGTTTTTGGATGAATGCATGGGTTGTGCTTGGGTGTTTGAATGACCGCATAGGTACAGCCTTGGTGATTGTATAAGTGCATGGTTAGTGCCTGGGTGATTGGATCAATGCATGTGTAGTATTTGCATAGTTCAATAACTACATAATTAGTGTGTGCATGATTGCAAGAGTGTATATGTAGTGCCTGGGTAATTGAATAAGTGCGTGGACAGTGCATAAGTGATTCGATGAATGCCTTAGTAGTGACTGACTGATTGGACAAGTGCCTGATTAGTGCCTGGCTTACTGTGAAAGTACCTCCATTGTTGTCAGATACATAACAGTTGAGACTATATCTATGACTCATTGTTTAAATCCTTCTGTCAGTATGAAACTACCTGTTAGGGTATATATCCTTTTCTACTGAGCTACGTGTGAGTGAAGTCTAGATATCACACTTGATATTATCACACTTGATATATAATTGGATACATGGCTCTCTAGGAGAATACATTGCTCTGTTACTCAGTATGCACATGCTACTTCAAAAAAGAGATTCAGCAGATGTGGTTTATTCCACAGATTCAAAAGCATTACCATGTCTGTATTACAGTTCTTTTATTAAACAACAGCCAATAGTAGGACTTCTTGCCAATGCAACCTTTTATCGAATATGCAGATTATAGATAAATTCTCACAATCCACAAGCAAAATAGTCCTTTAATAAAACAATATAACTATTTTTTATGTTACCAAAGGCATTACGTCAGCTATGCAAGTCAGTCCAGGATGGATGGTTTCGATGGAAAGGTGGTACTCCATAAGAATTCTTAACGCACATGATAATAACCTGTTTATTGTTCACTGAAGGCTATTTGTTAGCACTGGAGTATATTTACTGATAAGCTGCATCGTTTTGCTCTTCCCGCTGGTCTGGTTCCACTGATCTCATCCTTGAAAACAAAGCCTGCAATATTTTTTTCTTCTGCAGTAAATTTACATGTATGTCTGCTGCTTTTCAACTGCACCCTGGTGTGTGTGTGAAAAGGTGGCTAGTTAATGTATGTACATAGAAGACTTTCACAATAAATGCACTGACTGCAGTGATGGCATATACGTATTTTAGGTCTGAGAATGCAAATTGTTCGAGAGGAGTCAGTATGAAAGAGCACCTTAATTCAAGGGGTCAGTTTTTCAAGGGGACAGTGTAGTAGCCAAGGTTTAAAAGACTTACTCCCCACCAAAAAATGACAAAAATCTGTAACCTCTGGCTTGTCCTCGTAAGGTACTTGTGTGTCAGATTTATAAATTTAAAAATATATAAATTGCGTACTGTGTCCTCGGAAAAGCTGGGATGTAACCACTGATTCTGCAACCACGTTCTATAATCTCCCCCATATGGTATTTTGGTGCAAGTGTCGGTGAAGTAATGCACACACAATATCCATTTCCATATCAACATTCACAGATGTACTCTGAGAATATCGTGCCCCACCCCTGGCCCCACCCAAAGTCCCGCCCATGTCCACAGCTCAATTTGAAGAGTGCCTGCACATATTTGTTTTCCCATTTAAACATTTAAAGCACTGCTCATTGAATTTGAAAATTTGCAGATGATCCAAGAATTAACAGTCTAATGTTTTCCTGCTCAGACGAACATTTTTTATATGCTAATTACTCAAAAACTATTGAACATATTTACTTTAAGCGAAGCAAAGGCACAACCTTAAGCAAATTCTATTCACATGCCAAGTTTGATGTTATTTAATTCATCTCTATTTCCTATTAAGAAGTAAAGATTCCTATTAAGTTAAAATAAGAAATGCAACTTTTGGAACCCTTTGTATTTTTAGGCTCACACTTGAGGGATCCCCACAACGTACGTGTGTGTGTATCAATGAGCTCGTGTTCAGAATATTTGCAAGTGACAAATGTAGTGTTCTAGACGTGAGTAATCCAAATCCCTCCGTAGGGGGGTATGTAAGATGCCATCATTGGGTACCAGTAACATCTGTTATGTAAAACGCCTAAAAATGGCAGAAGTGTGGCAAGAAGTTCTGTGGTGGTTTACCACAATGGCGGGCTCAGACAAAAGAACAGCGGGGCATATTATCAAGGAATAGCGATATTTATCGCTAACCGCGCTTAGCGCAACTTTGTTTAACGCCGCCTATCGCTGGAAAATATCGCTGAGATAACACCCTATTAACAAGGTTTATCTCCATAGCGATAACATTTCCAGCGATAGCGGCAAAACGTGAGAATATCGCTGGAAAAGCAGCGATATTCTCGCATTATCGCTAAGGTGGATTCAGCATTAGAATCCACCTCCTATACTTTAAACAGGTAAGTCATCCTCACTAGCAGGTGATAAAATCTAGCGATAAACGCGCTTAGGGTGAATTATTTTATCGCTTCGCCTGCCTTGCTAATAGGGGGTAGTGGTGTTAGCGACTGTTTTCAGTCGCTTTTAGTAGGGAACGCCTTCCTTGCATGTCATTAGCGATAATTATCGCTGACATGCAAGGCGATGTGAATCCCGGCCGCTAACGCCTAAAAGCTGTCGCTAACGCCTGTTAGCGACAGCTTGCTAATAGGGCGATAAAAATATCGCCGCTTTAGCGGCAAAAAGTGCCGCTAAAGCGGCGATAAAGCCCTTGATAATATGCCCCAGCATCTCTAAAGATGCATGTAATGTAGGCTAAATTCTTACTGTCAGTCTAGGTCATACCTGTCAAAAAACAAAGCTTGTCATCCTCATCTGAAATGTCTCGTATCTGCTATTTTCCTGCCAGCTGAATAAAATTATCCTTTCATCAGAAAACAGAAATCCTTCTCTTGTCTCCTCATTTGGACAGTAAAGTAAACAAGCATCCGGTGCACTGTGCTGTAGAAAACAGACAAACAAACAAGCAGCCCTTGATGTCATCTGACGCCTTTCTATTCCCATCCAAGGGCACCACATCAAACGTGTCTTCACAGCTAAACCTCGCAAATCAAGCATGCCGCAATTCAATTGGACTTAAATCTTTTCACAATCTTCTACTCTTGCTGAAGTGGAAATTGTGGGGTACAAGTGATGTGATCTATTGGAAATGCAGATAAACGTAATCCTACTAAAACAGATAAATCAGCAGATGAGAATCATAGTATGTACCCTGAAGGTAGTTGTATAAATATAGGTTCTCACATGAATGCCATTAAGATAGCTAAGTGGGTGTGCGTATATATATCTATCTATCTATCTATCTATCTATCTATATATATATATATATATATATATATATATATATATATATATATATATATATATATATATATATATATAAGTTAGGATCTAGTTTCCAAAAGAAAAGTGTTTGTTCTGCTAATAACTTTGCCGCTGTTTGATGAATATTCGCAAAATGTTCTAAACTAGTTTGTCGCTCACTTCAGCTGCTGTCCAAAAGGGTTTCGGGTTGATCCATCAAGCAGGGGCTGAGAAAAAGGAGAGAAACCAAACATTTTCCCCATGCAATTTCCCATGGGGATTTTAAACATGACCACAGCCCAAACCGTAAAACGCATTTACACCAAATTTGGCAGAAAGCTAGATCTTGGTCTAGAAAAAGTGCTTTTGTAATTTGGTGCAAATCTGTTTAGTAGTTTTGGAGTTATTAAAGAAAAAAGATTTATGTATATCTAGAGAAGAAAATCCACCCTGGATCCATTGGGGTGGATCCACTCGCCAGCAGCAATGCTGTGGTTGACTGGCCGTAGCCTGAAAGAAAAATTGCAGCCACCATTTTTTGAATCGGGACACAGTTCCCTGGGGGGGAAGGGAATAAAGAGTAAATAGGATAGAAGGGGTCAAAATAGAGATATCCTGTCCCCATAGTACTGATTGAGGGCTCTGTGAGGGACCCCTTATTGGCAAGAAATTGTCCAAAAACATTTTACTTTTAGTGCACAAGGACCTTCGGATCCACCATGGCGCTCAGCGCGGTCCCCGTGTGAATCCACGCTGGGCCCGGGGATCCAGACCCCAATTAAAAAAGAAATACACCCACTCACAGACCCACTGACACACTCTTTCACACCCCTATACAACCACTCAAACATCCATACACACACACACTCACATACGGTCACTGATACATCTACTCAGAGACCCAGACAACGGCTCACCCAGGTACTCTACGCGCGGTGTGGAGTTGGCTGCATGTTGGGGGTTGGCCGCAGTGATGTCATTTGAGATGTCAGCAGTGATGTCATCAGTGATATTGACCATGTCATGAGTGACGTAATATGTGAGGTCTTAAGCAATGCATTGCAGGGGCATAGGTTATAGTTAATTCAGGTAAGTATAACTGCTGAATTTCTATGGTTTTCTACGGGCGAAATCCTGGCCTAACTGTACCGTCACTGTAACCTTTGTTTTTTTACTGTGAATTTCTAAGGTTTTTTTAATTGCTGTTTCCTAACCATAATGGCCCTGTTCCCTTTGTTTTTTTCAGTGAATTTCAAAGGATTTTCAAATTCCATTTCTAAGGTATTATGTCCCTCTAATGTTTAGATTTTTTAGTTAATTTGTTTGGTTTATTTTTAATCCTAAGTGTATTCTAATTGATTTGGATTTTTAATTTAGTTTTTTTTGTACTGTACACATTCTTTCTTTAATAAAAATACATATGTTTAAAAATATAAAAATCACATATGTAGTTAATGCAAAGTACATAAAGTTTCTAATCTAATTAAACAAATGTACATTTAAAAAAAAAAAAAATTGGGTACCGCATTACATTTGCAGGTCCGTAAACATAGGCACACTACTAATCTATGTTTTTAACCCCATCACGTGATCAGAACGAATCCACGAGTCGGAGTCTGTGCATTCGCCAAAAATGTTATAGATCACTGAGAATGCGTACACTCCTCCTTTGACATTAATCACATTAGTGTGAACATATTAACAAGCATATTTGAACTACCATAAATCTGTTTTCCAACAAAGTTACTCATTTTGCAGCCTTCACAAATCATTGAATTTACGGACTGGATTTGCGAATTCACTTGCAAGCACAGCCATATCTTGTCTTCTGATTGGATATGTTAAGACCCCAACCTTTCACATGGAAAATCACACCCAGAAGCAGTTATTTCTCCAGTAAGGTCTCCGAAAGGAGGATTGAGAACCAGCGATGCTCTGCTTTTACACAATGGTGGAAGGTTCATCGTCCATCCAAGATGAGCATCCACAAACTGTTGAGGATGTGGAGGAAGACACACCACCTCACAGAAAAGAAAGTGATGTGTAGAAGCACTTTACTATACCTTCTGGGGAAAAGAAGGTAACAGCAAAATATGTGCAGTGCAATATTTGCGGCAAACAGTTATAAAGAGTTACTGCAAAGAAGTATTCACATGGGGCAAGTTCCACGTGGACGCACCAAAAAACAATTTATGAAAGGGCCTGCAAACAGATGATGTGAGGAAAAGCAGGTGCTGCAGGAAAGTCGACCTACACAACAGCCGTGGAAGAGCCATCATCAGCTGCAGTCATTACAATACCAGCTGTCTGTGAAGAATTCAGTGACATGGTTATTCACTGTGCAAAATGCCATATGCTTTCCACTGTAAAAATGTCTTCTGTGGATCCATTCTTCGATACAGTGAAGAAACATCGCTGGTGTTGTTTGTTTGTTTTTTTGCTTCCAGTGACCACATAATGTTTTTTGAAGACAGAAGACAGTTGCTTCTTTGCATTTCCTCATCTTTGCCCTTTTTACTACCCTGTTCACTTTTTGGTTAAAAAAATAAAAAATAAAAAAATAATTATTAAACTGTTAAAAAACGCTTTCAGAAAAAAAAACGGTTCTTGTTAGAACCACCATCTGGTCAAACAAAGAGCTAACTCTCTGTCTTTAATATGTCATTGACTGGATTGGTGTGAGAACTGGTGTGCAGTGTGTGCATCAGTGTATGCTTGGGTGTGTTAGTGGATGCATTAGTGTTTGGCTGGGTGTGTCAGTGTCTGCTTTTGTGTATGCATGGGTGTGTTAATGTCTGCATTGGTATATCCCTGGGTGTGTCAGTATATGCATCAGAGTGTGCATGGGTTTGTTATTTCCTGCATTAGTGTATGGCTGGGTGTGTGAGTTTCTGCTCTGCTGTATGCCTAGGTGTGTCAGTGTCTGCATCAGTGTATACACTGATGTGCCAGTGTATGCATTAGTGGGCACCTTAGTGTGTTATTGGATGCATTAGTGTTTGGCTGGGTGTGTCAGTGTCTGCAATGGTGTGTCCCTGGGTGTGTCAGTGTATCCATCAATGTGTGCCTGGGTGTGTCAGTGTATCCATGAGTGTGTGTCTGGGAGTGTTATGCAATGCATTAAATGCGTGACTGAGTGTGTTAGTGTATTGATGAGTGTCCGTCTGGCTGTCTCAATGTTTGCATTAGTGTGTGCCTCGGTGTATTGTTGGATGCATTAATGTTTGCCTGAGTATGTCAGTGAATGCTTTGGTGTATGCCTGTCTGTGTCAGTGTCTGCATTGGTGTGTGCCTGAGTGTGCCAGTGTATGCATCACTGTGTGCCTGGGTGTATTATTCGATGCATTAGTGTTTGACTGGCTGGGCTAGTGTCTGTATTAGTGTGAGGTAGCATGTGTAATTGGCTGTATCAGTATGTATATGGGTGTTTGAGATGCTGTATCAGTGTTTGCCTGAATGTCTAAGTGGTTGTATAAATATGTGACTGGGAGTGTCATTGCTCCTATGAGTATGTGTCTGGGTGTGTCAGTTTCTGTATTAGTAGTTGTATCAGTGTATGTCTGGTTATGTCAGTGGCTGTATCAGTGTGTCCATAGATGTGTCAGAGGTTGCATTACTGTGAGCCTGGGTCTGTCAGTGGCTTTTCTCTGTGAGTGCCTGGTTGTGTCAGTGGCTGCATTGTTATGTGCATGAATGTATCAGTCTCTGTGTAGGTTTATCACTGTATTGCTGGGTATAAGAGTAGCTGTATTGGTGTATGCGTTTGGGTGTGAGAGTGAGAGTGGGTGTATCAGTGTGTAACAGGGTGTGGTTCACTGACAAAATATTGATGTTAAAAATAGAGAATGCAAAAATATCGAATCCCTATATATATATATATATATATCCCAAGTAACACAAACTCCTTCTGGGAATCACTGACCTTGGAGGGGTGGCGCGCAGACCGTCGGAGTAGACTGGCATTCAATATCCAGAAAAGGTTACAATTATAGCGCGCTCTCAGGTCAAAAAAGCACAAGCCATCGATCCAAATAATAATTGGGGTTTATTCAATTCATAAACCTCTGTGACGCGTTTCGACACCAAAAAGGTCTTGACCACACAACGGAGTGAGGCACATACGGGTCTTACATACATTTCCTGTTAGGCAATGAAGACGGACTGAATCAAAGTAAATACATAATGTAACAGAAAAAACCACCGCCATCTTGTGACGGTAAAGTAATAGGTGAAGTCTTCCACTATTCTAAATTCAAGTGACTCGTTGGACATTTGCCTCCTGCATTAATGTGTACATCTTCATCATTGCCACAATAAGTAAATATATGGCAGTTTTGAGTCAAATGGCCAAATGATTTACATTACATTCACCTGATTACATAGTGTGCAGTGTTAGTGCCTGCTGCCCTACGGTTGTTAAATACCATTAAATAATGTGTGTATATCGGTCTCAATACCCTAGGGGATATCTAGGGTAAATGTCCAATGCTGCTGCTGTGTGGGAGCTATGCCATGTAAGTGGGAGGGGCCCGCTCCGTTCTGACATCTAATCAGAGTTATGCATTCTGGTACTTGATGTTCCAAATGGCGGTATCCCGTTGTGGTACACTGTTACGGTGTATGTTTTGCATAATCATACTTAATTCGGTATTGCTTTGTGATTGACATAGTGTCCCTTCATATATGCGCATTGTTCGCAATGTAAATTGCACTCTAGTGGTGTGCTAGAAGGTACCTGTGACGTGTTAAGCATGCCATCGAGAATACCAGACTTAGGAATCAATACCTTTGTTGGTGGTATTCTCCAGATATAGATATGGTGTCTCCCTGCGGATACAGGTTCCCTATTTTGGTCATAGGGTCTCCCTGTGTACATAGGCTCCATGCTGTTAATGTATTCACATATATATATATATATATATATATATATATATATATATATATATATATATATATATATATATTATCTACTGGCGGTCGCCAGTAGATAGTTATAGTTAGGACCTATTATCCATAGGAAATCCGCGACATTCTATTTGAAATAACGTTGGCGCCGGTTGACGAATCTCCGCTCCTACCCTGAAAGTCTCGGGTTGATTCGTCAAGCGGGGCCGAGAAAAAAGGGGGGTCCCAAAACGCGTTTTCCCCATTCATTTTTCCATAGGAACCTTTAGTCGCAGCTACAGCCCGAACTGCTGAACGGAATTACACCAAATTTGGCAAAGAGGTAGCCCTTGGTTCAGACTGGTGCCTTTTGCTTAAATGGTGTAAATCCGTTCAGTAGTTCCTGAGAAAATCAAAAGTAAAGTCACATATATATCTATGGCCGAGTAGGGTCCGCGTACCCTGCGCGCACCGTCCCGATCACGAGCTGCATGCTAATTGGCTGTCAGCTGGCTGTCAACACTCCAAACCAGGAAGTGTTGGCAGCCATTTTGTCCCTCGGTAGAACCGAGGCACAAAAACAAGTGCGCAAAACGCACAAAGGGGGCAGGGTAGAAACACCCTGACCCCCTAGGCCTGCTCAGGGGGTCCCACAAGGACCCCCTGGGCAGAAAAAAGCATTTTTTTTTAAATCGGCAGGATGCGCTTAGGGTGCGCGGATCCCGCCGATTAAAAAAAAAAAAAGCACAAGAAACAAGTGCGCAAAATGCACAAAGGGGGCAGGGTAGAAACACCCTGACCCCTAGGTCTGCTCAGGGGTCCCACAAGGACCCCTGGGCAGAAAAAGCATTTTTTTTTCAAAATCGGCGCGATGCGCTTAGGGTGCGCGGATCCCACTGATTAAAAAAAAAAACACAAGAAACAAGTGCACAAAACGCACAAAGGGGGCAGGGTAGAAACACCCTGACCCCCTAGGTCTGCTCAGGGGGTTCCACAAGGACCCCCTGGGCAGAAAAGTCCCTGCAGCAGTCTGCAAACGCGCCCCCTGGCGCGTTTTAAGAAGGGGAAGTAATTCCCCTTGAATACTGGGGGTCCCTGGGGGCCAACTAGCCCACCAGGAACCTCCGGTATGCGCCAGGGGGCTGCGTTGCAGAGAGGTGTACAGAGGCCACGACCCTTTTTACACCTCTCGGCAACGCAGCTCTGTGGCGCTTTTTGGAAGTACATGGTGGGCTAGTTGGACTCCAGGGACCCTCAGGACTCAAGGGGACTTAATCCCCCAACTTAAAACGCGCCACGGGGCGCGTTTGCACAGTGGTGAAGGGAGGGGGCGGGGCTTCAGGTGACATGTGTGCAAACAGGCCCCGTGGCGCGTTTTAAGATGAGGAATTAAATCCCCTTGAATACTGGGGGTCCCTGGGGGCCAACTAGCCCAACAGGTACGTCCAGAAAGCGCCACAGAGCTGCGTTGCAGAGAGGTGTAAAAAGGGGTGTGGCCTCTGTACACGTCTCTGCAACGCAGCCCCTGGCGCATACTGGAGGTTCCTGGTGGGCTAGTTGGCCCCCAGGGACCCTCATGATTCAAGGGGACTTAATCCCCCAACTTAAAACGCGCCACGGGGCGGGTTTGCACAGATGTCACCTCAGGCCCCGCCCCCTCCCTTCACCATTGTGCAAATATTCCTCTAAAATCAGCCGAAATACGAATTCCGATTTACTCACCTGTTATCAGGAGAGACCTCAGTGCTGCATCTTTCAGCCCAGTACTGGTCCTGAAAAGTAATTTTAACCGTACTTACCAGTAACTTGAATTTCCTTCCATAGGCTAACATTGACTGGTTTCAGTTAGAAATTCTTCTGTGTCGATTTTTGAAACATACAAATATTCCTCTAAAATCAGCCGAACTACGAATTCCGATTTACTCACCTGTTATCAGGAGAGACCTCAGTGCTGCATCTTTCAGCCCAGTACTGATCCTGAAAAGTAATTGTAACCGTACTTACCAGTAACTTGAATTTCCTTCCATAGGATATCATTGACTGGTTTCACTTGGAAATTCTTCTAAGTGTGCAGTTTTGGAACTTTATAATATTCCTCTAAAATCAGCCGAATTACGGATTCCGATTTACTCACCTGTTAACAGGAGAGACCTCAGTGCTGCATCTTTCAGCCCAGTACTGATCCTGAAAAGTAATTTTAACCGTACTTACCAGTAACTTGAATTTCCTTCCATAGGATATCATTGCCTGCTTTTTGCTGAAAATGTTTCTAAGTGTTGATTTTTGAAACATACAAATATTCCTCTAAAATCAGCCGAAATAGGAATTCCGATTTACTCACCTGTTATCAGGAGAGACCTCAGTGCTGCATCCTTCAGCCCAGTACTGGTCCTGAAAAGTAATTTTAACCGTACTTACCAGTAACTTGAATTTCCTTCCATAGGCTAACATTGACTGGTTTCACTTGGAAATTCTTCTAAGTGTGGAGTTTTGGAACTTTATAATATTCCTCTAAAATCAACCGAAGTACGAATTCCAATTTACTCACCTGTTATCAGGAGAGAACCCAGTGCTGCATCTTTTAGCCCAGCACTGACCCTGAAAAGTAATTCCAACCGTACTTACCAGTAACTTATATTTCCTTCCATAATAATCCATTGTCTGGTTTTCAGCAGAAAAGTTTCAAAGTGTCGATTTTCACAAACTACAAATATTCCTTAAAAATCGCCTGTGTGACTTAAACGCATTCTTTCAACTGTTTACAGGAGATGCACCAGTGCTGGTTCCAGGATCCACCTCTGAGTAAGAAAAAGTAACGATAACACTACTTACCTGCTAAGTGAATTTCCTCCCATAGGATAACATTGGTGATTCTATATGAAAAAGTTTCTGTCAACTTTTAAAATACAATAATATTCCTTAAAAATCACTACTGTAACCAAAACGCTTTTACTCAACTGTTTACAGGAGATGTCCCAGGACTGAATCTAGGATCCAGTCCTGTGGTTAGAAAAGTAATCCATAAAGTAACTAATTGCATTTAACTAGAAATTCACATTGAGCTCAATGTTGCATTGTTTTTGAAATTGTGTTGCCCATTGCAACAACTGTAACTACTGTACTTAAAAGTCTATTGCCTATTTGCAAACTATTTAAACTAAAGTAATTCATTCTGAGAAAGTATATTTTGTAATGTAATGTATAATGTAATTACAATGTAATTTAAAAAATAAAATATCTAAAAATAAATAGTTTAAAAAAATGTTGTAAATCAGTATCAAAAAAATAAATATAACAATTAATATATTTAAAAATTGTCATTTACAAAACCTTTGAAATTCACTGAAAAAACCATAGGTTTCAGACACGTTATAGTTAGGAATTAGCATTTAAAAAACCTTTGAAATTCACTGAAAAAACCATAGGTTTCAGACACGTTATAGTTAGGAATTAGCATTTAAAAAACCTTTGAAATTCACTGAAAAAACCATAGGTTTCAGGCACGTTATAGTTAGAAATTAGCATTTAAAAAACCTTAGAAATTCACTGAAAAAACCATAAGGTTTTAGGGACAGTTATAGTTAGTTGGACATTGCACTCGTACAAAACCCGTGAAATTCCCCGTTATAGTTAGTTCAGGTAACTATAACTCGCGCCCCGCAATGCACTGCTGATGACGTCACATATTACATCACTCATGACATGGTCAGTGACATCACTGATGACATCACTGATGACATCTCAAATGACATCACTGATGACATCATCCATGTGAGAATTTAATGCATCTTCTCACACCCAAATATAAGTTTTGATACACCCACTCTAAATTACAGACTGCCATTCTCAAAACCATACACACTCCAATACCAATAAGTACATACCCACTCACTGATTCTTAGGTCTACACACACACATCTACTCACTAACCCGTACAGTCACTGATACTTACAGTCACTCAGTACAGGACTATCATATGCACTCATACACCCATATAAACACTCACACAACGCAACTCATCCATAGAGGTACTCACACACCTAATCAGTCATGCAAATAATTAATCACACTCCAATTTACTCACCTATACAGTTATACACACCAGCTCACTGACTCATAAAAATACTAGCACATTCTTACGCTCCTATGCAATCACTGATGCAAGCACACACTCATCCATATAGCCACTCTCACAATCACACACTCTCACTTATAGCCATTTATATACTCCAACACACATATATACTGCCTTTCACATATGTAGTTACTCACACATGTACCACTGAGATATACATTCAATCACTAACACACTCATACACACACTCACCCACCCATACAGTCCATCACAGACGCACTCTTGAAACCATGCACCCAGTGAATCACCCACTCACACATCTATGCACAGAGTCACACACACCCCACCCACACAAACACTGAGGCACCCATACAGATACTCAGAGAACCAATCCATAACCCATATAGACACTCATTTAGCTAGTCAGAAACCCATGCAGCTGCTTACACAACAACAGACAGACGGATACAGACATTCACACAGTTTAGTCACTCACCCATGCATCCAGTAAGATACGTTTAATCACTCACTTATAGACTCAGTCACGCACCTACTAAATCATCCATTCAGGCGCTTCTACACCCACTCATTCTTCAATACGCCTTTCCCTATATATATTAAACATATTTAAACTTTACAGAAACACACAGTCACTGGATGATGTCATCAGTGATGTCATCAGTGATGTCACTGACCATGTCATGAGTGATGTAATATGTGACGTCATCAGCAGTGCATTGCGGGGGCGCGAGTTATAGTTACCTGAAATAACTATAACGGGGAAATTTCACGGGTTTTGTACGAGTGCAATGTCCAACTAACTATAACTGTCCCTAAAACCTTATGGTTTTTTCAGTGAATATATATATATATATAAAATAAAATAATAAATATTAAATATGTTAAATAATAAAATTTATATAAAAAAATTAAGTAGATTTAATGTAAATTAAAACAAATATAATAAATAAACTTAATTAAAACAAGTTAAACACACATACATAATAATTCATATATATTTACTTTAAAGCAATTGATAATCTATCAATTTTAATTTATTTTATAATTTTAAATTTATATAAAAATGTACAAATATATATATATTCACTGAAAAAACCATAGGTTTCAGGCACGTTATAGTTAGAAATTTGCATTTAAAAAACCTTAGAAATTCACTGAAAAAACCATAGGTTTCAGGCACGTTATAGTTAGAAATTAGCATTTAAAAAACCTTAGAAATTCACTGAAAAAACCATAAGGTTTTAGGGACAGTTATAGTTAGTTGGACATTGCACTCGTACAAAACCCGTGAAATGAAAGAAAATTCAAGTTACTGGTAAGTACGGTTAAAATTACTTTTGAGGATCAGTACTGGGCTGAAAGATGCAGCACTGAGGTCTCTCCTGATAACAGGTGAGTAAATCGGAATTCGTATTTCGGCTGATTTTAGAGGAATATTTTAAAGATCCAAAACTCCACACTTAGAAGAATTTCCAAGTGAAACCAGTCAATGTTAGCCTATGGAAGGAAATAGAAGAATTTCCAAGTGAAACCAGTCAATGTTAGCCTATGGAAGGAAATTCAAGTTACTGGTAAGTACGGTTAAAATTACTTTTCAGGACCAGTACTGGGCTGAAAGATACAGCACTGAGGTCTCTCCTGATAACAGGTGAGTAAATCGGAATTCGTATTTCGGCTGATTTTAGAGGAATATTTGTATGTTTCAAAAATCAACACTTAGAAACTTTTTCAGCAAAAAGCAGGTAATGATATCCTATGGAAGGAAATTCAAGTTACTGGTAAGTACGGTTAAAATTACTTTTCAGGATTAGTACTGGGCTGAAAGATGCAGCACTGAGGTCTCTCCTGTTAACAGGTGAGTAAATCCGAATTCGTAGTTCGGCAGATTTTAGAGGAATATTTGCACAATGGTGAAGGTAGGGGGCGGGGCCTGAGGTGACATCTGTGCAAACGCGCCCCGTGGCGCGTTTTAAGTTGGGGATTAAGTCCCCTTGAATCATGAGGGTCCCTAGGGGCCAACTAGCCCACCAGGAACCTCCAGTATGCGCCAGGGGGCTGCGTTGCAGAGACGTGTAGAGAGGCCACACCCCTTTTTACACCTCTCTGCAACGCAGCTCTGTGGCGCTTTCTGGATGTACCTGTTGGGCTAGTTGGCCCCCAGGGACCCTCAGGATTGAAGGGGATTTAATTCCCCATCTTAAAACGCGCCACGGGGCCTGTTTGCACACATGTCACCTGAAGCCCCGCCCCTCCCTTCACCACTGTGCAAACGCGCACGTGGCGCGTTTTAAGTTGGGGGATTAAGTCCCCTTGAATCCTGAGGGTTCCTGGGGGCCAACTAGCCCACCATGTACCTCCAAAAGCGCCACAGAGCTGCGTTGCAGAGAGGTGTATAAAGGGGCGTGGCCTCTGTACACCTCTCTGCAATGCAGCTCCCGGCGCATACTGGAGGTTCCTGGTGGGCTAGTTGGCCCCAGGGACCCCCAGTATTCAAGGGGAATTACTTCCCCATCTGCAAACGCGCCAGGGGCGCGTTTGCAGAGTGGTGAAGGAAGGGCGGGGCCTGCGGCCCGATGTTTTTTGTTTTTTTCCTGAAGGGGGCTGTGTGGCCCCCTTCCTTTTTCTTATTTTTGGGCCCTGGGGACCCCATCCCCCAGGGCCTTACCCCCTTTTTTTTTTAATTAAAATTAAACTGGAAGGGGGCCGCGTGGCCCCCCTCCCCTGGCCGAAAACTGCCCCGGGGACCCCATCCCCCAGGGCATGGCCACACTAACATTCCTTTTTAAGGAGGGGGGCTGCGTGGCCCCCCTCCTCATGCCTCCTTTTGCCCTGGGGACCCCATCCCCCGGGGCAGGCCTTTTTTTAAAAATAATTTCTGGGGAGGGGGGCCGCGTGGCCCCCCTCCCGGGCCACTTATGGCCCCGGGGACCCCATCCCCCGGGGCCTGGCCTCTGGTTGGGGACTGTGGGGCGGTCCCCAAACCCCCCACAGTCCCGCCGGCTCCCCGTGTCCTAAGGGAGCCGGCATTGCTTTCCACACGGGGAGCAGCTAACATGCTGCTCCCCGTGTGGAAAGCAATTGTCTTTGGATATTGGAGCGAGAGCAGGTTTCCCTGCTCTCTCTTCCAATATCCAAAGCAGTTTGCAATGGCAGGACGGGAGCCGCGAGGCTCCCGTCCTGTCATTGCAAACAGCAGTGTCCCGGGGGTAGGCACCCCGGGACACTGCAGGAGCCGGCCCTGAGGGGTGGCGGTCCCCAGGGCCACCACAGGCTCCAGAAGGGGGGCCACGCGGCCCCCCTCCCCACATCAGCAAAGCCCTGGGGAGGTGGTGGTCCCCGGGGACCGCCACCTCCCCGGGGCACTAACAAATTAAAATGGGGGTCCCGTAGATAGTTATAGTTAGGACCTATTTTCCATAGGAAATCCGCGACATTCTATTTGAAATAACTCTCTTGCCGGTTGACGTATCTTCGCGAAATTTTCAAACTTTATGGCCCGCTCCGGTCCGCTCCTACCCTGAAAGTCTCGGGGTGATTCGTCAAGCGGGGGCCGAGAAAAAGGGGGTCCCAAAACGTGTTTTCCCCATTCATTTTTCCATAGGAAACTTTAGACACGGCTACAGCCCGAACTGCTGAACGGAATTACACCAAATTTGGCAAAGAGGTAGTTCTTGGTTCAGAAAGAACCCTTTTGTTAAATGGTGTAAATCCGTTCAGTAGTTCCTGAGAAAATCAAAAGGAAAATCACATATATATCTATGGCCGCGTCGGGTCCGCGTACCCTCCCGACCACGAGCTGCATGCTAATTGGTTATCAACACTCCAAATCAGGAAGTGTTGGCAGCCATTTTGTCCCTCGGTAGAACCGAGGGACAGAAACAAGTGCGCAAAGCGCAAAAGGGGGCAGGGTAGAAACACCCTGACCCCTAGGTCTGCTCAGGGGTCCCACAAGGACCCCTGGGCAGAAAAAGCATTTTTTTTTTTAAATCGGCAGGATGCGCTCAGGGTGCGCGGATCCTGCTGATTAGAAAAAAAAACAAAAGAAACAAGTGCGCAAAACGCACAAAGGGGTCAGGGTAGAAACACCCTGACCCCTAGGTCTGCTCAGGGGTCCCACAAGGACCCCCTGGGCAGAAAAAGCATTTTTTAAAAAATAATCGGCGGGATGCGCTCAGGGTGCGCGGATCCCGCCGAGAAAAAAACGAAGCGTGGTCTCCCGCGCTTCGTTGTTAGTGGCCCCGGGTGGGCCAAGTCCCGGTGGCATGCAGGGGTTTCGTTTAAATATGTGGGGGGCCTCTAAGGCCTCCAAGCCCCGGGGACCGTCTCCCCCGGGGCTTAAAAAAATAATGGTACGGGAGGGCTCTTTGCCCTCCCGCTGCCCGAGGACCGCCACCTCCCGGGGCTTCTTTTTAAAATTATTTAACCTGTGTGGGGGCTCCAGCCCCCACTCGCCCGAGGACCGCCACCTCCCCGGGGCACTAAGAAATTTAAAATGGGGGTCCGTTTTGGACCCCCGAAGCCCCGGGGACCACCACCTCCCCGGGGCTTTCTAGATGTGGGGAGGGGGGCCTCGCAGCCCCCCTCCTGGAGCCTGTGGTGGCTCTGGGGACCGCCACCCCCAAGGGCCGGCTCATGCAGTGTCCCGGGGTCACTGCTGTTTGCAATGGCAGGACGGGAGCCTCGCGGCTCCCGTCCTGTCATTGCAAACTTGCTTTGGATATTGGAAGCGAGAGCGGGAAACCTGCTCTCGCTTCCAATATACAAAGCAAATTGCTTTCCACACGGGGAGCAGCATCTTAGCTGCTCCCCATGTGAAAAGCAATGCCGGCTCCCATAGGACACGGGAGCCGGCGGGACTGTGGGGGGATTGGGGACCCCCACAGTCCCCAACGAGAGGCCAGGCCCCGGGGGATGGGGTCCCCGGGGCCATAAGTGGCCAGGGAGGGGGGCCACGCAGCCCCCCTCCCCTAAAAATTAAAAAAAATATATATATTTAAAGGCCGGCCCCGGGGATGGGGTCCCCGGGGCCTTAAATGGCCTGAGGAGGGGGCCACGCAGCCCCCTCCAAATTTATAATTTAAAAAAGAGGGCTTGCCCGGGGGATGGGGTCCCCGGGGCCAATACAGGCCCAGGGAAGGGGGCCACGTGGCCCCCTTCCCGTTTTTAAAATTTAATTTAAAAAAAAAAAACTCCTCAGGCCCTGGGGGATGGGGTCCCCGGGGCAAAAAGTGGCTGAGAGAAGGGGGCCACGCAGCCCCCCTCCCAATCAAAAAAAAAAAAAGACCGGCATCGTGCCGGAGTTCCCGCCCCCTCCCTGCAGCAGTCTGCAAATGCGCCCCCTGGCGCGTTTGAGAAGGGAAAGTAATTCCCCTTGAATACTGGGGGTCCCTGAGGGCAAACTAGCCCACCAGGAACCTCCAGTATGCGCCAGGGGCTGCGTTGCAGAGAGGTGTACAGAGGCCACGCCCCTTTTACACCTCTCTGCAGCGCAGCTCTGTGGCGCTTTTTGGAAGTACATGGTGGGCTAGTTGGACTCCAGGGACCCTCAGGATTCAAGGGGACTTAATCCCCCAACTTAAAACGCGCCACGGGGCGCATTTGCACAGTGGTGAAGGGAGGGGCGGGGCTTCAGGTGACATGTGTGCAAACAGGCCCGTGGCGTGTTTTAAGATGGGGAATTAAATCCCCTTCAATCCTGAGGGTCCCTGGGGCCAACTAGCCCAACAGGTACATCCAGAAAGCGCCACAGAGCTGCGTTGCAGAGAGGTGTAAAGGGGTGTGGCCTCTGTACACGTCTCTGCAACGCAGCCGCTGGCGCATACTGGAGGTTCCTGGTGGGCTAGTTGGCCCCCAGGGACCCTCATGATTCAAGGGGACTTAGTCCCCCCTCTTAAAACGCGCCACGGGGCGCATTTGCACAGATGTCACCTCAGGCCCCGCCCCCTCCCTTCACCATTGTGCAAATATTCCTCTAAAATCAGCCGAAATACGAATTCCGATTTACTCACCTGTTATCAGGAGAGACCTCAGTGCTGCATCTTTCAGCCCAGTACTGGTCCTGAAAAGTAATTCTAACCGTACTTACCAGTAACTTGAATTTCCTTCCATAGGCTAACATTGACTGGTTTCACTTGGAAATTCTTCTAAGTGTGGAGTTTTGAAACATACAAATATTCCTCTAAAATCAGCCGAACTACGAATTCCGATTTACTCACCTGTTATCAGGAGAGAACCCAGTGCTGCATCTTTTAGCCCAGTACTGATCCTGAAAAGTAATTTTAACCATACTTACCAGGAACTTGAATGTCCTTCCATAGGCTAACATTGACTGGTTTCACTTGGAAATTCTTCTAAGTGTGGAGTTTTGAAACTTTATAATATTCCTCTAAAATCAGCCGAACTACGAATTACAATTTACTCACCTGTTATCAGGAGAGACCTCAGTGCTGCATCTTTCAGCCCAGTACTGATCCTGAAAAGTAATTCTAACCGTTCTTACCAGTAACTTGAATTTCCTTCCATAGGCTAACATTGACTGGTTTCACTTGGAAATTCTTCTAAGTGTGGAGTTTTGGAACTTTATAATATTCCTCTAAAATCAACCTAACTACGAATTCCGATTTACTCACCTGTTATCAGGAGAGAACCCAGTGCTGCATCTTTTAGCCCAGCACTGACCCTGAAAAGTAATTCTAACCGTACTTACCAGTAACTTATATTTCCTTCCATAGGAATCCATTGTCTGGTTTTCAGCAGAAAAGTTTCAAAGTGTCGATTTTCACAAACTACAAATATTCCTTAAAAATCGCCTGTATGACTTAAACGCATTCTTTCAACTGTTTACAGGAGATGCACCAGTGCTGGATCCAGGATCCAACACTGAGTAAGAAAAAGTAACGATAACACTACTTACCTGCTAAGTGAATTTCCTCCCATAGGATAACATTGGTGATTCTATGTGAAAAAGTTTCTAAGTTTCAACTTTTAAAATACAATAATATTCCTTAAAAATCACTACTGTAACCAAAACGCTTTTACTCAACTGTTTACAGGAGATGTCCCAGGACTGAATCTAGGATCCAGTCCTGTGGTTAGAAAAAGTAATCCATAAAGTAACTAATTGCATTTAACTAGAAATTCACATTGAGCTCAATGTTGCATTGTGTTTGAAATTGTGTTGCCCATTGCAACAACTGTAACTACTGTACTTAAAACTCTATTGCCTATTTGCAAACTATTTAAACTAAAGTAATTCATTCTGAGAAAGTATATTTTGTAATGTAATGTATAATGTAATTACAATGTAATTTAATAAATAAAATATCTAAAAATAAATAGTTTTAAAAAATGTAGTAAATCAGTGTCAAAAAAATAAATATAACAATTAATACATTTAAAAATTGTCATTTACAAAACCTTTGAAATTCACTGAAAAAACCATAGGTTTTAGGGGCGTTATAGTTAGAAATTAGCATTTAAAAAACCTTTGAAATTCACTGAAAAAACCACAGGTTTCAGGTACGTTATAGTTAGAAATTAGCATTTAAAAAACCTTTGAAATTCACTGAAAAAACCATAGGTTTCAGACACGTTATAGTTAGAAATTAGCATTTAAAAAACCTTTGAAATTCACTGAAAAAACCATAGGTTTTAGGGACAGTTATTGTTAGTTGGACATTTCACTCGTACAAAACCCGTGAAATTCCCCCGTTATAGTTAGTTCAGCTAACTATAACTCGCGCCCCCGCAATGCACTGCTGATGACGTCACATATTACATCACTCATGACATGGTCAGTGTCATCACTGATGACATCACTGATGACATCTCAAATGACATCACTGATGACATCACTGATGACATCATCCACGTGATAATCTGATGCACCTCCTCACACCCTAATATAACCTTTGATACACCCACTCTTAAATTACAGACTGCCATTCGCAAAACCATAGACACTCCAACACCAATAACTACATACCCACTCACTGATTCTTAGGTCTACACACACACATCCACTCACTCACCCGTACAGTCACTCATACTTATGGTCACTCAGTACAGGACTAACATATGCACTCTTACTCCTATATAGACACTCAAACACCGCCACTCATCCATAGAGGTACTCACACACCTAGTCAGTCATGCAAATAATTAAACACACTGCCATTTACTCACCTATACAGTTATACACACACCAGCTCACTTAATCATACAAATACTAGCACATTGTTACGCTCTTATACAATCACTGATACAAGCACACACTCATCCATACAGCCACTAACACAATCACTCACTCTCGCTTATAGCTATTTATATACTCCAACACACATATATACTGCCTTTCACATATGTAGTTACTCACACATGTACCACTGGGACATACATTCACTCACTAACACACTCTTACACACACTTACCCACCCATACAGTCTATCACAGATGCACTCTTGAAACCATCCACCCAGTGAATCACCCACTCACACATCTATGCACAGAGTCGCACACACCCCTCCCACACAAAAACTCAGGCACCCATACAGATACTCAGACAACCATTCAATAACTCATATAGACACTCATGTAGCTATTCACAAACACATGCATCCACTTACACAGCAACAGACAGACGGATACAGACATTCACCCAGTTTAGTCACTAACCCATGCATTCAGTAAGATACGTTAAATCACTCACTTATAGTCAGTCACGCACCTACTAAATCATCCATACAGACACTTATACACCCACTCATTCTTCAATACGTCTTTTCCTATATATATAAAAAATATTTAAACTTTACAGAAACACACAGTCACTGGATGATATCATCAGTGATGTCATCAGTGATGTCATTTGAGATGTCATCAGTGATGTCATCAGTGATGTCACTGACCATGTCATGAGTGATGTAATATGTGACGTCATCAGCAGTGCATTGCGGGGCGCGAGTTATAGTTAGCTGAACTAACTATAACGGGGGAATTTCACGGGTTTTGTACGAGTGAAATGTCCAACTAACTATAACTGTCCCTAAAACCTATGGTTTTTCAGTGAATTTCAAAGGTTTTTTAAATGCTAATTTCTAACTATAACGTGTCTGAAACCTATGGTTTTTTCAGTGAATTTCAAAGGATTTTTAAATGCTAATTTCTAACTATAACGTACCTGAAACCTGTGGTTTTTTCAGTGAAGCTATATATATATATATATATATATATATATATATATATATATATATATATATATATATATGTAATAAAACATTCTATGATAAATTAAAACATTAAACTATTTAAACATTTCAAGATTACATTTCCCTCTCCAGTGAGTGCAACAGTAGGGAAAGTGTTGGATAGCGGAGGGGTAAAAATTGCTATTCCCACTCCAGTGCGTGCAACAGTTGGGAAAGTGTTGGATAGCGGAGGGGTAAAAATTACTATTTCAACTCCAGTGAGTGCAACAGTAGGGAAAGCGTTGGATAGCGGAGGGGTAAAAATTACTATTCCCACTCCAGTGAGTGCAACAGTAGGGAAAGTGTTGGATAGTGGAGGGGTAAAAATTACTATTCCCACTCCAGTGAGTGCAACAGTGGGGAAAGTGTTGGATAGCGGAGGGGTAGAAATTACTATTCCCACTCCAGTAAGTGCAACAGTAGGGAAAGTGTTGGATAGCGGAGGGGTAAAAATCACTAGTCCCACTCCAGTGAGTGCAACAGTAGGGAAAGTGTTGGATAGCGGAGGGGTAAAAATTACTATTCCATCTCCAGTGAGTGCAACAGTAGGGAAAGTGTTGGATAGCGGAGGGGTAAAAATTACTATTCCCACTCCAGTGAGTGTAAATGTAGGGAAAGTGATGGACAGCGGAGGGGTAAAAATTACTATTTCCACTCCAGTGAGTGCAACAGTAGGGAAAGTGTTGGACAGCGGAGGGATAAAAATTACTATTCCCACTCCAGAGAGTGCAACAGTGGGGAAAGTGTTGGATAGCGGAGGGGTAGAAACTACTATTCCCACTCCAGTGAGTGCAACAGTACGGAAAGTGTTGGATAGCGGAGGGTAAAAATTACTAGTCCCACTCCAGTGAGTGCAACAGTAGGGAAAGTGTTGGATAGCAGAGGGGTAAAAATTACTATTCCATCTCCAGTGAGTGCAACAGTAGGGAAAGTGTTGGATAGCGGAGGGGTAAAAATTACTATTCCCACTCCAGTGAGTGTAAAAGTAGGGAAAGTGTTGGACAGCGGAGGGGTAAAAATTACTATTTCCACTCCAGTGAGTGCAACAGTAGGGAAAGTGTTGGACAGCGGAGGGGTAAAAATTACTATTCCTGGGGGCGTGGTCTGGCCACCGGTGAAGATGGCTGCCTAAGTCGCGGGCTCCGCCGG